>BSBM01000121.1:6562500-7223314 GCA_027924585.1 Larix kaempferi
GTTATGTCTTCCCTTCTCTTTTCTTGCTCTTGCTTTTCATTTTGATTCCCTTTACTTCCTACTACAATATTTAACTATAGCTTGTTTTATTTTCCACGTTACAAATCAAGTCTACTTTCCAACTCCAGGTTCCTCAAGCTTGGCTAACTGAGAAGGTAAAGGATTCATATTATTTCCTTCTATCGTGTGTTAATTTACAATTGCATTTCCTTTAGTTTTTTTTATAAATGTTAACCTTATTTGATACTACTTGTAGGAAACGACGGCTTCTAGAACGTGGCTTAACGACGGGCGAGTTTTCTTCCCAATTAAATAGGAGTTTTACTTCATTGTGTCCCCCTGGACTTACTCGACACTGATCCCTGATTTCATTTGGCGCATCTAAAAACAAATCGTTCAATGTTTTGCTGCATGGACACCTACCATCTTTGGGCTTTTCTAGGTGCTACTGTGTTCCTGTGCCATCCTAGGGTATAGTTAGACGTGTTGCGAGTTCGAATCTCCCAAGGGAGTTGAAAGATGAAGGATTTCAGGGTTTTGGGGGAAAACCCCTGTTGTAAGGGTTTGGAGGATTGATCCAAAACTTATGTAGTGTAGTTTCTTATAGGGTCGTTTAATCGTCCCATCACCGGTTTTACTCAGAAGGGTTAAACCCTAATTTCTTTGTACTTGGAAAATTCACTATAATAAGAAATATTTGTTTTGCAAGTTGACTCAATTTATACTATGTGCTTGCAAACATGGTGACAAGGGTTCTGATACAATTGTGTGTGGTTTTACTATTTATATGAGTGTTTTACATTATCTCTTTGTTTAATAGACGCTCTATCGTTTATCTGTAAAGAGGACGTGTTGGCATGATAGGTAGTTACAGGTCGAGAACTAGCAAGTCTTGTTTTTACTCAACATCTGAAAGAGTGCTATGTTTGGCTTGCCATAAGTCCCTCAGTGAAAATGGTTGCATCGGGTTAACAGAGAGCTCTGCTTCTCTTGTTCGCTAGTTTGATTAACATTGATTTTTGAACAATGGAAGGAGTTGGTTACTTTGTTATAATGTTCTGGTTAGTAATTTCTTAGCTAGATTGTGCTTATTAAGTGAATTATGAATGCAACTAGAGAAAACCCTAAGAGGGTGTGCACTATGGTGCGTTCACTCTATTCAAACATTTGTTTGATTATATGGCTTGTTATCGGCCCACGATTTCGCTCACATTAAGATTTGTGTAAAAGACTGTTACCTCTATTTACGATATGACTAGTGTTCAAGTCTTATACTGTTCTTACTTGATTCTTCGAGTGGTTTAATTCAGTCTCTCCATTCCATAGATTAATTTGTTTCTTAGACTCTATGTTCTGTTACTTCTTTTGGTCGAGATTCACGATGTGTGACTTCTATGAAATGCATGAAATTTACCTGTATTGTTAATCGATTTGTAGTGAATATAGATCCTCTATCATCTGTGTTAAAGTGACCGTTCACTTCCTTAACAGTCATTAGTAATTACTTGTATCTTTTATACCACTCGTTGCTTGAACGTGTATCTTATTTTTGAGTTGCATTAGATTGCGTTTATCTTAAAACAAAAATTTGGCCTCAGTTTATCAATGGTTGAACTATCTACAGTCGTGTTTCACTGTTGATTACTTCTGCATAATGTATAGAACTCACTTATATTCTATTTAAATTATTTAATTTACTAAGTGAATATTCAGGTTTAAGTTATTAGAATGCTTACCTTTCATATTTTACAATACTAAGGAGTTAATGGATACTATTGCTTTTGATTAGAGTATCTATGATCTATAACTTGAAATGTAAAAACATTTTCAGGTTTAGTATAAGACTTGAAATGTAAAAACATTTTCAGGTTTAATATAAGACTTGATAGGAGACATAATATATGTTTTTATGATTTAATATAGAGATAAATGTAAAACATAGTAAGTAAATATAGAAGTGAATCAAATGCAAACAAAGTCTAGTATTTTTTTATTAAGATGAAAATTATATATCCTCCACACAAGTGGAACATGTTGCTAATCTAGCATAATAATTAGATAGATAAAAGAACATAACCGTTTCAACTTTATCATGTTGACATTAAATGGAAAACCACAATTATTAGATACATATATATGTATTGCAATAGTTTTTTTCTTTAGGACAGTTCTCCACACTCAACATTTCTTTTAGGACAATTCTCCAGCAATGGAAAACCATAATTATTAGATACATATATATGTACTGCAATAGCTGTTTCTTTAGAATATTTCTCCACACTCTAACAATTTCTTTTAGGACAATTCTCCACACTTTTCAAGATTACTCATCATGTTTTTAGGTTATTTTAACAATAGATTATTTATATTTTACAAAATTATTTAACTTTTTACACTTGTCTATACATCAAATTTTCTATCAATATATTAAGCAAGACTTGGATTTAAAATAGATCTATGCTTATTTTAAAATTTTATAATTTTTATAAAATTTAAATTTAATGTGGATAATAAGATGGACTTGTTATTCTTTTGTAATGTGGGTTATAGTTGTAACATGAGCATTATCCATATTAATTTCATGGAGAGATATTAAATGTAGGCTAAGAAAGTAAATTTAACAAAATAATAAAAACATGTGGATTTGATGTCCACTTAAAAAAAATACAGACATTATGTTAGCTCATAAAAAAAAAACAACTTAAAACCAACATAGATCCATCTTAAACTAGGATCTATACTAATTTCTATATATAGTTACATATTCCCTACATTACACTAGGCTATAAAACACATATCTTCCTTTATTGCAATAATAATATTATCTATACAATATATTTAAACAATAAAAATATATACTTTAGTTTATCTTTTTATAAGAAAATTACATTACTCTAAATTAAATAAATGATAATATAAAAAAAATTAAATGTGCTTAACTAAAGGTAAAGTGCATTACTAGGTGTGATAGATTAAGTGTACATTTCCTTTTTAAAATACTTGAAAATTAATTATAAAATAAAATAAAATATAAAATAGACATTTAAAATTAATATTAATTTTTTTATTATTAAAAAACATTAACAACAAAATAAATAACACAAGTTTATTTTTATAAAGTTAACACGGATTAATGCTAATCTAAACATCGATAAATTGAAATCTAATTAAGATTTATTATTATATGTTATTGACTAGTAGGAGGAGATGTGTAATTCCTTCCATGCTCATCTTATAGCTAACTTCAAATTAGATTTAAAATATTTAGAATGGCATATATATAACTACACAAATTAGATAAATTAAAACCATAAACATTGCATTATACACTTCCCTAACATTTCCACTCTAAAAAGGGGTTTACACTTTTGAGAGATTTGATCCCTCTCCACACTTGGTAGATCCCCTTTTAAGATCAATCTATGCTGATATTTTTTACACATGGAAAATTAAAAATTAAGATTCTCTATTTCTATTTCCCTTCCATACTATATCTCACATATCTTTATCAATGTATAAAATTATAATAGATTGTTCTAAAATGTATTCACATATCTTTATTACGGTATAAATTTATAATAGATTGTTCTAAAATGTATTAGATTCTGCTAATGAAAATTATATCACAACTTAAAGATCAGTTTCAGAATCATTTCTGAAAACTCAACCTTTGTTGCAGCATATGAGGAATCAGGAGAATTACACTGTAATTAGCGTGTCTAAAGCCAAATTTCATGAAAGAAAACAGTTGCTAGAATATTGCTTGTTGTACCATATTTCGATAATCAATAGCAGTGGAAGCAAATTATGGAATGATTGTTATTATAGTAATTGCATAAACAAATAATCGTTTGTAGCAATCGACTATACTAGTACATAGCTAAGCTCCTCATGAGTTTGCATCTAAGCCAGGAATATTCCACTTAGACCTACTTATTATGTCGATATGAATAGCTGATTACTTGAACTGAAGGGGAGAGAAGAAGGTTTGGCCGTATCGCCAGTTGGGAGGGACTGCATTGTAGATGCTCAGAGTCTGCCCATCACCTATCATCACTCGGAAGGAGAGTGCCTTCCCTTCCAGATTGCCAATGTTGTTTACCCAACTGGCACCCCCAATTTCTGTTCAAGGCTTGCCAGTAATTGTTGGAATTAATTACCAACCGCCACCTCTCCTCACCGTGATCATTCACCTCGAACTATGATTTTGAGAGTCCACCTGAAGCGTGTGGTCATTTGATGTGTTCGATGCATGTACCTGGCAGTAGTTCGTAGTGTAAATGAGCTGTTAATGCTCATGGAGCTTCTCGGTGAAGGCGATTGACAGATGTTCTCTTTAGCTCTCGATCCTTCTAGAGGATTCATGATGTATAAACCTTTTATTATTGCTTAATACAGTAGAGATATGTGTTCCTGGGCATTTTGGCCCTGTGGTGTATTATGGGCTGCTGTGTTTGTTTTCTGTTGAATGCCTGTATACGAACTGTGTGTTAGCAGGAATGGAGTGCATCCGCTGTGCCTACTCCCTCAATTGGTATCAGAGCATTTAGCATCTCCGATAGAACATCCATGAGACCTCGAGCATTCTGAATATCTGTCAAACTCAAACCTGGAAGATCAGAAGACATGGATGATTGAGCTGCTTCACCTCCATATTCTGGGGAATCATATGACTGGGAATATGGCACAATTGGACGGGTCTGTGGAGGAGTCTGAATTGGAGCGGAAATCGCTGTTCTGATTGCGTGAGAACTGAAGGCCTTTGGGCATGAAGAAAGAGGGTCGCGTTGAAGTTCTCTGAGCTGAGTGCAACCGACAGGTTGATTTTGCTGGGCTGTTTCCCGTGGTAGGAGAGGAGGCCATAAATTTTAACAAGCGACCCACGAACATGGGAAATGAACCTCTGAGTGAAGGACTTTCCAAGAAGTTCGAGGACACTGATACGGTAAGGGACGTTGCCATTTGAGACGGTCGTGTGGAAGATATAGCTTCCAAGAGGAATATAAGCCCCTCGCTTGTAAGTTGGAAGGAGCCGAAACTTGAGGGGTTACGTTGTTGTTTGTTGGAGCCACGAGAAATGAGCTGTTGTGGAAGAAAACAGAAATTCCAGCGGATGTGAAGTTGAGAAAGAAGTCCCCAATCCTCAATTCAGAACTGTTATGTGGTATACTTCTCCCATGGTTTAGTTTAGTGGTCGAGTAGATTGGAGGTCGTGTGCTCCCATGGTTTAGTGGTGGAGCAATCTTGTGAATCCCGCATACTCTTGCGGATGAATCTTATGAAGGCCGAAGCCTGAATATGAGCAGAAGCTCAGTGTAGTTGACAGCAATTACTGTGAATGAGGAAGAGGGCGAATTGTTGAAGAGTTGGAGCCAGAAGGCTGTTTGTGTGAATTTCAGAAGGGTGCTCTTAGCGACAGAGACCGGCTCAGGAAGCGCTGACTCCCGCTGTGTGAAAAGATAAAATTTCCTTGTTTCAGACTGCTGTAGCAGTGGTTCTTTGTCCAAGTGTGGTTGAGCTAAGAGTGGGTTTACAGCTGTAGCTGCATGTATATCCTCTCCCCTCCACTGTCATCAAGATTTTAGAGCTCGTGGACGTCATGTAGATTGCAATTTGCACGAGAGAGAGCTGAGCCAACGTTGTGTGTGGGCTCACTGTATGCTGGATAGCCCACAGATTAAAACTTCATTATGATGCTGAAGGAACTGCCCTTGCAGAACGAGTGACCCCCAGCTGGTTGAGTAAGTGCTCCTGCGGCTTGTTCGTCAAATCGCTTAGCCCTTGTAGAGGAACGATTCTACAAAGGGAGACGAAAGATTTTTTTTGGTTCTAGTTTGTGCTGCCGACCGTGGAGCTAGGCTCCCCTACGCCGTTGAACCTGGCTATGACCTGTGTAAACTGGAGAACAGTTATGGTGTTATGGAGAGCCCCCAGGAGCTATGAATAGGGAAATGCGGTCCAGGTTGAATTCCGCCGTCTCCAAAGTTTCTATGGTGTGAGAAAACGCTAGTTAAGGTTTGTACTGCTGTTGAAGCTCTGTCGCCGGCCAGTTGAGTTCCATCTCTGGTGGATTGAATCCCCAGCCTTGGCAAAGGTAAAAAGAAATTCCTGTTTCTGTTTCTGTTGAAGGTTTTTTGCTCCCATAGAGTATTGGTCGAGCAGGAAGGCCTGAGCTCCCATTTGTCGAGCTATTGTTTATCCCGTGAGCAGTTGCCAGATCTCCTCAAGAAAGTTGAGAGGCACAATTCTTGTGTGAAGCCACGGATGAAATTTGTGAAAGCTGTAGCTTTGAGTTGAGTTGAGTTGAGTTGAGCAGAAGCTCAAAGTAGCTGGCTGGCAGCTGTTGCTGCGTATTTTGAAAAGACCTCAGTCTTGTATATTTTAAGGGGGAGACAAACCCGTTAGTTGAAGTTGTGAGTTTGTCTTTGTTGTCTGTCACCCTGTTGTGGTAGACAGTTTTTAGGGCACAAGGTTGTCCGTAAATCTGGAGAAGATCGTCCTGAGGGGGACTCAAGATAAAAAAAAAAGGTATGGAGTCTCTAGACTCAATGTTTGTTGAAGAATTTGATGAGATATTTGCAAACTGCACAGAAGTTGCAGCAGAAGAAAAACTGATACCTGTTGCAGGCATCCATGATGATGCTGAAAAATGCAACGCCTATGAGGCAGATTTAAAGTTGATTGCAGACTGGCTTGAAAAGCCTGCATATGTTGAGAGCAGCAACTCAGTTGACACTGCACTACAATGTGAAGATGGAATTGAGACTGAACCACAGTATGATGAAGAGAACTTCACTCCAGAAGAGCTAATTTTACTTGAGATGGAAATAAGGTTGATAGATAGTTTGATCAGTGGCAATGTTAATTTGCTGGGACATGAAGACTGGGTGAATGAAATTCCAATTGCTATTGCAATTGATGAAGAAGCTGAGTTAAGAATTGTTCAGGAATGGCTTGAAAAGCCCATGCTCATTGAAGCCCCTGCAGCAGTTGAAGAGAATGCAACTATGGAGGTTGCAAGTGCAGCTGTCCAAGCTGTTAGAGAGCAGAAAAGTGAAACGTCTTCATCCTCTGATAACGATGATGACTACGGTGATCAGATAGAGCTCGAATTTCCACAGCAGGAAAAAGTACCAACACTGGATTCTGAGACTCGAAGACTAGCAGTTGTCAACATGGACTGGAATCACATTAAGGCTGTTGATTGGCTAGTATGTATGAATTCCTTTCTTCCCAAAGGTGGTCAGATCTTGACAGTAGCAGTTTACCCATCAGAATTTGGATTGGAACGAATGCCAGAAGCAGCAGTGCGTGGTCCTGCTATCTTTGGAAGTGACGATGAATCTAGTAAAGATGATGAAGATGAGTTACAGAATGAAAAGCAACGTCAATATGAGAAGGACAGGTTTGGGGGACCTCCTGTAGGTCGTCATCCTTTGGATATGTTACCACCTCCAGAAGTGTTGGAACATAAGCTTGCAACCCAAACTGCAGAGATGCAAAGGCTTGCATCAGAAAATCAAAGGTTAGCTGCAACACATGGAGCTTTGAGACAAGATCTTGCTATGTCCCAACATGAACTGGAGCGATTGCGTGCACATATTGCAGCTTTGCAGAATGATAGGGAGCAGCAAACTAGAAGTTTATTGGACCAAATTGCAAATATGGAGGCAGATCTCCGGGCTAGTGAATCTATCAAGGCCGACTTGCAACTAGCTCGTTCTGATGCCGAGAGTTTTGTTTCAGTTAGACAAGATTTAACTGTGCAAGTGCAACAGCTAACCCGAGAATTGCAGCGAGTCCATGCAGAATCTCAGCAGATTCCTGCCATGCATGCAGAAATTGATGGCTTAAGGCAAGAGCTTCAACGGGAAAGGGCTGCATTCGACTATGAGAAGGACAGGCTCAGGTATTACTTTGCTGTTATTGAGTGTGATAGTTCTGCAACCTCAAGTTACCTTTTCAAAGCATGTGATGGAGTGGATTTTGAGAGGACTTCAAATGTTCTAGAGTTACGTTTTATTCCAGATGATATGGAATTTGATCATCCTCCTCGAGATGCTGCAACAGAGAATCCAACCAATTATCTAGCTCCAGATTATCACACCCGTGCATTGCAGCATAGTAAAGTCAATATAGCCCGTGATGATGATGATGGCCGTCAAAGTAAAGTCAATATAGCCCGTGATGATGATGATGGCCGTCAAGAAAATGGAAAGGACGGTGAGAACACGAAGAAAAGCGTAAGGGAGATTTACAGAGCCCTTCTCCTGGAGTCTGGGGATCCTTCAGTAGGCAGGGAGGATAAAGATGTAGACATGGGAGAGTCCTCGAAGTTACAGAATTTTGGGTTACAAGCAAAAAGACCAATAGTGATTGATGACATCGATGTTGAGGAACACCTTGATAACGTGGTACTAACTGAGTTGAAGAAGATTATTGGACATGTAGATGTTTCCAAAAATGTGTCGCATATTCGAGAGGAAATTTCAGATGCAGAGAAACTTCTTGGCCATACATCTTCATTGATGACATGTATCAAAGAGAGTATGCAGTCTGAGAGAATAAGAATAAGTCCTGTAGACTTTGTGATGGGGATATTGAGAGGCTTTGACATGAACATTATCACGCTTGGAGTTAAAAAACAAGATTATGAAACCCAAAACAAAGTACCAAATATTTGTTGGACTGCTCCTGGTGGAGAAAGGAATAATCAGTCTGACGATTTTTTTTTAGATGAGGAATCTATGAAGAAGACTGGGCTAACTGTTAACAGTTCCAACATGGAGAAGGCTGTTAAAAAAGAGACAAAATTGAAACCTCTGTCAACAAAAATGAAAAATGAAGAAAATGCTGGTTTATTTACTGTCTTAACTCTGTCTATCTGTGCAGGTGTTGATTGCAGTCCTAATGCTGCAAGAGCTAAGTTATTGAAGCTGTCATGCAGCGTTAACAGGAAGAAGAAAGTCAAGATGAAATTCATAAAGACTCTTGCACATCATTGGTTCAAAGTTGTGCACCGCTGGAAAATGAAAAGGACAATGACTTGGCGTTTCGATAAAGAAAATGTTCAAAGAAATTTAGCAGTTTTTGTTGTTTCGAATTTGTTGTAGCAATGCTGTTTGCCTTTGTAATTTGAAGTTTTTTTTTGAAGTAATGATGCTGGCTGAAGCCACTGTGAGATGGTAGATGAGTTGAAAGATGAAATTTCATGTTGCTTGCTGTTGAAATATGTATGTGTTTGTTGAAAGGCTGTTGCCTTGTACTGGTTGTGCGATCCTCCGCCATTGATGCGTGGTTTGCTGAAGTCTGCCACCTGCGGAGAAGGAAGAGCGTAGAGTGAGCCTCCGCCTTCAGTTGAGAAAGAGATCAGTTGAGAATGGCATCTGCAGTTGCAGATTCGCCTTAAGACTCTCCAAGATTTGAGAGCATTCTGATGATGAAGTTTCCAGCAGCAACATTGAAGAATTTTTTTTTGAAGTGTTTCGTGTCTACTTGTAAGAAGCCTAGCTGAGACTTTAGACCAGCAGGCCATGTTTTTTTTTTGTATACTGTGTATTGTAATGTGGCTGTTGAAATTAAGGGGGAGATTGTTGGAATTAATTACCAACCGCCACCTCTCCTCATAGTGATCATTCACCTCGAACTATGATTTTGAGAGTCCACCTGAAGCGTGTGGTCATTTGATGTGTTCGATGCATGTACCTGGCAGTAGTTCGTAGTGTAAATGAGCTGTTAATGCTCATGGAGCTTCTCGGTGAAGGCGATTGACAGATGTTCTCTTTAGCTCTCGATCCTTCTAGAGGATTCATGATGTATAAACCTTTTATTATTGCTTAATACAGTAGAGATATGTGTTCCTGGGCATTTTGGCCCTGTGGTGTATTATGGGCTGCTGTGTTTGTTTTCTGTTGAATGCCTGTATACGAACTGTGTGTTAGCAGGAATGGAGTGCATCCGCTGTGCCTACTCCCTCAGTAATTAGCAGGGAACCCACCTGCATTTACCCACACGCCCCTCACATCCCCGCTCCCGCCCACATTGCTTATGACCACAGCATTGAAGTAGCCGTTCCCTTTCATGGAAAACCTGAGCCCTCCCTTCCTTTGGCATGGCACCCTTCTGTAAAAGACAGGCACAATTCCTGCTTTGTACCGGGCAATGGTGAGGTACGCAGGCATTGATAGGTCGAAGTGGTGCTTGGGATGATTGCACCATCCAGCTCCATAGGGTGGACACAAGTTTGTAGCAGTGACTCGAATGCTGGTTCTACCAGGGAGGCACCATGCTGGATCATCTTTGGCATTGCACAACAATTCATAGCAAGATCCACACGCCTCCCCTTCTCTGAACAGTGCACCGCTCAGTGCTGTGTTGCTTATGCCATATCCACCTTCGTACATATTCTCATAACCGCAGGCTCCACCTGACAATATGCCATCAATGCCAAAACCGCCAGATCCAAACAATAACCCGTCAGATTCAAGAAATAACAAACAGACGCTACAATTTTAATCAAATTGTTCCACTAGCAAAATATTTAGAGAATTAGGTTACCCATATCGGTTGATGTTCCATGAGCCTCTCCATAGAATGTTGCATGGGCTGGCATCCATCCAAAAAGCAGCAGATTATTACCATACGGATGATCAAATTGATGGCCACCATCATCATATTATTCCCTGCCATCCTGTGTAGCTAAATTGCAATTCACAGATTTTCTGTAACTCAATTCCGATATAGAGCTATCGGTGCAGTGAGCTTGAGCTTGCTGTGTGACCTTCAGCTATATATATAGGTAGAATTCTGCACAACACCCCGCATCTTGTTCAAAGTCACATTCGTTTTTACGTCAGCCTTCTAAATATAGTAAAACTGAAACAGTTTTTGTCCTCGGGAAACTGCTGTACAGCCAATTGCACGGCTGAGTCCTTGGCATCGATTTTATATCCATAGTTTTGTGGAAATATATGTGAACGACGGGAAGTATTGTATAGAGTTAGCTCAACAATGGAATTTAAATGGTGGTTATCATCTGTACCATTTCCATCCGAGACGGATTACAACTGCGTTTTTTATTTTAATTTACTTATTTTAAATTTTAAATATTATTTATCTATTTTTATATTATATTTAAATATTATTTTTTAATTTTGAATTATTTTGAACACTATTTAAATGAAGTTTTCCTTTCCCATGAGAAAAATATACAATATAAACTATCAGGGTCAGTGAGCTCTTTCAGATGAACTAGAACACTTTAAAAGATGAAAAATTAAACTATAATTAGAGTAAATATTATATTTTTAAAGTCCCAAAGCTAGGTATATTATAAAAACCTATGTAACGAGTAAAATAGATATAACGAGTAAAATTTGGTTATAAATAGATATAACGAGTAACATTTCGTTATAAACTAAGGGTATACCGAAATAAAATAAAATATTATAGATATATATAATTTCAAATTATAAAATTAAAATTATTTAATTAATTTTGAAATAAATAATTTTAAATTCAAATAATTTAAAAAAACCGATACATTCGAAATTTTGGAAAAATTCAAACAATTTTTATAAGTAAATCTTTTGATTTTCATGTTATTTTTCTGAGGCATTGGGCTTCCTCAGTTTATTCAAACATAGATCCTCTTTTCCTATCTTTTCCTATCAAGCTAAATTGAAATGGTGTTGGATAAGCCCTAGCATAGAAGGAAAGGTATTTAAGAGTTGCTAATTATTAGTTGTGAAGAAAGGATACTACTTCCAACCCTTCTCGATCGAATGGCTTCATCCTATAATCACTAAAGAGTTATTTGTTAGTGTGAGAAACAATGTAATAACGTTGTTATTATTATGAGATGGAAACCTTGGAGGAAATATTGAGAGTTGAATAATGAAAGGGAATTAAAGGTTATGGGAAGAGCATTAATACCAATGAAATCCTAGATTGAAAAAGACAAATCCAAGGTAGTGTTTTTGGAAGTAGGAAGGAATTTTAAAATGATAAGTTGTAAAGATAAAGGAATTGCAAACCAAAGTCAATCTAGTGTTGGAATAAAAATTGGGCTTTTAAGAACTCAAGAATTATATCTCTCATAAAGAATGAGTGAGTTCACTTCAATTGGTTTCCATGGAAGAGGACACAATGGAACGAAAATTAGAGCTAAAAGGACACCATTACCCTTCTTAATTGGCTCTAGTAGCAAGTTAGGGAGGTCTGGACATCATGGGATGATCTAATTTCTCTAATTATTTGCAGTATTATGTAAATTTACATTGCTTCTAGGACAATTTGTCAAACTATATATACTAGTAATAGAATACTTTATCAGAAGATATTAGCAAGCGATAGTTAATTTCAAGTAAGTACTTTAGACATGGGCCTCACTTTTGGGTTTTAAAGACTATGTGATGTTTTTTTTTTTTACTCTCGGGCTATATGATGAGGATGGAACTTTTTTTCTTTTTTATTAATATAACCAATGCTTGTTTTTGTTAAAAATAAAGTTAGCATAATTGCTTAATTACGGGTTTTTAAAGTCAATCGTCGTCATTTTCCATCCTTTTTAACTAATGGCATTGAGGGGAGTGTACAAATGTAGATCCATGTTAAACTTGGATCTATCAATCATTTAGGGGGATCAAATTTCTTGATGTGCATATTTTTTAATAATTTAATACCATGTCATGTGTTATTCCCGTCATGCTAAATGATACAAACAATTACACCTCAAGAAATTTGATCCTTCTATATTTGGTGTTAAGATGGATCTACGTTGGTATAATTTTTTTTAGATGTTGTCATGCATAGGTACATGCATGACAAAATATATGTTATACTAGGTTGTAGAGTATTTCACTACTCTTGGTGCAATAAACTACATTAATTATGTCGCTGTGCTTGTAGATGTTGGGCATCTCAAGGAAGGGTTAGTAGATTTATTAATAAAATATCAATATTAAAATATCTATGATATTTGATTACGTTTCACCATAATTGGCCATCATTCACCATGGCTTACCATGTTTAACTATAGCTGACCATGGCCATGCATTACAATGATTGACTATAATTGATTTTAGTTTGAGAATGGTTGAGCATAGTTGACTATGGTGAACCATGTTTGACTTTGGTTAAATATGGTTAAATTTAGTGAATATTGGTTGGACATGGTTTACTATTATGATTAACCATGATTAATTCTGGTTGACTATGCTTTAAAAATTCTTGACTATGGTTAAAACCATGGTTGACCATATTTGATTACGATTGACTATGGTTGGAGATGATTGATAATGGTTTGTAATGGTTCACTACGGTTGACTATGTTTGACTATAATTTACTATGCTTGATGATGGCTGAACATGGTTAACTATGTTTGATTATAGTTAACTATGATTTACCGTGCTTCACTATGGTTAACTGTAGTTTACCATATTTGAATATGGTTGACCATTTTTAAATATTTGATAATGTTTGACTAAAGTTTACCATGTTTTATTATAGTTGACTTTGATTGAGCATGGTTGAATTTTTAACCATTATTTCATATGGTTGACAATATTTTACTGAATAATATACTATTTTCCACCATGTTTCATTATGTTTAATGATGGTTAATTCTATTTAATTATGGTTAAATATGATTTGATAATGGCTAACCATAACTTATTATTTTGACAATGGTTGACCATGTTTGACTATGGTTGAATAAGGTTAACCAAGGTTTTACCATGTTTAGTTATGATAAAAGAATGTTTGGCTTTTTTAATTATGGTTGACTATGTTTAACTATTCTTCATCATGTTTGTACCTATGGTTGAACTGTTGAAATATTGTAACTTCTAAGAATATTATATTGGTACTTTATTATTCCAGAGATGTTTCATTCCTCCGTGGAGACTTTATTGTATATCCAGAGATGTTTATTCCTTCGTCAGAATATGGTAACTTGGGTTATTAGACTTCCCTAGTGGGGTCGGCCCAGTGTCAGTTGTAATGGGGTGTTTAAGTCCCCTAGTGGGGACGGCCTAGTCAACATTATATTGAGTGGTTAAAGTTGGGGACGACCTAGTTAGTGTAAAAGTCAAGTCAGAGTAGTGTATAAATAGAGGAGGTGTGTTCCTCATTTAACACACACACACTCACTTGTGAAACTCGCATAGGAGAGGGAGATATTTGTAAAGGAAGAGAAGGAGCTCATGTTTTGGGATTACATCTTTGTATTTGCTGGTCATCTATATTGAGGAAGCTTTGTTGGGTTTTCTACCCCATGAGGGTTTCCCATGATAAATCTGTGTCTCTTATGTTTAGATATACTTGTTGTTCTTTAAGTGATCCTGTATATGTTATTGTTGTGAAATTGAATGTAATACTGATGTTATCTATCTTAGCATATTGAATCTTAACATGAACATGGTTTATCATGTTTGACTATGCTTAGCCATGTGTTAACTATGCTTGACCATGTTTGATAAATGTTGACTATGATAGATGATGATTAACGATATTTGACTATGCTTGATTATGTTGGACTGGATTGGTTATGGTGACCATGTTTGACTATGGTTAACTTTATAACAAGATGATATTGACTTCAATCTAATCTCACATGTCACAATATGGTTAACTTATCATATTGTGATATTAAAATGTCGAGTTGCATTTTATGTTAGTTTATAATGTTTATGGGTTGAATTCAAAGTTATGTCACTTTACAATACTAAGAGGTTGAGTTCAACAAATGCCACATTGAAAAATTATACGTGACAATAGTTATATTAGTTATATATTAGATCTTGACATTAAGAGGGTGATGGTTTACTATGCGTCACCATATTTGACTATAGTTGAGCATGGTTCACTTAGTTTTCCATAGTTGATCATAGTTTATTGTGTTTGATTACAGTTAACTATGTTTGTCTATAGTTGACTTTAGTTTACAGTATTTTGCGATGTTTGATGATGGATGACAATTTTTTACTATTATCCATTATGGTTAGCTATTTTTAAGAATGGTTGACATGTTTGACTAAGGTTGACCATGTTTATCCATGGTTTACCATAGCTAAATATGTTTGGCCATGGTTTACTATTGTTAACCATGGTTCACTATGTTTACTGATGGTTGACTGTGTTTAATTATGATTTACTATGGTTTGATAGTGGGAAACCATGGTTGAATTTATTTGACAATGGTTGATCATGCTCGATCAAGGTTGACCATGGTTGACTATATGGTTCACCATGTCCTTCCTATGGTTGGCGATGTTTGATCATGGTTAGTTATGTATGAACACGACTTACTATGGCTGACCGCATTCAACTATGGTCATGGCTGGCCGTGATTGATGATGTTTGACCATGCTTAAACATATTTAACTATGGTTGACCATGGTTGAATATGGTTGACATTGTGAAATGAAGATGTTGATTTCAATATTATGTCACATGTAACTTTATTGTTGAATTAAATATTATGCCACATCATGACATTAAGATATTTTCTTGTATCTTATGTCACATTGCAATAGTAAGAGAATTAATTAAAAATTATCACGTTATGATAATAAGAGGTTGACTTCAACAAAATGTCACATTATGACATTTTGCATGGCAATAATACTATATCACATTATGACATTAAGAGATTGAATTCAATATTATATCACATTATGACACGAGGATACTGATAATATTATTATACTGCATTGGGACTATGATTCACTATGTTTTCCTATGGCTAAACATGGTTGGCCATATTTGACGGTGGTCAACCGTAGTTGGTTATGGTTCACCATGTTTAACTATGGTTGATGATGCTTGGCTATAGTTAACCATGCTTGACTATGGTTGACTATGTTAGACCATGATTACCAATCATGGTTGAATTTGCAACATGAAGATGTTGATTTCAATATTATGTCACATGTCACATTATGGTTGTATTGAATATCATGTCACATCATGGAATTAATGCTTGACTTTTGTTTTATGTCAGACTCATAACATTAGGAGGCTCAATTCAAAATCATGTCACGTTATGACATTGCTAGATTAACTTCAACATAATGTCACATTGTGATATTATGCATGAAAACAATATTATATCAAATTATGACATTAATAAGAGGTTAATTTCAATATTACATCACATTGCGACGCTAACAGAATGATAATAATGATATTCCACAGTGTAATGTCCTCAATTAAATAATTTTCATATAAACAATTAAGTTTCCCTATCCAATTCCTAAGGGTTATGTGGGAAAATTAAAATATTGATATTTAACCCCAAGGCCTATAGTTTCTCATGGAAATTCAAAATTCAAAATTGATGGTGGAAAATAGGCCAATAAATTATGGAAAAATCATTAATTGCTCCAAAATGAAGTGGCATGGGGTCCTAGTTGGACTTGGGGGCGCATAAGTGGATATGTGGGGTCCACATGAGGGAATATTACTCCTTTACACCTGGCACCATCCTCAAATTCGAATTTGGAGGGATATGTAACTCCCATGGGGAAAGTGAAAAGTCACAGGCCTATTTTTAGTCAATGGAAGATTCTATGACAACCCTATGACAACTTATGACACTTATGACAGATTCTCTTACAACTATTATGACAGTATGACATATTCTATGACATGTAAGAGATAAAAATAGAACCAAAGATGGTGCATAAGGTGTGTGGGGCCCAAGGAAGCTTCATTAAGGATTCCAAGTCGAAATTCATGAAAGAGATCAAGCAAAATCAAGACAAGTGCCACTTGGGTTAATGTAACAACCAAGATTAACACTAATTTGAGTTAATGAACCAAGATGAGGGAAATTCGAATTTCTTGGAGGGAAAGGAGGTTATCAAAAGAGGATTAAGTCAAATAGGGTCATCTTTTGGTCATTTTTCATTTGTATCTTTACAATTTGGGAGAGCTTTAGCTTGTCCTTGTACGGTGGATGTTTACCTTCCCTACTATTGAACCAATTTTGAAGTTGAAATATCCCTGTCCAAGTTGGTTGGAAGAGAGGCCATTTAGCCCTCTTAATAGAGCTTAATGAAGGTGTTTTGTTTCAAGTTCTACTCCCTCTATAGTTCAAGTTCATATCTCATGTCTTTCTCCACTATCTCTTCTCACAATCTTCTCTCAATGTCCATTTTCTAGTGTTGATGGTGCACTCATAGTTGTATGAAAATTGTGGAGGATTTTTTTGTGACTCCATTATTATTATATCTGATGTATATCCCTGTACTAAGATGCAAATTTAAGCCATATCTCTAAATTCCATGTCTTTTATGTAAACATTCCAAGAAAATCATCAATTTGAGCTAGTTTCCCCTCTACTTTCATATGGACTTTTTAGAGTAGTTTTGAATCTATTTTATATAATTATTTATCAAAGTTTTAGAATATTTTCCAATATCCTATGATGTATTTTTTATGATCAATTTATTCTATGCAATCCCCTTGGGAATTTGATTAGAGTTTATGCAACAAATTCCATGTTCATTGTTTACCACTCTATGTTTGAAGGGTGCAATAAACAATTATTTATATTGATGAATGCTGCAATTTGGTTTTCAATTAGGTCCTTAATCCATTCCAAGTCTCTGTTCATAATTAAGGAAGGTTGTACAGTGTTTGGGAAGCCAAAAATTTCCAAGACTCATTGGGGTTTTCACATTGATTTTCCTAGTATTTTCCCCTTTCACTCCTTCATAAATGCAAGCCATGGATGTCTTCAATAAGTGTATGAGTGTCTAATATATGAATTAGGATGTCCTAATACCCATAAATCCCTTCCAATCATAATTCAAGAGCCTTTGGAATCATTTGGAACAATTTGAGTTTCTCTAGTTCAAGGTTTGAAATTGGCCAAATTTGAGCAGACTTGAATAACATGTCAAAAAAAGTTTTCTGATTTGACCATTGAGTTTATGAGGTCTGTTAGGGTGTGTTAAATCCCATAGGGTCCTTACAGAAGAAATTTGGAAATGTCTGGAGGTGTTTGGGAACAAGACAAAGAAAGACTAGTTTCCTAGTTTTCATAGTTTCTAAACTAGACAAAATATTGAAGGAAGATGTATGTTAAGTGTTTGTAAAAATTCCTCAGCCACACATTCTTAAGAAACCACATATATCATAGTTTCAAGCCAATCAGAAGCTCTGTATCACTTTCCTAGAGCTACCTCATTTATCTCATAACCATGGAATCAGTGTGAAATTCATTGTCAATGAGGGTTTTGCGAAAGAATGCTTCCACTATCTAAAGTTTTAAGACTCTATTGAAATATTTTGTCATAGTGTGCATAATTTTTCCAAAAATGGACAATACAGTAGTATCATAGCATGGTCCTTGCACCTGTTCATTAAGATCATCCATTGAAAAAAAATTTGCAGCCATGTCTTACTATATGATGACTCCTATGAGTACTATGAAGATGATTGTGAGCAATATGAAGAAGAATGTGAATGGTATAAGGAAGAGGTTCCATCATGCAACACTTATTACAATTTCAAAAGGTATGAGGGTTATTCTTATGACCCTGTGTATGATGAATATGTATGTTCCAGAGTATGATGAATATGTATGTTCCAAACCACCAAAGGCTAATCATATGAATGAATTAGAAACATTGATAGCAACATGTAAAACTTTGCCTAAGCAACATCAAGCATATCTTTATTTGATGGGAAAGACACAGAAGGCCATTCCTTTTGAATAATTTGTCAATTGGGTGTTTGGATATAGGCCTAAGAGTGCAGATGTGAACTCAGTAAGGAACACTCAACCATCCACAAACATTGAGGAGACCCATGAGCCACCTAGTTTTGTAGGTCGTGAAGCAGAAGAAGCATTGCATGAAGAGGATCAAAAGTCAATCCCAAGTGACTCTGAAAAAGATGAAGAAAAATCACATGAGCATGAAGAAGATTCCATTGGAACTACTAAATATAATTCTGAGACATATTCTACTTTGGACATGATGGATCAAAGAGCATATACTAATGGATGCTTGAACTATGAAGGAGTACCTACTGATGCGTGCTCACACCTCTATGTTGGTGACATAGAGATAATCTTTGAAGGTGTTGTTGCAATCCAAATTTCCATTGAACATGGATATGAAGACCTTGTAGCATTTGAATAAGAACTAAGATCAACTTCCCCATAACCACTTGAGCTTCATGGAGTTGGTCCAAGTAAGAAGGAAGAAGAAGAGGAGGTTCATTTGCAAGAACCTTATTTTATTGCAGGGTCCTTGAAGATGGATGAAAATAATATTCAAGAGGCCTTGAATAATCTCCATGAGACATATGCATTGGTTTTGAAATTTTGTTGGTGTATGGAGGAGAAATCTTCCCATGAAGACATGGAGAAAATCCAGAAGGAAATGTTGGACACCAAAGGTAATTTTTTGAATTTTATTTCTGATAGAGATTATTTAATTGAGCTTGTTGGTTTGTATCATGGAATAAACTTGAAGGATGCAAAAGAGAATGAGAAGATCTCAAATGAGTTGGAGTCTACCCAAAATGCACTCCAAAAATCTATTGTGCAGATTGAGCAACTTCAAGAGAGGTTGCTGTTGAAATATTGTAACTTCAAATATTATTCTATTGTATTTTATTGTTGTAATTTATTCGGAGATGTTTTATTCCTCCGTCCAGATGTCATTATTGTATTTGATTATGTAAATTCATTGAGGTAAATCCTATCTTGTAAGTCGGGGCAATAGATCCCCTTTCAGTCATTTGTAATGGGGTGTTTAAGTCCCCTAGAGGAGTCAGCCCAGTCAGCATTAAGTTGAGTGGTTAATTTGTTGGGGCCGACCTAGTTAGGGAAAAATTCAAGTGAAAGACAAACTATATTAATAAATAGAGGTGTTGTGTTCCTCATTTAAACACACACACTCACTTGTGGATTGCGCATTAGGAGAGAGAGAGAGAGAGAGAGAGAGAGAGAGAGATGTGAAGGAGAAGGAGATCTTGTTTGGGGATTTCATATTTGTACCTTTTGGTCATCTTTATTGAGGAATTTGTTCTGGGTTTTCTACCCCATGAGGGTTTCCCAGGATAAATTGTGTCTCTTGTATTTATCCTGTACTTGCTATTCTTTCAGTGATCCTATATATGTTATTTTTGTGAAATTGAATTGAATAGTGATGTTATATATCTTAGCATATTTAATATCAACATGGTATCAGAGCTATCCAGAAGGAAGGAAATGTATGGAATTTACGACACTTGTTTCACTTGCGAAAATTTGAAAGCTAGGGCTTTGTATATCAAAACCTAGTCATTGTGGAGCTTTCTCTATAAATAACTTTTGGAGAAGGTTCAGGATCTGAAAATTGTATAGGCCGAAGATGACATGTTCTTGTACCTTGTGTCCAAGTTTCAACCTCATATTCATTGTACTTTGTGAGATATGATCCATACAAGGTAGGATTTCTGCCTCTTCCAGAATGTATCCCTAAACAGGTGACCTAGGGAAAAGGGTCATATATCGGGATAGGAAGCTCCAAATGGAATTTCGTAAAAAGTGACAATTATGGAACAGACTGTAGTTTCACAGGTACGAGTATCAGAGGCTGAAGTTGGAATAGTGACACGTGGCACGCCGTACACGCTCACTATGTTGTTCCATTCCATGAACAGGTCATGTTGGGAAACTTATCATATCTCTCTCATGGAGAATCCAAAGAAGCTCAAATATGTGGTGTTGGAAAGATGACAAGCCAGGATACCACGGGCTGAATTTTCAGACCCTGAGGATCCAAAATTTTCAGAGATACACCAGAAACAATAAGGAACATCTGAAATAGCTCAACGGAGGAAATAAAAGAAGAGGAGGAAGAAGCTCTCACTTAGGGTTTTCAATTTTTTAGGTATGGCATGACCTGATACAATGTTGGAGACACCTGATGCAACATTGGAAATTTGAAAATGGATTTGGAATCCATTCATCATAGATATTAATCTTCCATCAAAATGTTGTGGGAGAAAGGAGATTGAAAATTAGGGTTTCCAAGTAAGAAGAAACCCTAGCAAGGTTGGGAGACTTATAGGGAAGCAATGAAGGAGGTTTAAATGGCACTCATATTCTATCATCCTAGCACTATGAACCTATATAAGATATTTACAAGTGATCTACCTTGGATGATTAGGGTTTTACCCTTATAGAAAAGACTACAAGCAGTCTCGACAAGTATGACTTGAGGAGATGCAGGTATGTTTTGAAATCTATTTCATTTATCTGATGATTAAGTTCATGATATGTTTTTCTTCATATTATTGAGGTTAGTACAATCATGATTAATTTTAGACTTGTCTGATCACCTTAGTAAAAGTATGAATGCATGTGAATGATAGAAGACATTCATTGATTAGGGTTATCACACTTATGACTGTACTAATGCACTTGTGGTGTTGTATGAGGATGATGTTGTCTGCTAACATGAAAGGTACATGAAGAAAGACAAATCAAGTTCTAGATCAAGAATATATGACCATGAGGACATGAAGACAAAGAATCATCCATAGTCTTTGGTCACATAGAAGCTCTACTTATGAGGATGGATATAAGTTCAAGGACATATAATCATGATGCTATCATAAAGGGAAAATAGATATCAAGAGGGAAGCAACCACAAAAACATAAAAGATAAGTATTTGAGTTGTTATTTGAATTACTTCTCGAATCTCTGAATAGTTAATGATATTGCTCGTAATAGTTGTATGCATATTTGTATTCCTAGAATCAAGAAATATATCATGCATAGTGTAAACATTCATATAGAATTGAACAATATACTACTAATATGCATATGATGGGTAAGTTGGACAAACATTCCATTGTTTCTTGTCTAGAATGAAACCTCTTTGATAACATGCTGGGAGTTGTGCTTGATATTGATAGTATGTTCTGGTAGAGATGGAAGGCATCTAGATAGCCACTGTATGTATACATGATATGGAAAAGTGTTGTGCCAAAGTATTGGTCAAGATAGTTGCATAACTATGTGAATCATATCAGTATGCATAATAGGTTATCATTTAAATGTCAACATGATTTGATAATTATGAAGTGTTACTAATCATGTAATTGAATTTGATTTGTAGGAAAGATCGTGTGCTATGATCTACAAAAGAAGGATGATGAGCACTTGTTCCGAAGAACAAGTGATGATTGTTCAACAATAAGAGTTACAAATCAAACATAGTATATAAGTACAAAGAAAGGATCATGGCTATAGGATTCTCTTAGAAAGAGGGAGAGGATCATGATGAGATGTTTGCTCCAATGGATAGACACACTTCCAGAGATAGATTAGACCCATGGATGACAAGACCATTCTCTTGAATGGTGTAATTGAAGAAGAAGTGCATATCGAGAAAAATCCCAAGATCTGAAAGAGAATCACATGATTGAAGAAGGCTTTGTATGGGTTCAACAGGTACCCAGGATTGATATTCATTTGACAAGCTTGATGATCACCACAAGTGATGCGGATTTCAACCTTTGCTACAAGGTTGAAGATGGTTTCTATATACAGATGAAATGCTTCTCTCAGATGGATGCAAGAAGGAACTCACCAAAGAGTTCGAGTGATATTGAAGCTCATATCAGTAGACCCATCTGATGGGAGACAACACATATAGATATGCAGATGATCACTCAATGCAGAGTGTGAATGATGTTCATTCACAGAGGGAGGACAATACTCAGGTGTAGAAAACTCCACTTCAGAGGGATTATATCTTAGAGTTAAAGAAACTTGGCATGATTCTTATGATTAGATATGTGGCTAAGATCAGATGATATTTTTACTTAGCCAAATGTGAATTAGAGATCTGGAATGATGGATAGTGGTTTCTACAGTTTACAGATAGATGATTGGTTCGTTGATGTATTTGACGAATATCAGGCCAAATATATGCTTGTTGTGAACACCCTGAGTTAGTATCTAGTTGAGCCTTAACATGTTCACTTGGTAACTACAAAGCATGTGATGAGGTCACTGAAAGGTACGATAGACTTTGGTCTATACTATGTTGGAGATCATGACGATAGACTGTATGGTTATACAGATGCAGATTGGGATGGAAGTGTCTCAGACAGAAATAGCACATCGGGTGGATGTTATTTTCTAGGATCTGCTATGATATGATGGTTTAGCAGGAAGTAGTCTAGTGTGGCTCTCAGCACAGCTGAAGCGGAATATATAGCAGCTTGCTCTGCTAGTTGTGAATCCATATGGCTTCAAAAGCTGTTGTCAGGACTATTTGACTTAGAGATGGAATTCATTGTGATCCTGTGTGACAACCAGAGTTGTATCAAGATGACGGATAATCCAATGTTCCACGATAAGTCAAATCACATAGAGATCTGATATTTCTATAGACAGGATATGGTGCAGAAGGGAGCTATAAAGCATGAGTATGCGAGCATTGATGAGCAAGTTGCTGATGTATTTACCTAACCTCTGTCTCGAGTAAAGTTTGAGTGTTTCCGAGACAAGCTTGGTGTAGTTCAAAAGGACCATCCTCGAAAGGGGGAGTGATGAGGTCGATGATGAGGATGTTTGTACCAATGATGAGGTCGATGATGAGGATTCTTGTATCGACGATGAGGTCAATGATGAGGATTCCTATACTGACGATGAGGTCGATGATGAGGATACCTATACTGACGATGAGGTCGATGAGTGGTCCTTAGACTTGTTCTAAGTTGACGAGTGGATTTCATCATCCCTGTAATTTAGTCCTAAATGAATTCGGAGACTTGTGTCTTCATGAGTGGTCCTTAGACTTTGTCTAAGTTGACGAGAGGATTGTATTGTCCTTAGACATGGTGTGATGTCTTAAAGTGATAGGGATTGATCATCCCGTAAGTAGATAAGGATTTCATCGTCCTTAGGCATGGTGAGATGTCTTAAAGTGATAGGGATTGATCATCCCGTAAGTAGATTAGGATTGCATCGTCCTTAGACATGGTGTGATGTCTTAAAGTGATAGGGATTGATCATCCCATAAGTAGATCAAGATTGCATCATCCTTAGACATGGTGTGATGTCTTAAAGTGATAGGGATTGATCATCCTATAAGTAGATCAGGATTGCATCATCCTTAGACATGGTGTGATGTCTTAAAGTGATAGGGATTGATCACCCCGTAATTGGATCAGGATTGCATCATCCTTGGCATTATGTCCTAAAATGAGAGGTACCGATCATCCCGTAATTGGATCAGGATTGCATCATCCTTGGCATTATGTCCTAAAGTGAGAGGGACTGATCATCCCGTAATTGGATCAGGATTGCATCATCCTTGGCATTATGTCCTAAAGTGAGAGGGATTGATCATCCCGTAATTGGATCATGTGTGTTGCAGGTTATGCTGCTATGATGATGTTGTTGATCGAAAGATCAAGATGATGATGTTGTTGATTGAAAGATCAAGATGATGATGTTGTTGGTCAAAAGATCAAGATGATGATGTTGTTGATCGAAAGATCAAGATGATAATGTTGTTGCTGATTGAAAGATCCAGATGTTGATGTTGTTGTTGCTGTAGACGATCGATTGATAGAGTGCTGCAGAAGATGAAGGCTCAGTACTGTACAAGATGATGTTCCAGTATTGAAGATGTTGAAGATATACCAGTAGTTGTTCCAGTTGCTGATGATGTTGAAGAAAAATTCTGATGATCTATAGATGCATCACCATGATGTTGTTGATGATGCTCTCTCTCCTTGCTCCTTCAGTTGATGTTGATAATGTTAGTATAATACCCTTCTCGTTAAGGGGGAGTGTTGAAATATTCTAACTTTGAAGAATATTCTATTGTATTTTATTGTTGTAATTTATTCGAAGATGTTTTATTCCTCCGTCAAGATGTCATTATTGTATTTGATTATGTAAATTCATTGAGGTAAATCCTTTCTTGTAAGTCAGGGCAATAGACCCCCATTGAGTCATTTGTAATGGGGTGTTTAAGTCCCCTAGAGGATTCAGACCAGTCAGCATTAAGTTGAGTGGATAAGTTGTTGGGGCCGACCTAGTTATGGAAAAAGTCAAGTGAAAGATAAACTATAAATAGAGGTGTTGTGTTCCTCATTTTAACACACATACTCACTGGTGTATTGGGCATTAGGAGAGAGAGAGAGAGAGATATTTGCGAAGGAGAAGGAGCTCTTGTTTGGGGATTTCATATTTGTACCTTTTGATCATCTATATTGAGGAAGTTTTTTTGGGTTTTCTACCCCATGAGGGTTTCCCAGGATAAATTGTGTCTCTTGTGTTTATGTTGTGCTTGTTATTCTTTCAGTGATCCTGTATATGCTATTGTTGTGAAATTGAATTGAATACTGATGTTATATATCTTAGCATATTTAATCTTAACAGTTGCAAAGGTACTTTACACCCTCCTACATATCAGACATTCATTCAATGGTTGAAATAATTTATGTTACAAAGGAGGAACCTCATGTGATGGTAGCACATGAGGTACATGTTGATATGCAGGTTCTTGAAGAGGCTACATTCAAACAAGAAGGAAGCCAATCAATTGTTCTTGTTCAGAGGGGTTATGAGCTTCCTCATGGTGAGAGTTGCAGAGCCTTGGATGAGGCACATGATCTAACAACAGATGGGCCATATAATGATGGAGAATATGCATTCTAAATTTTGATGGGTAAAAGTTTCAAAGAGGTAAGGTTGGTTCATAGTTATTCACCCCCTACATCTTTTTCAACCATGTCAATTGGGGATGAAATTTGGGTGAAAGGTTTCTTTTTGTTGGTGCCACATGAGGAGCAGGAGGCTCCCAAATTTGTTTGTAATGGATTGATGAAAGAACCAATTCCATTTCATCAACAACAAAGGCATTCACTTACATCCTTTTATCCCTCACTCATCCACTTGAATCATTTGAGTGGAACCAACGACATAAATTTGAGCCATTGGAGTTGTGCACTTGGGGAATCCTGAAGCTTTTCTTTTGGACCATTAAGTTCGAGTTTTTTTTCATCCATTGATTGGGTGAGTAGACACATGTTGGAGTTGAGCACCCCAAAGGGTGAAATTCTTGCTTGCATTTGTATAGACCTCATGAACACACCAATTTTCTTTTGTAAGCAGTTGCATGAGCATCCATGGTTCTTTGATGATTCCTTCTTATGTAATTCAAGCATGGGTCCTAATGATGTGCACTTCCATGCCTTTTTGAAGATACTCAATTTGATTTGGCCTTACATTCCAAAGTTGCATTATTTTTGGGAGAGTTTCCCATAAATTTTGTTTTGTAGTAGAAGTGATAAACTACCACAAGTGTATTCTGATTTTTCCATCCTTCATGGTGATATACTCTTCTTGTTGATAATGATGTTTGGAAGGATGCATACAAGGAAATGGGATCCAGGAATTCTCTTTCCTAATGGCATGGGTTAGAGAGCACTCCTATTTGTTGGAGTGCAATAAAACCAATGGGATCCTGGCATTGCTTGGTTTTTAGCTCACTTAGATCAGTAGTTTGATCGTTGGTTTGAGAGACAAAACCAAACTTAAGTTGTTTGAGTTCATCTTTGAAGAGCAGTCCATTTTCCTATGTGGGATACCTTTTGAGAGAAGGATTCAGTTTTCACATGCTTGGTGTTCATGGAATTTCATAGTAGAAATTTCACACCATGCATGTATCATGATCATTTGGGAAACTGGGATCATTTTTTGTCTCATTGGTTTCAATTTTGGGGGAAACAAGCAGTAAGGGAGATTGAGTCACCACTTGATAAGGTGATTGTAATAAGAGTAGTGCAACAGTAATCATGGTGGTCACTCTCTGAAATTTTCTTGGAATCTTGAAAAATCAAATTTTGGCAATTTAGTGGAAACTTCAAAGAATTATATAGTGATCAAAATAGTTGAAAGTTCATAAAATATTTCCAAAATATGAAGGAGTTTGGAAGCACAATTTTGGAAGGAAATCAAGTTCTTCAACATCCATGTTTGAAATTTCTTGAGGACAAGCAATCTTAGGTGGGGAGGATTGTAATGTCCTCAATTAAATAATTTTCAGATAAACAATTAAGTTGTCCCATCCAATTCATAAGGGTTATGTGAGAAAATTAAAATATTGATATTTAACCCCAAGGCCTATAGTTTATCATGGAAATTCAAAATTCAAGATTGATGGTGGAAAATAGGCCAATAAATTATGGAAAAATCATTAATTGCTCCAAAATGAAGTGTCATGGGGTCCTAGTTGGACTTGGGGGCGCATAAGTGGATATGTGGGGTCCACGTGAGGGAATATTCCTCCTTTACACATGGCATCATCCTCAAATTCGAATTTGGAGGGATAAGTAACTCCCATGGGTAAGGTGAAAAGTCATAAAGCTATTTTTAGTCAATGACAGATTCTATGACAACCATATGACACCTTATGACACTTATGACATATTCTCTTACAACTATTATAACAATATGACAGATTCTATGAAATTTATGACATGTAAGAGATAAAAATAGACCCAAATAGGGTGCATGAGGTGTGTAGGGCACAAGGAAGCTTCATGAAGGATTCCAAGTCGAAATTCATGAAGGAGATCAATCAAAATATGGACAAGTGTCACTTGGGTTAATGTAACAACAAAGATTAACACTAATTCGAGTTAATGAACCAAAAGGATTGAAATTTGAGTTTCTTGGAGGGAAAGGAGGCCAAGTAGGTTATTAAAAGAAGAGAAAGTATAATTGGGTCAAATTTTGGTCATTTTTCATTTGCATCTTTGCAATTTGGGAGAGATTTAGCTTGCCCTTGCACAGTGGGTGGTTACCTTCCCTACTATTCAACCAATTTTGAAGGTGAAAGATCCATGTTAAAGTTGGTTGGAGGATAGGAAATTTAGACCTATTATTAGATATTAATGAAGGAATTTTTTTGCATGTTCGAGTCCCTCTACAATTCAATTTTATCTCTCATGTCTTTCTTCACTATCTCTTCTCACAATCTTCTCTCAATGTCCATTTTCTAGTGTTGATGGTGCACTCATAGTTGTATGAAACTTGTTGAGGATGATTTGGTGACTCCAAAATTATGATATATGATGTATATGACTGTAATAAGCTGCAAATTTGAGCCATATCTCGAAATTCCATGTGTTTTATGTAAACTTTCCAAGCAAACCATCAATTTGAGCTAGTTTCCCCTCTACTTTCATATGGACCTTTTGGATTAGTTTTGCATCTATTTTATATCAGTATTTATCAAAGTTTTAGAAGCTGTTCTAAAATAATATGATTTAATTTTTATGATCAATTTAGTCTATGCAATCCCCTTGGGAATTTGATTAGAGTTTATGCATCAAATTCCATGTTCATTGTTCACAATTTTCCAAGCAATGTCTATGTTTTACCACTCTATGTTTGAAGGGCGCAATAACCAGTTATTGATATTGGTGAATGTTGCATTTTGGTTTTAAATGAGGTCCTTAATCCATGACAGGTCTCTATTCATAAATTAGGGAATTTCATACAGTGTTTGGGAAGCCAAAAAGGTCCAAGACTCATTGGGGTTTTAACATCGATTTTCCTAGGATTTTCCCCTTTCACTCCTTCTTGATAAATGCAATCCATGGATGTATTAAATAAGTTTATAGAGTGTCTAATATCTAAATTAGGATTTAATAATACCACTAAATCCCTTCTAATCATAATTCAAGAGCCTTTGGACGCATTTGGGACAATTTGGGTTTCACTAATCGAAGGTTCGAAATTGGCCAAATTTGAGTAGACTTGAATAACATGTTAAAATAAGTTTTCTTATTTGACCGTTGAGTGTTTGAGGTCTGTTAGGATGTGTTAAATCCCATAGGGTAATTCCAATTTTGTTTTGTAAAGGTTTGGATATGTTTGGGAACAAGACAAAGAAAGACTAGTTTCCTAGTTTTCATATTTTCAAAACTAGACAAAGTACTGAAGGAAGATGTATGTGAAGTGTTTGTAAAAATTCCTTACACACACAATATTAATAAGACCCATATATAATCTTGTAAATCCAATAATAATATCCATATCACTTTCTTAGAGCTGCCTTAGTTGTCTCATAACGATGGAATCTGTGTGAAATTCATTGTCAATGAGGGTTTTGAGAAAGAATTCTTCCATTGTCTAACGTTTTAAGCCTCTATTGAAATATTGTGTGATAGTGTGCATAATTTTTCTAAAAAGGGACATTACATACACTGGGATGTTCATCTTGGTTGACTTATGTTGAATTACAATGTTCCTCAACGATTATGTTGGAATGTAGTGTTCATCAAGGGTTATGCCACATTAAGACATTCGTTAAGAGTTAAGTTGGATTGTGACATTTCTCAATTATTATGTTTCATTATGGCATTAATATTGGATGACTTATGTTAAATTACTATGTTCCTCGATAAGCATGCCTAAATGTGACAGTCCTCTTAGTTTGCTTATGTTGAATTTTTACATTTCTTAATGGTTAGGACACATTGCAACATTCACCAAGGGATATCCCACATTCCTACATTCCTTAAGTTTTATCTTTGATTGTGATGTCTCTCAATTGTTATGTTCAATTAGGACATAATTTTGAATTCAACCTTTTAATGTTGCAATGTGACATAAAGAAGGTGAGTTCAATATTTTTTCACATTATGACATTTAAAGGTTGTCTTCAATATTATTTCACATTATGACATTAAGAGGTTGTCTTCAATATTATTTCACATTACAACATATAATCGTAATTCTCAAGATATATTATTAAACATTGCTCGGATCAAGAGCTTTGAATGATCCCCTATAACAATACATGAGTGTTCTAATTGAGGTATGGTTTCCATTAATTATTTTTTAGCATTATGATGGGTCTAGGGGTCTTTACCATAGTTCAAAAGGAAAACAATGGATTTACATAATAAAATGAACCTTCTAGGTCTGAAGTGTTGTGAACAAGATCTCCAACCATGAAACATGCCCTCCCTATGGGGTATTTGACCCTCAAGTGGCATTTTGGGAACAATTTGGTGGTTATGAACAAAGTGGATGGCCATAATAGAACTATTTGTAGGATACAAAAAATAGGTTATAATATTAAATATTTCCTTATGAACTGTAGGTCCTAACACTAAAGGTGATGGAATTTTTTCATAGTTATGAATATATGTAATAGGAACACATGTGTGTTCCTATAAATTCAAAAAAATGGTAGGAATACCTATTTTCCTCTATGTGTTGGATGATTGGTTGATTTGGTTGTAGAAAAGGAATGAAAATGTGGTGTTTTGAGTTGCATAAACTAAAACACATCCATTTTCCTAGCTCCCAAACCATATCTCTATTTTAAACTACACTTTTAAATATGATCCACATATTCATTGGTGATGAAATTGTGGACACTTATAGAGATTTGTATGTACATTAGATATATGTTCCTTAAAAAAACTTTATATTGTGTATTGACTTTTATTTGTAAATATATCATTTTGATTATAAACTAGCATCTTAATGCCAACATGTGCATTATATTATAAATTAAAAGTAACATACCATTGTTATAAGAATGTTAACTTTTCCGAGTTATACCAATTTTACATAAATAAAATTTATATATTTTGGAAGCTTATTTGATTTCCTATATTTCATCATATTACACCATATTCCAATATGTTATGCATGTACCTTGAATGATTCCTCCTCATCAACAGATTGTTGTTTTTCCATATTTTCATTGCAACTAAGTTGTCATGAGATGGAATCATTAGCTTTCAATGGACCATAAATATTCAAGTATAAAATCTCTAAAAATAATACAATCATTATGTTCTTTCACTTATTCAAAAGAGTAACCCACTACAACCATGTATCCAATATGGTATATTAGTGAAAATATGAAGTTGGGTAACACTTTTGCTTGTTTTTTGATGAAGAAAACAATAAAGTTATATGTTTTTTCAAATTGAACCCCTACACTAAAAGTTTCCTTAAGAATTTCACTTTAAGGTAAGCATAATATTTGTAGAGAATTATCTTAGCTTTTTCCTTATTTTTTTATGGATATATAGTGGGGTAAATTTGATGAAAATCAACTGCTTATACCTTAAAATTTTATGTAAGGATAATGAGTGACCTATGTGCGTGCCATGTGTTTTAGAGATGGCCATTCATTTTAGGGAAATTAATATATGCTCAAAATCTACATCGAGTGCACTTGATTCTAGATCATGTTTTTAGATTATTCATATTTAATCACTATTTTTATTATTTATCGACATCGCATAATTTGTTTTTTGTTGTATCGACACATGTTGGTTCCAATGAATTTCATTTTGGAAGTATTAAATTTTCATTTCGGGCCATTTTTTAGGACAACACAATTCTTATGTGATACCGTTTAAAAAATAATTATTAATAAATATAATTTCATAATGAAAATAAACAATTCTTATATCATTACAAACTAGATTTGAAGGTGAATCCATTGGTATCAAGTCTGAAAAATAATGTTTAGATTTTGTAGTGTTTCATCCTTTTTTAAAAACAGAAACTAGAACATAAATTGTATTAAAAAGGTTCTGCACATCCATCCATATACAAAAAAGAAACTAGTCTGTAAGCAGAAACTGCCATCATTGGAACAACTAAAGCAGGAGCTACATTCATATTACAAAAATCCCAAGCAAGTATTCTAGAATTTACCACATAGTTTGAGGGATAAACCCTTACATATTGGCTACACAAAAAAACATAAAAAAATGAATCTAAGAAAGGTATACTACTATTCATTCTCACCTGAAAGGCCTTAGACCGGTTTCTAGACTGAGGCTTCCTCCATGAGGTAATTTCCTTGACCAAGGGTTTCCTGATAGTGGCTACAATGACTCATCTTTCCCATTTTCAAAATATCTGCTTTGGTGATGCCTACTGTTCCCATTAATTCGCGCAGATTCCCTTCCATGCATTCAATTTTGTATTCGAAACAAGCCAACTAGTGCATGATACATACGATATCCTATGAAATCTCAATAGTTTCCCGTGTGCCTGTACAAAATACTTCATAAACCCTCCTGAGATTCTTTTTGAAGTCTTCCATACTTCCTTTGAAGTATGTGTACACTGCTAACCAACCTTCCATATATTCTGCTAAAGAACGTGACTGCAAATTAAACTCCCATTGAAAGGGGGAAACCACCCTAGAAGAGTGGAAAGGACAAACCAAGGCTTCATAGTATTCCCACTACAGATACCAAAAAACTCCATTACCTCCCTAATGCACTCACATATCTACCTCTTCTCGCACCCTTTCATTCTTCTCAGAGGTTCCTTCAACCGAGCGTTAATGCAACCTGTGTGAAATCCTGAAGACAAGATGGCTACCGACATGCACTAGTTAAAGCTCCAGCAGGGGGTCTTCTTTTCGAGGAATGAACAGTCGACCTCCTCATGCATATCTCTGGACACGTCCCCCATGAAGATGGGAAAAAAATCATTCTCCTAATGAAATATTTGTCATTGTTTAGACCTTGTGGGAGGTTGATATAATATATTAGGGGATACATTTATAAAATTTGTCATTGTTGGCTAGCACCACCATTTCAACATTGTTTCTAACACCTTGATTGCAAGTTTATCAGCAACACCATTATTATCCCTTAAGACTATGATAGTAAGTGAGAGAGGGTGGCTTGGGGATTTTCTTAATACACTCATAAATTCTTTGACATATGTGGGAGCCTTGTTCATAACCTTACCTCATTTTTGGATAACCTGATTAGAATATCCAAAGAAAATCAAACTTCGGATTTTTAGAGTCGAAATTAACTCGAATCCAAGAAGAAGAGATAGCCATTCTGCTTCATTGTTGGATTTGATTCCTAGTCCCCAAGCATAGGAATTGACAAGTTTTCCTCCTGGATAAAAATGATCCCTCCCGTACCTACCTCCCCTATGCAGTATTTCATCCTTGCTGAAGTTGTAGGTTCCAGAAAACTATATGATATTTTACATGTTTTGTTGACTGAAAACTCTCAACCAAGAAAATATTTCGGCCAAGATTTCTTTTCCAACACTCAACAAAGAGTTTTTTTTTAATAGGATGATGACATTGTCTAAATTTCTATTTTGAGATTTTGATAAAATCTCAAACAACAAAGTTTAAACTGTCGATTGAGAGCTTTATTAAAATATCGACCAAGAATTTTATTTAACTCTCGACCAAGATTTTTATTAAACTCTAGACCGGTATTTTTATTAAACTCTCGGTCGAGAGTTTATGTTGACTTTTTCCACATGTTCCCTCACACACAATTATTTTCCCCTTTGTTAATTCCCACTCCGAAAATAGTTATCCAACTTAACGATTTCACCTAATGCACACAATTAGAAAGAAAGTTGGCGAGATCATATAGCGATGGAGATTACACTTGTGTAATCTCCATCTCTATATGATCCCACCAAATTTATTTCTAATTGTGTGCATTTCATTGAATAGTAGGACATATTCTATTCATCGCTTCACAGTGCAGTGACAATGGATACATCACCTACAACCATGATTCAAAATCTTAGAAAATATATATTTGTTTTTTTGAAATATTAAACATTATGTTGAACATGCAGATTAAAAACTCATTAATATAACATGATCCCATTAATTAGGTCATTTACCTTCCTTGACAACATTAAAAACTCATTCATGATCCCCCTAAAACCATGACCTCTTCAGCATGCATCTTTTTCTGTGGAAGGGATGTTTCCCCTTTCGATTAAGCATAACATATTTCCATTCTTTCATAAATCCTTCATTCTCACACTGACCAAGTGCACATCCCTATGCATTAATGCAAAATGCTCAAAAGCATACATAGTATATGTAGTTTCTCATCTCAATTTCAAAGCTGTCACCCATTTTTTTACTCCAAATGGAGTTTAGCTCCTTAGTGCTATATATAGTCTCGCAATACAAATATATGGACCTATTCACTTTGTTGAATGCAACATTCCAAAATAACTTGCATTAAAAATATTAAATTTAATATTGATACCTAGTGCATGTTTCAAAGTATGTCAAATTTGATATTTAATTTGACACCTTGGTCCCTTGTGCAAAACCAACATTCTTTTTAGAAGTCTATGTCAATAGAGTTTCCAACAAATAAGTGCCCAAAAAGAAGCTACACCATTTTTCTAAGACCCTGAATTTTGTATGTCTTTGCAATGTTTCTTGAGGATGGAATAATTTTGATAAATTTGTCACCATTTAACTTCCTAAATTTCCTATTGTGACAACAATATTTGTAATTTCCCCAAAAGTAGCTCCAGTATTATGTTTGCTTGACTTCCCCAATTAATGTAGTGATTTAAATACATTTTCGGATATATTCTAATGTGACTATGTGTTCAGCATCTTAAAAAACCAAGAAAATTGTTACCTCTATTAATTTTGTATGTTTTTACCAATTTGTGTAATATTTAAGCATGTGAAATCATTGGTTTTGCTAAAAATGTAGCTTAATTATGTTACTAACATGCTCTCCAATTGTCTAATTAGGGATTGGATCTACAAACTCTTCATCTCTATTTTCATCCAAATGTTCTAAAAGTTTCCACCCCTTTGAAAAAGACTACAACTGTTAGTTATTCTTGAAACTCTATGGGGGATAGGTTTCTACTATGGGTTATTAGATTCTATCCCTGCATAGTACAATCAATTTTGAACATGTTTTACATATAAACACATTAAAAGATAAAAACTACCATGTAAATTATAAACTAGAATATAAATCGACATTGTGTATCCATTTAGGGATTGTGGCTAAAAATTACCAATATTTCCCTCAACTTGTTGCACTAAATAATTTCTAGTTAGATTCATTGAATGCTAGGTAATGGGTTGACCTGGATGCTAACCAATGGGTATGTATGTACAATCCAAAATGTAATGTCCCCATTTTGACCCCCTTTGTATTAAATCGAAAATGATGTAAATATTGTAATTAAATCATGGTGAGGAGCTCAAGGCCAAGGCCCCACCATTGATTTAGCGTTTTATGTCTCGGCAATTAAAAATAGATGCTTGTGGTTCTTGTGCTAGATAGGCACAATGTAAATGAGACATCATGTAAATACGAATTTTAATGAAAAATACCCACAACTAGCTATGCAATGCAACAAAGAGATGGGGGCATGATTCTACAAGGAATAGGGAGGGAAATTATTCAAACCCTTGAGCCAATGGTGTTAATCCATGTGTCAATGAGAAAACACATAAACCACCAACTACCCATTTTGGGTTGGGGACCCAATCATTTAATTCTTCCAAGAACTTGGTTGAGGTAGTTAATGCCTTGGGAATGAAGAGGTATGGCAGCCAATTTCGTGTATGGGCAAGCCATCAACCTGGAAAATCGTGTTTTGTCTCCTTGGGCAAGAAAACACCCACGAAATGGTGCCCAAAGGGATTCTAAACCCACAGTCTTTCCTCTCTCACGCAGTCTGAACTACTGGGTCAATCCTCATCACGTTTTTACCATTTTTCCTGCATTTTTCCATGCTAGGAGCTCATTTTTACATTGGACAGTAGCTGGGAGAGGAGGGCCATGATTTGGGACTGTTATGGAGGCCGTTTTTGCCGCAGAATGTCCATGGACGTTTTTCTGAAAACGGATTTGGCTTCCCAGGGTTGTTCCCCATCTTCCAGTTTCGTTTTTGGGTTGTCCACATTTTTCTGAAGCTAATGAAACCCCATCCTTAGGCATCTCACTGTAAAAACATTTTATCATGCCCAATAAGTGTGGTTCTGCTATTATGTGCATCTCGGTTTTGATTTGAACCTGTGAGCAAGAAACTTGGACTGGTAGTGGACAGAATTGGCTTGATAAACCTAGTGGAGGGAGTAACCTCTCAAGAAGATCAAGAGGGCTTTGGCTACTTTTCTATGCACACCCTGAGAACACTAGAAAGGAAGGTATGGCTTGAGGGACTGTTTGGTAGTGAAGAGAATACTTCCTTGTGTTGGGTGTGTAGGCATTGTGAGTGCCAAGCTGAATAGATCTGGGAGGGGTATCCATAGCTCTGTGGTTGAGATCACTAGCTTAGCAATACTTCCTTTCCATTTCCTAGCAGCCTGATAAACCCAATTATAGATTGGCTTGGCTCATCTTGGTGTATGCTTGGCTATGTGTGAGTCTGCTGATCCCTGGTTCCTTGTAGTAATCATGCCTAGCTCGGGGGTGGCAGTTGTATCAAGAGGTTGATAAGCGCAACTGGCCTATGGTTGGGTGGAACGTTGCAAATGCATAGCTGGTTGCTTGGGACTACTGTGTTAAGATAAGTATTCTCTTGTGTTAACTTTGCAATTATTATTTGATGAATATCTTGAATGTATGATGGATGTGCAATTGATATTACTTGCTTTCTCTTATAATCATACATTTCCATATGAATTCTTATATTATGCGTATGCTTATTTAATAAGTACATGGGGCTAGATGCCCGGTTTAGTATCACGATCCTCTCTATCATGCTAGTATGATAGGAGGGGACGTTGCACAAAAGTTATTACGTCTATGCCAACATCACCTACATTTTCTGGTGGGTTTGGTTTCTTCCTACATGGCATCACCTAAATTTTCTAGTGGGTTTGGATCTTCCCACATGGCATCACCTACATTTTCTGTTGGTTTTGGTTCTTCCTACATGGAATCACCTACATTTTCTATTGGGTTTTATTATTCATGCATGACATTGTAATGTTACGTAAATACTTCTCATATTTTTCATTTTCACTCTTTATCCTTTTCTTGCACTTCATCTTCATTAGGTAATTTTGATCATATTTCCTTGTGTTTTTTTTCCCTATTACCCATTTAAATTAGTAAATTACCTATGTTATATCTTTTTATTATTATTTTAGCATAAGTTATTGTAGATTAATATTTGGCTTCACATATTTTATTTTTGTCTTATAACAATGAAAGAATAAGCATTCAAGAATATGTTGGTACACTTATTTTTTATTTTCTTGTGTGTTTCGACTTGTGTTAAAATCAATCCTTGATCATAGTCAAAACCTTGATAAGCAGTTTTCTTAACCCCACAGGACCTTGATCAAAGTCCTTTCAAATTCCATCTCAAGTGATCAATCTAGGTTTGTATAATACCTTAACTAAGAGTTTAAAAGTCATAAATCTTGCTCACTTTCAGCAACAAATAATTCACGGGGTGAAATTCCTTGATCTCTTCCATGTCAAGTGGTAGAATTGATGTCCCCCTATTCATAATTTAATCCTTTATGCATATATTTTAAATATTTTTAGTCTATTTTGTTCTAAAAATTATACATTTTTTTCATAATTATGAAGGCACCTAGAGAAGAATCAATAACATTAAAATTACATTGGTTTGGAGCTCGAGCTGGAACTTCATTTAAGGTTTAGTATTCTTTAAATGTTTTGATCACATCATGTGATAATCATTAAGAGTTAGAAAAAATCACGAAATGAAGAGCCATGGTTAAGAAATAAATAGTCAAGGACCAGACGATAAGAGGAGGACAAGAGGAGGAAGGTTGACCCTCTTACCCCAAAATTAATAAGTAGATCAACATTTTTTTTGAGAAAAGATGATGGGAATAATTAACCCTACACAAAACCCCCTAAAAGGATGATTAGCAACAATGATTGTTGTGGAGTGAATGCATAACAGGTTTCCAGGAATCACTGTGTTTAAAGTCATTGTCTCTATTTATATTATTTGGGTTTTTCTTGATTCCACATATTCTATGATCTTCCTTTTTGTATAATGATCTTCGTTGGCGATAATTTTCTCATCTTCCAAATGAACTTGATGACTCATATAAATTACATGACCAAACAAATATAAAAAATTTATCTGGGATACCATGGAATAGTTGTTGTTCATAGTAAGTAATTGTTAAATTTTCCATAAATTTGAAAATACAAACAAATAATCCAATACAAATTTGACATATTAAATGACATTAATATTTTTTCTTTTAAGTATCATTAAAAAAATAACACAATTCTTTACAAATTGATGAGGGAGATCTGATGTCGTAGAGTTATGAAGATGTGACTGTTGGTGTAATGGAACAACACCTAGCCTTCAATCCAACCACCCACCATCCATAAGTAAAACTAGGAGATTGTCCGAGGATACAAGGGAGGACTAGTAATCATGGCTCTCTAGTGTGGATTGCTAACAAAAGACAATGTAGTAGTTATGTGTTTCCAAACCACTCCAATTCGTGATGGTTAGTATGATGAAGGGGAAAAACACCAAGGTTGCATTTGTTGATATGCATAACAGAGGCATTTGTAAAGGATCATGATTTTGGAAACTATTGTTACTATGTAGCTTTTATCCCAAACCCTCTTTCTTAGCATATTTTTGATGATAAATTCATTGAGAAAAGAGATAAGGGTGTCGCAAAGCATTTTAGGAACCATGGTGGGAGTTGGACCTATGGGGATAAGAATATATTAAGAGAAAAGGTCATCAACGTTAGAAAAACATGAGGAGTGAAATGTAAAGGTGGATGCAAGGAGATAGATTAAACTACTATTCGTGCATCATGAAGGATGTCAAGGGGCCCTCCACTGCTCATTGTCACATGCACACTTTAAGGATAATGCAAAAGGAAATCGGGGAAGATGAAGAATGGGTTAAATATGAAAAGGATGTGATGGATGAAAATGAAATTCAACATGAAATGCAGTCTTGGATTCCAAACATGAGGAATTCCCACAGCATATATACCAAATACTTCCAGATAATATTACTCTATTGGCACACGGAATCTCAATTGAACAAAGTTTTGTTGGATCACAAGGAGGAAAGGAAGGAAATTCTCTTACAAGTTAATGAACTCTAGGTTCAACTAAGGCAATTGAAGAAATAATCCAGGGATAAGGTGAAGCAGACCACCAATTCTAATTTGATAGTGAAAACTACCATATGCTTTGTGTTTGCCAAGAAAGTTGTTGAGGATTAAAACCCCCAATTTGGTTCAACCAAAGTGGTGCCCCTCATATCTATTTTGTATGATGAAGAATAATCCCCTTAGTTTTGGAAAGACTGTTTTATTTTTCTTACTCATGTTATCATAGTTTTATTTTTGGATTTTTTTTTAGAAAACGGTATAGTACTTAGAATAGATATAGGATATCTAGGAAAAAGATACTTAGAAACCCTTGCTAAACAGATTTGAAGATCCATAATAAAAAACTTATATTTTTTTGTTGGTCAGTTTTCCCAAGTGACCAACTAGATTGAATGACTATATTTTTGAATTTTTAATACAAATAACTTGTTGCTTATAAAAAAATAAAAAACGTTCACTACTAATTTGTGTTTTACTTTCTCACAATTATGTTTTATTCTCTTTATAACAATAAATAAATTTATATATCATAGGATGAATATGTTTATGTGTAATTGGAATACGTATATCATGTACTAAATTATATCCATGTGTATCTACAATGTGAAAGGATTTGAAGAAATGGTTATTTTTCATGGTGTAATTGTTATGGTTATCTTGGTTTATTGTTTCTTTTTTGTAAATAAGAGAACTTTATATTATCATAATATACAAAATATTACAATCCAGATTTCATCCATCAATCTGCCACATAGTCTAAGAGATAATAAAATAGTTTAATACTCTACAAAGCATCATCCCTAGGGTCCCTCCCCCAAACAAGAAAACATGACATACATTCACTTTTCTATAGACACCCGAGACCAACAAAAGGAACATGACAGAGAAAAAACCCAAGACTAGAAAAATAACATAACAGAGCCATTAGAATTGTCATGGTTACCTCTAGAAACCCGAGAATAAAAAAAAAAAAACAGAGCCATCATAATTATCATTCCGCTACGTCAAAGATCCATTACCATACCCCCTATATCGGGAGGAGTGTCGCCCCAACCAAAAATTAAAATACAGTAACAAAGAGAATTAGCAGAAAACTTACCCAGTCCTGGGTGTGCAGCCATTGGTTCTTGACCGAGGGAGGAAAACCCTCCTCACCTTCCATTTTTCCGCCACTCCTGCCGACCACACTGTTTCCAGTCCCAGTCTCCTACACACCCATTGCTGGTCCCAAGTTGAAATATCCCATCTTTGGGAGATATGGGATCCCCATTCTTTGCCAATTGCATCAATTTTCATATGAAGGAGGCATGTCTTTGCATACAATTCCTTCCAAAAGGCCATGGGAATATCGTCACCACCCAACTTCTCCTCCCCTTCGAGGAGCACACGACTAAATAGTCCCTTCATTACCTAGTAAAGGGTAACCATTTTCTTGTACAGGCCTCGTTGCGCTCTCGTCGACCCAAGGTCTTGAATCCAACTTTCTAACACCGCCTTGTCTAGCGATGGTGTTTTTTCCAGCACCTCTATCCAAACCCCTTTCTCCATCATCTCAAGGTCAACTCTAATGGATGGAGGAATTGAAGTTCGATACTGCCAATCAATCTGCATGGCCTAGGATTGATCACGAATCACCTTCCTCTTCCTCTGGTTCTCCGGTTCCCCTGAGTCCCCATAGTATCCATGTTGAACACCATGCAAACGTAGAGCCGCCTGTCACCCAACAATTCGCTCGCTTCTGATTTGTTATCACCCCAGTTCACGTTTTCCTTCTTTGAAAAAATAACGATTCCACTGCACTTGTTAACAACACCTTCATACCATTTAACAATAATAAAAGGGACACAGATGGAAATTGCCATAATTGACGATAAGACCTTCCCATTCCGCTCCCTCGATTTGGTGCAATTCCCACTGGTTTCCATAATTGCCATGGTCTGCATCCGCCCTCTCTTCATATTTCCTGCTCCTGTCATTACCACCTTCATCTTCTGTCTCGTATTGCGACGTACTAACAATCTAACCCACACACGAAGATAGGTTACATTGCCAACCCTTCCACTTTCCTGCATAAATGCACTCAACCACCAGGCGTCAAGTCTATCCTACATGCATTCAAGTTTACATGTCCCTTTGTTGATTCCTCTCACCTACATCCGGGTATTATCTTGGTTGATTGTTGTCTTTAGATAAGATCCTTATTATTATTATGTTAATGATGTGGGTATTTGTATATATATATATATATATATATATATATAGATATTTTATTGATAATATTTATTTGTAAATTTGGATTTTTTTTTATAATTTTAATATGTTTAAATGTAAAAGGTTCATTTTGATTTTATATTTATTAATCATTCATATATATATATATAATTCTTGAGAAATTATCAATAATTAAAAAAAATAAATTAATAACTTTAATTTTTTTCTTTTTATTACTCCGGTCATATTTGTTTTAAATTTTTTTTACCTCAATCATCTCATATTTTCTTTTACTAAAATTAAAATTAAGTTACACATCTCATTCATGCTCCAATGTCAAAATACACCCTTCTTATTTTGGGTAGTTACCTAAATGTATTTTAAACCTAGATTTATAAAATGTTGAAAAAAACGTTCTTCCAAAAATTTGATCATCTATATTTTTATATTTTAAAATAACTTATATTTATTATTTTATAATAAAATTATAAATTAAATAACTAAATTTAATATGAAATGTAAGTATATAATTCGTCATGAGAGGAAAATACTTTTTCAAACGTCTAATTACATTTTCCCTTAATATGTTCTTTTCCTTATGAACCTTCTTAGGATGAACTTTTTTTATATGTTACAAAGAGAGTGATGAATACTTCATCCTATGATATATAGAAGTAATATAACCTTAGGTAAGCCTAACTGACTATCCCCAACATGATTTAGTCTCACTCTTACTTAGCAACCAAGATTTAGCATTAAAAAATCTAACTAGGTGCAAAAGACTAGACTTGGACTAGTGGAAGTGAGGATTTACAGATGAATTCGAACGGATTAGGGAAATTCATAATTTCTATTCTAGAGACATAGTTGGGTTGTAATACACCCAATTTGACTGATATAACCTTCAGAACTGAGATTAGTAAGACATAAGACCATAAAATGCATTGAAATGGAAAACTAGACAATCTTGCCCTCCTAGGGCGCAAACATTGAAACAATACATTCCAAACAACATCAAAGGCTCATGAATTGTTCTACAAACTGATATATAAGATCAAATACATGTACATGAAAAGGATAAATATCAGATCAGAGTTTTAGATCAACGATTAATGATATATGGAATCAAAATCAACATGAAGTCCATAACTCTTAGGATTTTACATTATAGAAGCGAGAATGTTCAATATGAGAGTGAAAGGGAGGAATTTCACCACTATATCAGAACCATGGGAAATAAATAACTCTCTTGCAGCTCCTTGAAGACAACGGAACAACTGATGCAACTCACAGGCAGCACACTTGCTCAATCTGCTCTCTTCTCTGGCCAAATCTCACCAAAAATCACAAACATTAATGTATCTATCTTTGCACCATATCTTGAGACTCGAATCCATCAAGCTATATGATGGATCAGATCTAAAATTCAATCTCTAATTCCTGCACTTACATTGTGAATATGACTAGAACAAGGGTTGCAATGGGGCACATTACCCAAAGCTGGCTAGGGGCGCCTCTCCCAAGCCTTTGAGATGCAGATCTCTCAAGACAATTATCAAAAGTGAGAAAATATTTGAGAGGGGGTGCACCACATTAAATTATAACATGAATTTATCTTAGGATACATTGAATGTGGTCATCCATATCAACTAATGCGCCTTCATTGAGTGATTTTAGCATCTACAACTTTTATCTTCTTTTTTCCTTGCTTTGTTTCCTTTTTGCTTTGGACTGCTTTTCTGCTTTTGGAAACATCTTGCTTTTCCTATATTTTCTCTACTTTCCTACTTTTCCAGTGCTTTTACCTTATTTTATGCTTCTTTATGCTTTTATGGAATTTCCTGCCTTTTTGCATGCTTTCTATTTTTCTGAATTTCCTGCTTTTGTGTTGACATCCATCTTTTTAGTGGCTTTATTGATTTTCTCTGATTTTCTTCTAGTTTCCATTGTGGATGAAAACTCATAGAGTCAAAAATATCACGTATACTCCCTCGTTGGCCACCTAAGCACATCCATTCATCGCCAAAATTAAATAATAATAATAAATATTTACAATTTAAACATGGAACATTATCCTAAGTCTTGAAATTAATTAAAATTGACAATGAATGCATCAAAATTTAACCCCTTCACTTATTAATTTTTTCCAAAACCTATTGTTGGAATATTGGACAATACTGAGAGGGGAGGGTAAATCAATATTGATAACTTTTAACAATTAAAACCAATTTTAACTTATTCATTAACACACAAGATCAACAAGATACACATAACATATATTTTATTGTGGAAGCCCAATTGGGAAAACCACAAACCCTTTCTATACTGCAAAATTATATTTACAATAGTTTTTGCAAGCTACAACTTGTCGAAGACTGCAATACCCAAGTTTATCAGCTACTACTGAAAGGATGCTACAACACCCTGTTTACCAGCTACCACTGTAAGGAGTCTACAACCCCTTGGTTTTTCTACTACTACTAAAAGGATGCTTCGACATCCTATTTACCAGCTACGACTGGAAGGAGGCTACGACCCCCTGGTTTATCAGCTACTACTGAAAGGATTCTTTTACACCCTATTTACCAGCTACCACTGGAAGGAGGCTACAACCCCCTTGGAGGCATGTAGTCGTCCCTAGCACCACCCTGCCTCCCTAATTTGATCTTATAACTTCAATGGGATATACATCTGCTTATACTTTCACTGTCCTCTATTTATGATCTTCAATCCAACCTCCAGAGATTGCCTCTATTTCTTTTATTCTTTCTCTGACATATGTACTGCTTCAGAACTTTATTTAAGCACACAATAGACACTCTCAACTTCTTTTTACCTTCTCTGGCTTCTACAATGCTTCAGGTCTTCATATCGAATATACAAAGACTCTGTTCTTCCTCTTTGGTATCTATGTTGCTTTAGATGCTCATCTTCAACACCCCGAGATCCCCTTGCTTCCAGAATCAAAATCTGTCTAATATATTCATCATCTTCATATGAACCATTGTGTCTTTTCATTAGAACCTGTATTCAACGATTAATTATGTCCTTCTAAAAGAAACTCGCGTCCTTTCACAAAGAATATGTCTCAGTTTATTATTTAATAAACTCTGCTTCATTACCTTCTTATTAATTTATTCCTCTAGCTCATCTTTTGTTATCATATCTCTATTAATGAATAATACGATTATGTTTATTTATCTCTAATATATTCTTGTAGCTTATTGTTTATGCAAATGCTTTTATATAACCTTTCATAAATGTTTTGTAGGAATAATAATCACAAATTTCTTCTCCATATCTTCCACCATATCTATAGGCATCATGCTTTTCACAATGTCTCCGTGCATTACCTTTCACAGACTGTGCAAGAATAATTCTTCACATTTTGCAGGTATTTTTCCTTCTTAAGGATAATATGATTTTTCACTAACTTGGCAGGTGTAATTTTCGCACATGTGAGCACCAAAGAAGAAAATGACACCATGGATAGATGGACAAGTTTCCAAAGAACAAATCCACACGTTTGGATGGATTTATCTGCACAACCACAGATTCTGTCGTGCATTTCCAATGGCCTCTTAGACTTCATTTAGACAAGAATACAAACTTTTTCTCAATTTGGCAGGCTTGTATTTCACACGTGTAACCTCTAGAGAAAAATCTGAGACCATGACTAGATGGCCAGATCATCAAGGAACAAACCCATGCCATCTGATCAATTTATCAGCATAAGGACAATCTCTGGCGGGCATTTCCAAATAGCCCCTTAACCTTCTGTTTTTAACACTTACACAAATTTCATTTATTTTTAATAGACAAAACATGATTTTTCTCAATTTGGCATGTTAATTTCTTGCACATGTGGCCATCAGGGAGGAAACCAAAAGCATGATTGGATAGACAAATCACCAAAGAATAGACTCATGGCATTGGACAAATTTTCTGACACCAAGACAACATTTGGTGGGCATTTTCAAATGGCCTTCTGAACTTTTGTGCTGACCCTTAGACAAATTTTCCAAACCCTAGGGAAACTAAGGTGGAATCTTACTTTCACCAAAACCCCTAACCAATGATACCAGATTATGTAATACACCTTCCTGAGCATAACCAAATTTATTTCACCTTCAAACTCATCTTCCTCTGACCTAGGCGGGCATTTTACTGGACGGGTGCAAAACTGCCTGAAACCTTGTTTTGGAAGACTTATAACTTTGTCATAAAACACTCTTTTGGAGAAATGAGACCATGTTCATATAGCCTATTCAATAAGGTATAGCCTTATATTTTCTAATACTTTTTATCATTCTCTTATGAGGTATGGAGAGCATTTTCCTAAGTCCACTTGGACCAATTTTTCAACACTTAGTTAATTTCCGGAATTTCTAAAATTGCATGAACCCTTGTTTTGGAAGACCTATAACATTTTCATGAAGCACTCTTTTGGAGAAATGAGACCATGGTCAGATAGCCACTTCAACAAGATATATCCTGACAAGATGGGGCAGGCATGTTCCCACGGGGGGGGTCACTCAGTGAACTTGTTACATAGCACGATCGTTCACATGATATTAAAGAATGTCCCTAATTTCACTAAATATTGGAAAATGCCTCAGCTTATATTATTGAACCCCCTTCCCAATATGACTTTCTAATTAAGAAAACCCCTAGCTTCACCATATATTGTAGCTATCCATTTTTATCAACCCATTTTTAATACCCCCTTTATATCATATTATCAAGTTGTAACAAATAGGATCCCTAACACATCTTAGTATAAGCAAACATGATGCTAAATAAAATAATAGTATAATGCTAATAATAATCCCATCAGGATTGCAGGGGCGACTGATCAATTTGCAGCGTTGGATAGTGGAAGACCCAACAAAATAGTACTAGGGAAGGAAAAATGTGTAAAAGGAAACCCAGTGAAGAGATCAACATAAAAATGAATGTAAAATACTAATAGTCCAATAGTTAGTGCAATGCTTAGAAAAGATGAGAATTGCATATGTTTCACACCATAGCCTACCAATCTACCAATTTTATATCATGTAAATACAAGTATAGCCATATAGAGCTCATGTTTTCTATAAGCTTAATAAATTAAACTCTTTAAAAATGCAAAATTGAAACCCTTTGTGGATAGACTCCCCTACCTTCCTAGCAAAACAAATATCATTAATGCTTGAACCCAATTGAACATAGAAAAATTCCTCTTACTTTCCAATAACACCATATGATCATGTGCATAGCTTAGATTTGGGTCATTCATAGGATGCAATGGATTGCCTCCACTTCCTCTACATTTATTCTTACAATCAAGGGAATTAAAAACATTTAGTTACCTTTTCTTGGGTTAAATCTAGTTTTTTTTTTTTATCTTTACAGGAGAGGGAAGGATATACATTGTTAGGTTTCAAGAATGAAATAGTTATAAAGATACACATATGGTGAAACTTATAAGATACAATTTCATGGTAACAATAACACATAGGGTATGTAAATAAGGATTTAGATTTTCACCTATGTTTAAGTTAGTTCCAATACAATATTAAGATGGATTCCTTGCATATAAAAATTTAAATTACAATTATGAATGTTCCAAATATAACTCAATCTAACAACTATTCCTAACTGGCAATGTGAAAATGTTAAAGAAGAATACAAAAATTTGAAATAAATAATTAGTTAGGAAATATTGATCTAACTTTTTTGGGTTCCAGTGAGCTAAGAAAGATTGATCTCACTTTTCTTGGTTGTTGCAGAGCAAGGTTTGATTAAATATCATTACCCACCTAAACCCCAACCTACAAAATGACTAGTTAGATCTTTTACTCTAATGCCTACAAAAAATACAATACAATTGTTCAACTCTGGAACTCTCGATTGTCCACATCTCTTAAATTAAAGATGAATAACATCAATTCAAACCAAGCCTAAATAAGCTATTAAATGAGGATTTCTCAAGGCCAATAATGAAAATATACTTCCATCGATATTATCATTGGTACACTATTATCATATTTATGCAGAACTTAGTATCATAAGCAATATCAAATAAAAATGGAGGGTCCTTAAGTTTTAGGTGGGTATGAATTGAGCCAATGATTTGGAGGTATGAATCCATCCCAAAAATTGGAGGTTATTCCTCAACCCACCCAAATAAAATAACCCCCAATATTTATATTACTATGTCAAATTAAAAACCCCCCTTGACCCCTTAATATGAGGCAATATATTGTTTTGGTTTTTAAGAGTATTCAAACCCCCAATATGAATGGGCGTGATATGATATTGCCTCGCTAGTGAATCCCTCGTGCATGTTCCTTAACCTATGAATTATGGCGGGCATTTTCTTAGAGCAGTTTTGACTCATTTTTCCATACTTAGTCAATATCCAAAGTTTCACAAAATTTCCATACTTTTCCAGAATGATGTCAGATTGCAACATTGAATTCATGATAGCACCAAAACACCGTCATGTGTCTTTCCAGCCTCATCACACATGCCACATTATCATACATGCCATGTCATCACTTCCTTTGTTATTCCTTTGTCTTTCACTAAGTTTTCCCTGCATTGACTTCATGATAGAACTAGAACATCATCATGCGTCTTTCCAGCCTCATCACACATGCCACATCATAATTTCCTTTGTTATTCCTTTGTCATTTACTGAGCTTGTCCTGCCATCATGTCCTTTATTATTCCTTTCTCATTACTGAAATCCTTTGACATCAATGACAACCACATTCAACATCTATAGGGGTTGGTAATGTAGCAAGATGATAATGGAGCCCTCGGGAGGAGACATTACAATGTCACCTTCTAGGAAATTTATAAACGATTGTTTGAAGAGTGTCCCTAGTTTTGGGGAATTGCGGGGAATTTTTATAACTCCTTGGTTCCCTAAATTTGGTCCTAACACTATGTCAATTGCTAGAATGATAATTTGGGTTCGTCTTTCCAATTTTCCATTAAATCTATGATATGTCTTAGTTTTTGAGTATCATAATGGGAATCCTTTGGGCACTTACATATAATAATATATTGAGAGAGTTGTAGTGGGCTTGTGCACATATTCACGTATTTGTGTTGATATAGACATTAGTAAGGGAATTTTGGACAAAACGATTCTTACATGGAAGAATTTTAAAGAAACACAGGTCTTGGATTATGAGAACACGATATTTAGTTGAGGGATATGCCATACTCAAGGACATTTATAAGGTACTTGTCCTGATTGAACCTTTCCTACTGGTGAAAACTTTCCTTTCTCTTCACTAATGGATCCAACCCCTTTGGTCTTAAAATTGAAGGACATGGGGTGGGATTTGATTCACTTATGTGTGCATGGGTCACGAGATCATTTATTACAATATTTCCACAATTTCTTTGGGTGCAACCACATGTTCGACCACTACCTCAAGTTGATCACATGGCTTCAAGCTAGGCCCTCACGATAATTGAACCTTGTCGACTCATTAAAAACTTCTTGATCATCACCAATGGATCCAACCCCTTTGGGCTTAAAATTGAAGGACATCGAGATGGGCTTAAAATTGAAGGACATTGGGGTGGGCTTTGATCCACTTCTGTGTGCATGGGTCACAAGATCATTTAGTACAATCTATATGGGTGCATATCAGATGTCAGATCGTTACTTGAAGGTGACCATATGGATTCAAGCTAAACCCTCACAGGAATGGAACCTTGCCCACTAGTGAAAATTCATTGCTCTTCACCAATGGATCCAACCCCTTTGGACAATTGGAATTGTTTTTTATTTTATTTTGAAATATGACTATATTTTATATCATGAATAAAAATTAAACAAAAAAGTACTTATTGTTCCATTGATTTAAACAAATATGCTATTATAAACTAAAATAAATGTAAATATTTATTTTTTAAAAAATGGATTTCTCATTACAAGGTTCAACCAATAAAAGATAACGATAAAGTTTTTGTTTTATAGTAATTAAAAACTGATATTTTTTATTTTGTTTTATTTTTTAAAATAAAAAACGTCATTGTAAATAACCAACATAGATCTATCTTAAACCCTTAAATCTCGAGAGAGATCCACTTTCTTGAGATGTAGTTTTTTTTTAATCTTAAAATCAAGAAATTTGATTCCTCTCTTGATTCATAGATTCCAATTTAAGTTTTAATTTTCTATTTGGACATTTGATTTTTTTAATTACTTTTCATAATTTATAAGCCAAGGTTAGTTACAACATCTCCCCCATACTAGGTTGTAGAGCACCTCGCTCCAGCATAAATCCATTTTAAACTAGATCTATCAAGGAGAGGTATCCAATTTTTATTGAGGGATAAAATAAATTTAGCTTAAATATTTTACATATTCAGAAAAGATTTACACCTCAAGATATTTGATTCTTCTTGATTCTTGATATATTTAGATGTTTTTATAGGAATTTCATGTTACATACCGGATTGTAAGCACCTCACTACTCTAGGTATAATGCTTTTAGTATTTAAAAATATTATCAATATTTAAATGTTATGATGAATTTACAAATTTGGTAATAAAATGATATAATTTAATTTAATTGCAACTTAATTCAACATTTTATTAATAAAAATTGTAATTACATGATGATTAATAAATTTTATAATATAATTATAAAAACCATGATTTAAATAGAAAATATATTCTTAGTTATTTAAAGAAAAATTGCAATTTCAATTAACTTCTAATTTAAAATTATATTGTATTAAACTATAATTATAAATTATGTTGTATCTCTTCAAATAATATAAATTGTAATTATTGAAAATTATTTCAATTGATAATATTTCTTATTATTTATATTTTTGTAATTTTTAATATATTTGATTTTTAGATTGTATCAAATAAATTGAAAATAGAAACATTATCTTCCATTCACAATATAAATATTGATACAAAAAAACTCAAAAAAAATATAGTTGAGATTTTATTAATTTTTTAAATACACTTGTACTAATCTACAAATACAATTAAATGATGTAATTTCTCTTTTAAGAAAATTCCAACATCATTCTCCTCCCAATTTAATTCCCACCAATCTTGTTGGGACCTTATTTCTCTCAAATTTAGTAGTTTCTCTATATCCATAGGCAGTCCCTTCAATGACCAGCAATCAGTTATGCCCAAGATTTGAAGTTTAGGCATAACTTGTTCATTCCACATAACATTTGATGATGAACTTGCCAAACTCTCTAAGATAGGTAAGTTACAGAGATTCAAACACTCTAACATGGGAAATCCAATAACGCTTCCCCATGTTCCTATCCCCAACTCTTTCATCTGAGTACACCACATTATTGTCAATGAAGTTAAATTTGGCAGTCTCTCGAGGTGAGGAAGTTCCCTTATTTGATAACAGCATGTTAAATATAACTTCTCCAATTGGGGAAACTCGCAGATCCAATTGGGTATACTTCTGCCATGGTACTTTTCAAGTAAAAATCTATGCAGCTTCTTCATGCTCTGCATGTCCTTCATCACATCATCATCTCCTCCCTCATGATACCCTCTTTGATTCCTAACCGTAGTCCCTCTACTTTCATTCCTGCCTTTACATGTACGGAAAGGTGCATCAAATTAGGGCAATTTGTGAGATCCTTCAAAGTGCAAACACCACTCTCCACTTCCTCCACGTCCATTATACTATTTTCCGTAGTCTCTGATGTCCACAACCTCAATCTATTTAATGATGTGAGTTGAGAGATCTCACGGGGAATCCCTCTTAAGCTGCAACAACCGTTTACATCCAAAGTCTTGAGATTTTGCAGCTGTCCTATCTTACAAGGCAATGATTCTAGCTGTCTACAGCAATTAAGATACAAAAACTGAAGGTGAGAAAGATTGCAGATGTCTTCAGGTAAATCCTTGATTAAGGTCTCATCCAATCTGAGAAACTCAAGCTGTGTAAGATGGCAGAGAGATATGGGCAACGCTTCTATTTTAGTGCCGGAGAGATCCAAAACCCTCAGAGAGGTGAGATTGACTAAAAAGCCATTTGCAACTTTTCTTAAACTTTTATTATATTGCAAGAGCAAAGTGAGGAGGTTGGGGCATCTGAAATCTGTTGGCAAAACAGAAATATTATTATACCCCATTGCTATTCTTTTGCAATTGCGAATCTCTTTTTCATCCGCGGGAAACTTTTGGAGGTTTTGACGTGCCCTGAACAAACACTTCTCTTCCCTCTCGGCAATAAAGATTGCCATGTCATGTACAACATCGTGAACCTGTATCCGGTCCCGCCCATAATCATCAACAACAACCTGAAACAAGCAGCGTTCTACTAATAACCTGACATAGCTGCGTCCCAAGTCCATTAAATAGCTGTAGCTGGTCTCTCTGCTAATGACCAGTCCTTCCGCTATCCACATTTCCACAAATACTTCCACAATAAATTGCCAATCTTCAGGGAAGGTAGCACAGTATAGAAAACAATTCTTGATGTCGGAATGAGGCAAACGATCGTAACTCAATCTGAGTCGCTGAGAGAGACCTTCATCAATGCGGGTGGAGGCCAGAAAATGAGGATCCACATGTTGCATCTGATTGGAAGCAAGTTGCCAGTCAACTAAATTAATATTACCTCTCATTGCTGCCGCTACAACATTTATGGCAAACGGCAAACCATTACAGTCTGCCGCAATTTGTGTAGCCACGTCTTCTATTGCTTTTGTCAAAGCAGTGCCGGCTTTGAAAGCTCCTCTGCAAAACAATTGCCATCCTTCATCCGTGGATAGCGGTTGTATTTGTATGGAGAAGTCTTCTGCTCCCATTCTTCTAATCACATCTCTGCTGCGCGTAGAGATTACCACTCTGCTGCCTTTATCGTTGCCCATTGGGATGCCCAATTCTTCTTCGAGATCAAATTCTCTCCACATGTCATCCAACACGAGAAGAAATTTCTTTTCGCTCAGACATGCAGAGAGCTCCATCTTTCCCGTCTCAACATAATTTTAATATTTAAAAATATTTTCATTATTTAAATGTTATGAAGAATTTACAAATTTAGTATTAAAATGATATAATTTAATTTAATTATAAATCAATTCAACATTTTATTAATAAAAATTCTATTACATGATAATTAATCAATTTTATAATATAATTATAAAAAACATGATTAAACATAAATATATTATTAACTATTTAAAAAAAAGTTGTAATTGTAATTAATTTTCTAATTTAAAATTATATTGTATTTCTTCAAATAAATAAACCATAATTATAAATTATGTTGTATTTATTTAAATAATATAAACCATAATTGTTATAAACTATAATTATTGGAACCTATCTCTTTATTAATAAAGTTTTATTATTCACAAAACAAACCTATCTTAATATTAATAAAGTTATATTATTTATTAAACAAAATAGATTATATTATTTATATAAAAAATTTAATTTATAATCTTTTTATTATTTATACTTTTTGTAATTTTTTATATATTTGATTTTTTAGATTGTGTTAAACAAATTGAAAATATAAACATTATCTTTCATTCACAATATAAATATTAATATTCAAAATACTAAAAAAATATACAATTGAGATTTTATTAATTTTTTAAATACACTTATACCAATTTACAAATACAATTAAATGATGTAATTTTTCTTTTAAGAAAATTCCAACATCATTCTCTTCCCAAATTAATTCCCACTAATCTTTTTGGACCTTTATCTCTCTCAAATTTGGTATTTTCTCTATACCCATAGGCAGTCCCTTCAATGACCAGCAATCAGTTATACCCAAGATTTGAAGTTTAGGCATAATTTGTTCATTCCACACAACATTTGATGATGAACTTGCCATACTCTCTAACATAGGTAAGTTATGGAGCCTCAAACACGAAATCCAATAAAACTTCCCCATGTTCCTATCTGCAACTCTTTCATCTCATTGCACGACTCAATTGTCAAATACCTTAAATTTGGCAGTCATTCCAAGGGAGGAAGTTCCCTTATTTGATAACAAGTATGCACATGTAACTTTTCCAATTGTAGAAACTCACAAATATAATTGGGTAGACTTCTACCATGGTAACTTTGAAGCAAAAATTTATGCAGCTTCTTCATGCTCTGCATGTCTTGCGGGAGATCCTCCATCACATCATGGTCTTCCACATCGAAGCCCAATTCCAAGTCCCTCATCTCCACCCAACTTCCCATGATACCCTCTTTGATGCCTAACCGTATTCCCTCTACTTCCATTCCTGCCTTTACATGTACGGAAAGCTCCATCAAATTTGGGCAATTTGTGAGATCCTTCAAACTGCAAACACCACTCTCCACTTCCTCCACGCCCATTATACTATTTTCCGTAGTCTCTGATGTCCACAAGTTCAATCTATTCAATGATGTGAGTTGAGAGATATCACGGGGAATCCCTTTTAAGCTACAGCATCTGGTTAAATCTAAAGTTTTGAGATTTTCCAACTGTCCTATCTTACAAGGAAACGATTCTAGCTATCTACAGCTATCAAGATACAAAAACTAAAGCTGAGAGAGATTGCAGATGTCTTCAGGTAAATCCTTGATTAAGGTCTTACCCAATGCGAGATACTCAAGCTGTCTAAGGTGCCAGAGAGAAATGGGCAACGATTCTATTTTAGTGTTGGAGAGATCCAAAACCCTGAGAGAGGTGAGATTGAATAAAAAGACATTTGGAACTTCTCTTAAACTTTCATTATAATCCAAGAGCAAAGTGAGGAGGTTGGGGCATCTGAAATCTGCTGGCAAAACAGAAATATTATTGTGGCCAATTGTTATTCTTTTGCAACTGTGAATCTCTTTTTCAGCCACGGGAAACTTTTGGAGGTTTTTATGTGACCTGAACAAACACTTCTCTTCCCTCTTCGCAATAAAGATTGCCATGTCATGTACAACATCGTGAACCTGTATCTTCTCCCACCCGTAGTCATCATCAACAACCTGAAACAAGCTGTGTTCTGCTAATAACTTGACATAGCTGCGTCCCAAGTCCATTAAATAGATGTAGCTGCTCTCTCTGGTATTGACCTCTCCTTTCGCTATCCACATTTCTACCAACATGTCCACAAAAATTTTCCAGTCTTTGGGGAAGGTACCACAGTATAGAAAACAATTCTTGATGTTGGAATGAGGCAAACGATCGTAACTCAATCTGAGTCGTTGATACAGACCTTCATCAATGTGAGTGGAGGACAGAAAATGAGGATCCACATGTTGCATCTGATTGAAAGCAAGATTCCAGTCAACTAAACTAATATTACTTCTCATTGATGCCGCTACAACATTTATGACATACATTTGAATCCAAATCATTATACGCATATATAGAACAAAACTCGAACAAAACTATATATAAATCCATGAGATAAAACCATAGTGGAACAAAACTCGAACAAATATATAAATTTTCAGGAAAATAGTGGAACATGGTTCCCAATGTACATACGATGGCAACTCGTGCCCTATACAAAATACAACAACTCATGTCGTAGATCCAAAATACATGGCAACTAGTTCCCTATACAAAATCCGACAACTCATGCCGTAGATCCAAAATACATGGCAAGCCGTGCCGTAGATACAAAGTACATGGCAATTGGTGCCCAAAGGTGCCACATCGTGGCTAATGTAGATAACATGGCGTGTATTCTTTTGTCTAGGAGTAGACCGTCTCTCCATGCTCTGAAACAAATGATATAAGGTACCATTAGTTTCAAGCATTTGTAACATTTACCACATTTATAAAATGAATGTACAATTCAAATCTTAAATAACTCACCGTTGATGTGAGTGAAAGACGAGAAGTAGGTGTCCTGGATCTGCTAAGCCTCTCAGCAATTCCACCCTACATCATTTACGACAATCATTTCATTGAAAAATAATAATTGCTTAAATTAATTTTGGCTAATGCATCAAAAAATTTTCATAAATTAACTTGATTCTCACCGTGAACAACCCAAAAAATGGAAGAGGCTGAGCTTCTGGGCTAGCAAGTGGAGAAATTGGCTGGACAACCTGCTCCGATGCAATCATGGGGGGGGGGGCACAGATGTAGATGCAACAACTATGGGTTTAACCACAGTAGACACATGGGCATTTAATGGAATAGTGGTTTCCACAATAGTGGCGGGAAGTGGAGGTGATATGGTGGAAGAGGACATGGTGGTATGGGGTGGAGGAGGATGTCGTGGACGATGAACCCCTACCGGTTGTACTATAGGGGTATCGACCCAAAAGGGCTAGGGGGTATGTTGAGGTGTGGTGAATGGGGGGCGGTATTGGATGGAGGGAGGAGGATTGATAGAAGGGAGGTTGTGGACAAAGAAGGGAAGCTGGATGGAAGGGCGGGTGTGGACGAATGGGGGAGGATGGATAGACGGGGAGGCGTGGATGAATGGGGGAGGATGTATAGATGGGGGGGCGTGGACGAATGGGGGAGGATGAACGGAGGGGGGAGTATGGATGGAGAGGGGAGGGTGGATGGAAGAGAGGGGGTGGACGGAGGGAGGGGTCTGAATGGAAGAGAGGGGGGCGATTCATGGGAGAGGGTGGAAACATGGGACTAAGGTGGCCTGTAGTTGTTGGTGGCCCCTGCATACAAATTTGTAATATCATAGTTTAGTAAACAAAAATCAAATTAAACCATAGTATGTCATAACATTTCAAATTAAAAGCGTGTTTTTAACTACACATTGTACCTGTGTATATGGAGATCTGCCGACCCCTGGTGGAGATGGCTAGTCAAAGTACTGCGTGCATACCCGTGGACACCAAAATGCATGCACGTTATAAACATATTAAACAAGTAATTATTTAGTCAATCAAACTATTAAAAAATATTGTACGAACTATCATCATGTATGTCATAAATATAAATACATAAAAATAGAAATGCCATAATTAATAACAATATTTTGTGGGGTACTGAAAATACCTCTGTGTGAGGTGCCGCAGTTTCAGTTGCAGCTGCCATTGCTGCATCCAGGTTGGGAGATGCTGCGTTCTCCCATGACGGCGTCTCAGCTCTAAATAGTTGTACATTGAAATAATAGTTTAAGTCAAGCACAAATACTTTAAAATCACTTTACAAATTATCAAGTGATGATTGAAAACACATTAAAAAAAGTGCTAACCTGCTCCATATAGCATCCCTTGATCGGGCTAGGGCAAGTGTGCCCGTAATGGGGACAAAGATGTGGCATTGTCCCCATGGAACTAGAAGGCCCAACATCGCTACCACCGGTCACTGGTCTATCCTGAAGGCCTTGCACCTACGTCTCTATCATGGTCATCCTGTCTCTCTACTGTAGTAGCTGCAACAAAGGCAGTATGTCTAAGTAGTCCCCATGCAACACTCCTCGTCACGCCCTCGATCTGATCAAGTTTGTGGGGTAACTGAGGCGGCTGGGGAGTGGGGTTGGGCTCGTGCCTAGGAGGTGGTGGCCCTCTCAGTGGGTTTCTCCTAGAAGTAGGTCGATCTTGGGAAGAGCCACACCCAACACCCTGGAACTCAGTTATGTCAAAGTAGTTGACATGTAAACCAAGCACAAACTCAGCCCACATTTGCTGAAGGAAGTACTGTGGAACCTCCCTATTATTGCAGGGAGGTTTATCATAAACCATGAACCACCTCTGCATCTAATTGTCCCTCCATGGTTGGAAATGACACCAATCCATGCATACATGTGGCTTTCTATTCTCGGGTGGTTGTTGTGTTCTTGGATCGATGAACATCCTATACAATTGTGTCTTTGTAATATTCAAATCTTTTATTTCCTCCTTGCAAATGCCCGTGGAATAATACTCCCGCATCCTAGCTCTATATTCAGTCATGTCAGTCAATTGGCGATGTGCATGGATGAGGGAGTCAATTGAGCTATCAATTGAGGTGGCAAGAGACACTCGAGATGGTTCCCCAGTTTTCTTAGATATCGAGTGTGCACTCTCATTTCATTTACATAATAGTTCAATTCATCTTGGTCAACATTTGGTTGGGGGTTTTGATTTTCTTGGGCATTTGGATTTTCATTGGTTCTAGGATTCGTATTTTCTTGTATTCCACCGGACTCCATGCTAATTTTTTGTCCATTCATTGTGTGGGTTTACATCTGCAATTGAAAATTTCTCTATTGTTTTAATAATTTGGGAATTACTACAAATTTAAAAAACAAAAAAAAAGAATTAAATGACAAAAACAATGAATAAAATGACAAAAAGAATGGAATTTACCTACCAATTGACTTGTTGACGAGTTGGTGGATGGATTTGGATCGTTTTGGAGCGCAAGGTGTGAGTTAGGTGGCTTGTAATGACACGCACGTGGTGAAGCAGTCGCGCTCGACTACAAATGGTGGAATGACAAACATTCTGCCGGTTTTTTTTTTATAATTTTTAACAGGAGCGCATGCGTGCATCTGAGCACCCATGTGCCAAAAATGCGCACGCGCAGCAATGTGCACACGCCCTAGTTTGGTACCGAACCTAGAAGCTCGTGCACGCTTCCTTAGGCACGTGCGCATGGTCGTTTTCTTCCTGCTAGCGCGCCGCCATTGAAACACTTTTGGGGAGCATCTTTGTGCGCCCCCCCTTATCTTCCAAATCTCTAATTTTTAAGCTACCATGTAAGAAAAAAATTTCCTGTTTATATGTTTATAGATATAAATGCCACTTTTTCCTTTCTTTTGTTGACAATCAAAATATGAATTATGTCATTTGATTTAGAATTTTTAGATCTAGTTAGAAACTTGCAATGGTTATTAGAAATAAGAACATACACTAACAAGAATAGAAAGCACATTAATGCATCATCACACATATCATTAGAACTATTATGTTAAAGACTACTTTTTTTCAGATAAACTGAGTAGGTGTTTGTATCCATGTCCTTGGAATTTTTGAAAGAATGCAAAATGTGGTAAAATTGTTTTAGCACCCTCATTGAATGCAATAGACTAGATATCAAATAGCATAATGTCTACATCTCAGGTCAAACATGCCCTGTACATATTATATACAATTGTGATGGAAATGAATTATCGTGTTCCAGCTAAATTATATGTTTATCATACATAATTAGATCCATTTCTAGATAATGATAGTAATTACACATCAAAACAAATCACCAAAAAACATTTTACTTCTGAATGACCCTTACAGAAAACAAAACATCGTAAAACAAGTACCGAACCCAACAAATTTAGGTCAAAAATAAAATTGACAAACTTGGAAATACAAATAAAAAAATATACAGTCATGAACTTCTCAATACAAATAAAAGAATCTACTAGAACGATTTGGACAGATCTAAAAGAAGACATCAAAAATAATGACCATTCCACTGTAGCCCCGCCATTATAATAAGTGTGCCTTCATTTATATTACAAACATCTCAAACATCAACAATAACAGACATAAAATATGAACATATACACTCTCATTAACGCCTTAGATCCAATATAATTGCAGAGAAAGATCCTAATAAAAGCACATTTTAAACAATTGGGTCAAATTCAGTTTGAATATATAAAAATCATGTGGTGTCTCTCCATCAAGAGTAGCATCCACTAACAACATATAATGTTAGTCGATAGTTTAAACAAAACAAGGCATAAAATAAATCATATCTTTTGAGTTCTATAACACTTTCACGGAACCAATACTCCTAGGATAGAATAAAACCCTAATAACACCGAATGAGCCCTAAGAATCAAGAGTTCCCTAGAATTCAACAAGCCTAAAAAGGCATCCATGATAAAAAGCATGATAAAAGGTAAATTTGCAATATAATAATTTATTGTAACTGTGGATAAAAAAGCATAAAAAGCATGATAAAAAGCACACCACATTAATTATTGGCTAAAAAGCGTGATGTGAGTTTGTATTCTTTGATAAATTGCATATGCGACATGCCCCCTCAAGACCCAAGCTTTCGACAATGGATATGTTATGCGAAGATTAAAATGTCGAGAAAACTAAGAATGAAAAGTGGAAATGCATCAATTAGAACCTTCACCCTACAAGCGCAATCCGATGTGGGTGAACCATGAATCGTTGTTGCCTTTATATAAAACAAAATAGCCCTTGATTTTTCCTCCAATACTGGAAATTGAGTGCTCAAAGAAGGTATCACATGAAATTGACTAAAAAATACAGGCGAATGCAACTATATGCCTGAATTACAAGGAAAATGGAGGGTGAAATAACCCTTAGGAGCCTCCATTACTAAAAATTGGGGGTAAAGGAATGATTTCACTATAATTTCTCTAGAAATTGGGGAGGAAAGATAGATTGGAGGGAGATTTTTCTAGGGCGAAAATACTTTTTTTCGTTTTCCTCATTAATATACGGGAGGTATTCATTTTGGATTTATTTTTTTCTAATAAATATTGGGCGAATATATTTTAGCTAAAAAAACCCTTTCCATATAAGAAAATAGCCCACTAAATTTTTATAACCCCCTTAATATAGCCCATGGGCTATATATAGCCCCTCAAATTATCCATGGTACTCAGCCTGTCCATCTTCCCTCCTCACACATTTGATCTGACCTCTCTCCCCTCCTACATTAATTGTGCCACCCTTCTCTCTCGGCTCCTCCTACGTGTAATGAAACTCAACCAAATCAGGTAATGATGGCCCTCCTTTGTTCGGTTTCTCCTCCTATGCATACAATGAATGGGACTTGTACCTTTCTAATCCTTCGCTACCATTATTACCCTTTGATCCATGAATTGGCCATTAATTCCTCCCATCTCAATTGTGCAGACGATTTGCCTCTTCTTCCCTGGTCTATTAAACCTTTGCTAATTTTGATTTGTCTCCCAAGAAGGGACTTGACCTCCTCCATGAATTCTCCCTCTAAGTCTATAAAATATTCCATCCTCCGCTGCGCAAGAATGTGTGACGACTCTCAGGAAGCCATAGCTAGTTTGATTTAAAGTCTTGAGGACTAGAAGCGGCATATTGCAAGGAAAATGGATGATATGGAATGACTACACAGAGACCAAATGGTTCAGTAGAAGGCCAAAACAATGATGCTCAAATGAAGAGTTAGATGCCTCTGAGGACTAACCAAGGAATAGGAGGATGAAATTAGAAGATTGCACCGGCTAACTCGTCGACTGGAAGACGAACGAACCCCATGACTGGAGATCAACAAAAACAGGTACACCCAGAACTCTTCAACTGCCTCTCATTCAATGGCTCATAATGAAGAATGCACAATGGAAAAACCACTTTACTAGCCCATACATCATAGTATTTAGGGAAACACAAGAGCAACAACAAGTAACATGAACGTAATTCCTAAAAATGATAGTTTCATTAAATTTCTTTAAGTTTTTATGTTTTGTAGAGTTAAATTTTTGGTAGGAAGGTTCATTAGATTATACACCAGCAAGAATATTATAAAATTAAAAGAACTCTATTTGGAGTCTATGTAAAAAACATAGACATATATGATTTTGAATCCCAAACCCATTACTCACTGTGCTATTTTGCTCATTTTGTATCAAAGACTATACGGTTAGAGTGCAATTGGTTAAAAATTATTTAGCTTTTTAACAACGAGTTTAAAAATAAAAAATAAGTATGTTTTGTAATAATTAAAAATTAACATTTATATTTTGTATATTTGATTAAAAACAAAAATGATGTTATAAAAAATTAACATTATTTTAATATTTAAAAAAAATCAACTATTTAAATATTATGATGAATTTACAAATTTAATATTAAAATGATTAATTTAATTACATCAAAATTTAACATTTTATAATTAAAAATTGTAATTACATGATAATTAATGAGAAATATATACTTAATTGTTTAAAAAAATAATAATTAAATTTGTAATTACAATTTGCTTCTAATTATAAATTATGTTGTATCTCTTCAAATAATATAAACCATAATCATTGAGGAACTCTTTCATTATTAATAAGGTTTTGTTATTTAATAATTTTATTTGAATTGATAATCTTTTAATTTATTGATAAAGTTTTGTAATTCTTGATATATTTGAAATTTTAGATTGATTCAAATAAAATAAAAATAATAACATTATTTTCCATTCACAATATAAACATTAATATTAAAAAAATAAAAAAAAATATATAGTTGATTTTTTTATTAAATACATTTATACTAATCTACAAATACAATTAAATGATGCAATTTCCTTTTCAGAAAAAATTCAACATCATTCTCCACCCAATTTAATTCCCACCAATCCTTTTGGACCTTTATCTCTCTCAAATTTGGTAGTTTCTCTATACCCATAGGCAGTCCCTTCAATGACCGGCAATCAGTTATACCCAAGGTTTGAAATTTGGGCATAATTTGTTCATTCCATACTACATTTGATGATGAACTTGCCATACTCTCTAACATAGGTAAGTCGTAGAGATTCAAACACTCTAACATGGGAAATCCAATAACACTTCCCCATGTTCCTATTCTCAACTCCTTCATCTGGGTGCACCCCTCTATTGTCAATGACTTTAAATTTGGCAGTCTCTCCAAGGGAGGAAGTTCCCTTATTTGATAACAACCATACAAATATAACTTTTCCAATTGTGGAAACTCACAAATACAATTGGGTAGACTTCTGCCATGGTATTTTTGAAGCCAAAATCTATGCAGTTTCTTCATTCTCTGCATGTCTTGCGGGAGATCCTCCATCACATCGTGCGCTTGCACATCGAAGCCCAATGTCAAGTCCCTCATCTCCACCCAACTTCCCGTGATACCCTCTTTGATTCCTAACCGTATTCCCTCTACTTCCATTCCTGCCTTTACATGTACTTCAAGCTGCATCAAATTTGGGCAGTTTCTGAGATCCTTCAAACTGCAAATACCACTCTCCACTTCCTCCACGTCCATTATACTCTTCTCTGAGGTCCACAACTTTAATCTAGTCAATGATGTGAGTTGAGAGATCTCACGGGCAATCCCTCTTAAGCTGCAACAACCATTTACATCCAAAGTCTTGAGATTTTGCAGCTGTCCTATCTTAGAAGGCAATGATTTTAGCTGTCTGCAGCGATTAAGATACAAAAACTGAAGGTGAGAAAGATTGCAGATGTCTTCAGGTAAATCCTTGATTAAGGTCCCATCCAATCTGAGATACTCAAGCTGTCTAAGATGCCTGACAGAAATGGGCAACGATTCTATTTTAGTGCCGGAGAGATCCAAAACCCTGAGAGAGGTGAGATCGACTAAAAAGCCATCTGGAACTTCTCTTAAACTTTCATTATATTGCAAGCGCAAAGTGAGGAGGTTGGGGCATATAAAATCCGTTGGCAAAACAGAAATATTATTGTGGCCAATTGCTATTCTTTTGCAACTGTCAATCTCTTTTTCAGCCGCGGGAAACTTTTGGAGGTTTTGACGTGGCCTGAACAAACACCTCTCTTCCCTCTCCGCAATAAAGATTGCCATGTCATGTACAACATCGTGAACCTGTATGTCCTCCGACCCGTAGTCATCAACAACAAGCTGAAACAAGCAGCGTTCTACTAATAACTTGACATAGCTACGTCCTAAGTCCACTAAATAGCTGTAACTGGTCTCTCTGCTATTGACCAGTCCTTCCGCTATCCACATTTCCACCAACCCGTCCACATCAATATTCCAATCTTCGGGAACGGTAGCACAATACAGAAAACAAATCTTGATCTCGGAATGAGACAAACGATCGTAACTCAAACTGAGTCGCAGATACAGACCTTCATCAATGCGGGTGGAGGCTACAAAATCAGGATCCACATGTTGCATCTGAGTGAAAGCAAGATGCCATTCAACTAAACTAATATTACCTCTCATTGCTGCCGCTACAACATTTATGGTCAACGGCAAACCATTGCAGTCTGCCGCAATTTGTGTAGCCACGTCCTCTATTTCTTTTGTCGGAGCAGTGCCGGCTTTGAAAGCTCCTCTGCAAAACAATTGCCATACTTCATCCGTGGATAGCGGTTGTATTTGTATGGAGAAGTCTTCTGCCCCCATTCTTCTAATCACATCTCTGCTGCGCGTAGAGATTACCACTCTGCTGCCTTTATCGTTGCCCATTGGGATGCCCAATTCTTGTTCCAAATCAATTCCGCTCCACAAATCATCCAACATGAGAAGAAATTTCTTCTCCCTGAGACAAGCATAGAGCTTCATCTTTCTCATATCAACAGCAGAACTGCTTCCAAGATCTAAATTGATTTGCTCGGCAATATTACTCTGCAAGCCCGAAATGCTATAATTATCAGAAACAACTGTCCAAATTACGGCTTCAAACAACTTACCTTTAAGCCTGTAGGCGTTGTAGACTGTTTTGAGCAATGATGTCTTGCCAATGCCTCCCATGCCACAAACACCAATTATGCGAAATTGATGATCTTCGTTGTCGAGCCATGTGTGCAGCCGCATCTGGGCAGATTTGATCCCCTCTCCCACAAAGCCCAACTGTGGAACTGGCTGTAGCAACAACCCCTCTGATCGCAGTGGTGCCGACGATACAATTTGTTGAGCATTGCCAAAAATTGAAATATCCCTTTCAAGATCGGTGAAGAGCCGATCGAAAATTTGAGTCCATTCTCTAACTTGTGTGGAGAGTCCTGGTCTGCAGAGGAGACAATCTAGACACCCTTTCTTTTGTTGGGCACGATCCATAACGCGTTTGGCCTCATCAATAGAATGGTGGAGCCTTCGAGACCAATCTATGACGGTGTCCGGGGCAATTCTTTGATCGTGTTGAAATCGATTGGTGATATCATCTAAGAGGGCCTTCATACGACACAGCTTATCTTGCAGAAGCTGAGTATTTCGATCCAAATGAAGATCATCATGAATGACTTGGATGAGCTTAGCAACAGCAACGCTAAGAGCGCTGCTGATGGTGTTGGCGGCTGCTCCAGTCAAAACGCTCTCCATGGCTTTTGCAACTTCAAACCAAAAGCAGAATGAATCTGCAGGAAAAAAAATCTGATTTGGATGCAACGACTGAGGGGAAATTTGCAACAAAGAAATTTACAGAAGCGAGGAGAAATCAAGCCAATTGATATAGGAGAAACTGTGGTTTCTTTTCTGGTCTTGGCATCTCATGCTTAGCGTTTTGCTTTTGCGTCGGCATCATCTTATGCTTCCAGGCTTTGTGTTGTATGGAAAAAAAAGAAATGTCGGAATAACTTATAACATCAAGAAAAGCATCATGGAATTTGCAACGACTTGTTTGTACGCTGGTCAATTGGATGAACGAAATGAAGAGAAATCAATCAAATTATCATGAAAGGAATACTGGTGGTTTCTTTTCTCGTGTTGGCATCTTTATATGCTTTTCCTTTTGCACAGTGCTCTGGTTTTTGTGTCGACATTAGTATGTTATGCTTTGCGTTTTGCTTTGGTGTTGGCATCTCATGCTTTGCTTATTTCTTTTGTGATTTGGCATGTTATGCTTTGATACTTCGTGTTTTATTATGATGCTTTGTTATATAAAATAACAAAAATGTAATAATTTAAACATAAACATGAAACACTTAAATGTAACATTCAAACAAATTGTTGTTAAGAGAAATAAAGTAACGGTAAAGTAATAAGATCGAGGAAACGTGGGTGCCACTTTACCAAAGTGAAAGCAAGATAGATTCTAATGACACTTTAAAGTTACACAGCAGAATCATTTAGGAGAAGATGGCTTTTCAACTTTTTATTTATTTCTTTTCAAATTATTAGTTTTCAAAATTCTCGTAACTTTTTTATATGATTTTTTAATTGATTGCAATTAAATATTTTACGTAAAGGTTAAATAATTTTCATTTTAATGGGATGGATTGGTTGTAAAGATTAAAGATTTTTTTTAATAATTTCAATGAAATTGAATAGATTGTATGGGATTTAGATGATAAGTTTAAAAGTATTTTTTATTTTTACATATATTTTTTAAATTGTAATTTTAGTGTTGGATGATGGTTGTTTTGTGAATTTTCGTTTGAGTCTTAGCTCGATTACTTGTAATTGATGATATGTTCAATTTTTTTGTTTTGCTTTTATTAAAATTTTTATGATTTTGATTTATTATGTGGGTACATTTTTGTGGAAGACCATTAGAAAGGATGATATTAATAATTATGAATGTTTACCTTTGGCATAACTCTTTTATGAAAAGTTCTGATTGTTGACATGTAAAAGTTTAATAATGGATATGCCTTTTTATTATGATAGTCTTCCATGTTTAAAATGGTATTTCATATATCTGTATTATTGGAAAAAGACTAATTTATTACAAGTTGAGATATCAAGGAAGAAGTGTGACAATTTCATCCATGGAAAATGGCTCATGTTCAGTGAAGGTGACAACCTTGTCTTAGTGATTAGGAAACCTTGAGGAAGGAAACAACCTGAAAATGACCACTAAAATTAACCGGAGTACTAAAAAGGGTCAAGAGAAATGAGTTGTGGTGTAAACTGTATGGTTATTAAAATTATTTAAATTTTAAAAACAACTAGATTGCAATTTGAAAGTACACATCCTATATTAATCAATCCATTTAATATAGGAGAACATGTGGTAACCAGGGTAGGACTTAATACAGGAGAACATGTGGTAACTAAAGTTTAAATGAACTGGACCATATACAGGTAGACCACAACCCAACGAACGGTGGGGCCGCGACGTGTCAGTGTTCCACTTACCACCACAGTTTCATCTCTGTCAGAAAATACACTCAGTTGCCATGCACCTTGTGATTTTTCACGGCCTCCCCTTGAAAAGCTAGTGGATACACTTGGACTGTGCGATAGCTTGGACGGCCGTGTTTGGGACCCACATTGCCCATCGGATGTGTTCAGTCGAAGGACGCATGTGGACCTGCCACTCAACTATTTTCCGTACGTAATTATTCCAATCATAGTGTTTTCATTTGTTTAGTGTCTCACAACACCCATAAAGTCAAAAGTTAGTTTAGGAGTGTGAATTGTATAACACGGGAAGTAATTTCTAGTGGTAAGAGGTTGATTATGACGATTTTTATCATATCTAAAAAGAAAAATATGTAACTTTGGTATTATAAGAAATAAAAAACCAAGTTACATCTAGATAATCGAAGGAAATCCCATATTACATTTTTGCAATTAACATCCGAAGGCAATCAACATAACAAGAACAAAACAAGAAAAATACGACCATAGACCAACTTAGACTGAAATAAACTTAAGCCTGCACAAGTATAGCGCACTGTGTGACCAGTCTCCCGAAATGTTCATCTTCGTCAAGTAAAAAGTTAAAACTTAAGGCTATAGACAAAACAGAGAGGCCCGTCCAAAGACATCAGAAAGTGACGATGTTCCCTTGATCCACCATTACCATGTCAAGCGATTCGCTGTAGCACAAAAAACCATCGATCGGACCCATCGCCAGTTTTGAAAGGTGGTCAGCTTCCCAATTTGCTTCCCTATAAACATGCTGGCAATGTATCGTGTCAAAATAGTCACTAATAGAGTGCACTTCCTCCATCCAGGGCTCCATAAGGATCACATGTGGGCTCCAGAAGGATCACATGTTTTTCGTTGTACCAGTTGACTATCGCTTGGAAGTCACAAAAAATGTTGAGAGATTTAAAACCCCTCCTGGGCGCAAACCACAGTAAACACCTCAGCGCCAACAATTCTTCCTTTAAACCATTTCCTCCTCCCAGATCGACTTGAATCTTTATGCAGTGGCTCTTTCGTATGTGAAACATGATCCCTGCTCCACATATTCCTTGTTGAGAAGCGCCATCAAAAAAACCGTAAATGCTCCCCTCTTCGAGTATAGGATGAGTAACCTGTCGTAACTTGACTTTTCCCTACAATTCTAGCTGACCATTCCAATGATATATAATTTTTCTGGCCGTTGTCCGACCGGAGGTAAAGTGTCTTCAAAGATTCCAGAGTTCCGAGCATACTAGACATCGATAATTAGAAACAGAGGTAGGGAGTTATGGCTCCCATTTCCGCCAAAGTAGGGACGTAGGCAATCCAGAAGATCAGTTCCTAACCAAAAATCAGGCCCATATGTCCAGCTACGAATAACTTGCCAAACATCTCTCACATAACTGCATTGGAAGAATAAATGGTGATAATCCTCATCCACTTCTCTGCATAGAATACACATACCAGGTCCACAAATGCCCCGTTTGTGGATATTGGCCCATGTAAGAATTTTATTCTGGAAACAAAGCCATAAAAAACACTTGTATTTTAACGGGATTTTCCACCGCCAAATCCTATGATGCCACCAACTCATGTTTGGAGGGTTCAAACCAAACGAAGCCAACATATCATATCTTTCATATAAAAGTGATATGTGACGATTTATATTATATCTTTCACCCGTGTTAGTGTGAAGGTGGAGGGAATATTGTTTTGGGTTTTTTGTATTATTACGAGAACAAAGTTGATTGGTATAATATAAAGGTGGTAATTGACTAAAGTTATCTATTTCTATGTAGATGGGAAAGTGGAGAGAATCTCACTTACTTGTTTTATTTTGTGTATTTATTTCATCAAAGTTTTCTAATATAAAGTGGTATGATAATTGACTTGTATCACCCTATTTTAAAATTTAGTGTAGTAAGAGTTGTACAATTTTGAAGGAAAATTTTGATTTTTTTTGGCACGATTTTAGAAAAAATGGTATAAATTTTTAAAAATCCTGGTTATAACTATCAAATTCTGAAATTTTGGGTGTTCTAAGGGTTTTTTATGGTGTTAAATCCATTTTTGCCATCAAAATTACCATTTAAACACAGTTAAATTCAGATTTTGCAAAATAAAAGAAGTTGGATTCCGATGAAAAGCCCCCATCCGGACCAAATCGTCGAATTTTTAGACAACTCCCTAAACTTTTAAGTGGTGAGAATGGGTGGGATTTGTATTTTTATTTTAAAAAATGATTATTATAACATAAAAGTGATGTGATCCTAGAATTATATCATAGTACATTGAAGTCTTTTACTTATTTATTGGTGAGAAAAGTGGAGGGAGTCTCACTCAATGGTCCTATCTTATGTGTGATCATTGGAGCAAGATTGATTATTATAGAATAAAAGCTATGATGTTTGTTCTTTACTCATATGTAAGTTGGAAAAGTGGAGGGAATCATATATTCTTTTTATTCATTTTTATAGGTTAAAAGGTTTTTGATATCTAATAAGAAATGATATGTGCTCTCAGTGCTTTGGACCTTTTGTTTTATTCTCAATCACTTGAGTTGTTTCTCACCCATATTTTCTTCCTTATGTATTAGAATGATTTTTTGATCTGATAGCCACCACTATGATGATTAAAGGGTGAATGAGATGTATGTTCTTGGTATCTTAATTTTATAAATATGTTGTTATATATCCAAATACATGAATAAAGTTAAGTCTTTATACTTAAGGGTCGAAATAAGTTTTAGTCTAGTGGTATAACCGTGGCGTTCGCTATTTTCTTTGAGTTTTGGATAGGTCATTATGTTATCTAGGGATTGCTACTTATGTTTTAGATCAAACTATCCTTTTAATTCCAACAGTTGGTCCATATATCACTATCTGAAGATTATGCCACAACCAAGGGTGTTGTAAAACAATCGCCTTGTGTTTAGCCCATGAGGGGTAGAGAAATTGGTAATGAGTAATTGAGTTGAGAAGTTGTAAATGGAAGGTCACAAGTTCAAATCCCCGTGGGTACTTACTTACAAAAAAAAACAATCGCCTCATGTTTAACTAAAAGCTATCACATGTTTACTTTAAGGTATCACACATCTAATAGAAAAATGAAATAAATTTCTAGAAATGTTGTAAAGCATTATGAGGTTCATTGTATCATTGCAAATCTAAGCTCCCATCCTCATTTCTAGGCAAAAAAGTGTTTTAACACATAAGTAACAAAAGGAGTCTATTTTAAGTGGAAATCAAAATATTTTTTCTTGGTTTCAAACAATGGATGCATGAACTAGATTCATGACAAAAGTATGATTCTTTTGTAGTAGTATTTAAATCAACAACCTATGTTAGTTATTTCATTCCTTGATTCTGCAAATTGATAATTAGTTGTCTAAGAAGTTTATGTTCTTCTACATAAAAAAAACCATGGGTTGGTCCTTATCCTTACTTTTTCACTTTTTCCTACTTTCTAGACAACCCAATTACCTACTAAAGGAAAAGATCGAGCTATTTCCTTCCATACTATAAACACTTTCTATAATGGTTTGATTTCCTACTTGATCCATGTTTCCAAAGAAATATTTTTGTTAGTCCCCATACACCAACCTGCTTTGGTTTGGATATTTATTTCCATTTAACTAGATGAATGACATATCTTTCTTTGTTTCCTATATGCAAACATTTAAGATATATATTCTCTATGGTTTCCAACACCCCTTTAGGGATGTATGCCATGGTATCTCAATAAATAGGTGTGGTATCCTACACTGCCTTTACTAAAGTTAATCTTCCTCCCAAGAAGAGCCATATGTTATACCATATCTGAGTTTTTTTTGTATCTTCTCAACCAATCAATTCCATTCCTTCTTCCTATAATCATTGGGTTTTAATAGAAATACTAGACACTTGATTCCTACTAGGAAGACCACATTCTAAAAAGGGAAATTTTGAAGAGTACTTCTCACTTTCTCATCCTCCACTCGGTTGATAATTTTTTCTTCCATATTTATCTTCATACTATATGTTGTGCTATACATACTCAAAATCTCCTCAAATTTATTGACATCTTTTCTAAAGCCATCACAAAATAATTAAACATAATCTACAAACAATAGATGGGTCATATAAAAAGATTTGCCCAGTTTAATACCACACACATGTATCCTTTTCACTTGGCCTCTAAAATATAGCTACTTAAACCCTCAACAATAATTAAGAACCATAATGGAAACAAATGATAGCCTTACCTTGAACCATTAATTAAAACTACAAATGAAATAGAGGTTAAGCAACACATGATCCAATTATTCACCATTGGCACAAAAAACAAATATGGATTAGAATAAATCTCAAGAAAAACCAATTAGATCTATCACAATCATTAGAGTTATCCAACATCAACTCTATATCCTTTAGCCTTTGAATTTTAATAGAATGTAGACCTTTTTGAGCTAGTACTCCTATGGCTTCATGGATTTGGTTCCCTTGCAGGGAACCAAATTGTTATTTTGAAATGGTCTCTAAGGATATCTCATTCACCCTAATAGCAATATTTTTTACAATTATGTTATACATGCAATTGCAAATAGAAATGTCCTTGAAATCACCAAAGGAAGTAGGTTTATCTTAATTTGGGATTAAAGATAGTAAAGTAGAGTTAAAGGCACCCAATACATTTACAATCATACTTGAATCTTTTACCACAGTTAAGAGTTCCTCCTCCAACAATCATAAAAACCATCAAAGAAATCCATGGTCCATCCATAAATCCCTTGACCCTTGTTCTCCTAAAGAGAAGCCATTGCATTCTTGAGTTCATCCTTGGAAACTTCTTCCACTATTGATTTGTTTTCCTCCTCTCCTACAAGCTAGGAAATAATGAAGTCATCTTTACATTTTTTGCAATGTTAAGCCTATCTAGTTCTTGATATAATCCTTTAAAATGCGACACCCCATGCTTGCAATTTCCTTAAATGCCCTAGATTTATTGAAATAATGATATTTGTATTTCTCGTATTGTATTTTTTTTTTTCCTATGACTGGCATAATTTTAAAAATATTTAGTATTTTCGTCACCATTTGCTAGACATAGAACCCTCTTTTTTAATATTCATTATGCTCCCTTGTCCTTTAATAGTTTCCTCTTTGTCTATTCTAATGCTTTCAAACAGATCCTAGCATTCTCATCAAATAAACCTTCATGGTCATGAGCATATATTTATGCATTTTTTTGCTCCATTCTAACTAAAACCATCTCATCTCTTCTCCTCTTAGTATTTTCAAATTAACCACTACACCCTCCACCCTTTGTAAGTTTGATGCAAACTGAATACTAGTAAACTCCAATGAGGATACTTCATAATTAGCCCATTTGTATTTTACAAGATCTAGAAAATCATCATCCTCTAACCATCTTGAATTGAATTTAAATGAATTGGGAGGCTTCCTATCTTCCTTCTCAATTTGAATCATAATTGGTAGATTATTAGAGTTCCCCGTCCCACCTCTCCCAAGACATGATCATCCTTCTAGGACCATTCATAACCAATTCAAATGATAGAAAATCCAAAACAACATGCATGTAACATGCAAAGAAGAAGGAATATGAGGCTAAAGCAAAAGATGATGTTGAATCCAAATGAAAAGGATAAGATGAGAGAGTTGAGACAAATACAAAACAAGACATTGATGAAATGCCAAATTGGATAAGGCTAACATGTTAAAGAAAGAGTGGGAATGCAATTTAAAACAAACTAAAGTTGAAACATAAAAACTAAGAAAAGAAGAAGAGTCAAGAAAATAAGTTGAGGCCATAGTAGAAGAGCAAAGGAGAATAGAAGATGAACTAAATAGGAAATCTCAACATGATGTTGAGGCTGAAAAGAAAACATAAGAAGAAGAAGAAAAATAATGGCAAGATGGATAGAATGGAAGTAATGTTGAAGCAATGGATCAACTTCCAATAGAAGAGGTGTATACTCCTCATAGTTTTTCTAGTTCTTTTTCTCCAAAAATGGTTATAGTAGGAGAAGGATCAATTACTACACAAATTGATGAAGTATCCAACTTATAAATGTTTACATTTGATAGAAAAAAAATTAAGTTTCAAGGCAAACTCAAAGTGTAAAAAGATTAATGTTAATAAGCAACTAGTGATTACCATTGAGTCTATCTTACTAGAAAAAAAAAGCCTAATATTGAATACTTTTGATGGAATTGTACTTGCACGAGACAATGTTCATGAGGCAATTGGTATTGTAACATAAACGAAGGAATTTGAAGAATAGATTACATTGCTATTTGAATAATAGATTACATTGCTAGAAAATCTTGTGGACTATTATAATTCTAGTCAATATGGTGTCTCAACATTTATTAACTATGCTTTTGGAATTCAAAATGAATTAAATGTTGTTCAAAGGGAGTTTTATGAAACAACTCAATGCCTACAGGTTCAAAGTAATCATATTTCATATGTTCAAAATTACATCCAAGCCTAGAAAATTTCATATGAGCGGGATAACTACAATTTGATAGTATAAGGAGATGACGAATGTATCTTGAAGAGATCCCTCTAGAAATTACCTCTTTTAGTGAGACTCTTTTAGTGAGACAAATTTGTAGGAGATGGAATGTGGTCTTAGGTATTGAAGATATCCAGCATAGAATAATGTAAATAAAGTTGAACATGAGATTGTTAATGTGGTAGGTAATATAAAATATACCTTATAATTGTCATCTATGGATCAAAATATGGTTTATTCCCACAAGATGATGTAGGTAAATCTCTTGAGTATAGCATTTGAATAAAGAGGAAAATAATTAGTAATATTCCATGTAATTATGAGATAGCCATGAATAACTATGTGAAGGATCTCACTACAGCATCATTTTGATGAAATCTTGTTTTCCAAAAAAAATGGAAAAAATGATAAGCCAAAGTATTGCTTCTCACAAAATTTTGTTTAAGCAACATCATTTTTTTTCAAAGCTTGAAAAATGCATATTGAAAAATATAAAAAGGATAAAGAACCAGCATCAATAAGAGAAATGTAGAATACCAATAGTTAGAGGGATTGAAGTGAGTCATGTCCCCATTACTTTTTATATAAATAAGATGAATGGTATGCAGAAAATGGATTTTTGGTTGAGATTGTAAATTACTTTTAAAATTAATTGAGAAAGACAAATTTGGCCACTTTTGGAGACTTATTTTGGTGTTTGCTAAATTATGTGTGATTGATGATTTGCTTGCTAATTTTTTAATAGAGGTAAGAATGTTTGCTTTTGTTGTAGAATTTTCTTATGCAATTGTTATTTATTCTTGTTCTCATTTTTCAATAGTTTCTAATTAGTGAATGTAAAATTTTATTTTTGGTTAAGATTCTAAATTACTTTTAAAATTAATTGAGAAAGGAAAATTTGTCCACTTTTGGAGACTTATTTTGGTATTTGCTAAATTGTGTGTGATTGATCATTTGATTGCTAATTTTTTAATGGCTGTAAGAATGTTTGCTTTTGTTTTAGAATTTTGTCATGCAATTGTTATTTATTCTTGTTGTCATTTTTCAATAGTTTCTAACTAGTGAATGTAAAATTTTATTTTTGGTTGAGATTCTAAATTAATTTTAAAATTAATTGAGAAAGGCAAATTTGGCCATTTTTGGAGACTTATTTTGGTGTTTGCTAAATTGTGTGTGATTAATCATTTGCTTGCTAATTTTTTAATGGAGGTAAGAATGTTTGCTTTTGTTGTAGATTTTCTCATACAATTGTTATTTATTTTTGTTGTCATTTTTCAATAGTTTCTAAGTAGTGAATGTAAAATTTATAATTGGAAATCTTAATACAGGTTAACATGTTTTTTATTGTTTGGTTATTATTATTATTGTTGGTTATTAAAATATCTTAGTTGTTAACATACAATAAACTAATTTATGTTTTAATGGTTGAAGTAAATATTGATTTCATATTCATTGTTAGTTCTTAACTCCTAGCTAGTTGTTTAGGTTTAGAACTACATTTTGTTTTATATGTAGAATTTCATTTAGGATTTATATTTTAATAATCTAATTCTAAATTCATATATTTGCAATTGATCTAACAAGCTAGAGGAGTTCACTATCTCAAATTAAGGGAAGGAATTGGGCCTTAACTTTAGTTGGTTTGCCTTGTTTTGATGATAGACATTTTTCCATGTCAACAATTGTGTTCTATTTTTTCGCAATGTGAGTGAGCTTTTGAAAACTTTGATTGTCATTTTTAAGACTATCAACTTCATGAACTTACCCAAGATTTTTTGTGATATTATTTTCTAAATTATATGATTTGAAATATTATTTTTTGAAATGAGTAAAACAAGTTGTATATTTATAATTGGAAAGGTAAGAATAATCAATCACATAGAGGAATGCATAATCTCATCACTGTCACCATTTTGTACAACATAACAATGGTAAAGATGCATGGTTTGGGGTGCATGTATCTTGTGAGGTGACATGCATAAAAGAAATTCAAGGCATACATAGTGATCAACGTGGGTTGGCTTTGATTTCATGATTCCATTAAAAAACTAGAAAACTATCGACTACAACAAACATGGAATAGTTGAAGGATGGAGGTAAAGAGGCCTCAATGGTGGCTAAAGAGGTTATAGAATGAATATAAGGAAAATTAATGTTGAATAATAATGAAATAAATTGTAACTCTACCAAAATACTATGTGCATGTAATTGGGGTGTTATCTGTCAAAATAGCACTTCTCCGTCCGTGACCACATTTCCCTGTCGGTCACATAAAAGGAAAATATGGATGGAAGAGCTTACTTGACCTTATATGATTTGGATCTGAACCTTCAAATATTTTCCTCAAAAACATATTTTTTGTGACTATTTTAAAGCATAACTGCAACTTTGATAGAAGTCAACTTGCGGGTCACTTGTGGGTGTCTCTATAGACAACCCGCGGGTATCATCTGAAATGTTGCACCCACTAGATGCATGTTATCATAGCTACGAGTCACTCGTTGGTTTCCCAAAGGCATACTCGCGGGTATCTTTAAAAATCTTGAAAAATATATAAAAACATGAATTATGGATTAGTTTGGGTAGTTATTCAAACTACCTTAACTTCCTAAGCCAACTTCCTTTCGAAACCCTCTTAGCCTTGCCATAAATACAAGGGGAGAGGCTTGTGAAAGGAGAGCCAATTTTGGATAATGTTATGCTGGAGGAATACTTACTCAAGAGAGAGGAGCAAGAGCTTAGGGTCTGGTTACAACTGTTCCAGTTGCAGACAAGTATAACTAGCTGTTATTTATGCAAATAAAATCCGAGATTTCCCTTCCAATAGCACTTGTCTTTGTATAAACTTGATGTTTGAATCTGTCATATGAACTTATATATGAGTTTCAATTTCAATTTTTTATCTTTGTGTAGTCAAATTGCTTTGCGAAAGGTAGTCTGTGTGTTTGTAGGTTCATCGGTTGGAGCAGTGTAGTAGTGGATCAAGAAGATTGGATTTCAAAAGCTTGGATCAACCATCAATTATCCAGGTGTGAACTTCATCTTGAATCCTGTTTATTTTATGAACGGAAAGAAGTGTTGAATGTTACATGTGTTTGATTTTCTGTTTATGCAATAAAATTTGATGTACGTTGGTGACCTCCATTTCCCAGTCATAGGTTATCAAATTGCACAACAGAATGTGATTCCACTGGGGAAAATTTGTTTCTGATTTGGGGATTCTTGAGATACTTTCTTTCAGTTTTTTTATCAATTTTTAGGTCTTTATGAAGGTTCTTAGGGATTTTACCATCCCTGTGTTTGACTCAGTTGTGGTATGATCTTCAATTTTCTTTCTTTTTTAAACCTTTTAGAGCATAACCGCAACTTTCCGATACTTACAGTCACGGTTATCTTACCCTACCCATGAGTTTCATATATCTGTACCCGCGAGTCAATCGCATGACTCTGCAGACACAGTCGCGGTTTTTCCGTGAAAAAATTATTATTTTTTAGGTTTTGATCTTAGGGTTGGTTGCTTTGGTTTTGGAAGTGCATTTGTTAATCTAAAACCTTCTTATTGCTTATGAGTTGTTTTCTGAGTCTTCTATATCCCTTTGCGATATTTCTTTTTGGTTCTTTGTGCTTATGAAGGTACCTAACTCTTTTCTAATCCATAGTTTGTTTGGCGGATGCTTGGACTTGGTCCTTTGTAGCCACTGGTGGTTAGAGAGTAACCTGATATCTGCATATATTAATTTATTTCTGTTTTACACATCAATTGTTCGTTGCCAAATATTAGTTACTTCTAGGTCGCTTGAAGCAACTTTTTGGGTTGGTCTTTTTCAGTCTTTTCCTAGGGTCAAAGTTTGATTTTTGTAAGCTCTAGGTTCATCTTTCCTTTGCTTGTACATCTAATAGTTCTTGTTTGCTCATAGCTATTTGCATTTTCTTTCACTTTTAAAGAAAAAATCAAATCAAAAGAACATTTTCTTTATAAGAAGAATTTTCCTTTTTTGAAGTATTTGTAGTCATATATGCTATCTTCTTTGAATTTTTTTTTCTTATTTGTTTCATGTTTACTTTGCTATTTTACATCTTGAAAGTTACGCAAAAGAAAATTGTGAAGAATTTGCATTGTCATATACACTTTTTTTCTTTCAGTTGTAACCATTATGCACACAAAAGCACTACCATTTTATGTAAATAAAAGCCATAAAAATAATCATTAATTTAAAATTTGAGTAACTTTCTTTTTAGGTCACACAAACCAACTAGCTTAGGCTAGGGTTTTCGAATAGAACATCTTAAACTTTCCAAAACCGTTTAAATCTCAAAATCATAGTAAGACTATCTTTAGGTAAATCCACTTTTGTGGAGGTGTACCAGGAAGCTCCACTCAAATTGGAGTTAAGCATGAGGTCGTGTAAGGTTGATCAGTTGGGGATACCCCCCTCCCCCGCTTTACAATCGAGCATCTACCAAAGCTGCCACATGTACGAGATTCCATTAGTACATTGTGTGCTTTTGGGTTTCTAGCTTAGTTACCCTACCCATGCGTGTCGGTTCGACCTGCGACTGTCCCCTCGGACTCTTTCTGCAACTGTGGTAGCCTTAGTATCTTTGACCTATAGGGATATTTCCACTATACTTAGGACAGACATGGGAGGAAATCCCTTGCAGTTATTTGGGAGGACGGTTGGTGATTCAAACGCTTGCACCCGAAGACTCTGTATTGTGGACCCCGGGTAACTGTCCTTTGCTACTCTAATGGTTTTTTTTGGGACCTAACCATCCTAGAATTCCCTTTGAGAGTTTCATCTCTGTTTGCTTTGTTAGTTTTTCAGAAATTTCAATCTGATCTAGGATCTTAACTGAGAGAATAACATGTACAGCATATCTACATCATATCAGTCATGGACACAATAATGCAAGCACACAAGAGAGACAGAGTTTCACCGGGGAAAACCAAGAAGGTGAAAAACCCCGCAACTTCCTCAGAGATAGATAGAGCAATGATACAACCAAAGTACAAGAGACAGTCTTCTCCTAGCAGATGATCCTCCTCCTCACAAGTGCGCCACTTTCTGAGAGAGATAGAAGTGAGATAATGAGATGATCAAAATAGAGATCTCCCAATCTCTATTTATACTTGTCCTGACTGCCCAATAAACTTATGGGGCCGACTTGTCTAGCTTAGCATAATAACCCATGGTTAACTTAATTAGGGCCGACCCCACACATGGTGGTCTAATAACCCATCGGCCATTTACGACACTTGTCAATACAAATGATGACACTTCCTTATAGAGGAATAACACATCTCTATAGGAGTACAATATACATAAATGAAATACATAGGTGAAATACATTCCGAAGTTACATATACATGAACACTCCCTCTTAACTAGGAAGTTATTTCTCGAGATAGATCTGCTAGCACAAGTCTTCTTCTATGGATCATCATCAGCGAATCATCGTCCTCGAATCATCGTCATCATCACTACCGCTGCTATCTCAATCAATCTTTGAATCTACTCGTCATAGGAAGTTCTACAGAGCTGGTCCTTTTTCATACTGGATGTAGGCCCACCACCTATAGGTCTTCATCATCACTGGCCATACTGTGGAATCCTCATGACTTATTACGTGCATCACAAAACCTTGCAAGAGCATCCTAGGACTTATTACGGGCACACATCCCAACCTATCGGATCTCCCAAGGAGCTATTACATGTGACCCCACCACAAAACCTCGAAAGAGAATCCCAGGACTGATTACGATCACACAGCTCAACCTATCGGATCTCCCAGGGCACTATTATATGTGGTCACCACAAAACCTCACAAGAGCATCCCAGGACTTATTACGGGAACACATCCCAACCTATCGAATCTCCCAGGGCAATATTACATGTGGTCATCGAAAAACCTCGAAAGAGCATCCTAAGACTTATTACGGGAACACATCCCAACCTATCGGATCTCCCAGGGCGCTATTATATGCCATAGGACAAAAACTCGAAAGAGCGTTTGCCAAATCTCCCAGGGAGCTATTATATGCCAGTGGCAAAACCTAGCAAGAGAATCTGCAAACCTCCCAGGGTGCTATTATATGTCCTCCCAAAGCAAAACCTCGAAAGAGCATTTTCCAGATCTCCCAAGAAGCTATTATATGCCAATGGAAAAACCTAATAAGAGAATCTGAAAACCTACCAGGGTGCTATTATATGCTTATCTGCACAACCTGTCCACAACCATAGAGTGTCAACCTGATACTCACCATACATCATCCTGATGTACACATGATCATCCTGATCATCATCACTGCATCATCCTGACGCATGTCATCTGGAGCAACATCCTGAAGCTCATCATCCATGATCATCCTGATCATACAATGCATCCACCTGATGCATACACAATATCTTCCTGATACATATCGTCATACATGATCTACCTGATCATACAATGTATCCACCTGATACATGTACAAATACATGATCCACCTGATCATACCTGATACATATCAACATACATGATCTACCTGATCATACAATGTATCCACCTGATACATATACAAATACATGATCCACCTTATCATACTTGATACATATCAACATACATGATCTACCTGATCATACAATGTATCCACCTGACACATCTACAGATACATACACATGATCCAACTGATCATATCCAGCATCCAACATGATGCATATACAGAGTAGTAACTGGAGCATCGTCCTGATGCTCATCATCCAACGCTTACATGCATAGCGATGGAAGGATCCTCCTCTCACCATGCTTGGAATGGCTTCAGCAAATGTGTCCATCACTTCTTCCTCGAAGTGTCGTCAATCTCAAGAACACCAAGCCTCTCTCTGAAGTACTTGAACTTCACTCTGGCTAGTGGTTTCGTCAGTACATCTGCAATCTGCTCATCCGTCACAACATACAGGAGCTTCACTACTCCTCTCTACACCATATCCCTGATATAGTGATATTTGATCTCAATGTGTTTCGACCTGTCTTGGAACACCTAGTTCTCAAACAGCTTCACACAACTCTGGTTATAACAGAAGATACCAGTAGCCTCCAACGGTAGATCAATAACTCAGACAGTAGCTTCCTCAACCATACTGCCTCACAACTAGCCGAACAAGCTGCAACATACTCTGCTTTGGCTGTACTCAGTGCTATGCAGGACTGCTTCCTGCTAAACCAAGAGATCACACCTGATCCCATACTGAAGCAGCACCCAGAAGTGCTCTTCCTATCTGCAGCACTACCTGCCCAATCTGAATCAACATAACCCTGCAGGTTAAACTTTTGATTCACATCATACTTGAGCCCATAGCCAACCGTACCCTTCAGGTACCTCAGAATATGATTTACAACAACCAGGTGAACACCTCTGGGATCTGTCAGGAACTAGCTTAATGTGTTCACCGTAAAGCAGATATCTGGTCTCGTGTTCGTCAGGTACATCAAGGACCCAATCATCTGACGATACAGTGACATCAACCGAATCAGATGAAGCATCACACAGAAGCTTCAGGTTTGATGCCATAGGTGTGTCCATGGCCTTGCAGTCCATCATCCTGAACCTCTTCAGGATCTCTACTGCATACTTCCCTTGTCCAAAGAAGATCCCATCTACACTATGCCACACCTTCATGCCTAGAAAATAGTGCATCATACCCAAGTCCTTCATCTTGAACTCAGTAGCAAGCTTCCTCTTGGTATCAAAAATCAAACTATCATTACTTGTAACAAATAGGTCATCCACATACAAGAGTAGTATCACAGGATTTCCTTCCTCAACCTTGTAGTAAAGGTTGGAATCCGCTTTACTCTTGGTAAAGCCCAAACTAGATAGGAAACTGTCCATCCTACCATACCAAGTCCTATGAGCTTGCTACAAGCCATACAAGGCTTTCTTCAACCTGCACACATATGACTCCCTGTCATGTGTCTCAAAACCAAGTGGCTGCTCCACATACACTTCCTCTTCGACTACACCATTCAAGAAAGTTGTCTTGACATCCATCTGGTGTATCTTCTATTTCATCACTACAGCCAGAGCAAGTACTGATCTGATGAAAGTGTGCCTGGCTATAGGTGTAGAAGTCTCTTCATACTCAATCCCTTTTTCTGGGAGGAGCCACGAGCTACAAACCTCGTTTTGTATTTCTCCATGCTACCATCTGCATCATGCTTGATCTTATAGATCCATTTGGAAGTCACATCAGACTTCCCTTTAGGTCTTGGGACAGCATCCCAAACATCATTCTTCATGATCGACTGATCATGGCATTCTTCCATTACTTCATCCCAGATCTTGGGAACTTCAATATCTTCAATAGATATCTTTGTTGCTAGAACAAATGTTGTAGTCCTTCTTTTGTAGGTGAAGGTATACAATCTTTCCTACAAAACAAGTTAAATTGCATGATTAGAAATATCTCATAGTTTTCAGAACAAATTCTTACACATAAAGAAATATGTCATACAGTCATGCAATCATTTTAGCCAATGCTTCAATACAACATTCATCCATATCCTATAACTTTCTAGATGCCTTCCAATCTCTTCCAGAACATTGTTAAGAGTGTGCACAACTCCCAACATGTCCGCAAAGAGGTTTCATTCTAGATAAGTAGCAATGGAATGTTGTACAGTGCCATAGGCCACTTACCCAATACATGCGTATTAGTAGTATATTGTTTATTAATGCCTAATACACAACCTAAGTCTAGTATATACGTTATTAAACAATCAAATATACAATAAATAATAATTCAAATACTTATCTTTGTTTGTTTGTTGAGTGGACTCCCTTTGAATATTTGCTTCCTTGCAGGAACTGCTGGAGTGTGCTTCCTCTTGATCTTTGCTTCTTGGATTACCTGCCCTTGAACTTATATCCATCCTCGATCACTATGCAAGCTTAAGTGTGCACTAGTTTCATGATTGTGCCATCCTCAAGATCTCATACATAATCATACATTCATTAGTATAGATACTAAAACAACATAATCTTAAACATGTATAGTCATGATCATTTCAAACATAGATAATAAACATTAGTATTCAAGGTTTCATGGAATACTTCTTTTACTCATGCATATTCTTATTGACCATAGGACTCTTCTGGTTAGTCATATCATCAATCAAAGTAAGAAGCATAATATGCCTAAACCCATGATTACTTACTTCAATGAATAATCATTATCAATCATGCCATGTATACTTATATAAGAGATTTTAACACAAGGTAGGATTCTAACTTGATATAGGAAAAACATACCTAGATTAATATGTTAGCTGGTTATTGTCTAACATACCCACATGATGTGTTTTTTGTTCTCTTATGTGACTTGTGCTAGTAACCTGCATATCTCATAGGTTAACCATTATAGAACCAAGTTATACATACCTCGTAAGTAGATATTCTATGTGATCTATGGCAATGGATGAACCTTTGTCTTCATGTCACCATGGTCATATGTTCTTGAACTAGAACATGATTTGTCTTTCTTGGTGTACCTTTCATGTTAGCGGACAACATAAACCTCATACAACACCATAATGCATTAGTACAATCATAAGTGTCAACACCCTAATCAATGAATATCTTCTATCATGCATTCATAATTTTATTAAGGTGATACGACAAGTCTAAATTTAATCAAGATTGTACTAACCGTAATAATATGAAGAAAAACATACCATAAACTTAATCATGAAAAAATCTCGAAACATACCTGGATAAGTCGTAACTGTTGAGATTGCTTGTAATCTTCTTATGTAAGGCCTTAGCCTCATCTCCCTCTGAAACATGAACTTCTTCACTTATGTAGGTGACCAATCCATTCTCTTCTAGGATTAACCCAATCCACTTGATTTGCAGGAACTGGATCTGGAGCTGGATTAGGGTTTGTCAGAGAAACCCTAAAAAATTCAAACTTTGAATTTCAAACTTATGAAAGGATAGAAATATGCGCCTTGATGAGCTGATCAAGCCGGTATACTCAGAATTTGAAAACTGCAAAGTTTCACCCCTCAAAATTGCCTTTGAAACTTCCGGATCTTTTGGATAGGATCTCGAACTAGGGTTTGATAAAGCCCACCCTTCTGCCCAACCAAAAGGTTCGATCCAAATCTCTGAACTTCATTTTTTCTGAGGAGCTTCCAGCCATGGTCACAAACTTAAAAAATTCCAACTTTTTAAGAAGCCCTAATTTTCCATTTTTCTGATCAAAGTCCCAAACTAGGGTTTGATCAAGCCCGGCCTTCTACCCAACCAAAAAATTTGATCTTGGTCTCTAAATTTCGATTTTGATGAGTTTCATTCAGCCGTGGTCTCTGATTAGAAAAATACCAACTTTCTCTGAAACCCTAATTCCCGGAGCCATGAATGAAGGTGCTCAAAATCCAATTCTGTTTTGATAGAAATATGCACCTGATTGTTTCTGGTTTAACTCCGCAATTACGAATCCACAGGGTCTGAAAATTCTAACTGTGGTAGCTCGACCTGTCATCTTTCCAAAACCATAGGTCTGACCTCAATTGGATTCTCTGGGAGAGAGTTATGCCAAGTGTCACAACGTGACCTGTTTATGGGATAAAAAAGGAGAGCAAACTTGTACGGAGTGCCACATGTCACTGGTTCACTTTCGGCCTCTAAACCTTCGGCCTGTGAAATTATAGTCCGTTCCCTACCTGTCACATTTTACGAAATTTCATTTGGAGCTTCCTAGCCCAAGTTATGACCTTTTTTCCTAGGTCACCTGTTTATGACTCAGATCTGGAAGAGGCAGAAACCCTGGATTGTACATATCATAAAACACAAAGTACAACGAATTAGAAGTTTTCCTTTGGACACAAGGTACATGGGGATCTGATCTTCGACTTGTAAAAGTTACAAATCCAAAAAATTCGCCAAAATGGATTTATAGCGAAAGTGCTACGATGACTGGTTTTTGCTATATCAAGCGCTAGCATCGCAAGTGCAACAAGTGTCATACATGCCATACCATGCCTTCTTTCAGGCTAGCTTTGATACCATGTTAGTTTTTCAAAAATTTCAATCTGATCTAGGATATTAACTGAGAGAATAACATGTACATCATATCAATCATGGACACAATACTGCAAGCACACAAGAGAGACAGAGTTTCACCGGGGAAAACCAAGAAGGTGAAAAACCCCGCAACTTCCTCAGAGATAGATAGAGCAATGATACAACCAAAGTACAAGAGATAGTCTTCTCCTAGCAAATGATCCTCCTCCTCACAAGTGCGCCACTTTCTAAGAGAGATAGAAGTGAGATAATGAGATGATCAAAATAGAGATCTCCCGATCTCTATTTATACTTGTCCTGACTACCCAATAAACTTATGGGGCCGACTTGTCTAGCTTAGCATAATAACCCATGGTTAACTTAATCAGGGTCGACCCCACACATGGTGGTCTAATAACCCATCGACAAGTTACGACACTTGTCAATACAAATGATGACACTTCCTTATAGAGGAATAACACATATCTATAGGAGTACAATATACATAAATGAAATACATAGGTGAAATACATTCCGAAGTTACATATACATCAACATGCTTGGTCTTGATCACCATAGGAAATTTTTTTATAGTGGTGTGTTGTTTGTTTTCTACTATTCTAGTGGCCCCTAAGTTAATCAATTAGTATATCTTTGTTGCAGTTGTGGAGGACCAAGCTCTTTGTAGGTCATGAAGGTTGGAAAACCTTCCTCCATTCACCATGGATCCTCCATCGCCACCTCAGTGGCGTAGAACAGACTCACGTGGTTCTTTTGAACTCACAGGTACAACTGAACCCCCTAGAGAGCCCCATCTTATCTCTTTAACTCAACTGGTTTAGGAAACTATTGAGGTTGAATATTTTCCTATAGAAGAGTTCATGAGACCCTTCAACCCTCCACTAACTGGACCTAATGACCCTTTGTTAGAAAGATTTTCCTCTTTAGGGATCCCTGAGTTAACCGCTTATCAGTTTACACCTAGTTTTTCTATGTATAACATAGGGGATACATTGGGAGTTCCTCACACTCCCACTACAGCTATCATGTCGGTAGGTTTATCTTCCCCACCTTTATACATATCGATATCGATTTCATTTTAGTTCACTTCTTCTCCGAGCACCTCTTTTAGTTTCAATGTTGGATCTTCAGGTTTATCTAGCACCCAAGTTGCGATGACATCTATTCCCTTTGGATCCACTATTGGCCCATATACTATTCCTTTTCAGGGATACCCTCGGTGTCCTTTACATCTTCCCCTTTCGTTCAACAATTCCAGTTCAATCATAATTCTGCTCCTTTCAATCAAGTATTTCCTTGGCATAGAGGACACATTGCTCCTTCGGCACCATTTGTAGGCTCAATGCCCACCTCTTCCATTGCATCAATGTCAGGTTTTAACCCCTTTATAGGCTTCAATGCACATTCTTCTAATGTACAAACCTCTAATGTTCCTATAGGGAGTACTCCCTTTTCGTTATTCGATGGAGGGGGAAGTAACAGTTATACTAACCCTCCATTTTGAGGTACCTATACCCAAGCACAATGAACTAACCCACAAGGAAGTAACCTATTATATTATGGTTGGAGCAAGTTTAACAATGTTTTTTCTTCACAATAGATGGTTGGGGGCATCTCCAACCAACCTTATAAGAATCAGGTTTCAAGTGGTTCCCCTTTTCAGACTCCTCCAAATTAAACGCCATCGGCATGACCCCGTTTTCCTTTTCTGGAAACTTCAAATTTTCTAGACCTTTCAAAACTGTTGAACGACCCGGTGCGACACAATCCTGCTTGGTCTCTAGTCCCAACCAAAATTCGTCTGTACATTCCAAAATTCGAAGGAAAAACTGGTGAAGACCATGGATATCATGTCACGACTTTTCACCTCTGGTGCTCCTCCAACTCGTTAAATGACGACTCAATTCTATTGAGGCTCTTTCAAAGAACCTTAAAGAGCATTGCAGTTAAGTGGTATATCGAATTTCCTACTACACAATATAACACTTTTTGGGATTTAGCGACAGTTTTCTTGAATCATTTCCAGCTTCCGGTCCGGTTAGATGCCGGTACGGATCTTCTCTCTACCTTTAGACAAAACAAAGCCACCCATCTTTCTGATCATATTCAGGAGTGGCGAAAATGGAAATGACTCATCAAATCTCACATCCCCCTAGAATTTCTATTAGAGTGGTATTTAGAATCACTACTACCTATCTAAGGATGTTTCAACTTCTGGGGTCACTTCTAAAGAGGAATAAATTTTTAGGACCTAGGAGCTCGACCTAATCTACGCTCAGTATGGGATCCTTTACGAGATAATTCCTGATGCACCTAGGTCTAATATAGATCTTGGTAATCCTAAACCTGGACCACATGTTGATGGCATCGTTGGTTCAATTGACTCATCCGCACTAGAAGCTTTAACGAAACAATTCCATCCACTTTTAGTAAAGCAGTCTCCTGTAGAAGCAACTACGGTTGCACCATATCCTTCACAAACAGAATCTGTACAAAATATGCAGACAAAATAAAATGGTCCTCAACAACCCAACAAACAGAAAAAGGGTAAGAAAGGGGATGGGAACCATCAAAATCCCAAGAATACTAAAAATGCCGAGGAGCACAAGAAATATAAGAAGAAGGTGAAGTTTCCTTGCAAAATCTGTAAGGACGATCACCTCACTCATCAATGTCCTCTTAATGATGAAGCCCATAAGTTGTTAAGTGAGAATAAACCCGTTGTTCTGAAGGATCCTTTTCCCAAAGGATAAGGCTCGGCTTCTGACACCTCTAATACTGGGGGCACTTATCGTGCTACACCAGCTGATCAATCTTATATTAACATGGTTTACTCACACACTCTACTGCAGACAAGAGCCCCGAATTATAACCCAGATATGTAGCAAAAAAAAAAAGTTCCTGAGTCCCCTGTTCCTCTCCACATCGAGAGACCAACAGACCCTTTGCCGAAGATACCAAAAGGTGTCTATAAACGGGAAATGCAAAATCCTAATGCACGAGATGCTCCAAAATACTCCGTTGTAGAATACCTAGCCCAAATTCCATGTGCTATGTCCTCCCTAGAAGTCTTGAAAAGTTGTCCATCGCAGCGTAATTCACTTCTAGTGGCAGTAGGTAGATGGATTCGTCAAGTATGCTTGCTAGATTTGATATGTCAGATATCAAACCTCGGGTTCCCTATCACGTGGCCTTTCAGATCGATGTATTACATGGTTCAAAGACCATTGGATGAACGGTGGTAGATGAAGGCGCTTCGACATGCGTAATGTCTATATCCTGTTGGAAATCCTTGGGTTATCCTGAGTTAGCCCCTTCCATTACAATACTTACTGTTTTTGGTGGAAGATCTTTTTGTCTGCATGGATTCTTACCATCATTTGAGATTCAACTTGCCGGTAAAGTAGTGTCAGTGGAGGTAGAAGTTTTGGATGCTTATCTCAACTACAATCTGTTGTTGGGAATAAGTTGGACGTACGCTATGCAATCCATCCCCTCATCCATTTTCTGAGTTCTTATGTTCCCTGATGAAGGTAAGGTCGTCATAGTTGATCAACTATCCTTCACTTGAAAAAACAACACAACTCCGTCGGATTCAAACTTCCCTTTGATTGATCAAGCTCATCCGCCCAGTGAGAGATTAGGAGTACGTATGTATTCATATTTGATGGGAACATTTGACCTACCTGCTCTTGTAAACTATGTTGGTTTAATGAGTACCACTGACATATCGTCTTGGGAAGTTTTTATGGTTAGTCAAATAACTGATACATGGAACCTCCCCACTGAACAAGAACCAATCGTGCCCTTATCCATTGAAGAAGTGGCTTACCTAACATCACAAAATGTTGCGATGGATTATATCTCAACTCCGTCTATCTCAACAGAGTCAGATATTTATTATGCACCTGCATGGTCAGTTAAATCCATAAATTCTTTTGATTGTTTAGATATTGTTGTTCCTTCTGATGAGGCCATCCTGGAAGCTATGGTAGGTCTAGATCATCTATGGGAACACATGCATTACAGATCCTATTTTCTTCCTGATCTGAACAAGATTGAGAATGGAGAGTTTTCAATGAGACCTGGTGGTAATATTGATTTGTCCATCACTCCTTCCACAAAACAAGCAATTTATGCTGAAGATAATATGGAGAACATTTCGATGACCATACCGATCAATATTTCCACCAAACCCAACATTGTGGAAAACATTTTCGTTGGAGCAAATTGTTCTCTGCAGGAGATCACTTTGTACACCAATTTACTTAAGGAATTATGTGACTTTTTTTCCTGGTCTTACGAGGAGGTGCTAGGAATCGACCCCTCTATTATTGAGCATGTTATCAAAACTTATCCTAACGTGAAACCAGTATGATAAAAACTTCATCTTGTCAACCCTAGGAAAGTTGTGACCATTAAGGATGAAGTCGAAAAGCTCCTTAAGGCCAACTTCATTTATCCTATCGACATGACGGAATGGGTTTCCAACCCAGTCTCGATCGATAAAAAGAAAGGGACCATACACGTATGCACGGACTTTAGGGATCTTAATAAAGCCCGTCCAAAAGATAATTATCCCATGCCATTCATAGATAAAATCATTGATGCGTGTGCAGGCCATGAAATTTTCTCTTTCATGGACATATTTTCGAGATATAACCAAATCCAAATTAAACCTGAAGACCAACACAAGATGCCTTTTATTTGTCCCTTGGGTACCTTTTCCTATAGGAAAATGCCGTTTGGATTAAATAATGTTGGAGCTACTTTCCAATGAGCCATGAACTTATCTTTCCATGGCATCAAACACGTAGTCGAACCATATCTGGACGAACTCCCCGCGCGATCTCATAAGAGACGAGATCATCCTGACCATTTACAACTTATTTTTGAATGATGGAGATACTATAAGATCAGGTTAAACCCTAACAAGTGTGTATTCTGAGTCGATTCTAGAAGTTTACTAGGTTTCATTGCATCTATTCATGGCATTATGGTCGACCCCTTGAAAGTTGAGGCTATTATAAAATTACCTCCTCCTCGCACCATTAGACAACTTCAAAGCCTGCAGGGCATGTCTAATTTTCTATGACGATTTATCATGGAATATGCTAATATCACCAAAGGATTCATGCGATTTATTAAGTAAGACACCCATTTTTTATGGGATGAGGCTGCACAAACTTCATTTGATGCTTTGAAAAAAGCATTATTACCAGCCCCCTTGTTGAGCCCGCCGTATTATACTAAGGATTTCCTTCTATATCTCATGACGTATGTTTTCACGATCAACATAGTCTTGGTTCAGGGGGATGACAAGCTCCAAGAGCATGCCATTTATTATCTCTCTTGCACACTAGTAACTCTCGAACTTAAATAATCTCACGTCGAGAAATTGGCATTAGCTACTGTCTATGCCATTCAGAGGTTACGTCGTTATATTTTATTGTGGACCACCACAGTTTTTGCAGATGTTAATCCTTTTCAATATGTATTAACCCGACGTATCATCGACAGGAAATTTAATAAGTGGATTGTCATTCTACAAGAATTTGAACTAGCATTTCAATTTGCTAAGTCAAAAAAGTCTTTGGTGTTTGCCGAGATTATCTCCGAGTTCCCTAGTGATGTAACGAACAATGAGGAAGATTCGTCATTACCTGATGAACATATTTTTCTCATTGCGACCTCTGACCCATGGTATGGAGATATTTTAATATATCTATAGACCTTGAAGTGTCCACCAACTTTCTCTAGAGACGAACGACGAAATCTTAGGAATCATGCCAAGAACTACCTCATTATTTCTAACACGCTCTATAGACATGGGGTAGATTCCATATTATGTCGTTGTTTGGCCCTAGAGGAAGCTGAGTCAGTATTGAATGATGCCCATAGTGGAGCTTGTGGGGGTCATCTTCCTGGGTTGGAAAGAGCCTAGAAAATACTGCGTGCTGGGTATTTTTGGCCCAACATCTTTAAAGATTGCATGGAAGCTGTGAAACACTACCAACCATGTCAGTTTTTCACAAAGAAAATGTGAGCAAATCCAGCTCCTCTTCACCCTGTTATCACAGTAGGCCCCTTCACTAAGTGGGGGGATGACTTTATGACTTGTAATCCAGTTTCGACTGGAGGAAATCATCATATCATCATTGTCATCGACTACTTTACGAAGTGGTCCGGGGCAATGCCTACTATGAAAGAAGATGGAGAAACAACAACTTACTTTGTTTTCAACTAGATTATTACCAGGTTTGGTATTCCTAAGGAGATTGTCACAGACCACAGTAGACATTTCCATAACAACATGATGACCGAGTTATACACTATGTTAGGTTTTCGACAAGAACACTTGTCTTCATTTTATCCGCAGGCGAATGGGCAAGTCGAAGCGGTCAATAAAACCTTAAAAAATATTCTTCAACATACCGTTAATACCAGTATATCTAACTGGAACATCATGTTGTATCCGACTCTTTGGGCATATCGATCCAACGCTACGAATGCTATGGGTTTCTCAGCTTTTCAACTCGTTCACGGGTTGGAGGCAGTCATACCAGTTGAATGCGATATTCCATCTTTGAAGTTGGTTATCCAGCTAATTCCTGAAACTTCTACTTTAGAAGAGTGTTTTCTTAATTTAGAGCATTTATATGAACAATGCTGTGATGAGCTTACTGCGAATGAATATCATAAAATCCGAGTTAAACATCAGTATGATAGGTCTGTAAAACCAATGGTTTTCTCAGAAGGAGACCTTGTCTTTCTCTATGAGCAGGACAAGGATCCCTTGGGGTCAGGAAAGTTTAAATCCATGTGGGTCGAACCTTATATTGTTTCTAAAGTTTTGAAGAAGGGATTTTATGAGTTGACAGATTATGATGGTTATAAGTTTCTTGAGCCCACAAACGGGCTCTACTTGAAAAAGTATTATGCCTAGGCCTATATGATTTTTCTTGTACTATAGTTGTACATTGTTGTAGATTTAGTTTCTCCTTTAGATTTTACATCTTATGTGTCTTATGGATTGTGATTTCAGAGGACAACCGAGTGCTTCATAGGATTCGTCGATGGCGTTAGTTGCCACACCCGTCAGTTGGATTCAACGTCTTGGGTTATTTACTCACCCTATAACCAACTTGTTTCTTCGGGAGGTGCTTGTTTGGGCCCCACGAAGAACAACATAGCTGAGTATAGTGTGGTTATCGAATTACTCTGAGATGTTATCCATCACGGGATTTCATGTTTGGAGGTAAGACTCGATTCACAATTAGTAGTACTTCAGTTGATGGGTGAATATAGGGTTAGCGATCCTTCTTTGCTACGTTAGTTTTTGCGAGTTAGATTGCTGGAAAGACGTTTTGATTACATTACATATCAACACATTTCAAGGAATTTCAATACATTATCTGATGCATATGAAAATTATGTTCTTGACTGGAATTTGTATCATACACAATAACATCTAAAGAACATAAGATAACATGTATATAAATCAATACTGTATATATATATATATATATCATGATCAAAAAATAATATGAGTTTGAGTCACTATCTGTAGCAATGTAATAATATATACAAAAGTGGGCATAAAAGCCTCAAAAAATAATATGTCACTCTCCCTATGGAGAGGGAGGAGCCTTAGCTAGATCTGCTACGATCTCCCTATAACAGATGACTAGCCTAGCTACCTTCCTAAGTAGCTGGATCCACGTTGGGGGCACTCCTACCACATGTTCCTGCATATCGAGCGACATCCACTCTATCTTGTATGTAGGGATATCATGAGTCAACTAACTCATCTCCCCCTCGATGATCCTCAGCATGGCATCTGCAGCACTTGGCTCGGTTGGTCGGATGGACACTCTAGGATTCCCAGCAGGTCTCACTGTCCCCACATCTTCATAAGTTATGGTATTAGTACTCATACTCATCATAAAAAATTATTTATACATAAGACATAAAAATTAAATAATTTCTCAAAAACATAAACACATTTTGGTACCTATCTCTCCCCAGGCTGACCCTGAAGGTAGCATGAGCTCTGGAGCCCCTCGAAAATCCATGCATGCATACAGAATCTATTCTAGTGCCGATACTTGGTGACTCCACCATGCCAGATAATCCTTGTCAACATATGACAAGATGGTCTCGCCACCACCCTGATGCATGAAGATATCACCCCATCGAGTCATCAGTAGCTCATGGGGTTCAACAATAGTAGATCCACCCCCGGACTAAGAGCAGGGACTCTCTTGAAGAAAAAGGTACATAGTATACTTCCATAACCAAAGTTATTTTTCTTCCCCATATTACACTCTATCAACTGGTGCTTCATGTTCACCAGTAGGACCAGACACTAGTCAAAGGTGACACCATGCAAACATTCTACACATATTTGCATATAGTTTGGTGAGGCTAAGTGTTGTGCAATGCCTCCCCCAATCCGGTTGATTGTAGTCAAGATCACCTTTAAAGGGAAACTTGCAATCTGCCCAATCAGAACTTGGCTCTCTCTTTTCTCGGGGCCAGGAGCGCAGTAGGTGTTGATATAGTCCTAAATGGATAAAGCACCCACTCCTCTAAATGTCCCTTTGAGGTTAACTCCCTCACCTCGTCAGGATAGGCCGGTGATGAAATATATATCCTCTATAGTGATATCAAGCATCTCCCCTTGGATATCAAACATGCCATGATCGACATCCCAGTACCCAATGATCATTTGGAGCAAATGTCTTTGCACACACATGCTTGTAGTTCAGAAAAAATTTAGGATCCCACACCTCCGTAATGCATTTAAGGTGAGAGGATCCCCCATGGAATCCCTGTGCATGGCCTCATGTTCCCTCTCCCTCCAAGTTAGAACCATTACTGCATCAAAAAATTCCATTTTTTTAATTAGTTTGGAGTTTCTATTTTTTACACTTCGACACCCGTGACTTATTTTCTGAGACATACACAGCTACCTGTGAATCTCCCTCTGGTAAAATCGCACACATTTCACGTGCCCACAAGTTTTACTTAGGCATACCCATGGGTACGATGCCCTAAATTTAAAATGCACTTAAAAAACCTAAAAAAATCACTAAAAACTTGAAGAAATGGATGACAAAGATAGAGGAGGTTGAGATAGATTACCTGCAAGTGACGGTGTCTGATTTCGATTCCTAGTTCGCCCACAGTCAACGTTGGAAGTAAGGAGGTTTTTTAACTTTATCTCCAATGGTAAAATGGTTTGTGAATTATGTTTTCAATTTGGAGCTATTTATAAAAATTATTTTAATTTTTACCCACTTGGTATAGTTTCAAATTTCTTTTTAAAACTTATTTAATCCTAATGACCCTTTTTTGAGTTGTTTCAATTAGATAAAGAATTTAAAAGGGGATTTTCACTATCAGTTGCAAAAGGTGATTAATACAAAGGTTTGTTTCTTTTGACATGTCAGTTAAATCAACACATTATATCTATGCTGCCATTTTATGTCGTTTTGAAGCTCCCTTGTTCATTTTTTTCAACTACCATTTTATGTTATCCATTGTCATAGATTTTACTCGTCGCTTGATACATCGGGAACTTATACATGGTATATTATCTTTTACTTAACATTAAGTTCCTTGTCCTTATAGAGTTTCTTTATGCTCTTGTTAGACTCTTTAAAACTTAACAAGATTGTTGAGCATGCTTGTCTTGTTCAAACTATTTAAAGGACTTGAACAAATATCCACTTAGATACAAGTTTACCCCTTTTTTGGATCTTTGTGGATTACTTACGAAAAAGGTATACTCTAGTCATACTTGCCTAAAAGAGTTCTTCTCTCATTGTTTCACATTTTTTTTCGGTTGAGGAGACTAACTCTACGAAAAAGGACCTTTTGGAGTCTTCTTTAGGGTTTTTAGACTCTCGAAATATGAAAACACCAGCGAGCATTTACCAACTTGAGCTCGGTGTGAAATCCACGAGTAGGCATATGGAGTTATTGTTTAAGTTTTTCAGACTCCTTAAATATGAAAACACCGGAGAGCATTTACCAACTTGGGCTCGATAGTAAAATCCACAAGTTGGTGTATGGAGTTGTTGTTTAAGTTTTTCATACTCCTTAAAATTGAAAACATCGGTGAGCATGAATAGATCCAGGCTCGATATTAAAATCCATGGATCATTATTATCGAGTACTAGTCTATTTCTTCTTCAAACGCGTTAAAACATGAAGAAGGTCCCGATTTTCCCTCCTATGGAATCATTAAATTACACATGGTTGGACTTTCACCAAGCATTCTTATCTCCCTCTTCGAGCTTGTTTTAAAAATGAAGAAGGACTATTGAGTTTGCTTTCTTGGACTCATCAAAATTTACAAGAAAGATATTATTGAGATTTCTTTTCAATCTTTTCATGCTCATTAAAACTAAGAAAATACATTTTTAATAAAAAGAGAAAAGAGAAAGGAAATATCCGCTATTTCATTTCATTTATGGTAGCAGTATATCCTTGAACATAGCACCTTTTTGAGTCTTTCAAACAAGTTCGGTTCTAGTTTTGGCCTTAGGATAAACCTGATCTCAGAGTCTTTTACTCAATTGGTTACTCTTCCAATAATATGGAGAATATGTTAAATGTATCCTACATTGCGAATTTATATCATGGTCCCTTTTGCTTAAAGTTGCCTAAGTCACTCGTTTGTCGTGCTCATTGTTCAAGGATACATCCTATGTCGACCATTCTGCAGTTGCCTTGACCTCATGTGTTGGCCATTCCTTGGTGTCAGTATGTTTCATCATGTACTCAGTCCTACTCTCGATCAGATCAAACTTTGATTGTTCCTCGTGTTGGATGATGGAGGATGCCTTAAGGCCTCCCTTCCAGTGGACTTCTTCCCATCGAATTCAACTTATCTTGCTTTGGGAACGAATTTTAGAGTTTTCGATAGTACCTTGGGGATTGCAGTCATCAATGGAAATTTCCCTCTCGATTGGGTAGTGGGAATACATTAATGCCCCCTACTCGATGGATTCTTCAGGTGTTCGACTTCAATACCTCTCATTCATACTTGTTAGAATGTACTAGGTATGTTGGGACCCATTTTCATTATTGGTGGGTGTCCTCACGTTTATTAACGATTTCCTTCATTGGTCGGTAATCAAATGGTGTCCCCCATGTTCGACACCAACTCATTTATTCGCATGGTTAGGATTCGTACCTTGAGATGGTTTCGATGAAGACCTTGGGCCTATAATAGCATCATCATATTTTGTTATTTCCCAAGCTGCGCAAGACTGAGCCACACCCATTTTCGGCTCTTGATGAGACATAGATCCAATTTTTTGTTATGACTATGATCTCCTATTTGACATGGATCCACGCTTGTATTTTAGTGGCCATGCTATATACATTTTTCTATTATGTATTGGAGATCATGTTCTACCATTCTGAACATCTCTTGATATCAAGATTGTAGTTGCTGGCTGACCTTGTTTTTGTTTCAGGTACTGTTTATGATCTCATCCTATGGTCTCTTTGCTCCTCCTCTTCCTGGATTGTAATGCATTTCAGCCATCATTTCCCTTTGACCTCATACATTAAGGGGCATCTATTATCGGTCGAAATAGAACTTCTCTATCTGTGACCACATTTCCCTGTCGGCCACATAAAAGGACACTATGGATGGAAGAGCTTACATGACCTTAGATGATTTGGATCTGAATATTGCAATATTTTCCTCAAAAACATATTTTTTGTGACTATTTTAACGCATAACCGTGACTTTGATATAAGTCAATTCGTGGGTCACTTGCAGGTGTCTCTCTAGACAACCCGCAGGTATCATTTGAAATGTTGCACCTGCTAGATGCATGTTATAATAGCTACGAGTCACTCATTGGTTTCCCAAAGGCGTACTTGTGGGTATCTTTAAAAATATCGAAAAATATATAAAAACATGAATTATGGATTATTCTGGGTAGTTATTCAAACTACCTTAACTTCCTAAGCCAACTACCTTTCGAACCTACCCTCCTAGCCTTGCCATAAATACAAGGGGAGAGGCTTGTGAAAGGAGAGCCAATTTTGGATAATGTTATGCTGGATGAATACTTACTCCAGAGAGAGGAGAAGGAGCCTAGGGTTTGGTTACAATGGTGCCGGTTGCAGACAGGTATAACTAGCTGTTATTTATGCAAATAAAATCTGAGATTTCCCTTCCAATATCACTTGTCTTTGTATAAACTTGATGTTTGAATCTATCATATGAACTTATATATGAGTTTCAATTTCAATTGTTTATCTTTGTGTAGTCAAATTTCTTTGAGAAAGGTAGTGTGTGTGTTTGTAGGTTCATAAGTTGGAGCAGTGTAGCATTGGATCGAGAAGATTGGATTTCAAAAGATTGGATCAACCATCGATTATCCGTGTATGAACTTCATCTTGAATCCTATTTCTGAACAGAAAGAAGTGTTGAATTTTACATGTGTTTTATTTTATGTTTCTGCAATAAAATTTGATGTACGTTGGTGACCTCCATTTCCCAGTCATAGGTTATTAAACCGCACAACATGGGGTATACAATATATACATATGCAATGTGAGTCGAGCCATGGGATCAACTAGATGATATCTCAAAGTCTAAAATTTGGTATTGCAACTAGAATATTATATAGATGAAGAAACAATAAATTTTAAAGGGTTCCATATCAAATGCTAGTCTATATGATAAGTGGCATGCTAAGAAATACTATAAATTGGGCCACATTATCATGATGCTAACATAGTTGCAAATGGATAAATAGAAAAGGACATTATTCTTGATACGAAAATTGAGACATGATACGTATATTGGAAGATATGTATTTTTTGGTGGTTTTAAATGGATGTCAATGAATATACTTTCTTCTATTTTTATAAAAGAAAATGAATCTAAACAAAATATCTATCAAGATTGCAACGTCCAAAATTTTACGCATTTGATAAACTCTAACAAGCTACACTAACAGTTAAATTTTTTTTATCTTCTATGCACAATACTATGAGTATAAAGAATTCAAGAAGGATTAAAAGGAAACTTTCATACACATAGTATTTCTTTGAAATGTGTTCTAAGTGGAAAAAGATTCTTAGGAACTGTGGATGCCAATGTTTTGAAATTGTGTTTTTTTCTCACAAGTTAGTAAACCTAATACAATCTACAATAGACTCTTGTAGAGAAACAACCTACGTTTTTATCATTCAGCCTAGTTGAGACTATTGTATAAAACCCTCACACGGATTTGGTTAGGAGGTCATGGACCACAAAATGTAATGGGGTTTTGGTTTATATGTTTGAAGAAGATAAATGAATATTTCAAGTATATTTTCTTATGGTAGGGCCATCGAAGGAATTCCTATTGAATTGTTGGTAGTGAAGCTTATATGAACTATGGTTGCAAGCTTTTTGAAATCATGCTTTTCCCTCGCAGATTGTGAAATACAATATAGTTTGCAAGACACTCATAGAAAAATAGCCTATGTTTTTATCATTTGACCTAGTTTATGTGAAATTGGAGTGAAACCCTGCACAAAGAATCTAGCTAGCAACAATGAACAACAAAATTGCAAATTTGAGAGAAGAATAAGAAACAAATGAAAGAATTATATTAACTTAATGAAACAATGGTTGTAATAGAAATGATATACTATGCAAGGATGAACTAATGCACCTGTATATATTCTAGAGATATATGGAGAAGCATTGACAGAAACTGGAGTGAACTGCCATGTAGTCCTAGTTAATTGGTCATGTAGTCAACAGTTAACTAGATAAAATATAAGTGGAGTTGAGAGAATCTTATGCATGAAACATGTGTAGCACATCCATAGTCTCATGAGGATGAAAGGTTCCTTCTTGGTGATGGTTCCAATGTTGCATGCAATACTTGGTGATGATACAAAGGTTTCCATGCAAGGCTTGACTCCATTAATCTAACTGAAGTGTAACTGAGTGATGACTAAAGAGGAAGTGATACATTTGTCTAGAGGATCATATTCTCATCTAGGGGAGAATCCATTAGACCAAGGGCCCCTCAACATAGGCTAATGAACATACGAAAATAAATACTAGGTGGGTTTGTAATATCTCCAATACCCCCCTTGTAGCACTACTAGGGATTACATAATGAATGGGTCCCATTAAGAAGCCATGTTAGGTACATATTTTATAATTCATCTAAGTAACATATGACTTATGAAAAAGAGGAAAGAGGGAAAACCTCGTGGAAAAAAAATACCCCCCTCAAAATACAATGCTGAAAAAGTAAGATAGTTGCTAGGCAATTGGGTCTTTCACCCCAAGGTGGTCTCATAGGAAGTGGAATTTATTCTCGGTGAAAGTCTTCGTGAAGATGTCTACTATCTAATCCTAAGAGGGACAATATTGCAAGTCAATGATTCCATCATGTACCAATCCTCTATTGTAATGCATGCGTATCTCGCTGCACTGGATCTTTGCAAAACTTTAGTGTGATCTGATTGTTACACCAGATGACATCCAGGCGATGAAATAAGATACCAAGCTCTGTAAAGAAATACCATAGAAAAATTTTCTAACTTTTGATGTTGATTTCAACTCTAGACCTAAACTGATGAAAAAGAAATCAATAATTTCTTTCTACTGGAAAAACAAATGGGGTCGAATCTCAAACTTAGAACATATCTTGAAGTGGACTTGTGATCTATGTTATTGCCATGCCAATTTGAATCGGTGTATCCAATTATATATAGTGTACAAAATACTACATAATGAATCCATAGCTGATGGTACCTTTAACATATCTAAGGATGCGCTTGGAATCTTTCCAATGCATCTCATGTGGTTTCCGAATGTATCTGAAAAATACTCCTACTACATACAATATATCTAGATGGGAGTGAGTGGGATATAAGAGAATCCCCACTAGATGATGATACTTGGTGAAATTGACCAATGGTGTATCCTTGCCATCCTCAATATTTACGTGTGGTTGTTGGATTATAGCCAATCATGTGAAATCTAACAAAGAGATCTCCTACATAATTTGACTGAACCATATTGATCTGTGAATCATCCTAGTTGAAGACCAAGGGAAAAGTGTAGTATGCCCATGTCTGTCATTGCGAAATTGTCATACAAAGTTGTTTTGACTGCAACAATGGTTGTGGATGAAATACCTATTATTAGTATATCATATACATAGAGCACTATAATCAACAAAGAGTCTAAAGTTCTCAACATATAAAGATTCAGATCAGATTTACATTGAATGAAATTTTGAGAGCTTAAGTAAGAATACATTTTATCATACCATGCTCTAGGTGATTGGTTGAGGCCATAGAATGATTTCTTGAGTTTTCAAATTAGTGATGAATTATGTGCACACCCTTGTGGTTGTTCCATGTAGATTTCCTCTTCAATATCACCATGAAGAAATGCATTCTTCACATCCATGTGGTGAATTTCCCACCTTGTTGTTGCACTGGTGAAAGCTAATCAAATGGAATCCATTTTAGCCACTAGAGAAAATGTTTCATCATAATTGTTAACATTATTGTTCCTAATCATAAATTCATTAACAACCTTGCCATTACTTGACGATTGAAGGCAGTTATATGTAAACAGTGTATATAAGTTATGTTCATGTGAATACTGAAATTTGTTTGGGATTATGCCCTCTTTCTGTCATCTTATTTCTTGGTATGTCTGGTTTTAATGTTTATTTAATATTTGTCAATTGGTATCAGAGCGTCATATGATCCACGGCCATGTTTGATAAAATGTATGAAGGGTGAAGGCACAACCAAAGGAGTTATTGTTGATTTATGTGAGAAAGTAGCATGCCTGATTTATGAGAACAATTAGAGTCTGTTAGAGATTCAAATCCGTGATTGAAACCTGTTGTATAAATGAAGAAAAATATCATAGCAGTTATGACCTAATTGGCATGGAGAGTAGAAAACCTGTGCAAATGATATGATGGAATGGAGCATGCACGTATTGAATGGTGAGGCAATTCGCTAATGGCATGGGCTGGTTGAATGAAAAATATGGTCGAGTTCAATAATGTGATACCCATTGATCTATTTCTATAAAGAAGAGGAGTGTTGCATCATTGCAGGGAAATGGTTTTAATCATGCCCAATGTCAAGAATATTAAACTACTGTTAGAGATCATCGCAAAGAGGTAAAAGTTTGATTGGGTTTCTAGGAGAATTAATGTACAAAGTTTGTGTACATAAATTAAGTAAATGAATTATGTTGTGTTATGCCTCCAAACTCCATGTAATAGCTTCTCTGTGATCATGTGTTGTGTGTGAAACTCTGTTGAAATATCCCTCCAAATATTATTGAATATCTTTGTTTGAGTGGTGTTAGTAAAATAATGTGTAGAACACTATGAAATTGTAATTTGCCTTCGATTTGATGATAAATTGCGAGATGGACAAGATATGTATTGAGCACCAATATGCTTGATTGCAATGTTTAAAGAAATCAAAAGAGGAATAATTGAATCCAAAAATTTAATAGTCAGAACAATAAGAAGAACGAAATCGCAGTAGAAATCCAAGATAGGGATTCTTCAGAGAGAAATTGTAGACCTATAGGAGGACCAATCTATAGCAAAAAAAAATTGAATGCAAGTCTTGATTGCAGATCTAGAGGCATCACTGCAAAGGCTACTGTAATGTCCCCATTCAAATAAATCTCAAGTAGGGAAAATTCCACCATTCTACTAGTTTCCTAGGTTGGGGTGGAGACATTAAAATTGGCATAAGGAGACTAATAAACCCAAATGGACTTTGGTTTGGGAATAAATTTATGAATAGGGGAAAAATAAATATTTATGGTGAGAAAATAAGATGGAACTTGGTCATGGAGACACATTGGTGGTGTGGGACCCCCAAAGACCTAGATTCCCCATGCCACATGGAATTCCACTCTCACCCATTCGAATCCAAGGTGGAGTCCACTATTATTGGGATATTTGGAAGGTAATATTACTTGGCATGACTCAATGAGGTCGAACTGTAGAGGAAGAGTAACTCCCATGGGAGAGGAAGAGGCATTTTGGAGCTAGTGGGACACTTGGGCTAGATTCCCTAGCTTCTATGACACCAATGATGAATATGCCTATGAAACTTATGACAAAATCAGACCTGATGGATGACATATGAAATATATGACATGTCAGGTCTAAAAATATCCTCCAAGAGGATGCTTGAGGGAGTCAGGGAAGCCAAAGAGACACCTATACGAATTTGGTAGAGGAGGAGGCTAGAATTGGAGGGACAAGTGGCACACATTGGAATCTCTTCCCAAATTGAGTTGGCATGAAGCTCTTGGAAGGAATTCAGCCCATGGAGGACCTTATAAGTTTATAAAATACAATAACAAAGAAGGATGGTGGCTTTTGATCATTTTACATTTTGCATTTTGCATTTGGAGAGAAGAGCTAGTAGAGAGCTAGTCTACTTGCCTTAGCACCAATTTCGAGGGTGAAAGATTCCCATCCTAATTGGAAATTGGAGAGGCCATTAAAACCTTTCATTTGGATCTACAATGGAGTGTTTAGTTACAGGTTTAAGCTATAGGGAAGCTCGTGGTTCATTCAGCTACAACTCATTCTTCCATCTCTTTCACATTTGATTGCATATTTGGGCCCTTGGAGGAATTGCGCCCTTGGTGAGATGCTGATATCTTTGTGAGAGTCCATGAATATCCATTTATTTGTATTCTGATATATATACTCTGTATTTACCTCTCATAAGACTCTCAGTTCGAAATACCAAGTGAAGTTGTGTAAAAATACCAAACAATGCATTAATGATGCCATTTTCCCTAGATCTTGTTGTTGGAGCTTGAAGAGACATTATTTTGAATTGTATCAATCATTATTTGTGATTTTTATGATTTATGGAGTTTCATTAATGTTTCGAATAAGTTTCATGAACAGTGCACAAGTATTTGGCACCTAAAACTCTAATTTCATAACATATGGTGAAAATTACTAGCTTTTCCCCTATGTGAAGTATTGCACATAAACATCTTATTTAAGTGAGTTGAAGAAGGCCATAGGAACTAATTAATGATACATTGTGCAGCCCATTAAGGCCATTTATCAGTACCATACTCCTTTTAATAAATTTGGAAGTTTTTAACATCATTTGGAGAGCTATCTTTGTCCACTACCCTTGGGGGTTTTGAAGCTCGATTTGACTAGAATTATTCCCTACTTTGTCTAGATTGTAAATGAATGTTACAGAAGTGTTTTAAGGGTTGTTAAGCATCCATCAGCCTCAGTTATATGTTTTAATACCTTTCAAATACATTCAGAACCAATTTGGAAGCATTTGGATTCATTTGGAAGCAGTAGTGACAATACTAGTCTAAGGGTTGAATTGGTCAAAATTGGCAATTTTTCCTAATTTGTGCAAATTCTTAAAAAAGGACACTACAAGTGGTATCAAAGCATGGTACTTTCACCTGTCAATTAATATCATGGATTGAAGAATAATTTGCATCCATGTATTACAATTATGATGAATCCTATGGGTACAATGCTTAGAGCAGTATGCAGATGATTGTGAGCAATATGAAAGAGAATGTGAATGGTATGAGGAAGAGGTGCCACCATACAACACTCCTTATAATTTCATGAGGAATGAAGATTATTATTATGACCCTATGTATGATAAAGATGAGTGTGTCACATTACCAAAGGATAATTCTATGAATGAGTTACAAAGATGGAGAGCAACATATACAATCTTACCCCAACAATTTCAAGCATATCTTGAGTTGTATAAGGGAAATACAAAAAATGCCCCTACTTTCAAAGACTTTGTTGATTGGGTGTTTGCAAATAGGCCCAAAAATGAGGATGTGGTGTTAGTAAATAATGGTTTATGCCATTCTTGTAAAAGACCTTGGAGAGAAAATCATATGTGTGTGAGTGAAAATAGCAGTGAAGTATCTAAAGTTTCAAGGAATGCTTGTATTTCCTACTTGAAGAGAGTTTTTGGTTTTCCTTCAAAAAGAGATTCCAAATATGAAGAGACATCACATGAGCATGAAGAAGAATCTATCGAAAATATTGAAGATCATTTCGAAACACATTCTACCTTGGACATGACTCAAAGAGCATCTATTGATGGATGCTTAAACTATGAAGGAGTACCTACTAATGGGTACTCACACCTCTATGTTGGTGACATAGAGATAAATTTTGAAAGTGTTGCTGAAATCCAAACTTCCATTAAGCATGAAAATGAAGACCTTGTAGCAGTTGAAGAAGAAACAAGATCAACTTCCCTATCACCACTTGAGCTTCATGAAGTTGGTCCAAGTAAGAAGGAAGAAGATGAGGAGGTTCATTTGCAAGAGCCTCTTTTTCTTGAAGGGTCATTAAAGATGAATGAAAATAAGATCCAAGAGACCCTTAGAATTTTCCATGACACTCAAGCATTAGTGTCAAATTCTTGTTGGAAATTTTCTTCATTGAAGGATCCATCCTTCCTTGAAGACATGGAGAAGATTCAAAGAGCAATGTGAAACATCAAAGATTTTAGTGGAGGTTCTTCATTCACTTCTTGGATGAAAGAAAACATGGATGATTATTTTGATGCATCTTAAATCCCTTTGGAGCAGAATTATAGGACATGGGATCCTAAGCTATGTCATTGGAGCAGATTTGATTGGTCACTTGAAGCTTGTCTGCACTTGGCAAATGGTGGTCTGCTTACTTGGAGGTATAAGAACTTTCATGATTCTTTGATGAGGCACCTCCTTGATGTACCGTTTTATTATGTTTTTATGTACTTTGATGATATATATTTTGTACTCATGATGTTTTTAAGAATGCATACAAGAAAATGGGATCCAAGAATTCTCCTTCCTGATGGTATAGGTTGGAGAGGACTCCTAATTGTTGGAGTGCAATACAAGCAATGGGACCCTAGAATAATTTTAGTCTCCTTGGTTTCAAAATTTTTGTTTTGGAAAGAAAGTAGGTTATTCAACATCCATGTTTGAATTTCTTGAGGACAAGCAATATTGGGTGGGGAGGACTGTAATGTCCCTATTCAAATAAATTTCAAAAGAGGAAATTCCACCAATCTATTAGTTTCCTAGGTTGGGGTGGAAACATTAGGATTTTGAATAAGGGAGATAATAAAACCCAAATGGACATTATATTGACATAAATATATTAAAAGGGGTTAAATAAATATTTATTATAGGAAAATAAGGTGGCACTTGGTCATGGAGACACATTGGTGGTGTGGGACCCACACAAGGCTAGATTCCTCATGCCACATGGCATTCTATTCTCACCCATTTGAATACAAGGTGGATTCTAATGATATTGGGGAGTTGGAAGGTTAATATACTTGTAATGACTCAATGTAGGTCGAATTGGAGTGGAAGAGAAACTCCTATGGAAGAGGAAGAGGCATTGGAGAAATATTGAGACACTTGGGCTAGATTCCCTAGCTTTTATGACAACAATGATGAAGATGCTATGACACCTATGACAAAAATCAGACATGAAGGATTACATATGAAATAAATGACATGCCAAGGATAAAAATAGCCTCTAAGAAGGCACCCAAGTGAGTTAGGTCAGCCAAAGAGACACCAATTCAAATTTGGTGAAGGAGGAGGCTAGAATTGGAAGGACAAGTGGCATACTTGGGAATCTCTTCCCAAATTGAGTTGGCATGAAGCTAATGGATGGAATTCAAATTGGAAAAGAATTAGGAAGTTTATAAAAGTCAGGAACAAAGAGGAATACCATATTTTGATCATTTTACATTTTGCATTTTGCATTTGGAGAGAAGAGCTAGTAGAGAGCTAGTCTACTTGCCTTAGCACCAATTTCGAGGGTGAAAGATTCCCATCCTAATTGGAAATTGGAGAGGCCATTCATACCTTTAATTTGGAGCTACAATGGATTGTTAGTTACAGGTTGAATCTATAGGGAATCTCATGGGTTATTCAGCTACAACTCATTCTTCCATCTCTTTCACATTTTATTGCATATTTGGGCCCCTGGAGGAATTGCGTCCTTGGTGAGATGTTGATCTCTTTGTGAGATTCCATGAATCTCCATTTATTTGTATTATGATATATATACTTTGTATTTCCTTCTCATAAGATTCTCAGGTCGAAATACCAAGTGAAGTTGTGTAAAAATACCAAACAATGCATTAATGATGCCATTTTCCCTAGATCTTGTTGTTGGAGCTTGAAGAGACATTATTTCGAATTGTATCAGTCATTATCTGTGATTTTGTTGATGTATGGAGTTTCATTAATGTTCTGAAGAATTTTCATTAACAATTCACAAGTCTTTGGCACCTAAAATTCGAATTTCATAACATATGTTGAAAATTACTAGCTTTTCCCCACCTTTTCCCCCTATGTGAAGTATTGCACATAAACATCTAATTTAAGTGAGTTGAAGAAGGCCATAGGAAATAATTAATGATGCATTGGGGAGATAATTAAGGATAGTTATCAGTACCATACCCGTTTTAAGAAATTTGGAATTTTTTAACCGCATTTGGAGAGTTATCTTTGTCCACTACCCTTGGGGGTTTGAAGCTCAATTTGACTAGAATTATTCCCTACTTTGTCCATATTGTAAATGAATGTTGCAGAAGTGTTTTAAGGGTTGTTAAGAATCCATCAGCCTCATTTATATGTTTTAATACCTTTCAAATACCTTCAGACCCAATTTGGAATCATTTGGAGTCATTTGGAAGTAGTAGTGACAATACTAGTCTAAGGGTCGAATTGGTAAAAATTGGCAATTTTTCCTAATTTGTGCAAATTCTTAAAAAGGGACACTACATTGGTGATCAAATTTGACATGATACACAATTGATCTCTTTTCGACATCTAATTTGAGTTATGCATATTTATACATAAGGCAAGTTTTCCTTGTGAATTAATATCGAGTGTAAACAAGTGAGTAATTGGTAATAACATGGAGTACATCTAGTCTTACATATAAAGTCTTTTTTTAATTGAATATTCCTAGTTTTATAGAGAGTTTAAAAAATAGAGTATCTTGGAAATAACATTGAGGACATAATTTTTTTACAATAAGTTAGTTATTGGTGTTTTGTAAACAATATTTTTTTCAATAAGTTATTTATGTCATTAAAGTCTTATTTATAAGATTTTAAAATTTTAGAATTTTTATAAATTCATATTAATAATAAGTATTAAAGTATGAAGTGGAAGGGACGAATGGCAAGGGTGATGGGACACTTGGCCCATTATATGCCACTTAGCCATCTTAGATTTTTATAAATTGAGTCATTTATGTGAGGATGAAAGCATGGTGGATTTAGCAAGATGAGTCTTAGCCACAAAATGTACCTTGAGAATGACCGCGAGAGATAGAGAATTGTGTAAAGTAACTGTAATGATTGTTTGACAGGGTGGAATCTTGTGGAGGAAGTCATGGTGATGATTCTCTAGATGGATATGAGGGTGTGGATGTAGAGAAATTATAGTGCAAACCCACTCATCCATGGTTATCATTTCATGGTGTTGGAAGTAAATTTTATCGACCACCTTGAGCATTGTATTTTTTATGGGATCACTACGAACATTCTATTGACTCTAATAAGGAGCGAGTAAGTGAGGAAGAGGTTGTTACTAGGGTTGGTCTGGGACTCTGGTTGGATTTTCGCAAAGGCCACCCAAAGAATGGAAAATTCTAGGGTCATAAGAGGATATGGAGGTTCTAGGCAGGTCTCTCACATGCCTAGAGTCCAGTGTGAGGTGGTAGAAGCCAAGCATGATTACTTTCATGAGGTATTTAAGGAAACTAGGCAGTACTTATACTGTGTTGAGCAGGATATTGATGAGGGGAAAGAGTCACAATATGTTGTGGAGGAGTAGATGGAGTGGATGGATGTTGGCTTGTATCAAACCTACAAGACTAAGCACACTAAAACCATGCTATTGTATTGGAATATGAAAATTATTATTTGAAAAGCCTTGATGGATACTCATTGACGCAAGCCTGAGTTGAGAAAGTGAGTGGAAGTAGTCACATAATGTAATTGGGGCTACATTTAAAAATTAATGCAATTTTGAACATGATTGCTAACACGATTAAGGAGATTGCACAACACATCAACACATTGGAGAAGCTCACTATTGGAAGTGCGATCAAGTCTACGACCCTAGAGGGTCAACCTAGTGACTAGTAGCTTGAGGCCAAGGAGCATAGTACTTCTTGTTTCTATTGTTTTTTCTTTACTAATTGTTAGGGAACATGTTCCTATAGTAGGGGTGAGACTACCAACGTACTAGGGTAAAATATAGACATACAAGGTTCTGCAAGTACAATTATTAAGTATATTAGGATTAAGGGGATGTGTACCTTATTCAGAAGGTTGATCCAAGCCTCTCTTCTTTCTCTCCAATGCAACAACATGCAAAAACATTCAACAAAACCTTCCTCAAACCAATTTGACTACAAATAAAAGATTGATATTTATAAGAGAATAAAACATCAAATTGTAATTAGATCTTAAACATACATGAACAAATCTATTTGGAAAGGGAATAATGTCCAGTATTTATTAATGAATGAATCAAGTACATCAAATTATACCTTCCTTCAAGCATGGCACTTCATGAAACCAAGATTCAAGGTCTCATGTTCCTCTTCTCCAAGGATCCCAACCTTTGATAAGATGTTCTAGGGTTTACAAGAAACTAGAGCACAAGTGAGGGGGATGTGAATCCAAATTCCTCTAGCGTAACACTATAATGGGATTGATATACTTTTCATTGTCCCTCTCCCTCTCTTATATAGCAAATGAAGAAGATAGGGTCGAGGAGGAAGTAGTTACAACCGAAGAGGAGGTTCCAAAAATACAACAAAAAAAACCATTTTCATGATTTTATGTATTTTTTAGTGTTTCTGAGGTACTTGCAACTTTGAAATGGAAAACTCCACGGGTACCCGTGACTTTACCATGTGGGAAAATGCATTGTTTTTGGCAAACCTGCGGATTAAGAAGCCTTCAACCTGCGTTTTTGTGGGAAAATGGTCAAAAACAGCCTTTTCTGAAGGTTTTCAAGAGAAGTTTTGGACTCCAAAAATGTTCCTAAGGTTCCTACCTATCAAATGGGCCATGAATTAGGTAATTCCATCCATATAAAAACCAAAATATGGATCTTGCATACAAAATTTTCCTTTTGTGTGACTCACAGTAATCTCATGAAGTGTCATCATGCGACCAAAAATGTAAGTGTCGTCACGGACGAAGAAGTGCCAATTTTTGGATATAACAGATGCCCCCTAATGTATGAGGTCAGAGGGGAAGACGATGGCCGAAATACATTATAAATAATAAAGGGTTGAGTTTTGGAGTCGAAGAAACCAAGAACCGTAGGCTCAAATAAAGTACCTGAAAGAAAGGAAATGCCAGAAAAACTCATCCTTGTGATAAATGTCCATTTTCAAATAGTGGAACATGACCTCCAGGAGGATAAAATAATGATACAATATTGATGCATATATCATGGCCACTGGAATACACGCGTGGATCCATGAGAGGCATAAGTGTAAACATAACCACATAAATACAAAGGTGTATCTATGTCAAAACTGGAGAACATAGCCATAGTGAACAAACTAGATCTATGTCTCATCAAGAGCCAAAAAATGGGTGTGGCTCAGTCTTGCGCAGCTTGGGAAATCAAAGAATATGATGAATGTTGCCATCAGCCCAAGGTCTTCAATCCACACCATCTCAAGGTACGAATACTAACCATGCGAATAAATGAGTTGATGTCGAACATGGAGGACACCATTTTATTACCGGTCATTGATGTAAACTGTTAACAAATGCGAGGGAATACCACCGATAATGAAAATGGGACCCAAGGTACCTAGTACATTCTAACAGGTGTGAATAGATTGTCTTGAAGTCGAACACATGAAGAATCCATCGAGTAAGGGACATTAATGTATTCCCGGAACTCAATGACGAGGGAAATTGCCACTGATGATTGCAATCCCCAAGGTACTACCAAAAAATCTAGACTTCATTTCCAGAGAAAGATGATTTGAAGTCAATGGGAAGAAATCAGTTGGAATAGAGGCCTTAAGGCATCCTCCATCATCTAACAAAAGGAACAATCAAAGGTTGATATGATTTGGAGTAGGACTGAGTACATGATGAAACATACTGATACCAAGGAATGATCGACACATGAGGTCAAGGAAACTGCAGAATGGACGACACAAGTTGTATCCTTGAATAGTGAGCATGACACAAGAGTGACTCAGGCAGCTTTGAACACATAGGGACCATGATATAAATCTGCAATGTAGGAGACATTAACAGATTCTCCATATGATTGGAAGAGTAACCAACCCAAGGAGTAAAAACTAAGAGATTAGGTTTATCCTAAGTCCAAAACTATAACCCAATTTGTTTGATAGACTCAAAAAGGCGCTTTGTTCAAGGAGATAGTTGACTTACTGCCATTATATTGAAATATATTTGGCACTCTTCCCTTCCCTTTCTCTTTTTAGATACATTTTTTCATTTTTTAATGAGCTTGACAAAGAACTAAAGCATGATCGATAAGGGTCCAACCATGTGTAATTTTATGATTCCATGGAAGGGAAACTCAATACTTTCTTCATTTTTTAACGAGTTTGAAGAATAGATAGACTAGTACTTGATAGGTTACTGATCCATGGATTTTAATATCGAGCCTCGATCTATTTGTGCTCGCCATTGTTTTCATATTTAAAGAGTTTGAAAAACGTAAACAATAACTCTATACACCCTCTCGTGGATTTCACATCGAGCTCGAGTTGGTAAATGATCATTGGTGTTTTCATATTTTGAGAGTCTGAAAATCCTAAAGATGATTCCAAAAGGTCATTTTTCATAAATTTAGTCTCCTCACCCGAAAAAGGGTAAAACAATGCGAGAGAGAACTCTTCTAGCCAAGCATGACTAGATTTTTCCTTTTTCGTAAATAATCCACAAAGGTCCGGAAAAGGGGTAAACTTATACCTAAGTGGATGTCCCTTCAATTCCTTTAGCGAGTTTGAAGTGAACAAGTAGACTCAACAATCTTGTCAATTTTAAGGAGTCTAACAAGAGCTAGAGAAAACTCCATAAAAATATTTTCTGTAAAGGTTTAACGATCCCAAAAAAGTAAACCTGTGACCTCCTTACTATTTTTAACAAGGTCAAGGAGAGATGGAAGAATGCTCGTAAACTCCTTACTATTTTTAACGAGCTTGAAGAAAATTTGGAAGAATGCTCGTAGCCTCCTTACTGTTTTAACGAGCTCGAAGGAAATGTGGAAGAATGCTCATAACCTCCGTACTGTTTTTAATGGTCTCGAAGGAAATGTGGAAGAATGCTCGTAGCCTCCTTACTATTTTTAACGAGCTTGAAGGAAAGGTGGAAGAATGCTCGTAGAGGGAGGAGACGAGTGTTAGGGGCATGTGAGACTAGTTCTAAGTGCATGGAACAGAACTATGCATAATGCAAGGAACATGAGCAAGAAAAGGACACTCAGGTTGTGTCTCCTCCAGTTAAAGGATGTGAAATCACAAAGGAAAAGTGATACATAGATTAACCGAAATGAGATTAGAGATGGAGTCTTATATAATGATCTTAAAGCGTGGAAGATGACACCAATCTCATTAGTGCAAGCGGGATCAAAATAAATGCATATGCGACTTAAACACAAAAATTGGAGCCTTATAAGGAATGGATAGAAATATATGATGAAGAAAGATGTAAAGTTTCTTCCCAAAATCATGGTAAATCTAGAAAGACTCCTGATATTATGATAAAAAATCAGCATGAGAACCAAAATGGGATAAGGGTGTTGACTAGGGTGACCCATGTTAGGTAGGATCTACTGTCGGACTGGTGCATAATGCATATAGAGATGGCTAACACACCAAGATCCAACAGGTTCGACCCTATGGAGAATTTGGATGGCAAAAGGTTCAAATGCATCATAACAATGGGGAAGCCTAAACCTATATGCAAGGTTCCGAATATACTTGACATGATCGAACAAAGTGTTGAAAAGGACCACTAAGCAAGAATAAGTCCAACTAAGAATCCTGTATCCAAGAAACATTAGTACCAATATCATATCTAAAACATATGTATAGAAAAATATGATACAAGTCACTGTGGTAGAAATAATTTCAACTTCACTATCATCAACAACAGGCATAATGCAGGAAAAGTTAACCAATGAAGACTCTAGAGTAACTAAGCTTGAGGACTTACGATCAATAAAATCGACTTCAGGATGAAGATCAAAGTTGAAGGACGTGATGGAATTTGCAGGAAAAAATTCATCATCACAAGAGTTAAAAAATCTAGAAGCAGAATCAAACTCAGCAGAAATGCCAATTTGCAGATCTATAGGAGAGTCCAAAGACCCAACATTGGTAAGATCAGATTTCAAATTCAAAAATTGGGGTTGGAAATAATTGCAACTGGATCAATGTCCAAATTAATGGAAGACTGCATTATAGACTCTAGGAAAACTTCATCAGAAGGAAGTATATCATCCTAGATAGAACACATATCTAAACATTTTGATGGAGTTATCACCTGGTCAATTGCCGGGACCTAGTCCCAAGAAGGTAAGCATGAACTCAGAGGCTTCTTCTCAGTAGCAATTGGAATCAAGGAACAATATGCCACATAATTCTCTTGTGACATGGTAGTGCCTACTGACAAGGGATATACTTGGTCTATAGTTGGGTAATAAAGGGGATCAATAAATGCAAGATGAGCGATAGTGAAAATGCTTTCATTGTGAGGAAAATGCATCATACAAAAGAGCGTAGACACCACAAAATGCATAGCATATATGTAATCACACCCGAGGATCATATCAAAGTCCACAGGTTCCTTTAGAACCATAAAATCAACTAAGACTATTTTTCCACCTAAAGTAACAAGTACCTGAGGGAGGAATCCCACCGGTTCACTAGGTCTTCTATTGAAGGTCAACGACCAATCAACAACTGGAACATGGTTATGGAAACCTAAATATTTCCAAGGATAAGGGGTAAGATACTAATGAAGGCTCCTTCATATACAATACATTGATGAGCTGTATGGTTTCCGATATCAACCCTTATATGGAAAGGTGTAGACGAAGGAAGACGAGGCCCAGCTAGACTATTCCAATCAAAGGAAATGATCCTACAGCTTGGTAGGGGTTCACTCATCACAGATGAAGTGCCTCCTTTTTCAGAAACATCCAAACTGGTAATGAAGAAGACTTCAGGGGTAGGTGCATCAGTGCCCGAAGGAATGATGGGATTAGTTGAAGATTGCATTGATTCGATCACTTCACTCTCCGAAGGAAGATTGGGGTTGAACAAAGACTGTTTTGGTTCAACCACTTTATCAACCAAAGGTTGAATAGGATGTTGGGAATCTATAGTCAATTCAGGAGCAGAGGATCCTTCAGACATGGACCACACTCTCTGCACCTCTAGAATAATAGGGCATATGTAAGTAAGGTGATATCCCTTACAAAGTTTACAATGGAACTTTAGCTTGTGTACTATAAGCCTAGACCCCTTTACAACATCAGTACTCTCAGCATGACTAGCATTGGATGAAAGCGTTCCCCCAGCATGACTTGTAGTGGCTCGTTGCTAAGAAGAAGAAGATTTTTGAACTACGGACCATGCTTTTTGCACTTTTCGAAGTACAGGGCACAAATAGGCCAGGTGGTCTCCCTCGCAAAACTTACAAGGGAACTTAATATTTTGTTTATTAGGTTTGTCGACAATGTCAAATTTCTTAGAATGACCTGCAGTGGTTGATTTAGTGTCTCAAGTATGACTCATAGTAACTGGTGACTTGTCATTAATATGACTAACAGTGATCAATGACATGTCCTCAACATGACCAATAGTGGTTGAAGACATACTTTCAGTATGATTCGCAGTGAACGAAATTTTGATCCCAACATAACTTGCAAAGGCTGGTTGCATAGGTTCAGTATGATTTATAATGTATGATTTATTAGTTTACTCTATCACCTCTCTTTTTTAATAGTTATCTCAACTATTAAATTAACCCTTCATGTATATATATATATATATATACATAATATCCATCTAATCATTTTAATTTATGTTAGATTCTACTTAGGTGAACTCTTAAATAAATTAAGACATCACTAGTTCTTCACCCTCCATGTCTTACGACTTAAAACATGAATCTCACGGCTTCGTATCCATCTCATCTTTTCTTTTGGATGGGTTTTGTTACTTATCATTTAGTCGCATTAATATTCTTAATCTTGAAGTCTTAACTAAGAATTATAATCATAACACTAACTCGAGATCCAATGGTGGGGCCTTGGCCTTGAGCTCCTCACCATGGCTGTTTACAAAATTCATAATTACATTTACAAAAATAACAACAATAAGGATCGAATTTGAGGGATGTTACACACTCCACCCCTTAAATATAACACCGTCCTCGGTGTTCGACAGTTTTTGTCTTTTGCATCCATTCACCGTCTTTCGCATTACTTTTGTCTTTATGCTTTGGGTCGTCTTCACATTTTTGCAATTTGAGCAAGCTCTCTTTACTCATAACCTGCACATTGTACAACTTGTGCAAGATTTTTCAATATTCCTTAGTATATCATAAGTACACAAATTTTCAAAATACTAAATATTCATCATTCTTCCTCATCCTTGAGGGAATACTTGCTTATTCTAGCATTCATAACATTTACACATAAATGCGTCTCATAGTCTAGTTACAAAAAAATCATTATCATTTGCTCATATCATAAAACAATTCTTTCATCAGAACTCTGTTTGATCATCAAACATCTTTGTACTTCAACAATCATGGACACTTGCGCACAAAATGCTCTTTTGTATTTCAGCAATCATGGAGACTTGTATACAAAACACGAGCCTTCTGCAAAACTTGTCAGGAGTAATATCTCAGTAAGAACACGTCAGTCTTACTTTGTAACTCAGCAGGTATTCATCTGTCTATTTCAACAGGTACATGATAGCCTTATAATACAATTTTAAAACATGGCTTCCCTTTTGCTGAACAATTTATATTGGAAGAAAACATTATATTAACTTTCATTGTAAAGTTTCATATTTGGACAAGTGTCCAAGAATGACTGTAATTTGCACAATATTAATAAATTAAAATAGGAGACAAACATCCAAGGAGACTTGTTTACTAAACCACTAGGTAGAAGATTCTGTGTAGAAGCAAGGCACTCAATAATATAACTTCTGCACTCAATATTATAACTTCTGCACTCAGTAATGTAACTTTTGCACTCAACAGTATAACAGGTAGACTTACACCATGATAAAAAAATCAGCATATCCCCTCATCGAATCTCTTGGGTGCAAGCACAACAAAACCCCAAGGTAATTTTCCTCATCAGGAAAAGTGATGAACCTCAGTCCACAATTCGATGGCTCTTATAAAGATTGCCTAGGTCTTTAGTGGTCAGTTTTCAATAAATGAGCCTCAAGCTCCAGTCCCACCTTCCAGGGCACTATGACCACATTTCAAGGGAGTTGTTCCATACCAACAGTTAGTTAGTTGCATCATGCTGCTTCCACATGTCCATTTCCTTCTACCCCAGATTCCATTCCTCCTAGTGGGTCAGTAAACTCTCTTTCAACAGTATACATAATCATAAACAAAGCAGAAATTCAAACTTTTTCTTCTGCATTATTAATGTTTAAATATAGTATACTAACTCAACATGTACATAATTAAATGATAATTACTTAAGAGATGAAATAACAAGTAGAACCTGCAAGGGTAGACAATCACCAAAGGATTCTAATAACTTTCAAAAGATCATGCGCTCAATTCAATGACAACAAGGTTAGGATTATTCATTCCCAATAATCAAACTCGTACTACTTCATAAGATCCTTTTAATTCGATGCACGCCAATCTTTTATTAGAAAATAGTCTCTATCAATAGTCTATTTATGAAGATATAATTAGGTTCTTATGCATTCCAAAATAAGTTTACTTAAACTCCTAGAAATTACTGCTACCCAATAATTTATTTTTATCCTAATTCCTTTAGCATTCTAATAACGATAAGATCTTCTGAAATGAAATACAAGTTTGGTTAAGTAATAAAATGACGATTCTCCATAAGCAAAAAATAATATTAAAACACTTCGTCATTTCATCACATGAATTCATACATGTCCTTTAAACATATCATGTAACCTAATATGTCACATCCATTCTAGCTATCAATGTTATATCCTATATGAACTCCATTCTATTGGAATAATGAAAGAATGACTACATATACCTTTTTGAATTAAGCATAATATCAAAGATGTAACTTCTAACTTTTGATAATTGAGAACCAGCTTTTATTTCGAAGAATGTACCTAAGTAAATATAACTTCTACCAATAATTGTTTTTATCCTACTATCTTCTATCATATCTAAGGAGGCAATATTTTTTTTTTTAAATTCTCGTAACAATCAAGTATTGCATTCAAGTGACTTTGCTAAATCAAATAATTCGTAGTGTATTAATAAAACTATACTTTTAACCTAGTGATGTTCATAAGTAATGCTCTTAGTAATCTTTGATAGGATTATAGAATATCAACAAAAATGCGGAATTAAATGATACTTCTATGAAATTATAAAACTTATCAGCATGTTCACCACACTTTTCATAATATTTTGTATGAATACGAAAATTATTTCAACAACTTTCATTCCTTAGTAATACTGTACAGTAATGCGAGTATCTAAACTCATGACAAGGGAAAACGTACCTACCTCACAACTTTATGAGGAAACCAAAAATAGAAGTACTTATCTTTACTCTTTTCAGAGAAATTTGAAGATGCGCTTGAAGTAACATTACCCCTCGTCCATTCCAATCCATGCATCCAAAATGAACAAAACAACTTTGATTAGTTAACTTTCATTTTCATGTTGAGCCCATTAGGCCCGAGTGTTGTAACCTACAGCTCTGATACCATTTGTCACATACCCAAAATTTCAAGAAAATTTAGAACTTTTCTAAGCGTCCAATCTTCATTAAATGCTATGCGGAAGATAAAATATGTACACAACATCTATAATCATTACATCATTATAGCATCTCATAACTTCTTAACATTAATTATTCAATTGTAATTATTAATGAAACTTTACTTGTCGACAAAAGGTCTTCTGTAAAATTCACAAACAACCCCAATCATAAATATACGACTCTTATATCGTATCTTATTCTAATAGTATGAATAAAATTCTAACACTTGTCCCACCTTAACCAATTCCTTCTACTAACTTGAATATAAAAATAAAATGAATAAAACATATTTGTCTTTATTCACCCTTGGAGATTACAAATTTTGAAATGCAGTTACTCATTAAACTTGAGACATATTCATGAAAATAAATGAATAACAATCGTCATATTAGTAAAATGCTTAAGATACATAAATTGGAAGTAAACAAAACTGAAGAAATAACTGAGATGCATTATCAAGGAAATACACAAAGGAGATGCACAAGTACAAGCACAATAACCAGAGAGATATCCACATAAAGAATACATAGCACAAGAACATTTTCACGTGGTTCGCCCGCATCTTGGGCTACGTCCACCAAAGGTTTGTGTTATAATAAAATAAGGTAAAGGGTTACATTCTACTGAGATACAGTTATCGAGAGACTTATTTTCTTCAAGTCTTTCTTACATGAAGCTTTTCCAAAGTAACATATTCCCCTTTGAACAGATGAGATTCTTCATATAAGGACACAAGGATGGATGCAAAAAGAAAACCTTTATACAAAATTCTAAGGAATAACCCTCTTCTATTCTATAATCTTTTATATCCAATCGTAATTATATACATACCATATGAAACATCCTAAAATATTAATACCAAAATCATAACTCAAGTATATTATAATATTAATTTCATATTACAATATACTCCTTTAAAATTACTATTGTCACAAATCTATTATCCATAGTTCATTGGATTACTATTGTCACAAATCTATTATCCATAGTTCATTGGACTATTATCCATGTAATTATGGTAGATTACACCCTTCCAGAAGTTTTCCTCTATAATAAATATTCTTTTGTCTATAAAGAGCTTCAATTCTTTTTACAAAACCCTATCCTAAAAGACATTTCAAACCCCTTAAGATTAATTTATAAAGTGTTCATACTTTATCATTATACATATTACTATCAAAACTTCTAAGTATTATAAGGTTTAGTGGAACACCCTTAGCTTTATCATGTCTTCTAATTTAATAACATACTATAGACATTCTAGTCTCACTCCTAAGATTCATATTATCAAACTAAGTATGAAGAGCTATAAACATACGTTTCATCTAAACTATTAGAAGATGTGCATGCCTATAATTGATCGCATATATTAGCGAGGAAGGTGTATTTGACCAGCATCGAGAAAAGTATGTTTTTATATATATATACAAAGTAAAGTAAAATGATCTCGGATCTAACCTATAAGAAGGTGTGTAATTTAATTCGGGTTTGCATGCATTAGCAAGGGAAGGTGTTTTGACTAATCGTCAAGAAATGTATAACTATCTACATAGTCTGAGAAGATAATTTCAGTATTCAGAAGATGTGATATAAACCAAGCCAGTATTAAATGCAAAAACCGACTGAGTCAAAAAATAAGTGCAACAGTATGTAGGATCTTGACACAAGGTATTACGATCATACATAGGTCGTTCTTAGCAGACAAAAAAAAAAATTATACATTGCTTCTGAAATACGCGTGGGTTGATACCTGGTCAAAGGTGCCCGATATAGGGTACCTCCACGTGTGAATTCCCAAAACACAAAAACTGGAAAACTTCTACCTGGTGTTTTAATCCATGGAACAACATGTCTACCCCAGGAAATAAATGCAGTTGCGCTTGGACAGAGGCTTCTGATGTTAACCCTCGGTTTAAACCACACAAAAAAGGAAACAGCTTCAGAAAATCAAGAATACTATGTTCAAATAGCTGACGTTCCACTCGTGTCGAAGAGGCTCAATAAATTCCCTATAATAATGGGAAGGTGTTCCCCCGTGCTATAGTGATGAAAAACTGATTTTTAAACTAATTTTAATTATACTTTACTATGCTTGATTTGCGTGCGCCCTCTTCATCCGCGTTTATAATTGTGATAATTTACATCTCATCAAATGCCCTTTCAATGAGTTCTAACCGAATGACAACAAAATATTCTTTTGAATAAATAGTTTAGAAATAACCCTTAGTATTAACATATAAAAAATAAAAAGGCGTTGGGCCTTTTTAAATGAATATGTAGAGATAGATTATATATATTTATACAATTATTACTTCAATAGATATATATTCCACCATATTCTTCATTTGTATTAATTACTAAGTTGTTCTATATATATAATAAAATTAATCTTTGTCATAAGTTATATAAACATTTCATATACATAGACACATATTTATATACGGAGGTGTGTTTGTTTTATAATAAATATATACTTCATATCTTTTAATATCTCCTATAATGTATAGATGGCTCATCATACCTTTAAACAATAGCAATCATTCCAAATAAGATAAGCTCATAAAATATATCTATAATAGGCCTAGTTTCCCTTAAAAAGTACTAACAATTTTAACTTAACAAAAGTACATTTTGTTTATATAATTATATAGGTTTACAAATCATATATTTTAAGTTTGTTTACCTAATAGTCATCATAGCTATTAGTTTACTCTATCACCTATTAGTTATCTCAACTATTAAATTAACCCTTCATGTATATATATATATACATAATATCCATCTAATCATTTTAATTTATGTTAGATTCTACTTAGGTGAACTCTTAAATAAATTAAGGCATCAGTAGTTCTTCACCCTCCATGTCTTATGACTTAAAACATGAATCTCACGGCTTCGTATCCATCTCATCTTTTCTTTTGGATGGGTTTTGTTACTTATCATTTAGTCGCATTACTATTCTTAATCTTGAAGTCTTAACTAAGACTTATAATCATAACACTAACTCGAGATCCACTGGTGGGGCCTTGGCCTTGAGCTCCTCACCATGGCCATTTACAAAATTCATAATTACATTTACAAAAATAACAACAATAAGGATTGAATTTGAGGGATGTTACACTGAAACTCAAAAGCACCAAAAGGTACTAATAAGTCCCCGTACGCGCACCGATCCTGGTAGATGCTCAATTGTATATCGGAGGGGTATCTCCTCTACTCAATATTGCACGACCTTGTTCTTGACTCTAGTGTTAGTGGAGCTTCTTGGTTCACATTCTACAAAGATTGATTTTCTCCCTTTAAAAAAGACACCTATGTTTTGACAAGTTTGAGTGATCGTGGAGGAGTTAACTCACAACTCCCTATCTCCACAATCCTACTTAAGCTATTAGATGCTCAATTGTATATCGGAGGGGTATCTCCTCTACTCAATATTGCACGACCTTGTTCTTGACTCTAGTGTTAGTGGAGCTTCTTGGTTCACATTCTACAAAGATTGATTTTCTCCCTTTAAAAAAGACACCTATGTTTTGACAAGTTTGAGTGATCGTGGAGGAGTTAACTCACAACTCCCTATCTCCACAATCCTACTTAAGCTATTAGGTGTTTTTCTAAACTAGAAGAAAACCTAAGATCCTATCCAAGTTACTGATTGCTTTCTTTAAAATTTACTTTCAAAACTTTCAGAAGAAGTAAAAGAAGAGAAACTAAAGAAATATATCCTTTAACTGAAACATGAAACACTTAATCACCACAAATATGCACTCACCCACTCTCTATTTTTTTTCAATGCAAGTCCTAAACATATAATTTTGAATGCATATGCAAAAATTTTGTACCTAATGCAATTTTCAGTATTTTTGAATGCAAAAGGTAAAATTTTAAAGTCTAATTTGCAAAATCAAACTTAAAATCTAAGCATGCAACTACTCAAACAACTAGCTATGCAAAAGAAAATTTCTTGTTTTTTAATCCAAAGCACTCCTAAATATTTTAAGTCACTTGCAAAGTATTCTACCAACACTGAATTATAAAATGAACCAATTTTTTTATGCTTTTCAAGGTGAGAAAAAAAATTGAAAGTCAAAGTAACACACTACCAAAGCAAATGCAAAAAATTTCAGATCTCCTTATTAAACAATGAAAGCAACCATAAACCCTCAGATTCTTATCATGTAAGCATGCCAAAAATGGGAAAATCATAAACCAAGGAATTTTATACCAAATCAAAGCAAAGGACCTACTAAGACATATGGTTTGGTAAATCTAGGTCTGCACACAAACAATGCAATCAAGGTCCTAAACAACAGAAAAGACACTTGAAATTTCACTACAAAAGAGAGATCAAAAGCATAAGGAAGGACAAGAAACCAATCTAAAGACAAATCACTCAAATAGATACAAATAGGGTCAAATAGACTCAATAGGTTCCAAATCCAGTCAAATTGGAGCAAGTAGATTCAATTAGACTCAAATTAGGGTAAAAAACACCAAACTAGTTCACAAACCCCCAACTTGGGTCAACAAGCCCTAAATTCTTCCAAACAAGCCCAAATTGATTAAAAAAGATCCCAAACATAAAAATAATATCAGTCAAGAGACAAGACACCACTTCTAAGGGGTCCTACACAGACCTAGGATCAACAGGGACTCCAAAGATTGCAATCAAACCCCCCCAAAAGCTTCAAAATTGAAAAACTTATGTACAATAGGTACCCACGAGTGTGAAAGGGTACAAGCGCGAGGGAACCGCAAGTGTGAAAGGATTACACCTGTGAATATTTCTCAGACCCGCGATTGTAATTACCACAAGCTTGTGGGTATGCACAAAAGTTAAAAAAATTGCAAAATTCCACTCAAAACCTAAGCAAGGAAGGGTCTAACAAAGCCTAATGATTGGTCCTAACATGAAATTAAACTCATACCTTCAAATATACTGCAAAAAATGGCCTTGGGTACCCCAAAGCAGATAGGGTTCTCCCCAGTGGAGTCACCAATTCTGTTGTTAGGGAAAATGTTTCTATAGTAGGGGTGAGACTACCAATTTACTAGGGTAAAAGATATACATACAAGGTTCTGGAAGTACAATTATTAAGCAAATAGATTAGGGTTAAGTGGATATGTACCTTATTCGGAGGGTTGATCGAAGCCTCTCTTCTTGCTCTCCAATGCAACAACCTACAAAAATATTCAACAAAACCTTCCTGAAACCAATTTGACTACAAATAAAAGTTTGATATTTATAAGAGAATAAAACATCAAATTGTAATCAGATCTGAAACCTACATGAACAAATCTATTTGGAAAGGGAAGAATGTCCAATATTTATTAGTTAATGAAGTAAGTACATCAAATTATACCTTCCTTCAAGCATGTCACTTCATGAAACCAAGATTCAAGGTCTCCTACTCCTCTTCTCCAAGGATCCCAACCTCTGATAAGATGTGCTAGGGTTTACAAGAAACTAGGGCATAAGTGATGGGGATGTGAATCCAAATTCCCCTAGCACAACACTATAATGGGCTTGATCTCTTTTTCATGGTCCCTCTCCCTCTCTTATATATCAAATGAGGAAGATATGGTCGAGGAGGAAGTAGCTACAACCGAAGAGGAGGTTCCAAAACTATCCAAAAAAACCATTTTTCATTATTTTATGTATTTTTTAGTGTTTCTGAGGTACCCGCGACTTTGCAATGGAAAAACCCGTGAGTACATGTGACTTTACCATGTGGTAACCTATGTGTTTTTTGCGAACTTGCAGGTTAAGAAGCCTCCAGCCTACGTTTTTGTGGAAAAATTGTCAAAAACAACATTTTCTAAAGGTTTTCAGTAGAAGTTTTGGTCTTCAAAATTGTTCCTAAGGTTCCTACCTATCAAATGGGCCATGAATTAGGTAATTCCATCCATCTAAAGTCCCAAATATGGCTCTTCCATCCACAAATTTCCTTTCGTGTGAGTCACAATAATCTCATGAAGTGTCATCATGCGACCAAAAGATGTAAGTGTCGTCACAGACGGAGAAGTGCCAATTTTGGCTATAACACTGATCTAGAATAGAGGCCAACATATAGATTATTGTTTTACCTTCTTTAAGGGCTCCTAGTCTTTCTTAGTTTTGGATAGTCTGGTAGATTCTAGATAGTTATGCGGTATGGAATTACATGATAGTCTGCTTTCCCTTTGAACAGGCCATCTAGGGGACATTTGTATGGTGGATATATGTATAATTGACATATGTATAATTGACATATGTATGGTTTTTTAAAGTTTAATATAATGTATATTGCTTTACAAAAAAAATATTAAAAAAATCTATGATATATAAACCAAGTTTTTAAAATTTTATTATTTTTTAAAATTTAGTAGGAAATGTTCATCACTTCTTTGTATTTAATGTTGTATTTAATGGATGAAGATTATGTATAAAATTTAAAACACTCAATTACTAAAACTAACCCATCATATTTTGTCCTTGAGGGGGCGTTTTCTACAACGCAATCTGAGGAGATATATATTCCAATTAATTAAAACTAAAAAAATTGATGAAACTTAGATACTTCTTTCTATGTGGTCTAGGATTTGCATGTGATCTAGGGAATATTATCATTGTCAATTATGAAGTTCCCAATATTTTCAACTAGAGATCATATATTATCTAATTTACTAATTGATATAGCATTCAACCAATACAAGTTTGACTATGTCCAATTAATCAAATTTTATATGGAGATTATATAATTTGTCTATCTTTACCCGTTTACAATCTACATATTTTCTTATAATTATAACTTCATTCATATTTTATTATTTTATCTAAATATAATATTAAAATAAACATATAATAATTAACTAACCATTTAATTATTGAATTAAATGGTTAGTTAATTAGCCGGTTGAGCTTTATTTAATATTTTTTGACTTAATGGGGGGCGAGCTTAAAGAGCTGGTTAATTTTTCTATGAACAATGGTTGCATTCCGGGAGGACTAAATGCTACTTTTGTAACACTTATTCCCAAAAAGGATAAGCCTAAATCTTTTGGAGAATTTCGACCGATAGCGCTCTGCAATTTGCTCTATAAGCTCATATCAAAAATCATTGCTGACAGATTAAAGAATGTGCTCTCACAACACATCTCACCTGAGCAATTTGGATTCCTTGCTGGTAGACAGATTCATGATGCCATTGGCATCTCCCAGGAACTCTTGCATAGCATTAAGATTCACAAGAAGAAAGCTTTAATCCTTAAAATGGATTTGGAAAAAGCTTATGATCGGGTAAATTGGTCCTTTCTTAGATTAATTCTCATCAGAATTGGGGTTCCTCCCATAATTATCAAATGGATCATAGCCTGTATCTCCTCCATGAATTTTTCAGTGTTGGTGAATGGCAGTCCAACAGAATTTTTTTGCAGCTCCAGAGGGATAAGGCAAGGGTGCCCCTTATCTCCTCTCCTTTTCACTTTGATTATGGATGGCTTCAGCAGGATGATTAAGCAAGCCTTAGAAAATGGACAGATTAAAGGCATTAAGGTAGCAAAGGATTGTATCATCACACATATCCTATTTGCAGATGATGTCTTAATGGCTGGTGTGGATTCAATTGAGGAGTGGACCGCATACAATGAAATTATTCAAATTTTCTGTCGGGCCTCAGGTATGAAAGTCAGTAGTAACAAGTCCTATTTTTATCACCTTTCTTTACAGGAGAGACATTTGCGTGAAATTTTTTCAGTGCTGCCTTTCAAATGTTGTGATTTGACTCTGGGTTTTAAGCATCTCGGTTTCTTCCTTAAACCGAATAATTATCATATTAAAGATTGGCATTGGCTATTGTGCAAAATCGAGTCTCGCATCACTCACTGGTCCTTCAGATTATTATCTATAGGTGGTAAGCTCACCTTACTGAAATCAGTTCTTTCCAGTATTCCTGTATACTGGTTCTCGTTACTGGAGGTCCCCTCGGCGGTTATCAAAAATATGAAAAAACTTTTTTTCAACTTCCTTTGGTTCGGGAATGCTACCAGTGACAAGGTTACCATGGTGGCTGCAGATTCTATTACAAAACCTTATCGGTTCGGGGGCTGGGGCATAAAAGATATGAGTATTTTTAACTCTGCTCTTAGATTAAAAAGCCTTTGGAGATGTTTGTTTGGTAAGAATCTGTGGTCTACACTCATGCATTGCAAATATATCAAAATTGATTTTCTTTGCTAGGTTAGAAACCCTAAAACTTCAAGCTGGAATTTTTCTCCAGTCTGGCGTGGCTTTATGAAAATTTTCCATTGGATCGCTAAGGATCTCACCTGGCAAGTGGGATCGGGTGAACTGATCCGAGTTGGGTTAGATTCTATTATTGGAATGGAGGACTGCTATCTTCTTCCTCTTTCAATTACCCGATATCTCCAGATTTTGGGTCTTTGCACATTAGATAAAATCTATCTGCATCAACCAGGGCTTGTGAGTTCCACAAAATGTATGAGTTCAAATGATCTGGGGCTCACTGGTCATTTAGCTCGTGTTTGGGATTTTTACACCAGTAATCTCAATTCTGCAGGTATTAGTCTGAACCTGGAACCCGATCAGCTTGTATGGAGTGGGAACCCTGCTACAGGCATTGTTACAGCGAGCTCCGCTTACTCCAAAATGGTACAAGACAGTTTTTGCTATCCTCGGGATTGGTGGTACAAGCGTCTTTGGCAGTGGGACATTCCTCTAAAACTAAAGTGTTTTACATGGCTCCTCTTGCAAGATAAATTAAAGACTTGGGAAAACCTTTGTAAGCGTGGTTGGTCTGGCCCTAGCCTTTGTGTGCTTTGCAAAAAGGATGAAGAAACAAAACAGCATCTTTTTGTCACCTGTAGCTTCACAAAGATGATCTGGCAGATGATCTCTTCCACTCTGAATTTCACACAGTGCTGGAATGTAGGTGTTTTTAATAGCTGCTTGCTTAACTAGTACAGACACTATAAAAAACATTTCTTTGTTGCCATTTGCATCCCTTGGGCAATTTGGTACTCTAGAAACTGTGCCTTATTTAGGGATGTCTCTCCGGATGCTCTGAAATGTAGTTTGATTGCACTGAAAATGCTAGATTCTTGCAAGATTGATGAACACATGACAAAGACTGAAAGGATCAGCCACTTCAATTTTGAAGTCAAGCAACCTGTACTATTTTTTGATGGTGCCTCGCAAGCTGGTCTTTGTGCTGTTGGAGGAGTAATATACCTTAATGAGTCTCATCTTTTCACTATTAGACTCAACTGTGGTAATGGAACAAATATGAAAGTAGAATTATTGGCACTTTGGTGTATTTTGAAAGTTGCAAACAGCTTTGGCTTGGTTAGCTTAAAGGTTTATGGAGATTCCAGGGTTACAATAAAATGGGCGGCTGGTGATTTCAGGCTCAATGTGATGCATCTTTGCCATTGGGCTCTACGGGCTTTCTCTGAGATTACTAAACAGCAAAACATTTCATTTGAACACATCTTCAGAGAACACAATTCTCTTGCCGATAAATTATCAAAGCAAGCACTTACTGGTTTAGAAGGTCAGCTCTATTGGGAAGAATGGTTTGAGAATTCCATCCTGGACAGTGGTTCCTTATATTTTTTTGAATGATCTTTGGAACACTTTCAGGTCTGCATTTTGGTAATTTGTGCTGCTGCTCTCCAGTTTACAATTTTTGCTCCTCAGTAAACTATGCTATAAAGTATCAAGCATTATAGGGTTTTTGAACTTTTGGAAGGGACTTTGATATATATGGATGTAATTATGCTGCATTTGATTCATACACTGAATCATGCCAAAGTTTGTATTATTTGATTCATTTTATGAATATCAATAGTAGATTTTTTTTCGATGGAAAAACTAACCATTTAATTATGTCCATAAAATTAAAATAATTAGTAATGAATAAATGATATATAAAATTATAAATTCAAAACCCCTCATAAATACTAGCTTAAATAAAAACTAACTATTTAATTATATAATATTTTTAACATTAATTATATCTCAACCAAAAAAATACTTTACATATTTGAGAAATACACCTGTAATGATATTATCGTCACATATCTTAATACTGGAAAGAAATTACTATCAATTTTGTGTTATTGTATGAAAAATAAGTTACATACAATTAGAAAAATCGACAATCACTTCTTGAAAGTTATTTGGTTATTTAAGAGTAAGATTAGATGGATACATTAATATAATTATATATTTGAATATTAATTGTTAAAAATATTAATAATTAAAATGAAAGTTTAAAAATAAGTATTAAAAAATAATAACTAAAATAAATATAAATAAATAAATAAAAATTAAGTTAATTTTTATAATTTTAAAAGTGAAAATAAATTTATGGTAATCTAAACATCAATATATTTATATACAATCTTTTTATTCAAAATTTATATACAACCTTAAAATTTTTCTTCTTTATATTTTTATATATTATAGCTTTTAGGCATAGAAAATTAAAATTCTCTAATTCTATTTTCCTTCTCTATTATATCTAACACATCTCTGTTACCCTTGGATTGTCCTAATTAAGATTCTCTAATTCTATTTTCCTTCTATGTTATATCTAACACATCTCTATTACCCGTGGATTGTCCTAATAAAAATGAAGATTCTCTAATTCTATTACCCTTATATGTTATATCTAACACATCTCTATTACCTTAGATTGTCCTAATGAAAATTAAATACCAGCTTAAAGCTTAAAGATCAGTTTAAGAATGATTTGAGCAAACTGATGACAAATGTTGCAGCATAGGAGAAATCAGGAGAATTACAGTTTAATTAACCTGTGTAAAAGCCAAACTTCAATAAATAAAACTATGGATAAGCGTTGCTAGTATACTAGTAAATATTTTGATAATAAAGAGAAGTGGAAGCAAATGATCGAATTAACTATTGTTATTATTGTAATTGCATAAACAAATAATCGTGTGAAACAGATGGACTGTACTGCCACAGGTAGGCTCCTCGTAAGTTTGCATCTAACTAACGAGACAAGAATATTCGACTGAGACCTAGTTACATGTGAATCTGAATAGCTGATTACTTGAACTGAAGGTGAGAGAAGAAGGTTTGGCCGAATCGCCAGTTGGGAGGGACTGCATTGTAGAAGCTCAGAGTCTGCCCATCACCTATCATCACTCGGAAGGAGAGCACCTTCCCTTCCAGATTGCCAATGTTGTTTACCCAACTGGCACCCCCAATTTCTGTTCAAGGCTTGCCAGTAATTAGCAGGGAACCCACCTGCATTTACCCACACGCCCCTCACATCCCCGCTCCCGCCCACATTGCTTATGACCACCGCATTGAAGTAGGCGTTCCCTTTCATGGAAAACCTGAGCCCTCCCTTCCTGAGGCATGGCACCCTTCTGTAAAAGACAGGCACAATTCCTGCTTTGTAGCGGGCGATCGTGAGGTAGGCAGGCATTGATAGGTCGAAGTGGCGGTTGGGATGATTGCACCATCCAGCTCCATAGGGCGGACACAAGTTGGTAGCAGTGACTCGAATCCTGGTTCTACCTGGGAGGCACCAAGCTGGATCATCTTTCGCATTGCACAACAATTCATAGCAAGATCCACACGCCTCCCCTTCTCTGAACAGTGCACCGCTCAGTGCTGTGTTGCTTATGCCATATCCACCTTCGTACATATTCTCATAACCGCAGGCTCCTCCTGGCAATATGCCATCAATGCCAAAACAACCAGATCCAAACAATAACCCATCAGATTCAAGAAAGAACAAAGAGATGCGGCAATTTTAATCGAATTATTAAAATAGCAAAATCTTTAGAGAATTAGTTTACCCATATCGGTTGATGTTCCATGAGCCTCTCCGTAGAATGTTGCATGGCCTGGCATCCATCCTTTTCCGCCGCCTGCATTTACCAATTTGAATTGTTCCAAAAAGCAGCAGATTATTACCATACGGATGATCAAATTGATGGCCATCACCATCATATTATTCCCTGCCATCCTGTGTAGCTAAATTGCAATTCACAGATTTTCTGTAACTCAATTCCGATATAGAGCTATCGGTGCAGTGAGCTTGAGCTTGCTGTGTGAGCTTCAGCTATATATATAGGTAGAATTCTGCACAACACCCCGCATCTTGTTCAGGGTCACATTCGTTTTTACAAACAGTTTTTGTCCTCGGGAAAGTGCTGTACAGCCAATTGCACGGCTGAGTCCTTGGCATCGATTTTATATCCATAGTTTTGTGGAAATATATGTGAACGATGGGAAGTATTGTATAGAGTTAACTCAACAATGGAATTTAAATGGTGGTTATCATCTGTAACATTTCAATCCGAGACGGATTACAAATGTGTTTTTTATTTTAATTTACTTATTTCAAATTTTAAATATTATTTATCTATTTTTATATTATATTTAAATATTATTTTTTAATTTTGAATTATTTTCAGCAATGAAGTTTTCCTTTCCCATGAGAAAAATATACAATATAAACTATCATGGTCAGTTAGCTCTTTCAGATGGACTGGAACACTTTAAAAGATGAAAAATCAAACTATAATTAGAGTAAATATTATATTTTTAAAGTCCCAAGTTAGGTATAGTATAAAAACCTATAGTTGGCAGGTTTTTAATAGATATAACGAGTAAAATTTGGTTATAAATAGATATGACGAGTAACATTTGGTTATAAACTAAGGGTATACCGAAATAAAATCATATATATATATATAATTTCAAACTATAAAATTAAAATTATTTAATTAATTTTAAAATAAATAAATTTTAAATTCAAATAATTTTGGAAAAAACGATACATTTTAAATTTTGAAAAAATTCGAACAATTTTTATAAGTGATTTTTATTTTATTTTATGTTATGATTCCGAGAGGCATTGGGCTTCCTCAGTTTTTTCAAACATAGTCATCTTTTCCTATCAAGCTAGACATTGAAATGGTGTTGAAGCCCCTCGCATAGAAGGAAAGGTATTTAAGAGTTGCTAATTATTGGTTGTGAGAAGAAAGGATACTTCTCGAACCCTTTTGGATAGAATGGCTTCATCCCATAATCACTCTAATATAGGCGTCATCCATAAACATGTAGACATGAAAAGAGTTATTTGTTACTGTGAGAAATAATGTAATAACGTTGTTATTATTATGAGATGGGAAACTTGGAGGAAATATTGAGAGTGGAATAATGAAAGGGAATTAAAGGTTATAGGAAGAAAATTAATATTAATGAAATCCTAGATTCAAAAAGATAAATCCAAGGTGGTGTTGTAAGAAGCAGGAAGGAATTTTAAAATGATAAGTTGTAAAGATAAAGGAATTGCAAGCCAAAGTCAATCTAGTGTTGGAACAAAGATTGGGCTTTAAAGAACTCAAGAATTATCTCTCCCACAAAGCATCGGTGAGTTCACCTCAATTGGTTTCCATGGAAGAGGACACAATGGAACAAAAATTAGAGCTAAAAGGACACCATGACCCTTCTTAATTGGATTTAGTAGCAAGTTGCCATTGAAGAGACCATAATGGAGCAAAAATTAGAGCTAAAAGGACACCATGACCCTTCTTAATTGGCTTTGGTAGCAATTTAGGGAGGTCTTGACATGATGGAATGATCTAATTTCTCTGGTTATTTGCAATATTATGTAAGTTTACATTGTTTCTAGGGCAATTTGTCAAACTATATACCAGTAATAGAATACTTTATCAGAAGATATTAGCAAGAGATAGTTAATTTCGAGTAAGTACTTTAGACATTGGCCTCACTTTTGGGTTTTCAAGACTATGTGATGTTTAATTTTTTTTAATCTCGGGCTATATGACGAGGTTGCAACTTTTTTTCTTTTTTATTAATATAACTAATGCTTGTTTTTGTTAAAAATAAAGTTAGCATAATCACTTAATTACGAGTTTTTAAAGTCAATCGCCCCGTCATTTTCCATCCTTTTTAACTAATGGCATTGAGGGAAGTGTACCAATGTAGATCCAGTTAAAATTGGATCTATCAATAATTTAGGCGGATCAAATTTCTTGATGTGCATATTTTTTAATCATTGAATACCATGTCATGTGTTAATCCCTTCATGCTAAATGATAAAAAAAATTACGCCTCAAGAAATTTGATCCTTCTAGATTTGGTGTTAAGATGGATCTATGTTGGTTTAATATTTTTTAGATGTTGTCATACATACGTACATGCATGGAAAAATCTATTTTATACTAGGTTGTAGAGTATTTCACTACTCTTGGTGCAATAAACTACCTTAATTATGTGGTTGTGCTTGTAGATGTTGGGCATCTCAAGAAAGAGTTAGTAGATTTATTAATAAAATATCAATATTAAAATATCTATCATATTTGATTATGTTTCACCATAATTGGCCATCATTCACCATGGCTTACCATGTTTAACTATAATTGACCATGTTTGACCATGCAATACAATGATTGACTATAATTGACTTTAGTTTGAGATTATTGAGAATGGTTGATGTTGACATAGTTCTGTTGACATAGGTTCACTTTGCACTGCTGTCAACAAACATCAACAGAGACTCCCATAGACATCGGTTTAGAAAGGTTTTACCCTTTCCAGCAACACCCGCAAAGCGAGTGAAGTCTCACCCGAGATATCTAAGGGGACTGCAAGAACGCAGTTTCCGCAGTTTTAAGAAGACTTGCACCATTCCACACTTAGTCGCAACACAAACCACATATTCGTATTCGCATCAAAACATCATATTGTCAAACTAAAAACTAGATCTACTTAACTTAGAGATCAACATAACCCTTATTCACATCAAACGCAATTATCTCACAATCGACAAGTTAACCAGATCAACAAAAAGATAGTTTATCAAAGCATAATCAAGAGATATGAGATACATCATATAATTTCTCTTTCATTCATACAACATACTAAACCATCAAATACTGCAATAATTCATATTCAATCGCATTGTGGTACAAAAGATAGAGACAAAGATACAACAAAATCAGTCATTTTCATTCATCAACTTGTCTCATACATTATGGAATACACTTCGCAGAACCAGTTCAAAACTCAGACAAAGATACGATTCAACTCAAGTCGCAAAGATCAAAATTGCCAAAGACAGACAAAGATGTTTCTATTCCCTTAGGATTACAATCATACTTCTATTTATAGGCACACATGGCCATTACAAAATGGTCCAAATGACCCATTGTTAACTAAGTTAACCAAATCTCCCACTTTTGTCGGCCCTTTTATCCTTCGCGGCCGGTCCTTTTCTTCCATCGATGACCCTTCCATCGCTGTTGGTACCCCACTTTGTGCATTGTAGACCCATGCCAATAATCCCCCAACACAAACTTGTGGCATGCCCTAGAGCCACCTCATATGGAAACTGATGGTACATTAAATTGCATCTTGAAGTCGTCATATGCAGCATTAACCTGGTCGACAGCTTCTCTGGCCGACGCTTTAAGTGCTGCGCAATATTCCACTTCTTGTTCTGTCGGGTGTTCACCACCCATCTGTTGCGCTTTCTCCAACTCTTGCTTGATCTATGTCATCCCTTCCATTGCTTTGACACTAATTTTTCTTCCTTTGTCTGCAGCTCATCCAAGTGCGTTGTTCTTCTTTGCTGTCTTGTGCACGCCCTGTTGACCTTATGCTGCAGTTCCTTTAGCTTTGTGGCCTTATTCATCTGCGCTACTAGGGGCATCGCTTTAAGCGATTCCCTCAATTATTCAAGTTGCACTTCCGCCTCACTGAGTTTCACATTTAGTTGGTGCAACTCTTCGTCTTGTGCTAAGCTTCCCCAAAACTGTGTGACATCTTCTGCGATTGCCTGGGCTATTTTCTCTAGTTCCGCGATCTCTGTCGTGGTTTCCTCTATCACATTCTTTCTCTCTTCAATCTACTCTGGTGGCATACTTGGAACCACCCTTGTTTGTAGTTACTCGTTCTCTTTTATCAGGTGTGTGACAACCGCACCTAGCTTTAATGCCTTGGCCTCCGTAAGCATATATTTATCAACTTCTGGTGTGTCTTCGCATGCCATGGAGATGGCATGTTCCAACCTTCTTCTCTCTTCAAATTCCTTTGCTCATTCATTCGTAATCATATGTCTCTCTTCCTGGATTTGCTGAAATTTTGCTTCAGTGCTTCGCACTTGCTGTTTATAGTTCACCATTGATCATGTGTTGAAGCCTCATGATCACCGATCTCTTCACTTGCTGTAGTGTGTGTACAATGCACCATAAACATCAGTAACATATTAAAGTCTATGCTGATCAAATATGCCCTCGCAACGTGGCATCCAAGTCTTCGTTGCCTATGGTGATCACGCTAGGTAGTATTTGTACTATCCTCCAGTTTGTGCCGATATCCACCTTGACCCTTGCTATTGACGCACTTGGCGCCACTTCTCCTTGCGGTAGCCTTGTTTCCGTGACTGCATTCGTCAACATCTGTAACAACTGCAATACCTGATGGAAGTACCCGGTCGCATGCTGGGTGAATTTTGCATGGTTTTCTTTCACCACCTTAGTTATATTCTCCATTAGATTGTTTACTTGCTCATTGGGGAGGCCAACAATTGCACCCCCCTCACCTCTCTCAAACATGTGCTTCATCCTTCCTTCCTCTCACTATGCTTCAATTTCTGATCCTGTTGGAGTTGCAGATGATGCACCATCATGACTTGTGGTCCACGAGTGTTCTTCTGCAGTTTTACCTTCCTCTGCACCATCCTCTTCACTCTCTGAATCCTTTACGTCTTCCTACACCTTTGGTCCATCTATCAGTTGCCCATTCTCCGGGTCCGATAGTTGAGTTTCCTCTACCGAAACTTTCCACTCCTCTGGCCATTCCTCTACAATGGCATCCAGTTCTGTGTCGCTCAACTTGTATTGTGTTAGCAACCACTTCTTATGTGGGTCTATGCGCACCTGAATCTATATCGCCTGTGTCCCTACTAAAAACCTTGGGATCCTTTTGTACTTCCTCGCTGCTTCCTCTGTTAATCATGAAATTTCTTCCACTTCTATTTTCAAAATCTCTAAGTAAAGAAATAAATTGATATTGTTATTTTTTTTTCTTTCTTTTTCGTCTTACGCCCATAAATTCTTGTATTGTTCCCCTTGGCACACTTGGGCTAACTCTGTTTCCATTCCTTGATATTGCGATGGTTCCCTCCATCCAACCAACGTGATTAGCATTAGCATCCATGAGTATGCAAATGGATTCCCTTTCTTTTGCATTAGTGTCACGTCCTTTGTCAATTCATTCAACAAGAATAGTGACCAATTCATTTTGAATCCCGCAACACACTTCTCTACGGATGCAATCACTCCTGATGTACATTGATTTGGGATATTCTTCCTTATAATCTTTATTTCCAGTAGCTTTGCTTTGACCCTCACAGCCTGATCAATTATTGTGTCTATTAGGTACCCCCAGGTGTTCTTCTCCACCCCGTATCTTTCTTTCATTTCTGCAGCTAGTCATTTGTCGTTATCCTTCCCTTTGAAATATTGCGAAGGATATACCCCGGCCTTGGGTAATTTTGTTATCTGCGAGATAAGGTCGACTGTTACTAGGATTTTTGTGGCCAACCATAGACATCCGCCGTGAAAGCAAGCCAGCAACTGCTTCACGCATGCATTTTATGCTGTTGATCTCATGAGATGCGACATCTAAATGATGTTTAAAAGGGCTGATTGATTCATCCCCAATGCCCACTGCACCGGTTCCCTTGTCATTGGAACTCCCTCTCCATGTGCTACATCATCATGTGCGTCGTTCGTGCATTCTGGGAACGCCAGTATGTCGTGGTCACTGTACTGCAATATTTGCAGTCACGATATTATCTTTCCCATCTTGCATACGCCCTTTGGTATCGCCGGTTCCTTGATGGTATACTTGGAATTCTTACCAAGTCGTACTATGGGTGCGCCTTCCTTCCTTGGTGGTACATAGCCTTGAATGTCTGTTATCGTCGGCCCTGGTTGTCTCCCCCTCGCTATTGTCTCTTCCTCCGCGGTGGCCGAAGTGCCTATTTCACCTTCTACATCTGTGGCCCTTGTAGAGCTATGGGTCGTCTTGTGACTTCTCTCTGAGCTCGCCGATCGACTGGCACTCCTTTTCTGCCTGACTACCTGCGGTGGTGTGGATGCAATATATGGTTGTTCCTAGATGATTGTCGCCCTCGCGACTGGTGCCTCTTGTGTAGTTGTGTTGGAAATCATTTGCGCCATCATAGCTTCTCAACTTACTCTTTGACCTAACCTTTCTGCTTAATCTTCTCTCTAAATCATCTGCTACAACTCTCCAAATGCACAATGGGTTGAATTGTTAACTTCAACATGTTTTTATAACTTTCAATCTCCCGCTCCAAGTCCATCAAATTGATTTCGAACAATGATTTCCAAATCCTCCATCGATTTACCAAATCTTCTGTCGATTTACCAAATAATGTGCACTCATTGGTCATTAATGGCATTTCAATTGGTCATTTATTAGATTTTCATCCACTTGCATCGTCTCTCGGTGCGTCTTAACTGCTGCATTTATTGCCCAATTTGACCAATTTGCATTTCGTCGGGCATCGACAAGTCCTAAACCTTGTCATTGTTTTAACTTCGTCGCTATCCCATCAAAATACGTCTGAATTCCACTCTGTCGCAGTTACTTCGACAAATTCCCAAAGTTAATCTTTTGTCACCACATGTCCTCAATAGACAAATTCCCAAAGTTAATCTTTCCTTTTTTTTTCGCAATGTTGTTTTTTTCTTTAGTGGTTCTCCGCCGAGCTATCCCGCTAGGGATTTAGTAGGCTTCCATTCACTAAGTTTGGAAAAAGTGTTTTGTCTAACTTTTGCAGCTGCACCACACCTCCGTCAATAATACAATTTATGATGTAAGGACCAATCCAGTGCATCTGAAGCTTACCTTGGTGCTTCGCAAACTTACTATCATATAAGATAACCATATCTCTGTGCTGAAAATTCTTTTCCTTCACATGGCGATCATGCTAATGATTCCTTCTATCGATCCTTCTCTACCTGCTAATAAAATCCTGCAATAAAGCGATCCTTTTTTAATTTTTAAATAGCTGCGCTAATATTTCATTGATGGATCCATCATCGCTCATTCCTGTCGCTGCTACTATATGCATACTTGGGATAATATACTCCATCAGAATCACTGCTTCTTGTCTGTATACCAATTTGAAAGGTGTCTGACCTGTCAATCTTTTGCATGTCATTCTATAGGCCCATATTATTGCAAGGATCTTCATATCCCAATCATTGCGGTTTGTGTTGCATACTTTGGTGAGCGCATTCTCCAGTATCTTTTTTAATGCTTTGACTGCTCTGTTCGCTTGTGGGTGATATGGAGTACTCCTTCAATGTTGAATTTGGAATTCCTCCGTCATCGCTCTGATTGTCTGGTTGACGAAATGGGTCCCTTGGTCGCTCATCAGTATTTTTTGGCACCTGAATCTAGTTACTACATTGTCAAAAAGGAACCTTGTTGCTATCGCAACTGTGCAATCCTTTACCGGTGCTGCTTCAGCTTCAACCCATCTTGTCAAGTAATCGGTCGCAGTAATAATGTATTGCACACCTGTTCTTTTTCTTTGTGGGTTAATTGGTCCCAAAACATATACTACCCATTTGTCGAAGGGTTGTAGTGTTAACTGCAGTACTAGTGGCATATCATCCCTTCGCGATGGTTTTCCTATTCTTTGACATACATCATAGCTCTTAGCATAATCTACTGCATCACCATGTACTATTGGCCACCATAATCCTTCCCTGAGTATTTTCCTGGTGGTTGCATGCCCTCCATAATGTCCTCTTGTGATCCCATCGTGTGCTTCCACCAATACTCTTTGTGCTTCCGCCAATACTCTTTCATGTTCATGCGGAAGGATGTATCAACGAAGAACTTCATTCAGTCCCATCTTGTACAATTGTCCTACGATCAGTTGGAAATCAGTGGTCCTAAGAACTAACTGTTTCTTTTGGGTGGTGGTGAACTCCTTAGGTGCTTTCACTATTTCCAAGAACTGAACAATTTGCTCGTAATGGTCATCGACCATTCCAATTCTAAATAGTTGCACATTAGGAAACCCTTCATCAATGCTGCTTGGTTCTTCACCTAATTCTATCCTCAACAGATGATCAGTCCCTGTGTTCAAGCGCCCAGGTTTCATAATGATTTCATAGTCAAATTCTTGGAACAATAACATCCATTGACAAATCTTTCCCCCCAACATAGGATTATTGACCAAGTATTTCAATGATGAGTGGTCCGCAAACATTTTGAAGTGTCCTCCCAATAGGTAGTGGTGGAATTTTTGCAGCACATACACCATCGCCAAACCTTCTCGTTCTGTTGTTGTATAGTTCTTCTCCGCAGTAGACAAATTCTGGCTCGAAAATGCGATTGTGTGGTCAATCGATCCTTCTCCCAGCTGAGTGAATATTACTCCGAGCACTACTGATGAAGCATATACATAGACATGGAATTATTTTTTCCATTCAGGAAAGACCAATATCGGAGTTGCGACCATATTTTCTTTCAGTATGTCAAGAATTTTCTGGCATTCATCGTTCCACTCAAATTTTGCATCCTTATTTAGTAACTTCTCCTCGGTGCTGTAATCGCTGCATATCCTCTTCTAAACTTCTTGTAATACCTTGTGTGACCTAATGTTGCTCTCAGTTGTTTTACTTTTTTCAGTGTCGGTAAGTTGACAATAATTGCAATATTTGATGGGTCAACCAACATGCGTTCCTTGCATACTATATGTCCTAATAAAATTCCAAACGGTGCACAGAAGATGCATTTCTTTAAATTCAGCGAAATCTAATGCTTTTGACATCTTTCCAGCATCAATATAAGACTTGCAACATGATCCTTAATTAAGCCATATATGGTCCAGTCATCCATGTAGACTGCCAAAAATTTATGGATAAAGTCTTTAAATGCAATTACAACTAGTCTGGAAAAGATTGCAGGGGCATTCTTGACAAAGAAGGACATCACAGTATACCTAAAACAACCCCATTCTATTACGAAGGTGGTTTTATGTCGGTCTTCCTTCACAATCCTGATCTGGTGGTACCCTGAGAATCCATCCGTAAATGAGTACACCTCTTGTCCTCCAACGCCATCGAGCACTTTGTCAATAAATGGTGTAGGAAATGGATTATGCAGGCATGTGTCGTTCAACTTTCCCAAATTGACACAAATTCGAATTTCACCAGTCTTTTTATCTTGGACGACCATTGGGCTGATCCACTCAGACTTTTCAATAGGTTCAATAATTCTTGTGTCTAGCATTCGCTCTATCTCCGCTTTTATGTGCTCTTTGTATCTAGGATTCAACCTATACAGTCGCTTCTTCACTAGTTTTGCATCAGGTTTAAGAGGGATCTTCATTTCACCCAAGTCTCCATAAATACCCTTCATCTCGGAGAACTTCATTGGGAACAAATCCTGAAAGTCATGTAGTAGGTCAGTGACCTTCGCAATTGTCAAATCATCCCAATAGTCAACAATACTACCCAAATTTGGGTTCTCCATTGTCCCAATATTGATCTTCTTTACCTTCAATGAATGCTTGAACTTGTCGAATGGCACCTCTGGTGTTCCAATATCGCGGCTTCCTTCTGATTCTGGGATATACACTTCTCTAGGATCCTCCTTGTCATCAGGTCCTCCTGACACATTGTAACACTCCATTATATTCTGTGTTGTCACTGTCCATTTCAGTCCCATCGGTCGCTGAACTGGGACTATCTCAAGTACCTTTCCGTGGATTTCCTGTAGTGCACTATGGATGAAAGGATTTCCATTAGCGAAACTGAAAGTATGACTAAAGCTGGTAGTAAACTCCTCCCATGTTGTCGTTCCTCATCACAGTTCTGATCTGATTTACCAAGTTTGTGGCACTTCATCCAGTGTATGAATAAACACATGAACCCATTCTTGCCTCGACCTTATTCCCCATATAATCTGGCATTCTACCAAGCGGTCCCTTGGATCACTTCTCCAATCATATTTCCTCCCTTTGTAGTATTCATGACTTCCATCATCTGTCGACAAAGTGGCTAGTTTGCTATAGATGTCTTATGCGCTACCCACCATCTTCTAGGAGTAGCTTTTAATGCTTCTTCCAGCGCCAGTAGGTGCTGTGGTTCTGATACTCTATCTTCGAATTCATTGATGAAAGTTTCCAAGTTAGGCAATCCTTCATATGTCGGCAAGTTGCATATTTCAGTTTCTACCCATATCTCAACAACTTAGTGATGCACACTTTCTGAATGATACTTCATGCAATCGATTCCACCAATTTTCTAGCACCTCGTCAAAATCTGATAACGCTGAACTAATGCTTTACTACCCCAATTCTTCGTCGGCGGTGGGATTAGTGTAATATTCTGAAATGTTGTAGACGTTGTCCCATCCTTTTACAAATTCGCCTCTCATTGGTTTGGCATACCTTTTCCGTTCACGTGGATCCATTGGGGAAAAACCCTCATGTCGTGATTCTTAATCACATATTACTAACTCTATTGCAGTATTTAAACAAAAACTTTAAACATACGACATGGAGTTATCACATATTACTTAATCGCAGCATTTATCGTCCCAGCGACAGTAAGAAGACATTGCATCAAGAAAATATAACAACATTCATATATTGTAACATTGCACAAAGATCGTACCAAAACATCATCATTGTATTACCGTCATAGTCATATACCAGAAGCAAAACATAGATCTCCGCATACATCCACCTTCTTATTGCTCGCCTGCTATTATCCCTAACACTTACAACTCTCATCTATTTATAGGCCTCTGCCATTACAATGTTTGTCCACTTACAAATGACTTCCTAACTGACACTATGGACAAATGACCCAATATCTAACTGACTCGGTCCAAATGACCCCAAAAACCCACATACCGCGGTACAATTGACTCAACATTACATAACATGTGGTCCAAGTGACCCAAAACCCGCCAACTGTGGTATACTTTAACACAAAATACTCCTTCCGTGCCCTCATCCGATGTGTCGCAGCGTCGGCAGTACTGCGACATTTCCTCATCGCATCGCTTGCCAACAGGCCCCCAACACAATCTTGTGGCTTGCCCTCGAGCCATGTCACGAAAGTTGGCGTGCACATTTGTCTACCAACGCGACATCCAAATCTATGCTCAATTTTTTATTCCGAGAAGTTGGTCAAATTCAAAACTCGACCGTGCGTTTTCGCTAGACTTGGGCTTAAAGGGGGACAAAATAGCTCGGAACGTCACGAAAGTTGGTGTGGACGCTTGTCTACCAATGGGACATCCAAAACTATTCTCAAATTTAAATTCCGAGAAGTTGGTCAAAGTACAAACTCGATCGTGCGTTTTCACTATACTTGGGCTTAAAGGGTGTGAAAATAGCTCGGAACATCACGAAAGTTGGCATGGACTCTCGTCTACCAATGTGACTTCCAAATCTATTCGCAAATTTAAATTCCGAGAAGTTGATCAAAGTTGAAAATCGACCGTGCATTTTCGCTAGACTTAGGCTTAAAGGGTGATAAAATAGCTCGGAACGTCACGAAAGTTGGCGTGCGCATTTGTCTACCAACGGGATATCCAAATCTATGCTCAATTTTTAATTCCGAGAAGTTGGTCAAATTCGAAACTCGACCGTGCATTTTTGCTAGACTTAGGCTTAAAGGGTGAGAAAATAGCTCGGAACGTCACGAAAGTTGGCGTGCCCATTTGTCTACCAACAGGACATCCAAATCTATGCTCAATTTTCAATTCCGAGAAGTTGGTCAAATTCGAAACTCGACCATGCGTTTTCGCTAGACTTGGGCTTAAAGGGGGAGAAAATAGCTCGCAACATCACGAAAGTTGGTGTGGACGCTTATCTACCAATGGGACATCCAAAACTATTCTCAAATTTCAATTCCGAGAAGTTAATCAAAGTTGAAACTCGATCGTGCGTTTTCGCTAGACGTGGGCTTAAAGGGTGTGAAAATGGCTCGGAACGTTACGAAAGTTTGCGTGGACGCTCGTCTACCAATGTGACATCGAAATCCATTCTCAAATTTCAATTCCGAGAAGTTGGTCAAAGTTGAAAATCGACCGTGCATTTTCGCTACACTTAGGCTTAAAGCGTGAGAAAATAGCTCAGAACGTCACGAAAGTTGGCGTGGACGCTCGTCTACCAATGTGACATCCAAATCTATTCTCAAATTTATATTCCGAGAAGTTGGTCAAAGTTGAAAATCGACCGTGCATTTTCGCTAGACTTGGGCTTAAAGGGTGAGAAAATAGCTCGGAACGTCATGAAAGTTGGCGTGTGCACTTATCTACCAACGGGACATCCAAATCCATTCTCAAATTTAAATTCCGAGAAGTTGGTCAAAGTTGAAAACCGACCGTGCATTTTCGCTAGACTTAGGATTAAAGCGTGAGAAAATAGCTCGGAACGTCACGAAAGTTGGCGTGCGCATTTGTCTACCAACGGGACATCCAAATCTATGCTCAATTTTCAATTCCGAGAAGTTGGTCAAATTCGAAACTCGACCGTGCATTTTCGCTAGAGTTGGGCTTAAAGGCGAAGAAAATAGCTCGTAACGTCACGAAAGTTGGCATGTGCACTTATCTACCAGTGGGACATCCAAATCTATTTTCAAATTTCAACTCCCAAGAGATGGCCAAAGTCGAAACGCCACCATGCGTGTTCGCAAGACATGAGCTTAAAGGGTGTGAAATTAGCTCGTAACATCACGAAAGTTGTTGTCCGTGCATGTCTACAAATGGGACATCCAAATCTATTCTCAATTTTCATTTCCGAGAAGTAGGTCAAAGCCGAAACACGATCGTGGGTTTTCTCTAGAGTTGGGCTTAAAGGGGAAGAAAACAGCTCGGAACGTCACGAAAGTTGGCATGTGCACTTATCTACCAACGGGACATCCAAATCCATTCTCAAATTTAAATTCTGAGAAGTTGGTCAAAGTTGAAAATTTGCCATGTGTTTTCGCTAGACTTGGGCTTAAAGGGCGAGAAAATAGCTTGGAACGTCATGAAAGTTGGCGTGCGCACTTGTCTACCAACGGGACATCCAAATCTATTATCAAATTTCAATTCCGAGAAGTTGGTCAAAGTCGAAACGCCACCATGCGTTTTCGCTAGACTTGTGGTTAAAGGGTGTGAAATTATCTCGTAACATCACGAAAGTTGCTGTGCATGCATGTCTACAAATGGGACATCCAAATCTATGCTCAATTTTGAATTCCGAGAAGTTGGTGAAAGTCGAAACTCGACCATACGTTTTCGCTAGAGTTGGGCTTGAAGGGGGATAAAATAGCTCGGAATGTCACGAAAGTTGGTGTGGACGCTTGTCTACCAATGGCACATCTTAAATGGGAAGAAAATAGCTCGGAACGTCACGAAAGTTGGCGTGGACGCTTGTCTACCAATGGGACATCCAAATCTATTCTCGAATTTAAATTTTGAAAAAATTCGAACAATTTTTATAAGTGATTTTTATTTTATTTTATGTTATGATTCCGAGAGGCATTGGGCTTCCTCAGTTTTTTCAAACATAGTCATCTTTTCCTATCAAGCTAGACATTGAAATGGTGTTGAAGCCCCTCGCATAGAAGGAAAGGTATTTAAGAGTTGCTAATTATTGGTTGTGAGAAGAAAGGATACTTCTCGAACCCTTTTGGATAGAATGGCTTCATCCCATAATCACTCTAATATAGGCGTCATCCATAAACATGTAGACATGAAAAGAGTTATTTGTTAGTGTGAGAAATAATGTAATAACGTTGTTATTATTATGAGATGGGAAACTTGGAGGAAATATTGAGAGTGGAATAATGAAAGGGAATTAAAGGTTATAGGAAGAAAATTAATATCAATGAAATCCTAGATTCAAAAAGATAAATCCAAGGTGGTGTTGTAAGAAGCAGGAAGGAATTTTAAAATGATAAGTTGTAAAGATAAAGGAATTGCAAGCCAAAGTCAATCTAGTGTTGGAACAAAGATTGGGCTTTAAAGAACTCAAGAATTATCTCTCCCACAAAGCATCGGTGAGTTCACCTCAATTGGTTTCCATGGAAGAGGACACAATGGAACAAAAATTAGAGCTCAAAGGACACCATGACCCTTCTTAATTGGATTTAGTAGCAAGTTTCCATGGAAGAGAGCATAATGGAGCAAAAATTAGAGCTAAAAGGACACCATGACCCTTCTTAATTGGCTTTGGTAGCAATTTAGGGAGGTCTTGACATGATGGAATGATCTAATTTCTCTGGTTATTTGCAATATTATGTAAGTTTACATTGTTTCTAGGGCAATTTGTCAAACTATATACCAGTAATAGAATACTTTATCAGAAGATATTAGCAAGAGATAGTTAATTTCGAGTAAGTACTTTAGACATTGGCCTCACTTTTGGGTTTTCAAGACTATGTGATGTTTAATTTTTTTTAATCTCGGGCTATATGACGAGGTTGCAACTTTTTTTCTTTTTTATTAATATAACTAATGCTTGTTTTTGTTAAAAATAAAGTTAGCATAATCACTTAATTACGAGTTTTTAAAGTCAATCGCCCCGTCATTTTCCATCCTTTTTAACTAATGGCATTGAGGGAAGTGTACCAATGTAGATCCAGTTAAAATTGGATCTATCAATAATTTAGGCGGATCAAATTTCTTGATGTGCATATTTTTTAATCATTGAATACCATGTCATGTGTTAATCCCTTCATTCTAAATGATAAAAAAAATTACGCCTCAAGAAATTTGATCCTTCTAGATTTGGTGTTAAGATGGATCTATGTTGGTTTAATATTTTTTAGATGTTGTCATACATACGTACATGCATGGAAAAATCTATTTTATACTAGGTTGTAGAGTATTTCACTACTCTTGGTGCAATAAACTACCTTAATTATGTGGTTGTGCTTGTAGATGTTGGGCATCTCAAGAAAGAGTTAGTAGATTTATTAATAAAATATCAATATTAAAATATCTATCATATTTGATTATGTTTCACCATAATTGGCCATCATTCACCATGGCTTACCATGTTTAACTATAATTGACCATGTTTGACCATGCAATACAATGATTGACTATAATTGACTTTAGTTTGAGATTATTGAGAATGGTTGATGTTGACATAGTTCTGTTGACATAGGTTCACTTTGCACTGCTGTCAACAAACATCAACAGAGACTCCCATAGACATCGGTTTAGAAAGGTTTTACCCTTTCCAGCAACACCCGCAAAGCGAGTGAAGTCTCACCCGAGATATCTAAGGGGACTGCAAGAACGCAGTTTCCGCAGTTTTAAGAAGACTTGCACCATTCCACACTTAGTCGCAACACAAACCACATATTCGCATTCGCATCAAAACATCATATTGTCAAACTAAAAACTAGATCTACTTAACTTAGATATCAACATAACCCTTATTCACATCAAACGCAATTATCTCACAATCGACAAGTTAACCAGATCAACAAAAAGATAGTTTATCAAAGCATAATCAAGATATATGAGATACATCATATAATTTCTCTTTCATTCATACAACATACTGAACCATCAAATACTGCAATAATTCATATTCAATCGCATTGTGGTACAAAAGATAGAGACAAAGATACAACAAAATCAGTCATTTTCATTCATCAACTTGTCTCATACATTATGGAATACACTTCGCAGAACCAATTCAAAACTCAGACAAAGATACGATTCAACTCAAGTTGCAAAGATCAAAATTGCCAAAGACAGACAAAGATGTTTCTATTCCCTTAGGATTACAATCGTACTTCTATTTATAGGCACACATGGCCATTACAAAATGGTCCAAATGACCCATTGTTAACTAAGTTAACCAAATCTCCCACTTTTGTCGGCCCTTTTATCCTTCGCGGCCGGTCCTTTTCTTCCATCGATGACCCTTCCATCGCTGTTGGTACCCCACTTTGTGCATTGTAGACCCATGCCAATAATCCCCAACACAAACTTGTGGCATGCCCTAGAGCCACCTCATATGGAAACTGATGGTACATTAAATTGCATCTTGAAGTCGTCATATGCATCATTAACCTGGTCGACAGCTTCTCTGGCCGACGCTTTAAGTGCTGCGCAATATTCCACTTCTTGTTCTGTCGGGTGTTCACCACCCATCTATTGCGCTTTCTCCAACTCTTGCTTGATCTATGTCATCCCTTCCATTGCTTTGACACTAATTTTTCTTCCTTTGTCTGCAGCTCATCCAAGTGCGTTATTCTTCTTTGCTGTCTTGTGCACGCCCTGTTGACCTTATGCTGCAGTTCCTTTAGATTTGTGGCCTTATTCATCTGCGCTACTAGGGGCATCACTTTAAGCGATTCCCTCAATTATTGAAGTTGCGCTTCCGCCTCACTGAGTTGCACATTTAGTTGGTGCAACTCTTCGTCTTGTGCTAAGCTTCCCCAAAACTGTGTGACATCTTCTGCGATTGCCTGGGCTATTTTCTCTAGTTCCGCGATCTCTGTCGTGGTTTCCTCTATCACATTCTTTCTCTCTTCAATCTACTCTGGTGGCATACTTGGAACCACCCTTGTTTGTAGTTACTCGTTCTCTTTTATCAGGTGTGCGACAACCGCACCTAGCTTTAATGCCTTGGCCTCCGTAAGCATATATTTATCAACTTCTGGTGCGTCTTCGCATGCCATGGAGATGGCATGTTCCAACCTTCTTCTCTCTTCAAATTCCTTTGCTCATTCATTCGTAATCATATGTCTCTCTTCCTGGATTTGCTGAAATTTTGCTTCAGTGCTTCGCACTTGCTGTTTATAGTTCACCATTGATCATGTGTTTAAGCCTCATGATCACCGATCTCTTCACTTGCTGTAGTGTGTGTACAATGCACCATAAACATCAGTAACATATTAAAGTCTATGCTGATCAAATATGCCCTCGCAACGTGGCATCCAAGTCTTCGTTGCCTATGGTGATCACGCTAGGTAGTATTTGTACTATCCTCCAGTTTGTGCCGATATCCACCTCGACCCTTGCTATTGACGCACTTGGCGCCACTTCTCCTTGCGGTAGCCTTGTTTCCGTGACTGCATTCGTCAACATCTGTAACAACTGCAATACCTGATGGAAGTACCCGGTCGCATGCTGGGTGAATTTTGCATGGTTTTCTTTCACCACCTTAGTTATATTCTCCATTAGATTGTTTACTTGCTCATTGGGGAGGCCAACAATTGCACCCCCCTCACCTCTCTCAAACATGTGCTTCATCCTTCCTTCCTCTCACTGTGCTTCAATTTCTGATCCTGTTGGAGTTGCAGATGATGCACCATCATGACTTGTGGTCCACGAGTGTTCTTCTGCAGTTTTACCTTCCTCTGCACCATCCTCTTCACTCTCTGAATCCTTTACGTCTTCCTACACCTTTGGTCCATCTATCAGTTGCCCATTCTCCAGGTCCGATAGTTGAGTTTCCTCTACCGAAACTTTCCACTCCTCTGGCCATTCCTCCACAATGGCATCCAGTTCTGTGTCGCTCAACTTGTATTGCGTTAGCAACCACTTCTTATGTGGGTCTATGCGCACCTGAATCTATATCGCCTGTGTCCCTACTAAAAACCTTGGGATCCTTTTGTACTTCCTCGCTGCTTCCTCTGTTAATCATGAAATTTCTTCCACTTCTATTTTCAAAATCTCTAAGTAAAGAAATAAATTGATATTGTTATTTTTTTTTCTTTCTTTTTCGTCTTACGCCCATAAATTCTTGTATTGTTCCCCTTGGCACACTTGGGATAACTCTGTTTCCATTCCTTGATATTGCGATGGTTCCCTCCATCCAACCAACGTGATTAGCATTAGCATCCATGAGTATGCAAATGGATTCCCTTTCTTTTGCATTAGTGTCACGTCCTTTGTCAATTCATTCAACAAGAATAGTGACCAATTCATTTTGAATCCCGCAACACACTTCTCTACGGATGCAATCACTCTTGATGTACATTGATTTGGGATATTCTTCCTTATAATCTTTATTTCCAGTAGCTTTGCTTTGACCCTCACAGCCTGATCAATTATTGTGTCTATTAGGTACCCCCAGGTGTTCTTCTCCACCCCATATCTTTCTTTCATTTCTGCAGCTAGTCGTTTGTCGTTATCCTTCCCTTTGAAATATTGCGAAGGATATACCCCAACCTTGGGTAATTTTGTTATCTGCGAGATAAGGTCGACTGTTACTAGGATTTTTGTGGCCAACCATAGACATCCGCCGTGAAAGCAGGCCAGCAACTGCTTCACGCATGCATTTTATGCTGTTGATCTCCTGAGATGCGATATCTAAATGATGTTTAAAAGGGCTGATTGATTCATCCCCAATGCCCACTGCACCGGTTCCCTTGTCATTGGAACTCCCTCTCCATGTGCTACATCATCATGTGCGTCGTTCGTGCATTCTGGGAACGCCAGTATGTCGTGGTCACTGTACTGCAATATTTGCAGTCACGATATTATCTTTCCCATCTTGCATACGCCCTTTGGTATCGCCGGTTCCTTGATGGTATACTTGGAATTCTTACCAAGTCGTACTATGGGTGCGCCTTCCTTCCTTGGTGGTACATAGCCTTGAATGTCTGTTATCGTCAGCCCTGGTTGTCTCCCCCTCGCTATTGTCTCTTCCTCCGTGGTGGCCGAAGTGCCTATTTCACCTTCTACATCTGTGGCCCTTGTAGAGCTATGGGTCGTCTTGTGACTTCTCTCTGAGCTCGCCGATCGACTGGCACTCCTTTTCTGCCTGACTACCTGCGGTGGTGTGGATGCAATATATGGTTGTTCCTAGATGATTGTCGCCCTCGCGACTGGTGCCTCTTGTGTAGTTGTGTTGGAAATCATTTGCGCCATCATAGCTTCTCAACTTACTCTTTGACCTAACCTTTCTGCTTAATCTTCTCTCTAAATCATCTGCTACAACTCTCCAAATGCACAATGGGTTGAATTGTTAACTTCAACATGTTTTTATAACTTTCAATCTCCCGCTCCAAGTCCATCGAATTGATTTCGAACAATGATTTCCAAATCCTCCATCGATTTACCAAATCTTCTGTCGATTTACCAAATGATGTGCACTCATTGGTCATTAATGGCATTTCAATTGGTCATTTATTAGATTTTCATCCACTTGCATCGTCTCTCGGTGCGTCTTAACTGCTGCATTTATTGCCCAATTTGACCAATTTGCATTTCGTCGGGCATCGACAAGTCCTAAACGTTGTCATTGTTTTAACTTCGTCGCTATCCCATCAAAATACGTCTGAATTCCACTCTGTCGCAGTTACTTCGACAGATTCCCAAAGTTAATCTTTTGTCACCACATGTCCTCAATAGACTCCTCATCTTCACAGTGTTCCTGTTTCTTTTTCTCTTTCCTTTTTTTTTGCAATGTTGTTTTTTTCTTTAGTGGTTCTGCGCCGAGCTATCCCGCTAGGGATTTAGTAGGCTTCCATTCACTAAGTTTGGAAAAAGTGTTTTGTCTAACTTTTGCAGCTGCACCACACCTCCGTCAATAATACAATTTATGATGTAAGGACCAATCCAGTGCATCTGAAGCTTACCTTGGTGCTTCGCAAACTTACTATCATATAAGATAACCATATCTCTGTGCTGAAAATTCTTTTCCTTCACATGGCGATCATGCTAATGATTCCTTCTATCAATCCTTCTCTACCTGCTAATAAAATCCTGCAATAAAGCGATCCTCTTTGAGTTGTAATAGCTGCGCTAATATTTCATTGATGGATCCATCATCGCTCATTCCTGTCGCTGCTACTATATGCATACTTGGGATAATATACTCCATCAGAATCACTGCTTCTTGTCTGTATACCAATTTGAAAGGTGTCTGACCTGTCAATCTTTTGCATGTCATTCTATAGGCCCATATTATTGCAAGGATCTTCATATCCCAATCATCGCGGTTTGTGTTGCATACTTTGGTGAGTGCATTCTCCAGTATCTTTTTTAATGCTTTGACTGCTCTGTTCGCTTGTGGGTGATATGGAGTACTCCTTCAATGTTGAATTTGGAATTCCTCCGTCATCGCTCTGATTGTATGGTTGACGAAATGGGTCCCTTGGTCGCTCATCAGTATTTTTTGGCACCTGAATCTAGTTACTACATTGTCAAAAAGGAACCTTGTTGCTATCACAGCTGTGCAATCCTTTACCGGTGCTGCTTCAACTTCAACCCATCTTGTCAAGTAATCGGTCACAATAATAATGTATTGCACACCTGTTCTTTTTCTTTGTGGGTTAATTGGTCCCAAAACATATACTACCCATTTGTCGAAGGGTTGTAGTGTTAACTGCAGTACTAGTGGCATATCATCCCTTCGCGATGGTTTTCCTATTCTTTGACATACATCATAGCTCTTAGCATAATCTACTGCATCACCATGTACTATTGGCCACCATAATCCTTCCCTGAGTATTTTCCTGGTGGTTGCATGCCCTCCATAATGTCCTCTTGTGATCCCATCGTGTGCTTCCACCAATACTCTTTGTGCTTCCGCCAATACTCTTTCATGTTCATGCGGAAGGATGTATCAACAAAGAACTTCATTCGGTCCCATCTTGTACAATTGTCCTGCGATCAGTTGGAAATCAGTGGTCCTAAGAACTAACTGTTTCTTTTGGGTGGTGGTGAACTCCTTAGGTGCTTTCACTATTTCCAAGAACTGAATAATTTGCTCGTAATGGTCATCGACCATTCCAATTCTAAATAGTTGCACATTAGGAAACCCTTCATCAATGCTGCTTGGTTCTTCACCCAATTCTATCCTCAACAGATGATCAGTCCCTGTGTTCAAGCGCCCAGGTTTCATAATGATTTCAAAGTCAAATTCTTGGAACAATAACATCCATTGACAAATCTTTCCCCCCAACATAGGCTTATTGACCAAGTATTTCAATGATGAGTGGTCCGCAAACATTTTGAATTGTCCTCCCAATAGGTAGTGGTGGAATTTTTGCAGCACATACACCATCGCCAAACCTTCTCGTTCTGTCGTTGTATAGTTCTTCTCCGCAGTAGACAAATTCCGGCTGGAAAATGCGATTGTGTGGTCAATCGATCCTTCTCCCAGCTGAGTGAATATTACTCCGAGCACTACTGATGAAGCATATACATAGACATGGAATTATTTTTTCCATTCAGGAAAGACCAATATCGGAGTTGCGACCATATTTTCTTTCAGTATGTCAAGAATTTTCTGGCATTCATCGTTCCACTCAAATTTTGCATCCTTATTTAGTAACTTCTCCTCGGTGCTGTAATCGCTGCATATCCTCTTCTAAACTTCTTGTAATACCCTGTGTGACCCAATGTTGCTCTCAGTTGTTTTAATTTTTTCAGTGTCCGTAAGTCGACAATAATTGCAATATTTGATGGGTCAACCAACATGCGTTCCTTGCATACTATATGTCCTAATAAAATTCCAAACGGTGCACAGAAGATGCATTTCTTTAAATTCAGCGAAATCTAATGCTTTTGACATCTTTCCAGCATCAATATAAGACTTGCAACATGATCCTTAATTAAGCCATATATGGTCCAGTCATCCATGTAGACTGCCAAAAATTTATGGATAAAGTCTTTAAATGCAATTACAACTAGTCTGGAAAAGATTGCAGGGGCATTCTTGACAAAGAAGGACATCACAGTATACCTAAAACAACCCCATTCTATTACGAAGGTGGTTTTATGTCGGTCTTCCTTCACAATCCTGATCTGGTGGTACCCTGAGAATCCATCCGTAAATGAGTACACCTCTTGTCCTCCAACGCCATCGAGCACTTTGTCAGTAAATGGTGTAGGAAATGGATTATGCAGGCATGTGTCGTTCAACTTTCCCAAATTGACACAAATTCGAATTTCACCAGTCTTTTTATCTTGGACGACCATTGGGCTGATCCACTCAGACTTTTCAATAGGTTCAATAATTCTTGTGTCTATCATTCGCTCTATCTCCGCTTTTATGTGCTCTTTGTATCTAGGATTCAACCTATACAGTCGCTTCTTCACTAGTTTTGCATCAGGTTTAAGAGGGATCTTCATTTCACCCAAGTCTCCATAAATACCCTTCATCTCGGAGAACTTCATTGGGAACAAATCCTGAAAGTCATGTAGTAGGTCAGTGACCTTCGCAATTGTCAAATCATCCCAATAGTCAACAATACTACCCAAATTTGGGTTCTCCATTGTCCCAATATTGATCTTCTTTACCTTCAATGAATGCTTGAACTTGTCGAATGGCACCTCTGGTGTTCCAATATCGCGGCTTCCTTCTGATTCTGGGATATACACTTCTCTAGGATCCTCCTTGTCATCAGGTCCTCCTGACACATTGTAACACTGCATTATATTCTGTGTTGTCACTGTCCATTTCGGTCCCATCGGTCGCTGAACTGGGACTATCTCAAGTACCTTTCCGTGGATTTCCTGTAGTGCACTATGGATGAAAGGATTTCCATTAGCGAAACTGAAAGTATGACTAAAGCTGGTAGTAAACTCCTCCCATGTTGTCGTTCCTCATCACAGTTCTGATCTGATTTACCAGGTTTGTGGCACTTCATCCAGTGTATGAATAAACACATGAACCCATTCTTGCCTCGGCCTTGTTCCCCATATAATCTGGCATTCTACCAAGCGGTCCCTTGGATCACTTCTCCAATCATATTTCCTCCCTTTGTAGTATTCATGACTTCCATCATCTGTCGACAAAGTGGCTAGTTTGCTATAGATGTCTTATGCGCTACCCACCATCTTCTAGGAGTAGCTTTTAATGCTTCTTCCAGCGCCAGTAGGTGCTGTGGTTCTGATACTCTATCTTTGAATTCATTGATGAAAGTTTCCAAGTTAGGCAATCCTTCATATGTCGGCAAGTTGCATATTTCAGTTTCTACCCATATCTCAACAACTTAGTGATGCACACTTTCTGAATGATACTTCATGCAATCGATTCCACCAATTTTCTAGCACCTCGTCAAAATATGATAACGCTGAACTAATGCTTTACTACCCCAATTCTTCGTCGGCGGTGGGATTAGTGTAATATTCTGAAATGTTGTAGACGTTGTCCCATCCTTTTACAAATTCGCCTCTCATTGGTTTGGCATACCTTTTCCGTTCACGTGGATCCATTGGGGAAAAACCCTCATGTCGTGATTCTCAAAGGACATCATCCTCTTTTTAAAATTGATGACCACTATATTCTCCCTTTCCCAATCTATCCCCAACAACAAGGGATATGGGCTGGTGTTGTCGATTATCTCTATGACATCGAAGTCTCCGTAAGTCTTTAGGCCTTCTACTTCGACAGGTAAATGGGGAAATCGACCAATAGGTGTAACTTTGCTTTGATCCTCCAATAAAAGCTGCACAGGGGACCATACCAACTGCGGTTTCCCCATCATTTCCCAGGTTTGTTTGGTCAGGATGTTTATATCTGATCCTAAATCCAGAATGATAGGGTGTACGTCGTATGCACCAATTTTAGCATTCATTCTCATCTCTCGTCCCATTTTCTTTCTGTACACTCGGTTAACTGTGCGGTCATGTCATCCTTCTTCTTGTCTATGCAAGAAACTAGCTATTTCTATCAATGCATCTTGGTCCTTCGCCAATGCCAAACAACTTTCAAGAAAAAATTTCAGAGTGCTAACTTCCCCGCTCTCCTCTGTGAATTGGAGGCATAAAAAATTGGTGGCATCTCAAAGACAGGCTCTTTGTGGATAACAGTCGGTGACTTACCTTTTTTCTTTATCAGCTCATCTAGTGCCTCAAAGAAGGTCTCTTTTTCCTCCTCAACATCAAACCTTACTTGTTTCTGAGTTGTAGGCCGAACTACTGCGACATTTACTGGTTGAATCCTTATCTCATTCGATATCTTCTGCACATTTGGATTAGGATATTGATTTTGATTCTAGTTCAGGTGAGGCTACGGTTGTGGTTGTGGCATTTTCTTAGTCTGCCACTTCACAATTAGATACAAACATTTTTCGACAGTGTGTTCAACTCCGCTGCAATAAGTACACAACGTACTGGAACCGAAAAATCCCTCCGATAGTGTTCGACTACTCTTTCATTATAATAGGTAATCGGTCCTCGACCTCGAATAGGAATTCCTCCGCAACCAAAGCCTCCATTGCGACCACCATGAAATCCTCCTTTGAATCCTCTTAGATGATGATTAAAATGCTGCTGGTTGTATGGTGGCAAATTAAAATGTTGTTGATTGTACTCCAGCTATGATTGATTATACTTCGGTTGGTTGTACTGCGACTGTGGTTGATTATACTGTGGTTGCGGTTGGTTATAGTGCAGTTGCGGTTGAGGTCTCTCTACCTATCACTACTCTTCTCCCTTCATAAAGTATGTGTCTGTAGCTAGGGTTTTACCCCTAGCTGGTGCAAATGAGCACCTACTAAGGAGAATGGACTCCTTAGTAGCAGTTCAGTAAATAGAAATAATTAAGCTAAAACAAAAATAGAAACTACTCTAAAACATGTGCATGAAAAATAAACAACAATTTGTAAACAAGGGTTTTATATTAATATTACCTTCAATGTGAAGGTTGATGAAGCTCCTTGCAATGTCCAAGAGGGTTGCTCCAAGCCCCAATGTGCTCCTTCTCTTTCTCCAATGGTGGGAATGGGCCAAAAGTGGCTCTCAAGGTGAAAGTAGTTCAATGGTGAACTAGGGTTTCGAGAGAGATTTTGGTAGAGTAAGGGTATACTTGATTGTGGATATGAAATAAGGGATCTCCATCACCTATTTATAGTTTTTTGGTGGTGGAGTGCTGACCCATGGTTTTAGGAAACACATGGTTTAGGGCAGCTGTATAGGGTTTTTTCCTCATTTTCCTCATTATTTTATATTTTTTATTCCCTTTTTGGGGGATTTTTGCTATTTTTGGAGGAAAAGGGGTTTTTTTTAGCTTTTTTGAGGCTATTTTGATGGTTTTGTGGCCTTTTGGAGGCATTTTAGGCCTTTTGGAGGCTTTTTAGTGGGATTTTTGGGGTTTTTAAGGGAAATATGGTAGGAAAATGGACAAATGAGTCATAATGTGGTAGATGAGGTAGTGAACACTTTTTGGGTGTTAACAGATTGCCCCCTGATGTGCGAGGGCAGGAGCTCATCGTATGGCCGATGGACATCATAATTCATGAATGGTTTTCCTGGGTGTGGAGAGAAGAGAAGAAACAAACCGAAGCCCGGAACGACGATCCCGAACAACTGCAAGAACTAAAAGTACATAACCTCAATAATGGATGAGGAATCATCTGATCATATGGACGAGGCGGGCATTCCCATGCTCGTATCAGGATATAACATAACAATAATAATGGGGTCCAAAAATGGGGACCTGACATATACATGACCTCAAAAACTGAATGAGGAATAATCTCAATATATGGACGAGGCGGGCATACCCATGCTCGTATCAAGATACATAAACAGAACTGTGAGGCCCGAAAAGGGGGACCTGTAAGATACATAGCCACTGTGTACATCATAAGAGTCCAGAGTGGACACAAAATCTGGGACATACTGCTGAGTTGATCATGTGGTAACTAAAGAATTGGTGCACTGGAACATCAACAGGGTAGCTGACTGGGGTACCAGAGGAACTGATGAGCTGCTGGATCATAATGACTGGGAGCCATAACCTCGATGGTACACTGAGCTGGAACTGAAATGGGTACTCAAGGAAGCATAGAACTGGATGGCTTCCGAATACAAACGCCAACGTAGCCCGGACATCCACGGGAACATACAACTGGGTGTTCTGAAAGGACTCACCAATGTGCTAGAGTCGGGGGAAATCCGGGGTCTTCGACTAAAAACTGATGGGATATAATCCTACGTGATCCTCAACGATGCGATCAAGGTGCTGAAGTCGAGCATGTGAGGAACAACCACTCGGAGAGGCAATTATGACTCCTCTCAGAATGATCCATAGGCACTTACCACAGATGGTGATAAGTCCAAGGCGTAGGGACCTCTGGGCCTATCCTCTGGAATAGAGGAGCTGTCGTCGACAGAGGGAGACCTGCAACTATCAAGGCAATGATGTTTCCTTGATAGAAGCGCGAGGTATAGGACCGAAATGTGATAGTACTGACGTCAGGACTGACAAAACTGTGGGGGGACAACTGGGCAAGTAGAATGGGTGGACTCAAACTTCCTTTGTTCAAAGTATGATAATGGGGATAATCTGGCAGCATATGACACTGACTAAGGGGAAAGGAATCATAGCTGTATTGGATCTGGGAAGGGGACTGGTTTGAGGGAGACTCAAGCTGTGGTACAATGGAAGGAGACTGCAGAATACTCTGAACAAAGGCGACCTGATTGGGGGTGCTGTCGAGATGATTGATCAAAGTGCCAGGAGGCACGGGAGGGGACTTCTTCATGGGTTAAGGAACTAGAAGAAGTGTGTGTAAAATGATACTGTCGTGTGGATTTTACGAGCCCAGGACAGTTCATGCTCGTGGTTGCTTTCAATTTTAAGGAGTCTGAAAGCGATAAGAAGACTCTGAAGTAATGGAATGGTACTGTCGTGTGGATTTTACGAGCCCAGGACAGTTCATGCTCGTGGTTGCTTTCAATTTTAGAGAGTCTGAAAGCAAGTAAGAAGACTCCAGGGGGTTGCTTTTTCGTAGATTTAATCTCCAAGGCCCAAAGAAGCATAAAAGGATTCAATGAAGAACTCTTCTAGCCAGTGTGACTAGAGTATTCCTTTTTCGTAATTAGTCTACCAGGTCCAGAAAAGGGTTAAACTTATACCAGATAGACGCCCTTTCAGGTACTTTAGCGAGCATGAAAGGAAGCAAGATTGCTCGGCGATCTTTTCATTCTTTTAGGAGTCAGAAAAGAGCTTAACAGAAACTCCCTAAGTGCCTTTTTCGTAAAGGACTTGTCCGGCCCGAAAAAGGGATAAAATTATGCCAAACAAAAGGAATGGCCAGGCAAGGAGGAAGTGTTCAATCAAGGATCAATAATGATGACCAAGAGCGAGGGTAGGGGGGAACACTGGTGGGCCTCCTTGCGGGGTAGATGAAATGGTGGCAAAATAACGAAACATTTGTAGTATGACAGGAGTGAATGGCTCATGTAAAAATGTGGAACAATCCGATAGCGTTCGATGTGGCACGCAAACCGAGGTAGCAAGGTGTCGGGACACAATGTTGAAATTGTACCAAGTGAGAGCGAGAAATGATCTCAAGCATCATCATGAGCTCGGAAAAATGAATCCGGCGATATAAAGGGTGTCAAAAACGGGTAACGGCCGATGTGGCACGCACACCGAGGTGACAAGGGCGTTTTGGAAAAATACCCAAAAAATTGGGGGGTGAGAGTGAGAAATGATCTCAAGCATCATCACCTTCTCGAAAAAATGAATCCGATGATATAAAACATGTGAAAAATGGAGAACAGCCGATGTGGCACGCAAACCGAGGCGACTAGTGGTGTCGGGACACAATGTTGATATTGGTCCTAGTGAGAGCGAGAAATGATCTCAAGCGTCATCACGAGCGCAGAAAAATGAATCCGACAGTGCAAATGGTGCAAAAAATGGAGGTTGTAAGGACTCCAGAATGGTCAAAGGAAAGAACTAGGTTAAAAAATGGCTACAAATAAAAGTGAGCCCACCAAGCGAAGGATGCAGTGATGGGGAGAAATGATGACCTGTGGGGGAAGAATACTAGGTGTATCAAATCCAATCAAATCTACAAGTGATATGTGACCTTAAAAATGGTTGAGATTACAAGTGTGAAACAGTGAGCAGGGTTAATGACTTGCCCCCATGCTATGTGTATGGGGTTTGTGATTATGGATCACATATGTGTGGGTTTGAACGATGGGTTCATTGACATGCTGAGATAGATGTGATGGGGTAGGTTCAAAATGATTGATCATGCCCCCTATCCCAGGGTCGAGGTAATCTATTATGCCCCTTGACTCAGAGGTGTTAATGTGGTGCTGTTTCTGACGAACAGGGGGTACATCAGGCCATGTGCCAATGTGGTGCTCTATAATGGCGGGGTCAAGACCGGGCATCTCGGTATAGGACCAGGCAAAGACATCACGGAACTCTCGGAAGAGTTTGCGGTACTCCTCAATCTCTTGTTCACTGCAGGAGGCTCCTAAGGCAATGCATTCATTGACGCCAGGGGGGTCAGAGATATCTATGTGAATAACGGGTGAGATATTGGCTATGTTACCCTCCTCGAAGGCATCAGGAGCAGGAATAGGGTCCTTGAACCAGTCGACCTTGGTGGGGAGGAAGTCTTGGGACTCAACTGTGAATTGGGTAGCTGTGCTAGAGGAGGATTCTTCTGGGATGAAATAGGAATGGTGGTGCATTTCATCCCAGGGATAATCCGGGGCAGTCAGGGCCTCAAGAACTTACTCAGTAGTACGGAAAGTTTGCGTCGTCAAATCGGTTGACGAGGGGATAGTGGTTGAAGAGATCATATAAATGGTGTTAACCTCTCCTGAAGGGGAGGCGATCGGAGGGTGGATCTACTCAATGGTAGGTGGTGCCGTCTCAAGATCCAGATTGTTCATCTCATAGAGAGCCGCTCTGTAATCTGGGAGATCGGGACAATGATGTGAGTAATGCCCGTAAATACTGCATATGGCGCAGGGGTGGTTGGTACGTAGGGACTTATCTTTAGGCTTGGGAGTGGGGTTTAGTTCGACGGTTGGGATGTTAGGGTCATCGTCGAGCATCTGCATGTGATTCTGTAATGCTGGTAACTGTGGGCATTGGTGGGTCGCATGGCCCAACTCATCGCACAGCGAGCATTTAGGAGGAGCACGAAATACTGGAGGGTTTTTGACTGTCTTGGGAGGTGGTACAGCAGTGTAAGGTTGTGGACCTCTGCCCCCAGTGGGTTGGGGAGTAGGAGGGGGAGTCGTGGAGGACGAAGGGGTAGAGACACCGGGAGGTGGCTGAGAGGTAGTAGCCATGGGTTGCACCGGTTGGAGGACGACTTCTGGTGTCGGCGGGCGAACGGGAGGCGAAAGATACCATACGGGTAATCCCAAAGTTAACCCAGGGAGGCTAAGGGTAGCCATGACCGGGGCGCTGACCACTCCCGATGGAGGGACTAGGAAGGGGATCGTATGGATAGGTGTAACACCAATGTGGCTAGGTACCAATGGTGGTTTAGGCAACAAGGGTGGTTGATTGTTAGGTGGTTGGTTGTCGTGGGACAAGGTACATAAGTCAGACATTTCGGGCGTAGATGATGGGGGAGGAATGGATTGAAAGGTGGAGGTCATAGGCACGTCTGAGTAGACTCCAGGCCCCGTAGAGGAAACAAACGAGGTGGTGGCACGAGAAACAGGTTGTTCAACCATGGGGAGAACATTTTCAGGTGCCGCGGGAGCACTGGGATCATAGTAGGTGAGCTGGTCAACCTTAACCACGCGTCCCTCATGGGGGAACATCATGGTGCGAAAGACGGAAGAGGCAACTGCCCACATGGCATACATATAGCTGCGGCCAAGTAAAAGGTTATAATCCAATTGGGCATTGATTACCTCAATGTCAATGAGTACAGTTTTGCCACCTAACTGGACGGGGACATTGGCTAGGAGGCCTTGGGGCTGAGCCAAACGACCGTCGTAGGCGCGTAATGCAGTGGTGGACTGCTGGAGAGTAGGAGATCCCAACTTCTGCCACACGAATGTAGACATGACGCATGTGGAGGCACCTTCATCGATGATGCATCGATGCATGACAAGATTCTGAATGGAAACAGAAACTTGGAATGCTAGGGTGGAAGGCAGGTGAGGTTCAGACTGGTCCAAATCAAATGCCATCAAATTCGAATCATTTGGGTCAATCCCCCCAATGGCGGAGAGTAAATTCTTGCGCTGGGAAGGGCAATTCTTCAAGACTTCTAACGCAGACATGGCTGCGGGAGATTGGGCTAGGTCGTCTACAATGTTGTAGTTTGACGCAGCACGCACATTAGGGTTATTGTTGATACGACGAAGTGGGAAACGAGGTGCTTTGGGAGCACCATCAAGTGGAGGTGGAGGAATACGTAACGCTGGATCGGTGGGATGAGCGTTAGTAGGTTTATCAGTGGGAGGTACGTCAGTGGTGGAGCCATATTGGTTCCGACGAGTCTGGAGGTTGACGTCAGTGGATGACATCATCAATAAGTGGTGAGTTCCCGAGTCAAACATGGGTTGATCGGGAGCAGCGTACGTGATTTGATGTTGGGTTTGCACGTTGGATTGAGGGGGAGCCAACGGCTGAGTGTTCACGACGCCTTGGGTTGGTAATGGGTTTTGCAGCACCAAAGGTGGCTGCTGAGGTTGAGGGGGGTTAGGAGGTGCCTGAGGAGCTGCCTGCCCTTGGTGGTGGGCATCGTCAACCCAGAGCTGCCGAGCTCGCTCTAAGTGTGGGAAAGCATGCATGTAGTGTCCATAGACCCCGCAAATAGAACAAGGGTGGTTCGTTCGCAAATTGGGGTTTTTAGCCTGCTTGGGCGGGCGATCAGGGTTTTGATTAGCGGGGGCCGCATTGTTGTTGTCAGGGGGATTCACCGGTTGACCAGCTTGGTCTGTAGGTTGGTTGTTCCCACGATTACATCCCTTGCCTCGGTTTTGTTGGCCCTGGTTGCGTTGGTTGTTCTGGTTTTGCTGCGGGTTTTGTTGGGCGTAAACTTGCCCTTGGGCAGCAGGTGGATTCTGAGGTTGCGTAGGTGCTGGAGCAGGCTGCGCCGGTGTAGCAACTTGAGGGGGTTGCTGATATGTCTGTGGAGCAGGTTGTGGGTTTGCCGCAGGGGCTGCCTGTGGCGGATAATAAGTGAGTTGGGCTTGCGAAGGCGCAGGAGCTGGGGCAGCCTGCTGATGGTAGTAAGGCTGAGGTGCGGTATTCCACTCAGGCCTTCGGAACTAGTCTCCCGACTTCAACCCTCCTAAGGGAGAGGCCCTCTGATAAAATGGTCGTGACCGTGCCAAAAAGTACTAGGGGATTTTGGTTCCCTATTTGGACAACAACTATGTCTCAAGTGTAAGTGACCGAGGGGTGTTATTGGAAGCCTATCCCCCCAACCCTACCTAACTACAAAGATTCTTTTGTGTTCCCCAAGTGGGGTTAGAATGTTGGTTTAGTTAGGTACTTTTTAAGCCTCACTTGAATTATGTGACAGAGTGTGTGCTCGTGAGGTGATGAACCCAAAATAGAAGTGCCACAAGGGGGGCAACTTCTAACTATCAATAATGCTGGAATTGAAACTTTAACTTGCAAAATTTTCTGAATTAAAAATACTGAAATTTTAAAAGATTCTGTAAAGGGAACATAAATTATGTTGTAGAAAGGTTTTAGGGAAGTGAGGCTGCAGGTAGGACAGAGGGTTGTTCAGATGCAGAAAATATTGCAGCAAAAGGGGCTGGGCTCAAATTAGGGAAAAAGTGCAGAGATCAGACCGCGGGTCGGTGGCGAATCGGAACAGGCGGACCACGGGTTTGAGGGAAACAGACGCGGTTAGGTCGCGGCTTTCGGACCAACAGATGCGGTCGGGACGCAGGAAAAAGGAAAAAAGATGCAGTCGGGTCGCGGAAAAAAGGCTAATAGACGCAGTCGGGCCGCGGGAAAGGGGCTAAAAGCCGCAGTCGGGACGCGGGAAAATGGCCGACAGGCACAGTCAGATCGCAGCAAACAAGCTGATTAGCCGCGGTTGGATCGTAGGTAACAGACTTGAATCCGCCGACAGGGCGCCGGAAACAGTCTGAGAGCCGCGGTCGGGTCGCAGGTAAAGGCCTGAAAGACACGGTCGGGACGCGACTGCAGAGGGAAAAGATGCGGTTTATGGCAGCCGAAAGGAAAAAATGGGAAATTATTGCAGAAAACTAAACGATTTTTTAAACTGAAACCAGAAATTCAAATCTAGGGGAGTCGCCAAAACTGTAGCTAGGGTTTTACCCCTAGCTGGTGCAAATGAGCACCTACTAAGGAGAATGGACTCCTTAGTAGTAGTTCAGTAAATAGAAATAATTAAGCTAAAACAAAAATAGAAACTACTCTAAAACATGTGCATGAAAAATAAACAACAATTTGTAAACAAGGGTTTTATATTAATATTACCTTCAATGTGAAGGTTGATGAAGCTCCTTGCAATGTCCAAGAGGGTTGCTCCAAGCCCCAATGTGCTCCTTCTCTTTCTCCAATGGTGGGAATGGGCCAAAAGTGGCTCTCAAGGTGAAAGTAGTTCAATGGTGAACTAGGGTTTCGAGAGAGATTTTGGCAGAGTAAGGGTATACTTGATTGTGGACATGAAATAAGGGATCTCCATCACCTATTTATAGTTTTTTGGTGGTGGAGTGCTGACCCATGGTTTTAGGAAACACATGGTTTAGGGCAGCTGTATAGGGTTTTTTCCTCATTTTCCTCATTATTTTATATTTTTTATTCCCTTTTTAGGGGATTTTTGCTATTTTTGGAGGAAAAGGGGGTTTTTTAGCCTTTTTGAGGCTATTTTGATGGTTTTGTGGCCTTTTGGAGGCATTTTAGGCCTTTTGGAGGCTTTTTAGTGGGATTTTTGGGGTTTTTAAGGGAAATATGGTAGGAAAATGGACAAATGAGTCATATAATGTGGTAGATGAGGTAGTGAACACTTTTTGGGTGTTAACAGTGTCCACACTTCTTTCTTAGAGCAAATAATAAGCTCTGCAGTCTTTCTCCTCATGTCCAACCGATCGAAAAAAATTACAAAAACGATTCACCAACTTCGACACAACTTTTTGCAAGTACATACAGTCTTCAGAACAATGTCCTCTTGTCTGACAAATTCGGCACCAGGGCATTCATCCTTGATTGAGCGGATTTGGTGCACTAGACTGTAAGTATTCACGAAACTCAAGACACATATCCTTGTGATGTCCTTCAAACTTACATCTACTCCACCATACTTCTTTGTGGACTTCTTTCCCCTTATTGATATCTTGCAGTTGGATAGTTAAATTTTCCAGTTGCGACTGGATTTGGCTCATGGCAATCCTAGTATCGCCGATTGGTGAAGCTTCAAGTTTCATTGCAATTTCCAGAGCTTCCGCTTGGGATACAATTTTCTGTTGCATGAGTGGCATGCGAATGTGAGTTACCAGTGCTACAATAAACCATTCTTTATGTTGTACGTCACTCATTTAGAAGCTAACCTTGGCCATCAAAGTTTTGAACCTTTGATCAAACTCCCACACTGACTCATTCGGGAATTGCTTTATTTCATTTAACTCTATAATATATTGCGATTTCCACTTCGGTTTCTTAAATTCTTCGATCAATCCAGCCCTGATTTATGCTAAGGTCTTTTTTGGATGTCCTACATTTACTTGTACAAACTTTATATACCAGTCTAGTGCACAACCCCTAAAGGTTGTCGCCAATTGTAATTTCTTAATATCATCATCTTGGACCTGTTTCACTGTCCATACAGCTTTGCATAAGAACCAGTACTGTTTGGGATCCTCATTCCCGTTACCTTGAAACAGTGAAAACTTCACATCGTCGCTTTCCATTCTTGGTTTTCTACCAGTATTAGTCAATCTGCTACTGTTACCACTACTATGACACACAGGACAACCCTGCGAAGAACTTGTATTTCTTCCAACAAAGTTAGGCACACTACATAGATTTGTGGGTATGTTGTAGCATTGGGTTTTTCCTTCCTCAGATTCAGGGGTATCCTGGTCGTTCCCGTCGTCACTCTAGGGTCTCTTAGTCCCTTGTGGTCTTGTTTCATAGTTCTCTGTTCCAATTGCACTAGGAGACTCTTTCTCTATCTTAGTCCTCCTCTTTTTTTCTGTCTGGAACCTCACCCCACTTCATAGACGACCACAATATTCCATGACTTCCTTCTCAATTTTGTCGTAGCTCTTATCCATCTACCCTGCATCATTTCATGAAACCCTTATCCGCATGATACCCACAACCTCTGCACACCATAGCTTTACTCATTAGAGTTCATTTTCAAGATCCCCTTTTCGCAGATGAGCATCTTGATCCACAACTGTAGCGACAATAGATACCTTCCTCGCGTTCCTTTAAAGAATTTCCTCTTTGCGCCGTTGTAGGATTTAATTGTGTCGATAACAAACTCAGTGATGTATCCCTCCAAAATAATTTCTACCCAAACATTGCCAGCCCTTGAAGCTTTATTGTTGACCCTATTCAACTGCTGTATCAATTATGGGGTCCAATGTTCAGGTTTGCCTACCTGAAAATTCTTCTTCTGGAAAGTTAGCTGCGCCAACCACTCATGCAACAAGATCTGAAATTCACAGAAAAATACTTCGTGGGTATCAGAGTAGATGTACTTCTGCAACCATTCACTTGTCGACCATCCAAGGTTTTGATTTTTTTCTTCTCCAAATTCTCGTGTCTTCTTATCGAACCAGTCCTGAATCTCCGATTTCGTCGGATGCCACAACATGTCCTCTTCTTTTCACACTAGGGTCCCAACAACGGAACAATTTTTTGACACAGTTATGTCGACAGGGGTTCACTTCGCACTGCTTTCAAAAAACATCGACACAGACTCCCATAGACATCGACCCAGAAAGGTTTTACCCTTTCTAGCAACACCTGCGAAGTGAGTGAAGTCTCACCCGAGATATCTAAGGGGACTGCAGGAACCAAGTTTTCGCAGTTTTAAGAATACATGCACCATTCCACACTTAATCGCAACACAAACTAGAGATTTGTATTCGCATCAAAACATCATATTGTCGAACTAACAACCAGATCTACTTAACTCAGAGATCAACATAACCCTTATTCGCATCAACCACAATTATCTTGCTATCGACAAGTTAACTAGATCGACAAAAATACAGTTTATCAAAGCATAATCAAGAGATCTGTGATACATCATATAATTGCTCTTTCATTCATACAACATATTGAACCATCAAATACTGCAATAATTCATATTCAATCGCACTGTGGTACAAAAGATAGAGACAGAGATACAACACAATCAATCATTTTCATTCATCAACTCGTCTCATACATTGCAGAATACACTTCGCAAAACCAGTTCAAAACTCAGACAAAGACATGATTCAACTCAAGTTGCAAAGATCAAAATTTCCAAAGACAGACAAATATGTTTCTATGCCCTTAGGCTTACAATCGTACTTCTATTTATAGGCACACATGGTCGTTACAAAATGGTCCAAAAGACCCATTGCTAACTAACTTAACCAAATCTCCCGCTTTTGTCGGCCCTTTTATCCTTCGCGACCGGTCCTTTTCTTTCGTCGATGACCCTTCCGTCACTTTCAGTACCACACTTTGTGTGATCTAGACCCATGCCAATAGTTGACCATAGTCGACTATGGTGAATCATGTTTGACTTTGGTTAAATATGGTTAACTTTAGTGAATAATGGTTGGCCATGGTTTACTATTATGATCAATTGTGGTTGACTATGCTTTAACCATGATTGACTATGGTTAAAACCATGTTTGATTATGATTGACTATGGTTGGAGATGATTAATAATGGTTTGAAATGTTTGACTATGTTTGACTGTAATTTACTATGCTTGATGATGGTTGAACATGGTTAACTATGTTTGATTATAATTAATTATGATTTACCACGGTTCACTATGGTTAACTGTGGTTTACCATACTTGAATATGGTTGACCATTTTTAAATATTTGATAATGTTTGACTATAGATTCCCATGTTTTATTATAGTTGACTTTGATTGAGCATGGTTGAATTTTTAACCATTATTGCATATGGTTGACAATCTTTTACTGAATAATCTACTATTTTTCACCATGATTCATTATGGTTAACTATGATTTGATAATGGCTAACCATAACTTATTATTTTGACAATGGTTGACCATGTTTGACTATGGTTGACTAAGGTTAACCAAGGTTTTACCATGTTTAATTATGATAAAAAATGTTTGGATTTTTTTAATTATGGTTGATGATGTTTAAATATTCTTCATCATGTTTGTACCTATGGTTGAACATGGTTGGCCATGTTTGACTATGCTTAACCATGTTTAACTATGCTTGACCATGTTTGATAATTGTTGACTATGATTGATGATGATTAACGATATTTGACTATGCTTGATTATGTTGGACTAGATTGGTTATGGTGACCATGTTTGACTATGGTTAACTTTATAGCAAGATGATATTGAATTCAATCTAATCTCACATGTCACAATATGGTTAACTTTAATATAATGTAACATTGTGACTTTAAGATGTCGAGTTACATTTTATTTTAGTTTATGATGTTTATGGGTTGAATTCAAAGTTATTATGTCACTTTACAATATTAAGAGGTTGAGTTTAACAAATGCCACATTGCAAAATTATACATGAGAATAGTTATATTAGTTATATATTAAATCCTGACATTAAGAGGGTGATGGTTTGCTATGCTTCACCATCTTCGACTATCGTTGAGCATGGTTCACTTAATTTTCCATAGTTGATAATAGTTTATTGTGTTTGATTACAATTCACTATGTTTTCCTATAGTTGACTTTGGTTTACAATATTTTGTGATGTTTGACGATGGCTAATTTTTTTTTACTATTATCCATTATGGTTAGCTATTTTTAAGAATGGTTGACCATGTTTATCCATGGTTTACCACAGCTAAATGTGTTTTTCCATGGTTGACTATTGTTAACCATGTTTCACTATGGTTAATGATGGTTGACTGTGTTTAATTATGATTTACTATGGTTTGATAGTGGGAAACCATGGTTGAATTTATTTGACAATGGTTGATCATGCTCGATCAAGGTTGACTATGGTTGACTATATGGTTCACCATGTCCTTCCTATGGTTGGTGATGTTTGATCATGGCTAGTTATGTATGACCACGATTTACTATGGTTGACAACATTCAACTATGGTCATGGCTCGCCATCATTGATGATGTTTGACCATGCTTAAAAATATTTAACTATGGTTGACCATGGTTGACAATTGAATATGGATGACCATGGTTTAATATGGTTGACATTATGACATGAATATGTTGATTGCAATATTATGTCACATGTAACTTTATTTTTGACTTAAATATTATGCCACATCATGACATTAAGATATTGTCTTGTATCTTATGTCACATTGCAATAGTAAGAGGCTTAATTAAACATTATCACATTATGATAATAAGAGGTTGACTTCAACAAAATGTCACATTATGACATTATGCATGGAAATAATACTATCACATTATGACATTAAGACATTGAATTCAATATTATATCACATTACAACACAAGGAGACTAATAATATTATTATACTGCATTGGGACTATGATTCATTGTGTTTTCCTATGACTAAACATGATTGGCCATATTTTCCTATGGTTATCCATAGTTGGTTATGGCTCACCATGTTTAACTATTGTTGATGATGCTTGACTATAGTTAACCATGCTTGACTATGGTTCACTATGTTATACCATGATTACCAATCATGGTTGAATTTGCAACATGAATATGTTGACTTCAATATTATGTCACATGTCACATTATGGTTGGCTTGAATATCATGCCACATCATGGAATTGAGGTTTGACTTGTGTTTTATGTCAAATTATAACATTAGGAGGCTCAATTTGAAATCATGTCACGTTATGACATTGCTAGGTTAACTTCAACAAAATGTCACATTGTGATATTATGCATGACAACAATATTATATCAAATTATGACATTAATAAGAGGTTAAGTTCAATATTATATCACATTGCGACACTAAGAGAATGATAATAATGATATTCCACACTGTAAAGTCCCCAATTAAATAATTTTCATATAAACAATTAAGTTGGCATATCCAATTCCTAAGGGTTATGTGGGAAAATTAAAATATTGATATCTAACCCCAAGGCCTATAGTTTCTCATGGAAATTCAAAATTCAAAATTGATGGTGGAAAATAGGCCAATAAATTATGGAAAAATCATTAATTGATTCAAAATGAAGTGGCATGGGGTCCTAGATGGACTTGGGATCACATAAGTGGATATGTGGGGTCCACGTGAGGGAATATTCCTCCTTTACACATGGAACCATATTCCTCAAATTCGAATTTGGAGGGATAAGTTACTCACATGGAGAAGGTGAAAAGTCACAAAGCTATTTTTAGTCAATGACAGATTCTATGGCAACCCTATGACAACTTATGACACTTATGACAAATTCTCTTACAACTATTATGACAATATGGCATATTCTATGACATTTATGAAATGGAAGAGCTAAAAATAGACCCAAAGAGGGCGCATGAGACATGTGGGGCCAAAGGAATCTTCATGAAGGATTCCAAGTTGAAATTCATGAGGGATATCAAGCAAAATCAAGACAAGTGTCACTTGGGTTAATGTAACAACCAAGATTAACACTAATTCAAGTTAATGAACCAAGAGGAGGGAAATTCGATTTCTGTGGAGGGAAAGGAGGCCAAGGAGGTTATTAAATTAGGAGAATGTCAAATTAGGTCATATTTTGGTCATTTTTCATTTGCATCTTTGCAATTTGGGAGAGCTTTAGCTTGTCCTTGCACGGTGGGTGTTTACCTTCCCTTCTATTGAACCAATTTCAAAGGTGAAATATCCATGTCCAAGTTGGTTGGAGGAGAGGACATTTAGAATTCTTATCAGAGCTTAATGAAGTTTTTTTTTTGTAGGTTCGAGTCCCTATACATTTCAATTTCATCTCTGATGTATTTATCCACTATCTCTTCTCACAATTCTCACAATCTTCTCTCAATGTCCATTTTCTAGTGTTGATGGTGCACTCATAGTTGTATGAAACTTGTGGAGGATTATTTGGTGACTCCATTGTTATGATATATGATTTATATCACTTTATTGAGATGCACATTTGAGCCATATCTCGAAATTCCATGTCTTTTATGTAAACATTCCAAGCAAACCATCAATTCGAGCTCGTTTCCCCTCTACTTTCATATGGACTTTTTGGAGTAATTTTGAATCTATTTTATATTATCATGTATCAAAGTTTAGTATATTTTAGAACAGAATATGATGTACTTTTTATTATCAATTTATTCTATGCAAGTCCCTTGGGAATTTGATTAGAGTTTATGCAACAAATTCCATGTTCATTGTTCACAATTTTCCAAGCAATGTCTATGTTTTACCACAATATGTTTGAAGGGAACAATAACCAGTTGTTGATATTGATGGATTATGAAATTTGGTTTTAAATGAGGTCCTTAATCCATTCCAAGTATCTTTTCATAAATTAGGGAAATTTGTACAGTGTTTTGGAAGCCAAAACAGTGCAAGACTCGTTGGGGTTTTAACATCGATTTTTCTAGTATTTTCCCCTTTCACTCCTTCTTGATAAATGAAAGCCAATGATGTATTAAATAAGAGTATGAGTGTCTAATATATGCATTAGGATTTCCTAATACCCATAAATACCTTCTAATCATAATTCAAGAGCCTTTGGAAGCATTTGGGACAATTTGGGTTTCACTAGTCCAAGGTTCGAAATTGGCCAAATTTGAGAAGACTTGAATAACATGTCAAAATGAGTTTTATGATCCTAAAATTGAGTGTATAAGTTATTTTAGGGTGTGTTAAATACCATATTGTACTTCTAGAATAATTTTGGAAATGTCTGGAGGTGTTTGGGAACAAGACAAAGAAAGACTAGTTTCCTAGTTTTCATAGTTTTGAAACTAGACAAAGTACTGAAGGAAGTTGTATGTGAAGTGTTTGTAAAAAGTATTCATCCACACAATATTAATAAGCCACATATATCATCTTTTCAATACAATCAGAATCTATATATCACTTTCCTAGAGCTGCCTCAGTTGTCTCATAACCATGGAACCAATGTGAAATTCATTGTCAATGAGGGTTTTGAGAAAGAATGCTTCCACTATCTAAAGTTTTAAACCTCTATTGAAATATTTTGTGATAGTGTGCATAATTTTTCCAAAAAAGGACATTAAAAACACTGGTATGTTCATCTTGGTTGGCATATGTTGAATTACAATGTTCCTCAATGATTATGTTGGAATTTAGTGTTCATCAAGGGTTATGCCACATTGAGACATTTGTTAAGAGTTAAGTTGGATTGTGACATTTATCAATTATTATGTTGCATTATGACATTTGTATTGTATAACTTATGTTAAATTACTATGTTCCTCGATAAGCATGCCTAATTGTGACAATCCTCTTAGTTTACTTATGTTGAATTTTTACATTTCTTAATGGTTATGACACATTGCAACATTCACCAAGGGTTATGCCACATTCCTATATTCCTTAAGTTTTTTCTTGGATTGTGATGTCTCTCAAGTGTTTTGGATTGTGATGTCTCTCAAGTGTTATGTTCAATTAGGACATAATTTTGAATTCAACCTATTAATGTTGAAATGTAACATAAAGAAGCCGAGTTCAATATTTTGTCACATTAAGACATTAAGAGGTTGTCTTCAATATTATTTCACATTGCAACATATAATCGTAATTATCAAGAGATATTATTAAACCTTGTTGGGATCAAGAGCCTTGAATGAGCCCCTATAACAATACATGAGTGTTCAAATTGAGATATGGTTTCCATTAATTATTTTTTAGCATTATGATGGGTCTATGGGTCTTGACCATGGTTCAAAAGGAAACAAAGGCCTTACATAATAAAATGAACCTTCTAGATCTCAATTATTGTGAACAAGCTCTCCAACCATGAAACATGCCCTCCCTATCGTGTCTTTGACCCTTAGGTGGCATTTTGGGCACAATTTGGTAGTTATGAACAAAGAGGATGGCCATAATAGAACTATTTGTAGGATACCCAAATAGGTTACAGTATAAAATATTTCCTTATGAACTGTAGGTCTTAACACTAAATGTGATGGAAGTTTTGCAAAGTTACAAATCTATGTAACAGGAACACATGTGTGTTCCTATAAATTCAAAAAAAATGGTAGGACTACCTATTTTCCTCTATGTGTTGGATGATTGGTTGATTTGGTTGTAGAAAAGGAATGAAAAATGTGGTGGTTCAGGTTGCATAAACTAAAACACATTTATTTTTCTAGCTCCCAAATCATAAGATCTCTATTTTAAGCTACACTTTTAAATATGATCCACATATTCATTGGTGATCAAACTGTGGACACTTATAGAGATTTGTATGTACATTAGATATATTTTCCTTAAAAAAACTTTATATTGTGTATTGATTTTTATTTGCAAATATATCATTTTGATTATAAACTAGAATCTTAACGCCAACATGTGCATTATATTATAAATTAAAAGTAACATACCAATGTTATAAGAATGTTAATTTTTCCGAGTTATACCAATTTTCCATAAATAAAATTTATATATTTTGGAAGCTTATTTCATTTCCTATGTTTCATCATATTACACCATATTCTAATATGTTATGCATGTACCTTTAATGATTCCTCCTCGTCAACAGATTGTTGTTTTTCCATATTTTCATTGCAACTAATGTGTCATGATATGGAAGCATTAGCTTTTACTGGACCATATATATTCAAGCATAAAATCTCTAAAAATAATACAATCATTATGTTCTTTCACTTATTCAAAAGAGTAACCCATTACAACCATGTCTCCAATATGGTATATTAGTGAAAATATGAAGTTGGGTAACACTTTTGCTTGTTTTTTGATGAATAAAACAATAAAGTTCTATGTTTTTTCAACTTGAACCCCTACACTCAAAATTTTCCTTAAGAATTTAACTTTAAGGTAAACATAATATTTGTAGAGAATTATCTTATATTTTTCCTCATTTTTTTATGGATATATAGTGGGGTAAATTTGTTGGAAACCAACTGCTTATAAATTAAAATTTTATGCAAGGATAATGAGTGACCTATGTGCCCGCCATGTGTTTTAGAGATGGCCATTCATTTTAGGGAAATGAATATATGCTCAAAATCTACATTGGGTGCACTTGATTCTAGATTATATTTTTAGATTCTTCATATTTAATCATTATTTTTATTATTTATCGACATCACATAATTTTTTTTGTGTTGTTTCGACACATGTTGGTTCCCATCAATTTTATTTTTTATGTGGCCATTACTAAGAAAACAAAAACTACCCTTTTGGAGAGGACATTATGAGGAGGATTTCTATGATTTTTTTTTATTACTTTGGTGTTTTCATTTTGGAAGTATTAAATTTTCTTTCTAGGTCATTTTTCAGGACAATAAAATTCTTAAGTGATACAGTTTAGAAAATAATTATTAATAAATATAAATTCATTATGAAAATAAACAATTTTTATATCATTACAAACTAGATTTGAAGGTAAATCCATTGGTATCAATTCTGACAAATAATATTTAGATTTTTCAGGGCTCATCCTTTTTCTTAACAGAAACTGGAACAAAAATTGTTTAAAAAAGTGTGTGCACATCCATCCATATACAAAAATGAAACTGGTCTACGAGATGAAACTTCCAACATTGGAACAACTCAATCAAGAGCTACATTAATATTACAAAAATCCCAAGCAAGTCTTCTAGACTTGATCATATAGTTTGAGGGATAAACCCTTACATATTGGCTACATAGAAAAACATACAAAAATGAAGCTAAGAGAGGTAGACTACAATTTATTCTTGCCTGATAGGCCATGGACCAATTCCTGGACTAAGGCTTCCTCCACGAGGTAGTCTCCTTCACCAAGGGTTTCCTGGAAGTGGCTACACTGACTCATCTTTGCCATTTTCAAAATATCTGCTCTGATGATGCCTACTATTCCCATTAATTCACACAGATTCCCTTCTAGGCCTTTAATCCTGGAGACGAAATAAGCCAACTAGTGCATGATATATCCGATATCCTCTGAAATCACAATAGTTTCCTATGTGCCTCTACAAAATACCTCATAAACCCTCTTGAGATTCTTTTTGAAGTATTCCATACTGCCTTTAAAGTACATGTACACCGCTGACCAACCCTCCATATCTTCTACTAAAGAAAGTGACTGCAAATTAAGTTCCAGTGAAAAGGGGGAAACCACCCTAGCAGAGTTGAAAGGACAAACCAAGGCTTCATAGTCTTCCCACTACAGATCCTAAGACATCTCCATTACCTCCTTGATGCACTCTCATATCTACCTCTTATCGCACCCTTTCATTCTTCTTGGAGGTTCCTTCAACCAAGCGTTAATGCAACTTGTGCGAAATCCTGAAGACAAGGTGGCTACCAAAATGCACTAGTTAAAGTTCTAGCAGGAGGGTGTCTTTTTTAGGAATGAATAGTTGACCTCCTCATGCATATATCCACACATACCCCACGAGGATGGGAAAAAACTCATACTCCAAATCAAATCTTTGTCATTTTTAAGACCTTATGGGAGGTTGATATAAGAGATTAGGGGATACATTTATAAAAAATTTCATTATTGGCTAGAACCACCATTCCAACATAATTTCTAACACCTTGATTGGCAAGTTTATGAGCAAAACCACTATTAGACCTCAATACATGATAGTAAGTGAGAGAGGGTGGCTTGGGTATTTGCTTAATACTCTCATAAATTATTTGACATATGTGGGAGCCTACTTCATAACCTTGCCTCATTTTTGGATAACCTTATTAGAAATTGGGATTTTCAGAGTCGAAATCAAAATTGGGATTTTCAGAGTCGAAATTAACTCGAATCCAAGAAGAAGAGATAGACATTATGCTTCATTGTTGGATTTGGTTCCTAGTCCCCAAGCGTAAGAATTGACATTTTTTCCTCCTGGATAAAAAATGATCCCTCCTGCACCTACCTCTCCTATGCAGTATTTCATCCTTACTGAATTTGTAGGTTCCAGAAAAATATAGGAGATTTTACATGTTTTATTGACTGAAAACTCTCAACCAAGAAAATATTTCGGTCGAGAGTTTTTTTTCAACACTCAACAAAGAGTTTTTTTTAATAGGATGACGACATTGGCTAAATCTCTAGTTTGAGATTATGATAAAATCTCAAATTCCAAAGTTTAAATTGTCGGTCGAGAACTTTGTTAAACTCTCGACCAAGATTTTTATTCAACTCTTGACCAATATTTTTATTAAAATCTTGACCGAGAGTTTTATTAATCTCTCGGCCGAGAGTTTATGTTGGATTTTTACACATATTCCCTCACACACAATTATTTTCCCCTCCGTTTCCCACTTCGAAAAGAGTTATCCAACTTAATGTTTTCACCTAATGCACACAATTAGAAAGAAAGTTGGCGAGATCATATGGCGATGGAGATTCCACTTGTGTAATCTCCATATCTATATGATCTCACCAAATTTATTTCTAATTCTGTGCATTTCATTGAATAGTAGCCCATATTCTATTCATTACCCCACAGTGCATTGAAAATGGATACATCACCTACAACCATGATTCAAAATATTAGCAAATATACATTTGCTTTTTTGAAAGATTAAACATTATGTTGAACATGCAGACTAAAAACTCAATAATATAACATGATCCCATTAATTAGGTAATTTACCTTCCTTGACAACATAAAAAAATCATTCATGATCCCTTAAAATCATGACCTCTTCAACATGCATTTTTTTTTTCCGTGGAAGGGATGTTTCCCCTTTGGATTAAGCATAACATATTTCCATTCTTTCATAAATCCTTCATTTTCACACTAACCAAGTGCAAATCCCTATGCATTAATGAAAAATCCACAAAAGCATACATAGTATAAGTAGTTTATCATCTCAATTTCAAAGATGTCACCCATGTTTTTACTCCAAATGGAGTTTAGCTCCTTAGTACTATATATAGTCTCACAATACAAATATATGGATCTATTCACTTTGTTGAATGCAACATTCCAAAAGAAATTGCATAAAAAATATTAAACTTAATATTGATACCTAGTGTATGTTTCAAAGTATGTCAAATTTGAGGTTTAATTTGCACACCTTGGTCCCTTGTGCACAAGAAATATTCTGTTTAGAAGTCTACGTCAATAGAGTTTCCAAAAAATAAGTTCCCAAAAAGAAGCTACACCATTTTTTCTAAGACCCTAAATTTTGTATGTCTTTGCAATGTTTCTTGAGGATGGAATAATTTTGATAAATTTGTCACCATTTAACTTCCTAAATTTCCTATTGTGACAATAATATTTGTAATTTTCCCAAAAGTAGCTCGAGTATTATGTTTGCTTGACTTCCCCAATGAAAGTAGTGATTTCAATACATTTTCTGATATATTATCATGTGACTATGTGTGTTCAACATCTTAATAAAACCAAGAAAATTGTTACCTCTATTAATTTTGTATGTTTTTACAAATTTGTGTAATATTTAAGCATGTGAAATCATTGATTTTTCTAAAAATGTAGCTTTATTATGTTACTAACATGCTCTCTAATTTTCTAATTAGGGATTGGCTCTACAAACTCTTCAACTCTATTTGCATCCAAATGCTCTAAAAGTTTCCACCCCTTTGAAAAAGACTACAACTCTTAGTTATTCTTGAAACTCAATGGGGGATAGGTTTCTACTATGGCTTATTAGATTCTAACCCTACATAGTACAATCAATTTTGAACATGTTTTACATATAAAGCACATGTTAAAAAATAAAAACATCTATGTAAATAATAAACTAGAATATAAATCGACACTATGAGTAAAATATCCATTTAGGGATTGTGGCTAAAAGTTACCAATATTTCCCTCAACTTGTTGCACTAAAGACTCTCTAGTTAGATTCATTGAATGCTAGGTAATGGGTTGACCTAGATGCTAACTAATGGGTGTGTATGTACAATGCCAAAATTATTATGTCTATGTTAACATCACCTACATTTTTCTAGTGGATTTGGTTCCTCCTACATGGACGCACCTAAATTTTCTAGTGGGTTTGGATCTTCCTACATGCCATCACCTACATTTACTAGTGGGTTTGGATCTTCCTACATGGAATCCCCTACATTTACTATTGGGTTTGGTTCTTCCTACTTGGTATCACCTACATTTTATATTGGGTTTTATTCCTCATGCATGCCATTGTAATGTTATGTAAATACTTCTCATATTTTTCATGTTCATTGTTTATCCTTCTCTTGCACTTCATCTTCATTAGGTCATTTTGATCATATTTCCTTGTGTGTTTTTCCCTATTACCCATTTAAATTAGTAAATTACCTATGCTATATCTTTTATTATTATTGTTTTAGAATAAGTTATTGTAGATTAATATTTGGCTTCACGTATTTTATTTTTGTCTTATGACCATGAAAGAATAAGCATTCAAGAATATGTTGGTACACTTATTTTTTATTTTCTTGTGTGTTCCTACTTATGTAAGCATTTTTATTAACCCCACAGGACCGTGATCAAAGTCCTTTCAAATTCCATCTCAAGTGATCAATCTATGTTTGTATAATACCTTAACTGAGAGTTTAAAAGTCATAAATCTTGCTCACTTTCAGCAACAAATAATTCATGGGGTGAAATTCCTTGATCTCTTCCATGTCAAGTGGTAGAATTGATGTCCCTCTATGCATCATTTAATCATTTATGCATTTTTTTCAGAATTTTTAGTCTGTTTTGTTCTAAAAATTATACATTGTTTTCATAATAATGAAGGCACCTAGAGAAGAATCAATAACCTAAAAATTACATTGGCTTGGCGCTGGAGATGGAACTTGATTTAGGGTTTAATAGTCTTTAAATGTTTTGATCACATCATGTGATAATCATCAAGAGTTAGAAACACTCACGAAATGAAGAGACATGGTTAAGAAATAAATAGTCAAGGACCAGAGGATAAGAGGAGGACAAGAGGAGGAAGGTTGACCCTCTTACCCCAAAACTAATAAGTAGATCAACAATTTTTTTTAGTTTTGAGAAAAGAGAATGGGAATAATTAACCCTACACAAAACCCCTAAAAGGATGATTAGCAACAGTGACTGTTGTGGAGTGAATGAATAACATGTTTCCTGGCATCATTGTGTTTAAAGTCGTTGTCTTTATTTATGTTATTTGGTTTTTTCGTGATTCCACATATTCTATGATCTTCCTTTTTGTATAATGATCTTCGTTGGTGATAATTTTTGCATCTTCCAAATGAACTTGATTCCTGGTATAAATTATATGACCAAAAACATATAAAAACATTATCTAGGATACCATGGAATAGTTGTTGTTCACAGTAAGTAATTGTTAACTTTTCCATAAATTTGAAAAGACAAACACATAATCCAATACAAATTTGACATATTAAATGACATTAATATTTTTATTTTAAGTATCATTAAAAAAGATAACAAAATTCTTTACAAATTGATGAGGGATCTCCCATGTCGTAGAGTTATGAAGATGCGGCTGTTGGTGTAATGGAACCACACCTAGCTTTCGATCCAACCACCCACCATCCATAAGTAAAACTAGGAGATTGTCTGAGGATACAAGGGAGGACTAGTAATCATGGCTCTCTAGTGTGGATTTCTAACAAAAGAGAATGTAGTAGTTATTTGTTTCCAAACCACTCCAATTCGTGATGGTTAGTATGATGAAGGGGAAAATCACCAAGGTTGGATTTGTTGATATGCATAGCAGAGGCATTTGGAAAGGATCACAATTTTGGAAACTATTGTTAATACGTAGCTTTTATCCCAAACCCTCTTTGTTAGCATATTTTCGATGAGAAATTCATTGAGAAAAGAGATAGGGGTGTCACAAAGCATTTTAAGAACCATGGTGGGAGTTGGACCTATGGGGATAGGAATATATTGAGAGAAAAGGTCATAATGGTTAGAAAAACATAAGGAGTGAAAGGTAAAGGTGGATGCAAGAGAGAGGTTTACACCACTATTCGTGCATCATGAAGGATGTTGAGGGGCCCTCCACGGCTCATTGTCACATGCACACTCTAAGGACAATGCAAAAGGAAATCGGGGAAGATCAATAATGGGTTAAATATGAAAATGAAGTGATGGATGAAAATGAAATTCAACAGGAAATGTAGTCTTGGATTCCAAACATGAGGAATTCCGACACCAAATATACCAAATACTTTCAGATGATATTACTCTATTGGCACACAAAATATGTATTGGACAACATTTTGTTGGATCACAAGGAGGAAAGCAAGGAAATTCTCTTACAAGTTAATGAACTCCTGGGTCAATCGAGGCAATTGAAGAAATAATCCAGGGATAAGATGAAGCAGATGACCACCAATTCTAATTTGATAGTAAAAACTACCATAGGCTTTGTGTTTTCCAATAAAGTTGTTGATGATTAGAACCCCCCATTTCGATCAACCAAATAGGTGCCCCTCATCTCTATTTTTTTATGATGAAGAACAATCCCCTTAGTCTTGGAAAGACTGTTTTATTTTTCTTACTCCTGTTATCATAGTTTTATTTTTGGAACTATTTTTAGAAAACGATATAGTACTTAGAATAGATATATGATAGCTAGGAAAAAGATACTTAGACACTCTTGCTAAAGAGATTTGAAGATCCATAATAACAAACTTATATTTTTTTATTGGTTAGTTTTCTCAAGTGACCAACTAGCTTGAATGACTATATTTTAATTTTTTTAATACAAATAACTAGCTGCTTATAAAAAAATAAAAAACATTCACTACTAAATAATGTTTTACTTTCTCACAATTATGTTAATTATTTAAATCATTCTCTTTCAAACAATAAATGAATTTATATATCATATGATGAATACATTTATGTGTACTTGGAATACATATATGAAGAAATGGTTGAGGAAATGGTTACTTTTGATGGTGTAATTGTTATGGTTATCTTGGCTTATTGTTTTTTTTTTGTAAATAAGAGAACTTTATATTAACATAGTATACAAAAGATTACAATTCATGTTTCATCCATTAGTTATACTTTGATTAACTTTGGTTGTTTGGGCATGGTAAAATGTGGTTCACTTTGGTTCACTTTGGGCATGGTCGAATTCAGTTGTTTTGGTTGACTTTGGTTGTTTGGGCATGGTTTCCTTTGGATGCCTATTGTTATTTGGGCATGGTTAACTTTGGTTGTTTCGTTGTTTGTGCATGGTTGACTTTGGCTGACTTTAGTTTACATTGTTTAGTTGACCATGGTTTATTATCTTTAACCATGGTTTACATTGTTTGGGCATGGTTGGCTTTGGTTTAGTTTGGATGACTTTGGTTGTTTGGTTGACTTTGGTTGTTTGGGCATGGTTGAATTTGTTTGACTTTGGTTGTTTGGGCATGGTTGACTATTAATAAATCATGGTAGACTATGATTGACTTTAAACCATGGTTAACCATTGTTTGTGCGTGGTTTACTTTAACCCATGTTTAACCATAGTTAACCATAGTTGACTTTGGTTTATATTGTTTGGTTTCGTCGACCATGGTTGACTTTGTTTTACATGGTTTGGTTGAACAAGGTTGAATTTGGTTGACCATGGTTGACTTGGTTGACCATGGTTTGCTATGCTTAACCATCCTACATTATTTGGGAATGATTGAATTTCGTTGATTCGACGGGGTTAACCTTGGTTGTTTGGTTGACTTTAGTTGTTTAAACATGGTTGAATTTGGTTGTTTGGGCATGGCTGAATTTGGTTGTTTAGGTAGGGTTGACTTTGCTTTAAAATTGTTTACATCGTTTATATTGTTTGGTTTTTTTTTGTTGACTTTGGTTTACATTGTTTGGTTAATTATGTTTACATTGTTTGCTTTGTTTGGTTAATCATAGTTGACTTTGTTTTACATTGTTTGGTTGACCATGGTTCAAGGTATTTTTTAAGGATTTTAAAAGTCTAATTAAGTATAGTATTCTAGGCGATTATTTTGGATTGATAAAAACATGTATATAAATTGGTAGGTGAATATTAAATATGAAACATACAATTTACTATGAAACTTATAAATTTTGGTGAATATTATGATAAAAAACCATATTTTATGTAAATATAGGTGATATTAGAGACTAAAAATGTCCAAATAGTGAATTTATTTTTTGGAAAAAAAGCCCCAAAAATAGCCAATTGACGAAATTTCGCCCCTAAAAATTTCTCTACTATGGTTGACTTTGGTTGACATTAATTAACTTTAGTTGTTTGGGCATAGTTGACTGTGGTTGACTTTGGTTGTTTGGGCATGGTTGAATTTGGTTGTTTTGGTTAACTTTGGTTATTTGGACATGGTTTCCTTTGGTTGAGTTTGGTTGTTTGGGAATGGTTGACTTTGGCTAACTTTAGTTTACAATATTTGTATGAATTACGTTTGCATTGTTTAGTTGACCATGGTTTATTATATTTAAACATGGTTTACATTGTTTTGGCATGGTTGACTTTGGTTTAGTTTGGATAACTTTGGTTGTTTGGTTGACTTTGGTTGTGTGGGCATGGTTGTCTTTGTTTGAATTTGGTTGTGTGGGCATGGTTGGCTTTGTTTGACTTTTTCTTTGGGCATTGTTGAGTTTGTTTGACTAAGATAGACTATATTAATCCATGTTTGACCATTGTTTAGGTATGGTTGACTTTACTGCATCATGGTTCCATATGGTTGCATCATAGTTGACTATGGTGAACTTTGGTTAACCATGGTTCACTATGTTTAACCATGGTTGATGACATCTCATTGTTGTAATACCCCATTTTGACCCTTATGTTAAATTGGTTTTTATGTAAATATTGTATAGCTGCGATGTATGTTTTTGCTAACGTGGAACTCAAGGCCAAGTCCCCGCTAGTGTATGTTCGTATTTTATTTAAAATGGACAAGCATTTGACATTTGTCACCCATGTGCTATTAATCCATGAAAAATTGTAAATTGATGTAAATATTAATATTGCAATAAAATACCAGAATTGGCTATGGGAGCAACGAATGAGAAGGGGCCACGTGTATCCACTAGGGAGTGGTGAGGGGGTTGTGGGATTGAACCATAAGCTTCCAAATGTCATCTTGTGAACCCTTTTGACTTTCCTGACTAACATTTATTTCTGTGTGAGGAAGTTGTTGAAGAATTCAGTCCATGGCTTCAATGGAGCATGGGCAGCCCAGAAATTCGTATGGCAGGGTATGGGCTCTATTTTGCTTGACCTAAAAGTTACTCTACCTCTTGGGAATCCTTCCAATCTCATTCCCATTCCATTGTTGATCACCCAACATCAATTTTCATCACCCACGAATTGCCAGCAGTAAAAAAATTCAGAAATCGCAACTTTGCAAGAACCCATGTTTTGAAGTGCCAAAAACGCCCAGATTTGGTATTGGACAGTAAAATCCAATGGGGGATCCATAGATATGAACCTTGGGGCAAAATTGAGAGTATTAGCTACCCCGAAATCCATAGGAAAACCTAGTTTTTGCAGCCCAAAAAACCAGTGATGGATTTGAGTTATTGAATGACTGAATTGGGAGAAATTCATTTATGAACCATTGAACAGAGGTTGGGTTTGCTTGATAAACCCAGTGAAGGCTAGAATCTCAGGAAGCTAGCAGTTGGACCTTTCTATGCCCATCCTGAAAAGCACTGGAGGGAAGAGTTGCCTGAGGGACTATGTAGCAGAGAAGGGGACCTTCCTTGTGTTGGATGTGGCAGGTAATGTGGGTGCCTGACTGTTGAGTTCATTTGAGATGCATGTAGCTCTGCGGTTGAGCTCACTGGCTTAGCATTACCCTCCTCTATCTTCTTGCATGTTGGATAAACCCAACTGTGTGTTGGCTTAGCATAGCTGTTGAGTGAAACCATGGCTATGAGTGTGCCCAACTAGTTACTCCTTAGTGGATACACAACCCAGCTCGGGGGTGATCTCTCAGCTGAAAGAATACAAGATGGACAGAGTTCTATGGTTGGGTGGAACGTTGCTCTCACATAGCCAGTTGTTTGGACAGCTTCATCTTCAAGATAAGTGTTCTTTGTGTTATAAATTATATGCATTTTGTGTTCTGCAGTATGTTAATTGTCCATGTTTAATGAACTGAAATGATTATCTCAATATGGGATTTATGCATGGCTTTGGAACGAGATTGAGTCTCTACATGTTGAATCATCCTCTGGTGTGATATATATATGTTATGCATTACTATTTGTGTGTGTGTGCAAATATGAGTTAATTCTGCTGTGCTTAGTTAATTTGAACCTACACACATTAAGCTTTTAATTATCATGCATTTTTTAGTAACGTATGGGGCTGAGATTGTAGAACGAAGCCCATATGTTTGGTCTTGTTCTCTCCCCTGCATTGGGATGACGGGAGAGGATGCTACAATTGTTGACCATGATTAGATTTGGTTAGCCGTGGTTCACTATGGTCGATGTTGGTTAAACACGATTGACTTTAGTGAACCATGTTGACTTCAAATGGTTAGTTATGGAAGACTGTGTTAAACCATCATTGATCATGGTTGGCATAACCAAAAGAGCCATGGCTAAACATTGTTAAACTATAGTTTATAATGTTTGACCATGGTTAGACCAATTAGACCCATTACTAACCATGATGATTGACTAAGTTTAACCATATTAAACCATGCTTGACCAATGTTTTCACATGGTTGACTTTAGGGCATCATGGTTAACTATGGTTGACTTTGGAGGATTTTGATTGTTTGGATGGATTTAGTTGTTTTGGTTGACTTTGGTTATTTGGGCATGGCTGACTATGGTTGCATCATGGTAGACTATGATTGAATTTAAACCATGGTTAATGATTATTTGTGCATCTTTGAATTTAAACTATGTTTAACCATAGTTGACCATAGTTGATGAGAGTTGACCATGTTTAACTTTGGTTTACATTGTTTGGTTTCGTTGACCACGATTGACTTTGCTTTACATAGTTTGGTTGACCATGGTTTACTATGTTTAAAACCATTTTTACATTTTTGGGGCATGGTTGACTTTGGTTGATTGGGAATGGTTAAGCCTAGTTTTTTGGTCAACTTTGGTTGTTTTGGTTGACTTTGGATGACTTTGGTTGTTTGGGAATAATTGAATTTGGTTGACTTTACTTGAATTGTTTACATAGTTTACGTTGCTTGGTTGACCATGTTTACATTGCTTGGTTATCTTTGGTTGTGTTTGGTTGACTTTGGTTTACATTGCATGGTTGACCATGTTTACATTGCTTGGTTGTATTTGGTTGTGTTTGGTTGAATTTGGTTTACATTGTTTTGTTAACCATGTTTACATTGTTTACTTTGGTTGACTTTGGTATACATTGTTTGGTTGACCATGTTTACATTGTTTACTTTGCTTGGTTGACCATGGTTGAATTTGTTTTACATCGTTTGGTTCACTTTGGTTGTTTGGTTGACTTTGATTAACTTTGGTTGTTCGGGCATGGTTGACTCTGGTTGACTTTACTTGACCTTGGTTATTTGAGCATAGTTGAATTTGGTTGTTTTGGTTGACTTTGGTTGATTGGACATGGTTGAATTTGGTTGTTTTGATTGAATTTGGTTGTTTAGGCATGATTAACTATTGATGACTTTGGTTGTTTGTGCATGGTTAACTTTGGCTGAGTTTAGTTTACATTGTTTGTTTGAATTTGGTTTACATTGTTTAATTGATCATGGTTTATTTTCTTTAACCATGGTTTACATTGTTTGGGCATGGTTGACTTTGGATGACTTTTGTTGTTTTGGTCGACTTTGGTTGTTGAGAAAAGTTGACTTTGTTTGACTTTCATTGTTTGGGCATGATTGAATTTGTTTGACTTTGGTTGTTTGGTTGTTTTGGTTAACTTTGGTTGAATTCATTTCTTTAGACATGGTTGACTTTGGTTGTTTATGCATGGTTAACTTTGGTTCTTTGGGCATGGTTGACTTTGGGCGACCATGGTTGAATTTGGTCAACCATGATTGACTTTGGTTGTTTGGGCAAGGTTGGATTTGAATGACTTTGGTTGACTTTGGTTTTTTGGGAATGGTTGAATTTTGTTTACATTGTTGGTTGAATTTGGTTTACATTATTTAGTTTTCCATGGTTTGCATTGTTTAGGCATGGTTGAGTGTGGTTGTTTGGGCATGGTTGACTTTGGCTAACTTTGGTTGTTTGGGTATTATTGACTTTGGTTGACTTTGTTTGTTTGGGCATGGTTGACTTTGGCTAACTTTGGTTGTTTGGGTATTATTGACTTTGGTTGACTTTGATTGTTTGGGCATGGTTGACTTTTGTTTACATTGTTTGGTCATGGTTGAATTTAGTTGACTTTGGTTGTTTAGACATGGTTGAGTTTGATTGACTTCCATTGTTTTGTTGACTTTCCTTGACTTTTGCTATTTGGTTGAATTTGGTCGTTTAGGTATGCTTGACTTCGGTTAACCATGGTTTACAAGGTTTAACCATGGTTTACATTGTTTCGACATGGTTAACTCTAGAGGAGCATGGCTAACTATGGTTGAGTTTGGTTAACCATGGTCTACTATGTTTAACCATGATTAAAAATAATATATTAACCATGATTGAATATGTTTAACCATAGTCTAACATTGTATATATACAATGTTAGACTATGGTTAACCATGTTTGACTATGATTGCGCATGTTTGATTAACATTAGTTGACTCCATATGACCATAGTTGTAAATTATTAACTAAAGTTTGCAATGTTTGGCTAGAGATTACTTGTGATGTTTGAGTATGGGTGACTTTTGTTGAATATGTTGAGTTTTATTTTATTGTTAACCATATTAAATGATATATCCATATTAATGATTTAAATGTATTAATTATTACTATTTTAAAATAAAATTGACATTCACATTAATGTCATTATTATTGTTAATATCAATACTACATTAATAATATTATTAATGCTATTAATTTTAATATGATTAATGCTATTAATTATGTCATATTATGTAATATAGTTATATTTAAGTAGTAATAATGTAACTTTTGATCAATAATTTTACAAAGCTATGTTGGTTGATTAACGTAACACCAATGCATTAACATTATTAATATTAATACAATTTCTCATAATGTAAATATTAATATTTAATGTAAAGTTAATATCCACAAGGAATTGAACTAGTTACCTTCCATTTTTAACTTCTCATCTCATTTATTCATTACCAATTACTCTACCCAATAAACATATGATAATATAGGTGTTATTATTATAAACTTTAAATATTATTTTTATACTTAAAATTACACTTTTAAAGATCCACAATAATCACTGTGCCATGTAAAATGTAAAGTTCTATAATGATTAATTGTAATTCGAAAATTAAATTTGCAAATGCAAATATTCAGAGAAAACTGATATTGTTTTAGGAATATGAAAATTGGAGAGTATAACCTTTCTTCAACTAACACAATGGAAATTTTACTTAACTAATTTCTCTTACTTATAATAAACTATTTCTTCTAAGAAAGAACAAATGCAACTTCCCTAAATAGCATTGGCCATGAATGCAACTTCCCTAAATAGCATTGGCCATGAAACGAGAGGCACATGACAATGGGTAGCACGCAATTGCCACAACGAGCTCCATGGATCTAGAGTGATTGGAATATGGATCTATGCTAAGACCCTTTAATTACTTCATGAAGAAGAACAACGTGCATTAAATACGGCAAACAAAGCTTTTACCTTCCGCTGTTATTAATTCCTTTTGCTACAAATTCTTCCACCCACTGAGTCATCTTCAAATGGATCTTCCTAATTGCTTTGCTTTCGCTAGAAAAAATATTAATTATACATTATTACTATTTACAAATATAAAATTATAATAAATTCTCTAAAATAGTTAATTAATTGAATCATATATAGTAATATTGGATTCACAATAGATTTATAATTTTAAAAAAAATATTACTGATATCATCTCAATGATGACTATCTGTTAGAAATAGAAATTACTTCTGTTAGCTTTAGCTTTAGCTTTTTATTTTGGTTTAGTTCATATTTAGAAGTTCAGTTAATAAAACATGCAACAACATGCATGCAAAATATAGGCTAGACTTTTTAGAGTTTTCATAAGTGTTTAAATACATATTCAGATTTGGTTTGTAATGCATTAGTTGATCTTCCTTTTATCAATAAAGATTGAAGAGCTATAGCTCATTCTGCAAAATCCGTGTGTTTATCTTTGCCTCCAAACTTCGGTTTGGTATTAGAGCGTTGGAAGAAGATTGATTGATCGGAGCAAGAGAAGCTGTAGCTTTGAAGAAATTTGCAAAAAAAATTGAGTTTTTTTTTTGCAGAAATTTTTGCGCCCCTCCCCTACATGGAGGAGCGATAATTTTTGGCAAACTTTCGAAATAAAACAATTTGCAAATTTTCGCGGCCTCACTATAGGCCAAAGCTCGCGGCCTCACTATAGCCCAAAGCCTGAAAATTCCATATTTTCGCGCTCCAACCTTCATTAGGCCAACCAAAATAATTCCACGAGAAAAAATTGTTTTCACGAGTTAAGCTTTTTTTTTTTACGGAAATAATTCACTTCAAGTAAGAATTTTTTAAGTAAAAAAAAAAGTTGGAATTTTAGAAAAGAAGAAGAGATTCTTTTTATTTTTGAAGTGAAGAGGAGACATTATTAAAAAAAAGGAAGGAGATTGTTTTTTAAAAAGCCAGTGAAAGACTCTACAACGTCTATGGCTTCTAGCAGCAACGATAAGTCTCGTATTTCTCCTCTTACAAGAAAAAATGACTATGATGTCTGGGCCACAAGGATGGCAACAAGGGTGACAGTTAATCTCATATCGGAAGATGTGTGGGAATATGTCGTGAATGGCTATTCCGAACCAACAGATGACGCAACCTATCAAGCCCTATCAAACAGAGAAAATGATACTCTAAGAATTCACAGGAAGAAGGATGCAAAGGCACTGCATCACATAATGAATGCTTTGGATAACAACATATTTCCAAAGATATCAGCTTCATTGCATGCCAAAGCAGCATGAGAAACTTTGGCGACCAATTATCAGGGTGCTAGTAAGGTACAAACAGCTAAACTCCAAAACCTAAGAAGAGATTTTGAAGATATGAAGATGAAAGAATCAGACTGAGTAGATTCTTTCATGACCCAAGTCATGAGAATTGTTAATCAACTGAATACATATGGTGAAAAGATCGAAGATCAAAGGGTGGTTGAAAGGGTTCTGATATCCCTACTCCACAAATTTGATCCAAAAGTTGCAACGATTGAAGAAGCAAAGGATCTGAGTACTCTTTCTATAGACGAGTTGACTGGATCACTACTGTCATATGAATCCAGAACCAACGGGAATGAAGAGTCCTATCTGGAGAGTGCTTTCAAAGCACAAGTATCATTCTCAAAAGGTAGAGGAAGAGGCAAAGGAAGAGGAGGATCAAGAGGAAGAGGCAGAGGTGGCCGAAGTAATGGAAAGGAAGATCAAGATCACGACCATAACCATGAAGGCGGGAACTATGACAAAAAAAGTTCAGATAAATCTAATGTTAAGTGTTATTATTGCAATAAATTTGTCCATTATGCTCATGAATGTAGAAAGAAAAAGTCCGATCAGGAAAAACAAAATGCTAATTTGTGACTAACACCTCTGAGAATAAAGAAGATATGTTATTTCTTACATGTCATGTTGCACACAAAAGTCCAAAGGGAATTTGGATTTTAGATCTAGTGGTTGCAGTAACCAGATGACAGGTGATAGAGGTCTAATTACAGACCTAGATGTATCAGTGAAGACAAAGGTCAAAGTCGGCACGGATGAGGTAGTTCTAGTTCTTGGCAAAGGAATGGTCAACATTCTGACCAAACAAGGCCAACAAAAGACAATCACAGATGTATATTATGCTCCAGGATTGAAGCATAATATGCTTAGCATTGGGAAACTTACTAAAAAGAAATACAAACGTGTTTTTGATGGATCAAACTGTGAAATCTATTACAAACCCCCAAATAGACAGTTGATCATCAAAGTACAAGTGACTAGGAATAGGATGTATCCACTAGTCATGAATTGCAACAACAAGGTAAGCTCTTTTGCTAAAAAATACACATGCATGGATGATTATTGGTTATGGCATTTCAGATATGGACATCTTCACTTTGGTGGTCTAAAGTTGTTGTAGCAGAAAGGGATGGTAAAAGGATTACCCCCTATGAAGGATCCAACAAATAGTTGTGAGTGTTGCATCATTGCAAAGCAGCACAGGGATAGCTTTCCTAAAGGTATGTCTCGAAAGGGCACATGCACCTCTAGAACTTATTCATACTGATCTGTGTGGTCCAATGCAGAAACAGTCAATTGGTGGAAGCTATTATTTTCTTACATTTATTGATGATTTCAGTAGAAAAACATGAGTGTATTTCCTTCGTCAGAAGTCTGAAACTTTTGGCAAGTTCAAGGAATTTAAGGCTCTGGTTGAAAAACAGAGTGGTTATAAACTCAAAGTATTGATATCAGATGGAGGGGGAGAGTATGACTCAAAGGAATTTCATGATTATTGCAAATATCATGGAATCAAGAGGTAATTCACTACAAGATATACACCTCAGCAAAACGGTGTTGCAGAATGCAAAAAAAGAACCATAATGAATATGGCAAGGAGAATGCTGAAAGGAAGAAACTTGTCCCATGATTTTTGGGGAGACACAGTGGCTTGTGTTGTTCATGTGATAAAAATATCTCCCACCAAAATTGTGAAGAACATAAGCAGAGGAAGCATGGACACGTATGAGTTCTAATATTTCTCATTTCAGAATATTTGGTTGCGTTGCTTATGCTCATGTTCCTAAACAACTAAGAAAAAGGCTAGATGACACAACCGAGAAATGTATCTTTCTTGGATACGATGAAGAATCTAAATCCTACAAACTGTATAACCCTAATAGCAAAAAGGTTATCTTCAGCAGAGAGGTGTTGTTCAAGGAGGAAGAGTCATGGAATGGAACCATAGACAAGATTGTGGGAGCTGCAATACCCCAACCAGAAGATGAAGAATAAGATGAGTTGATTGGACAACAGGGTCCAGTAGAATCCTCACCAGTAGCAAATACTCCAACAAGAACACCTAGAAACTCAGTTTGAGGTGAAGCATCAAGATCAATAGATCGATATACTACTAGTCCGCAATCAGGTAATGAATCTGCATGGGGGCTTCACTAGAAGGCGCAATATAATACCACATTCATTCATATTGCGGTATTAAATATTCATGAAAACCTAAAAATTATATTGCTTATATATTAAGGGGCAAAGGGTTTTTTTTATTTAATGTAACAATACAAAAATACTTTGGGGACTTTTTTATATGGGCGGGCTGACAAATATCTGCCAAATGGAGATGGCGGGATCACTGACAAATGAGAAATAGGGTTGAGGCAAGGCTCGGACTTACTAGTATGCAGGGAAATCGCGTCTTGAGGCATGCTTGAGGCCAGGGGTTTTGTCGTGAAGTGGGATTCTATTCGATCATAATCAAGAGACAGTGTTCATTAACAGCCAATTATTACCAATAGCACTCAGCCAATTGTTACCAATAGCCTTGGGAGGCTCTAAGCCTCCATGGCCTGTTAGAGGCCCTCAATAGGCCTTGGGGGCTTGAATACCCAGCCACTCATGCCTATTACAGGACTTGGGAGGTTTAGTCAGCCTCCTAGAGCTTGTTATAGGCCCTGGGGTCTTGGATACCTATCCCACAATAGGCTTAGTTAGCAATTGGGGAACTGTAACATGCAATCTAAATGTTGTACTATGTGCATTGGCTCTAGTGACATACAAGAAGTGATCTCCTATCTCTTCATTAGACCATTAGATGTTGCAAATCATAATTATATGTGGTTGAGTAATTGCATTGTGGGTGAAGTAATGTGCATCCACAATATACATCGAAAGAAGCAAGGTGCATTGTAGAATACATGTGGGGTCATAAGAGGGGTATCATATCAATATACTAGGTAGAAATATAAAGGGGTATAAAAAATGTCAATGAAAAAATTGATACATACAATATCTAGTGAAAATAAGTTTTTTTTTTAATTGGGAAGGAATATTGGGAGGGGGTTAAAAAAAATGATTTTGGAAGGTATTTTCCAATATTTAGTGAAATTAGGGGTATTGTTTCATATGCCACGAACGAACGTGCTATGATAGCGGTTTATTGAGTGAAGCCCCCGTGTGAATCTGATCACAATAATAGAAAGATTAGCTAGATTGGAAGATATTTATGATGAATTGGATGCAAATACCAATTATGCTTTTATTGCTAGTGAACCTATGTTTTATGAAAACGCAACAAAAGAAGAGCATTGGGTAAAAGCTATGGACGAAGAAATAGATTCCATTGGGAGAAATGGTACATGGGATCTAGTTGACCTACCAAAAAATAAGAAATCCATTGGTGTGAAGTGGGTCTATAAGACCAAACTCAATGAAAAAGATGAGATTGATAGGTACAAGGGAAGGTTAGTAGAAAAAGGTTTCTTGCAGCAACCAGAAATTGATTTTGGAGAAAATTTTGCACCCGTGGCAATATTGGACATAGTAAGAGCAGTCCTAACAATAACAGCCCAGAACAGATGGAAAGTGTACCAGACGGATGCCAAGTCAGAATTCTTGAAGAAGAAATTTATGTTGAGCGACCACAGGGGTATGAAACCAAAGAACATGAAGAGAAATTTTACAAGTTGAATAAAGCTCCATATGGGATCAAGCAAGCTCTGAGAACTTGGTATAGCAGAATTGATTCTTATCTGGTCAAAAATGGTTTTAGTAGACACAGCAATGAACCAACACTTTACACAAAGGTAAATCAACAGGGACAGATTTTGATAGTTTGTTTATATGTTGATGATATGATTTTTACAGGTGACCTGTCAGTAGATGAGTTCAAGGCAGCTATGAAGAAAGAGTTCGAGATGACAGACCTTGGATTAATGAAGTTCTTTCTTGGCTTAGAAGTAGAACAATTAGAAAAATGTTTATTTATTTCTCAAAGTAAATATGCTAATGAAGTTTTTAAACGATTCATAATGCTTAATTGCAAACCGACACCTACACCAGTGGAAACAGGTACAAAGTTGAGCAAAGAAGATGAAAGTCCCAAAGTAGATCCAACATTGTTTAAGAGACTTGTAGGAAGTCTCATGTATCTCACAGCTACGAGACCAGATATTATGTATGTTGTTAGCTTGATTTCTAGGTTCATGGAGTCTCCCAAAGACTTGTATAGGCAAAAGGATCTTGCGATATGTTGCAGGGACTTCAAGCTATGGAATTTTATACTCAAGCACTGAGTATGATGTTTTGACAGGTTTCACTGACAGTGATTTTGCAGGAAGTTTGGATGATAGGAAGAAGACTTCCGGTCATGTTTTTCATCTTGGATCAAGGGTGATTTCATGGGAATCCAAGAAGCATCCCATTGTGACACTTTCATCAGCAGAAGCAGAGTATGTAAAAGCAACATCAACAGCATGTCAAGCAGTCTGGTTACTCAGAGTTTTAGAAGGTCTTCAACAGAAACAAAAAGGACCAACGGAAATCTATTGTGAAAACAATTCAGTAATTGCTCTATCCAAGAACCATGTTTTTCACCAAAATAGAAAGCACATTGATACCAGATATCACTTCATAAGAGAATTTGTGAACAATGGTGAAGTTCATGTTGAGCATTGTAACTCGATTGACCAATTGGCTGACATATTCACAAAGCCATTGGCAAATTTTTTTTTGAAACCCATAGAGATAATTTAGGCATTGTAAGAGGGAGTGTTAGAAATAGTAATTACTTCTATTAACTTTAGCTTTAGTTCCTATTTAGAAGTTCAATTGCTACGTTAGACTTTTTAGGGTTTTCATAAGTGTTTAAATTCTGCATAATCTTTATATTTATCTCTACCACCAACCTTCACTACCTTCATCATTAAGAAATACCTCTATATGCAAAGTAGATTTATAATTTAATGAAACTAATAAGTTAAAAAAGACATCTATATAAAGAATACAATGATTTATTACCCAACCAAAATTCAACACTTTGGTGAAAAAAAGAACTATTTAGAAATTAAAATTTTGTTAAAAACAGTCATAAACATTTCATTTTTTTTAACCCATGTCATAATCATTTCATTATTATTAATAAAAGAGACTCCCTATGTTCATGCTTTACTCCTTATGATTTCATAACCTGTTTGATATGGAGAAGCAATGAGTTAGGTAACACTTAGCTTTGATTAGGAGCATACTATATACTATACTTGTAGTTACAGATTAGCTTATCTCTTCTTACTTTCATTGAATAGGGTTTTATATGAATAACGTGTTTGAATCCAGTACTATTAGTATTTTTTATACATAACATCATAGTTATTGGTTCATGTGTAATTGTAATATAATACTTTCCATAAGTTATGTTGAGCTTTACCTATAAAAAACGGGTTACCTATCGTACTCATTACGGATAATGCTATGGGAATAAAAATGTTGTTGAACAGCATCATATTAATGTCATTAATAAAAGAGACTTCATTTCACATTGCCGATGCATTTTTTAATTTTTTTAATTTATACAGCTATTGCTTCATTTACTGTGTAGGTTTTCTCTTACTGCTCTTCTTAGGACTTCTGTTCAGATAAATAATATAACCATTAAGCAAGGTATTCTACATCCTATTTAAATTCTTAAAAGCCCAATTAAATATGTGTAAATCCATTAAACCTGAAGCTATAAAATTGCAAAGACAACTTTTCAAGATCTGGACAGGTTTGTTTCCACATAAAGTTTTTTAATCCATATTAATAGATCCAAGGCTATATTGACGACAAAGTGCAAAAAGAACTTCCAAACAAACGAACACTTACATTGTCTCCGGAGGCTCATGAGTTTGGATCATAGTACGGTTGTGATCCAGATGAAAGCCCTGGATGCATGGTGGATTACTGGGAAGTCTGAAGGCTCAAAATCTTCGGCCTCTTCGTTCACTGTCATGTGCAACAAACAGTTTGCTATCTTTATTTTGATTGCTTATTCCCTTCATCCAACAGATATGGAGCAAGGTCAATCTAACCTTGCTTTATCTATCTTGCTCAATACTATGCTGAATGGAGCAAGGTTAATCTGACCTTGCTCCCTACCTATTGGATGGAAGAAATCAACAATCAAAATAAGCTCAAAAGAATCAGCAATGAAAATAAGATCAATCATTTGTGTCCTGCAGCAGCTGGGTCTGTTCCTTACTAAAAGCCTTAATGGGGGCTTGGAAATGGCCGATTCTTGGATCAACATTAACCATTGCAATTACCTCAGCAGTCTCCCCGAAAATTGCAAAATGAAAGAAGTGATCGAATTCTAATTGAAAACAAAATCTCGAAGACATATTTATCGTCAATCATGGCATCACATACAGCGCCCTCGACGGTTGCATTATCAAAGCCAGATCGAGCTAAAGCAAAGCATACGCCCGTGATTAGGTCTTGGGAAGTCACCGCAGGGTCTAAATATTCTGTCAATGTCTTCTTCAATCCCAATGCCTCAGCTGTATAATTACTATTTATACAGTTGAGGCATTGGATTGAAGATTGGCGATTCATAGAGCCTTAGATTTCGGTTTTCAGTTTTCAGAATTCATAAATAGACTTACAGAGAAAATCCATTGCTAATTTTGAGTTGGTAAACCTTTTCCCGTGGCTTTATGGAGCCTGTCGAATCTCCGAACACAAACAGAGCCGAGACCTTTGACGGGCTTGTTGTTTCAGACGATTCGCCATAGAAAGTGAAGAACACACTGACTATTAAGTGAGCAACGCCAACTCCATTGTACTGTGAAGAAGAGCGGCAACGGGGTTAGACATTGAAGTGATCCATTAAATTCATGGAATTTATATATAGGTAGCACCATCGCAAATGGCAGTGTCAGTCTGGAAAAATCTGCTCATCCGTATCCAGGGGTGCCATGAGAATTAGAGCGGCCATTGAAATTGAAATTGAAACGATTAACGATTCATTTAACCATATCTAACACATCTTTATTACCCTGTAGATATATTAGATTATTCTAATGAAAATTAAATGCCAGCTTAAAGATCAATTTAAGAATCATTTCAGCAAACTCATGGTAAATGTTGCAGCATATGAGAAATCAGGAGAATTACAGTTTAATTAGTGTGTGTAAAAGCCAAACTTCATTAAAGAAAACAATGGATACGCGTTGCTAGTGTACTGGTATTAATTGATTCATATTTTGATAATAAAGAGAAGTGGAAGCAAATGATCGAACCATTGTTATTGTAGTAGTTGCATAAACAAATAATCGGGTGTAACAGATCAACGGTACTACCACAAAGGTGGGCTCCTCATAAGTTTGCATCTAACTAACAAGACAAGAATATTTGCATCTAACTGAAACCTAGCTACTATGTGGATCTGAATAGATGATTACTTGAACTGAAGGTCAGAGAAGAAGGTTTGGCCGAATCGCCAGTTGGGAGGGACTGCATTGTAGAAGTTCAGAGTCTGCCCATCACCTATCATCACTCGGAAGGAAAGCGCCTTCCCTTCCAGATTGCCAATGTTGTTTACCCAACTGGCACCCCAATTTCTGTTCAAGGCTTGCCAGTAATTAGCAGGGAACCCACCTGTATTTACCCACACGCCCATCACATCCCCGCTCCCGCCCACATTGCTTATGATCACCGCATTGAAGTAGGCGTTCCCTTTCATGGAAAACCTGACCCCTCCCTTCCTGAGGCATGGCACCCTTCTGTAAAACACAGGCACAATTCCTGCTTTGTAGCGGGCGATGGTGAGGTAGGCAGGCATTGATAGGTCGAAGTGGTGGTTGGGATGGTTGCACCATCCATCTCCATAGGGCGGACACAAGTTGGTAGCAGTGACTCGAATCCTGGTTCTACCTGGGAGGCACCAAGCTGGATCATCTTTGGCATTGCACAACAATTCATAGCAAGATCCGCATGCCTCCCCTTCTCTGAACAGGGCACCGCTCAGTGCTGTGTTGCTTATGCCATATCCACCTTCGTACATATTCTCATAACCGCAGGCTCCTCCTGACAATATGCCATCAATGCCAAAACAACCAGATCCAAACAATAACCCATCAAATTCAAGAAATAACAAAGAGATGCGGCAATTTTAATCGAATTATTAAAATAGCAAAATCTTTAGAGAACTAGGTTACCCATATCGGTTGATGTTCCATGAGCGTCTCCATAGAATGTTGCATGGGCTGGCATCCATCCTTTTCCGCCGCCTGCATTTACCAATTTGAATTTTTCGGAAATGTAGCACATTATCACCATCCGGATGATCAAATTGACGGCCATGATTAGCATCATATTATTCCTTGCCATCATCCTATGTAGCTAAATTGCAATTCACAGATTTTCTGTAACTCAATTCCGATACAGAGCTATCGATGCAGTGAGCTTGAGCTTGTTGTGTGAACTTCAGCTATATATATACGCAGAATTCGTGCACAACACCCCGCATCTCGTTCAATGTCACAAACAGTTTTTGTCCTCGGGAAAGTGCTGTACAGCCAGTTGCACGATAGAGTTCTTTGCATCGAATCTATATCCATAGTTTTGTGGAAATACATGTGAACGACGGGAAGTATTGTAGAGTTAGCCCAACACTGGAATTTAGATGGTGGTTATCACCAATACCATTCCCATCAGTTAACGTGACGGATTACCACTGTAATTTTTTTTATTTATTAATTTACTATTTTAAAATTTCTTTATCTCTTTATATTTATATTTAATTATCATTTAATTATGAATTATTTTCAGCACTATTTAAATTAAATTTCTTTTTCCCATGGAGAAAAGTATACAATATAACGGTATCATGGTCAGTTATCTCTTTCACATGGACTATAGCACTTGCAAAATTATAATTTAAGCTATATTTATACTAAATAATTTTTTTTTAAAGGTATATTATAAAAACTATAGTGGGAGGGTTTTGAATAGATATAACGAGTTATTGGTTATAAATTAAAGGTAGTGGAAATAAATTTTCATGTTCTCATCAAATTCTAAAATTTAAATTATTTAATTAATTTGGAATATAGCAAACAAACAACTAGGCATAACTTTAACGTTATAGCAAATAAGGGAGTTGAATCTATTTATTGCGTTGAATCTTTATTGGCATTTTAAAAGAAAAAAAATGGGGAGATATTATACCTACATCCTCTAATCTCTCCACACACATTCAACATCTAGGCATTCACTCCTCCTCATGTAATTTGGAGTTAATTACCTTACATTATTTCTTTTCATTCAATCTATGCATGTGGGTTTAAACTAACTCGATGCCATTCCATATATGATCCTACTCTAAGTCCTTTTAAATTTTTTAAAAGACACGGCAAAATCCGAGAAGCCAAAATAAGTTTGCAAGGATTGGAAGTATACTCCATCTTGGTTGGTGCATTATTTTGAGAAGGCTCTTAGAATTGTAGGTGCAACTTATGAATTCGAGAGAACACCTCCTCTAAATTAAGCTTGTGGTATCATTATATGCATTTTGGGAAATTCTCAAACTAGTTTCGTTTTGGTTGAGTTCACTTATTTTGGCTTGTGCTATTCTCTTTCTATACTTCTTTTAGTTTCTTAGGTAGGCATGAAGGAGTGATTCTCATGGTTTCACGACCAACCCACTCTTTAGAAAAATTCAAACAAGTTCTTTAAGTGAATGCTTTGATTTTTATGTTATGATTTTGAAGCATTGAGCTCCCACTATATTTTCAAACATGTAGGCTTTCTTTTCCTATCAATCTTGACACTGAAAATGAGGTTGGATAGCTCCTTGCATAGAAGGAAATGTATTAAGATTCTAATTATTGGTTGTGAAGAAAGGATACTACTTCAACCTTTCTAGGTAGAATGGATTCATCTCATGATCACTCTATTATAGGTGTCATGCACAAACATGTGGACATGAAAAGACCCATAATTTGTTAGTGTGAGAAACACTGTGATAATTCCCAAGATAAATTTGCTATGCTTATGAGGAGATGGGAAACTTGGAGGAAAGATTGGGAGTTGAAAATTGAAAGGGAATTAAAGGCTAGAAGAAGATAGTTAACACCAATGAAAGGCTAGATTGAAAATCACAAAGCCAATTTGGTGTTGTTGAAAGCATGGAAGGAATTCTAAAAGGATAAGTTGTAAATATATAGGAATTGCAAGCTAGATTCCTTCATCTAGAGTTGGAACAAAGATTGTTCACCCCAAGTGGTTTCCATGGAATATGGCAGTGGAGAAAAAATCATAGCGAAAAGGACACCGAGACCTTTCTGAATTGGCTTTATTAGTAACTTGAGGAAGTCTCTAGATATCATGGGCTGATCTAATTTCTTTGATTTTTGCAATTATGTGTAAATTTACTTTTCTCATAGGACAACTTTTCAAACTATGTACTAGTCATAGAATGTTTTCTTGGAAGATATTAGCGAGAGATAGTTAATTTGGATTCGATACTTTGGACATGGGCCTCACTTTTGGGTTTTTTAGACTATGCTATGTTTCATATTTTGTACTCTAAGGCTATATCATGAGGCTACAACTCCTTTTCTTATTAGTATAACTAGTATTTGTTTCTGTTAAAAAGAAAATTAACACAATCGCTTAATTACAAGTGCTTAATATAAGTTAACCACTGACATTTCCATCCTTTTTAACTAATGGCATCGATGGGGAGTGTATGAATGTAGATCCATGTTAAACTTGGATCTATAAATCATTGATAAGGATCAAATTTTTGGATGTGCACATTTTTTTATCATTTAATTCTATGTCATGTTTCAATTCCATCATACTAAATGATAAAAAAAAATACATCTCAAGATGTTTGTCCCTCTAGATTCAGTGTTAATATGGATTTATGTTGGTTTAATTATGGCTGACTATGGTTGGAGATCATTGAGAATGGTTTGTGATGGTTGACCATGTTTGACTATGCTTGACCATGTTTGATGACGGTCGACCACGGTTGATTATTAACTATAATTGACCATGATTCAATGTAGTCAATTATTGTTTACTATATTTAAATATGGTTAACCATTTTTAACTATTTGATAATGGTTGACTACAGTTGATCATGTTTTATTATAGTTAAATTTGATTGACCATGGTTGAATTTTTAACCATTATTGACTATGGTTGATCATGTTTTACAATTGTTAACTATTTTTTACCATGAATCATTATGTTTAAGGATGGTTAACCATGTTTAATTATATTAGTTAACTATGATTTGATAATGGTTAACCATTGTTGATTATGTTGACAATGGTTTAGCATGTGTTGATGAGGGTTCATAATGGTTAACTATGGTTTGACCATGTTTAATTATGATAAAAAAAATGTTTATGTATGTTTAACTATGATTGACTAAGTTTAACTATTCTTCAGCATGTTTACCTATGGTTGAACATGGTTGGGAAGTTTTTACTATGCTTAACCATGTTTAATTGCGCTAGACCATGTTTGATAAACGTTGACTATGGTTGATGACAAGTTGTTATGGTGACCATGTTTGACTATGGTTGACTTTATGATAAGAATATATTGACTTTAATATAATGTCAGATGTCACATTATGGTTAACTTTAATATAATGTCACATTGTGATATTAAGATGTTGACTTGTATTCTATGTCAGATTATAATGTTTAAGGGTTGAAGTCAAAATTATGTCACATTACAATATTAGAAGGTTGAGTTCAACAAAAGTCACATTACAACATTGTATGTGATAGTAGTTATATACCACATCTTGAGATTAACAGGATGATGGTTGGATATTCTTCACCCTCTTTGACTATCGTTGAGTGTGGTTGACTTAGTCTACCATAGTTGATAATAATTTATTGTAATTGATTGCAGCTCATTGTGTTTGGAAATGGTTAACGTTTGTTGACGTTGTTTTGTGATGTTTAACTATTGATGGCCATTTTTAACTATTATTAATAATGGTTATCTATTATTAAGAATGGTTGACCATGTTTGACTATGGTTGGCCATGTTTAGCCATGCTTTACTATAACTAAGCATGTTTGACCGTGGTTGACTATTGTTAACCATGGTTCACTATGTTTGATGATGGTTAACCACTGGTTGACTATGTTTAATTATGATTTACTATGGTTCGATAATGGGAAACCAAGTTTGACTTTATTTGAAAATGGTTGACCATGCTCAATTAGGGATGACCATGGTTGACTATGGTTCACCATGGTTAACTATATGGTTCACCACATTTTTCCTATGGTTGGTGATTTTTTATCATGGTTAATTATGGCTAACCATGGTTTACTATATTTGAAAACATTTAATTATGGTCGTGTTTGAAAATTATTGATGATGTTTTGCCATGCTTAGCAATATTTGACTATGGCTGACTACTTGATTATGGATGACGATGGTTGAATATGCTTGACATTATGGCATGAAGATGTTGATTTCAATATTATGTGACATGCCACATTGTTGTTGACTTAATTACTATGTCACATCATGACATTAAGAGGTTTTCTTGTATTTTATGTCACATTGAAATAGTAAGAGGCTCGATTAAAAATTATATCACATTATGACAATAAGACATTGAATTCAATAAAACATCACATTATGAAATTATGCATGACAACAATACTATATCACATTATGACATTAAGAGGTTGACTTCAATATTATATCACATTGTGACACAAAGAGACTAATAATATTATTATCTTTCATTGGGACTACACGATTCATTGTGTTTTTCTATCACTAACCATGAATAGTAATATTTGACTACGGTTGACCATGTTTAACTATGGTTGACAATGCTTGAGTATGGTTGACTATGTTAGACCATGATTTTCAACCATGTTTGATTATGGCTGAACACTATGGTTGAATTTGCATAATGAAAGTGCTGACTTCAGTATTATGTCACATGTCACATTATGGTTGAATTTGCATCATGAAAGTGCTGACTTCAGTATTATGTCACATGTCACATTATGGTTGACTTGAATATTATGTCACATCATGGAAATAATGGTTGACTTTTGTTTTATGTCAGATTATAACATTTGGAGGATCAAATCAAAATTATGTCAGATTATGACATTAATATGTTAAATTCAACAAAATTCACATTGTGATACTATGCATGACAACAATATTATATCCAATTATATGGTTAGAAGGTTAAGTTCAATATTATATCGCATTGCAACACTAAGAGAATGATAATAAATATGCTACATTTGGATGTTCATCTTCGTTGACTTATGTTGAATTACTATGTTCCTCAATGGTTATGTTGCAGTGTAGTGTTAATCAAGGATTACGCCAAATTGAGACATTCGTCAAGAGTTATGTTTGATTGTGACATTTCTCAATTATTATCTTGCATCATGACATATATATTAGTTGACTTCTGTCAAATTACTATGTTCCTCAATAACCATGTCTTATTATGACATTCCTCTTAGTTTACTTATGTTGAATTTCTACATTTCTTAACAATTATTATGCATTGCAACATTCATCTAGATTTATGTCTCATTCCTATATTCCTTAAGTTTGATCTTGGATTGTGATGTCTCTCAAGTGTTGTGTTTGATTAGGACATAATTTTGAATTCAACCTCTTAATGTTGCAATGTGATAGGAAGAGGCTAAGTTCAATATTATGTCATATTATGACATTAAGAGGTTTACTTCAATATTATTTCACATTACAACATTTAATTGAAGTTACCCATAATATTATTTTTTAAATATCGTATTATTACATAGTATTTATTGGGGCTCATAAAAATTTGCTTCCCTTTTTTTATGCAATGGGAATGCCCACTTGTTGAAAAAACAACATGTGTGCATTATAAGGAACATGTGCACATTCCTATCTAAACAAATTTGGTTCCCTTCCAGAACTCCACGCAGAAATGCCACATTTTAAGTCGGAAGACCAATCAATGTGGGAACGCATATGTGCATTCCTAACCATGCACACATAGAAACACACGTGAGTTCCTATTTGTTCTAAAAATTTGGGCCAACTGGTTCACATATTTGTGAATCGACCCCGCCTATCCAAGAATGAAGAGCTCACTAGAAGTGAACGCAAGAACATTCCATCTTGTAGAATCCACCAACACATATACTACCATCATCATCTACTGTAGGTACGCTCAATTTTTGTTATTATTATTTTGTTTCATTTTAAAATATTGTTTTTTTAAATGTTTTTATTCTTTAATTGTAATCATTATTCAACAAATATGGTATAAAACTGGGACCCAAATATAAAAAAAATCTAAACCCTTACAATACCCAAACAATGAATTAAATCAATGCTTAGATGACTTAATAAACCTAATTGGTGAACTTCAAAACACAAGAGAACCATCTCGCCAGTCATTAGCCACATCCCTTAACTCCATTCGTGCTTCCATTGCATGTTCCCAAGGGAAATTAGAAAGGAGTAAGTTAAAAAATTAAATATAACCAAATAATCCATCTTCTTATTTTTTCTTATTTTTCATTAACCTAAGAACCAACTAACCACTTGATCCAAGAAAGAGGAATATTTGCATGGATTGGTGCACATTTCAATCATGGAGAGACCATTGAATGGATTGATGGTTTATGGTGTTTGAATAACCTCCCTACAATAACAAGTAGGTTCCCTTGTATTTTAATAAGAAATTATGAGGCAAGTTCGTTCTTGGTATACATTTCAATTATTTTGACATTAGTAAATTCCAGGGGTTGGTCTTGGCTCTTCTTAGCATCAATAATATAACATTATTGACATTATTTTGACATTTACTGTGTAGCTTTTCTTCTTAGGAATTCTGTTCAGATAAATAATATAACCATTAAGCAAGGTATTCTACAGCCTATTTACATTTTTTAAAAGCCCAATTAAATATGTATAAATCCATTAAACCTGAAGCTATAAAATTGCAAAGCCAACTTTTCAAGATCTGGAGAGGTTTGTTTCCACATAAAGTTTCTTAATCCCTATTAATAGATCCAAGGCTATATTGACGACAAATTGCAAAAAAAACTTCCAAACAAGCGAACACTTACATTGTCTTCAGAGGCTCATGAGTTTGGATCACAGTACGGTTGTGATCCAGATGAAAGCCCTGGATGCATGGTGGATTACTGGGATGAGAGTGTGTATATTCTCGCTGGATACTTGATCCGGTCTTCACAATATTAAAGTTGTAATCCCGATCATCCGCATATGCATGAGTGGTTGAAATCCTCCTCCAAATCAAGAAAATCTGAAGGTTCAAAATCTTTGGCCCCTTCGTTCATGTGCAGCGAACAGTTTGTCTCCTGCAGCAACTGGGTCTGTTCCTTACTAAAAGCCTTAATGGAGGCTTGGAACTGGCCGATTCTTGGATCAACATTAGCCATTGCAATTGTCTCAGCAGTCTCCCCGAAAATTGCAAAATGAAGAAGTGATCGAATTCTAATTGAAAACAAAATCTCGAAGAAATATTTATCGTCTCATGGCAGCACATACAGCGCCCTCGGCAGTTGCATTATCAAAGCCAGATCCGGCTAAAGCAAAGCATACGCCCGTGTCTTGGGAAGTCACCACAGGGTCTAAATATGCTGGCAATGTCTTCTTCAATCCCAATGCCTCAGCTGTATAATTAGTATTTATACAGCTTAGGCATTGGAATTGAAGATTAGCGATTCATAGAGCCTTAGATTTCGGTTTTCAATTTTCAGAATTCATAAATAGACTTACAGAGAAAATCCGTTGCTAATTTAGAGTGGGAAAACCTTTTCCCGTGGCTTTATGGAGCCTGTCTAATCCCCGAACACAAACAGAGCCGAGACTTTTGACGTGCTTGTTGTTTCATATGATTAGCTATAGAAAGTGAAGAACACAATGTTTACTAGTAACAATCATATTCTTAAATGTGGTTGATATTTTTAAATGACCACACATTTAAAAATGGTTACCGTTGAGAAATAACAAAATTAAAATTTTAATAAATTTTACCAACAATAAATACACCATTGAAGGATTTAGCGAGCAACGCTAACTCCATTGTACTGTGAAGAAGAGTAGCAACGAGGTTAGACATTGAAAGGATCCATTAAATTCCTGGAATTTATATGTAGGTAGCACCATCGCAAATGGCAGTGCCAGTCTCGAAAAACCTGCTCATTGTCATGAGAATTAACGATTAATTATTCATTTAACTTTATTGATTATTCATTTAATCTCTTGAAGCTCTCTACCAAATTAAGAAAAGTAATTAAAAAAATTGATGTTGTCTATAAAATAAAAACTTAAAACATAAATCTTGATTTATGAATCAAGAAATATCAAATTTCTTGAGTTTAAATTAAAAAAAAAAAAAAAATACAACTCAAGAAAATGGATCCCTCTAGCTTCATAGATTCCTATGCTAATTATAAGAAAATGGCAAGTTGGTGAGATAGAATATATATAGGAGGCCACAATAATATATTGATATATTTGAATATTAATTATTAAAATAAAAATAAAAATTAATGTTAAAAAATTTATATAAAAATAATTAATAAAAAACCATAAATATCAAAATTAAATATAAAACATAATTTCATTTTTATAATTCTAAAAGGGAACACAAACTTATGGTAATCTAAACATCAAAAAATTTATGAACAATCTTCTTATTCAAAATTTATATATAATGTTTTTAATCTTTATATTTAGTTTTAGATGTTATAGCTTTTACACATCGAAAATTGGGACTCTATTTCTATTTTCCTTCTATTTCATATCTAACAGATCTGTATTACCCTCTAGATATATTAGAACAGATCTTTATTACCCTGTAGATATATTAGATTGTTCTAATGAAAATTAAATGCCAGCTTAAAGATCAGTTTAAGAATGATTTCAGCAAACTCATGTTAAATGTTGCAGCATATGAGGAGAATTACAGTTTAATTACCATGTGTAAAAGCCAAACTTCCTTCAAGAAAACAATGGATAAGCGTTGCTATAATTGATTAATATTTTGATAATAAAGAGAAGTGGAAGCAAATGATCGAACCATTGTTATTGTAGTAGTTGCAAAAACAAATAATCGGGTGTAACAGATCAACGGTACTGCCACAAAGGTAGGCTCCTTATAAGTTTGCATCTAACTGAAACCTAGCTACTATGTGGATCTGAATAGCTGATTACTTGAACTGAAGGTGAGAGAAGAAGGTTTGGCCGAATCGCCAGTTGGAAGGGACTGCATTATAGAAGGTGAGAGTCTGCCCATCACCTATCATCACTCGGAAGGAGAGAGCCTTCCCTTCCAGATTGCCAATGTTGTTTACCCAACTCGCACCCCAGTTTCTGTTCAAGGCTTGCCTGTAATTAGCAGGGAACCCACCTGCATTTACCCATACGCCCCTCACATCCCCGCTCCCGCCCACATTGCTTATGACCACCGCATTGAAGTAGGCGTTCCCTTTCATGGAAAACCTGAGCCCTCCCTTCCTGAGGCATGGCACCCTTCTGTAAAAGACAGGCACAATTCCTGCTTTGTAACGGGCGATCGTGAGGTAGGCAGGCATTGATAGGTCGAAGTGGTGGTTGGGATGATTGCACCATCCAGCTCCATAGGGCGGACACAAGTTGGTAGCAGTGACTCGAATCCTGGTTCTACCTGGGAGGCACCAAGCTGGATCATCTTTCGCATTGCACAACAATTCATAGCAAGATCCACACGCCTCCCCTTCTCTGAACAGTGCACCGCTCAGTGCTGTGTTGCTTATGCCATATCCACCTTCGTACATGTTCTCATAACCGCAGGCTCCTCCTGACAATATGCCATCAATGCCAAAACCGCCAGATCCAAACAATAACCCATCAGATTCAAGAAATAACAAACAGATGCGGCAATTTTAATCGAATTATTAAAATAGCAAAATATTTAGAGAATTAGGTTACCCATATCGGTTGATGTTCCATGAGCCTCTCCATAGAATGTTGCATGGGCTGGCATCCATCCTCTTCCGCCGCCTGCATTTACCAATTTGAATTGTTCCGAAACGTAGCACATTATCACCATCCGGATGATCAAATTGACGGCCATGATCAGCATCATATTATTCCTTGCCATCATCGTGTGTAGCTAAATTGCAATTCAAATATTTTCTGTAACTCAATTCCGATATAGAGCTATCGATGCAGTGAGCTTGAGCTTGCTGTGTGAGCTTCAGCTATATATATAGCTAAAATTCGTGCACAACACCCCTGCATCTCGTTCAAAGTCACATTCGTTTTCACGTCAGCCTTCTAAAGAAACAGTTTTTGTCCTCGGGAAAGTGCTGCACAGCCAGTTGCACGACAGAGTCCTTGACATCGAAACTATATCCATAGTTTTGTGGAAATATATGTGAACAACGGGAGTATTGTATAGAGTTAGCCCAACAATGGAATTTAAAGGGGCGTTATCACCTATACCATTCTTATCAGTTAACGAGACGGATTACAACTGTAATTTTTTCATTTTTCATTTTAATTTACTTATTTTAAATTTTAAAATTTCTTTATCCATTTATATTATTTTATTTAATTTTGAATTATTTTCAGCACTATTTAAATGAAATTTCTCTTTCCCATCGAGAAAAGTATACAATATAAAGTATCATGGTCAGTTTCGCTGGAAAAAAAAGTATCATGGTCAGTTCTTTCTTTCACATGGACTATAACACTTCAAAAAATATAATTTAAGCTATGATTAGACTAAATATTATCTTTTTTAAAGGTATATTATAAAAGATATAGTTGGAAGGTTTTGAATAGATATAACGAGTTATTGGTTATAAATTAAGGGTAGAGGAAATAAATTCTCATGTTCGAATTATAATTCTTATCAAATTTTAAAATTAAATTTATTTGATCTAAATAATTTTTTTTTAAATATAATAATAAATTAGTGTCGAGTTCTTTATGATTCCAAGGGATATCAAATAATTTTTTTTTTTTTTTTTTTTAGCAAGAAAAAAGCATATCAATGTTATTCATACGAATCAAAAGGTATATGAAGTTAAGCTTAAGTTCAATGGATTTCTTTTGACATCTCTGTCCAAGAAACACCCAGTCATCATCTTTCAAAAATATATTTGAACATCACATAGGATGTCATTGAAACCTTCGAACCTCCAAAAAAACCAACCTAAAGCTTATCAAGCCTATCATTTCTAGGATGCACAATAAAATTATTCAAAAAGGTTCAATACACCAAAATTCAAAACCTTAGAATTCTAAATTTCTTCCCAAGCCAGAATCCCAACATCTCCCAACAGGGCCTGTTTTGACAATTTATCCGCCAGAGAATTATGTTGTCTGTAAATGTGCTGAAATGGAATATTCCTGAATCCTTGAATAACTGATTTGATTCTTTGGCACCAGTGGACAAGAGCTAATACTTTAATATCAAATGCACCTTGAGCCCATTTTATTGTGACTTTAGAGTCACCAAAGACTTTCAGATCATCAATACCAAAAATCTTTGCCACCTTTAAAACACACCACAGCGCAATGAGTTCAGCTTTCGTATTTGTTCCCAGGCCGCAATTCATTTTGAGAGAGAAATGATGAAATTTGTTTAGAAAAACTGCTCCACCTATCGCACAAAGACCATCTTGTGCCGCACCATCAAAGAAAAGAACAGGACAATTAAAAACAGGCTCAAATGCTCCAACCCTTCTTACCACTGTTGGTTTCTTCCCTTTATAAATGGATTTATAAAGAGAAATAATTTGTTCTACCCCCTTCGACACCAATGGAGCTAAATCTTCAAAAACAGTTTTGTTTCTGATATACCAAATGACCCATGAAATAAAAAGTGGAAGAACAGGATGTGTTCTACATTCCTTGAACCATTTTAAGAAAGAAAATTCAAAAGACTCCCTACCCCAAACCAGATTTATATCCAAACCAGCACAAACCTTCTCCCAAACTTCTCTAGTAAACCTGCAACTTACCAAAATATGCTGCGTAGATTCCGCTTCAGATTTACATAAGGAGCATCTATTTGGTCCAGTCCACCCCATTCTAACCAATGCATCCCACGTTTTCAAATTTTCTTTAAAAGCAAACCATCCAAAGCACTTAAGTTTGATAGGTAACTTCCATCTCCACAGCTTCTTGAACCACCGATGTTGTGGGGAAAAATTCCTGTTTTATATAATATAATTGTAGGCTGTTTTGGCTGTAACAACTCCTGAGATAGGATTCCCATCCCATTTCAATACATCACACTGGGCCGAGAGCCTACATCCACTTGAGTTCAAACGGGAGAAGAAATGATCCCATTCTCTTTCAAAACGGCCTAGTAGGCCCAAATCAACTCCCTTTAGCCAGTAAGAAGTTCCATTCAATGAGACATAATTCCTCATCCGATCCAATGTAGTGAAATTCCTATCCCTTAGAAATTCAAGAATTTCCACTGACAGCTTAAAATCCTCATCAACTCCCAAAATACGATCAACACCAACTTGGATTTTCTGTCCATTACCTACCTACCAAGATAAATTACTACCAATCCAGTGAAAAAACTGTATAAAACCTTTCCAAATCATAGAGGAGTTCCTAGTTTTCTTGACAGAATTTTTGATCCAATCCAGAGTATCCAATTTCATGTACTTCACTTTCAATAGCTGTGACCATAAAGTATTACCCATCAAACCTCTCCAAAGACTCTTTAGCCACAATGCCTTCCGAAAGATATCCAAATTTTTAATCCCCCAACCACTGCATTTTTCAGGGGATGTAATATAATCCCATTTGGCCATTATTAAACCTCTGTGATCCAAACCACCTGTCCACAAAAAGTTTGAGCATAATCTATTTAATTGCTTCAGGATTGATTTGGGCATTCTGAACAAAGATAACCAGTAAACTGGGATGCTAGTAAGAACATCCTTGACCAGTGTAAGGTGGCCTCCAATCGATAGAAGTCTGTTTGTCCAGGATTGAATTATATGCTCCATCTTCATAACAAGCCAGGACCAATCCCTCATTCTATAATTATTTAGCTTTAAAAAATAACCTAGATATATAAATCTATCCTCTAATTTCTAAACTTTATATGGAAGAGTATTTTGTAACTCCTCAATTTGCAAATCATCCAAATTATGCTGAAATAAGATGGATTTCCTACCACTAACCTTCATACCTGATGCACAGCAGAAGAGAGATATAGAATTTCTGAAGCATCTTCTTTCACCAATTGAGTTTGCACCAGCTAGCAGAACATCATCAACAAAGAGAAAATGTGAAATAGATATCTCTCTGGAGAGTTTAATCCCTTTTATAAGACCATCATTTTTTGCTCTAAGGAGGATTCTGCTTAAGCCATCAATGACCAGCACAAATAGAATAGGTGACAGTGGACAGCCCTGTCTTATCCCCCGCGAGCACTTAAAGAAATTTGATGGGATTCCATTAACAAGAACATCAATGTTTGTTGAAGTCACACAGGACATAATCCACTTCAGCATCATAGGTGACAGGCCAATTTGTATAAGAAGAATTCTGAGGAAACACCAATCCACCCGATCAAAGGCTTTTTCAAGATCCATTTTTAGAAGGAAAGCCTTTTTGTTCCGAATCTTTATGGTATGGATTATTTACTCGGTAATACCAACTGCATCCAGAATCTGTCTGTCATGGAGAAAGCCAAACTGGTTTGATGACACAAACATTGACATCCCAGGCTTAATCCTCGCAGCAATGATCTTAGATATAAGCTTGTAAATTAAATTACATAAAGAAATAGGCCTGTATTCTCCAAAGGATGAGGGTTTATTAAATTTTGAAATTAAGGTCAGAAAATTTGAATTCAAGGCACCCGAAATGTAACCATTGAGTCTGGAGTATTCCACCATTGCTAGAATTTCTTCTCCCATTAAGTAAAAAAAGTGAAGAAATAACTCCACAGTCCAACCATCAGGCCCAGGACTTTTATCTTTTGCAAAATGTTTCAATGTATCTTCAACTTCTTTTAGAGTAACCTCTTGTTCCAACTCCATTGCTTCCTGAGAACTGAAAAAAACTGGATACATGCGAGCAATCTCTATTTGTTTCAGCAAATCACTCCCTCCTAGATCTTTGAAAATATTACCAAAGAAATTTGCGGCAGCAGATTGAAGCTGATTCTGACCATTAATAGCAACCTCATCATCATCCTTATGTGATGCATAAGTGTGAAAATACTTGGTATTTATGTCCCTGAGCTCCAGCCACAGGGCTCGACTTTTTAATCTCCACTCAGCTTCCTCTTGAACCAATAAAGCCTCCTTTTCTGCATTCAGTAGCTTCAATAAATCTTGATCCACTTCATTGTCCAATGAGCCAAGTTTCTTTTGATAAACCTTCTTAATTTGATCCTGCAGATCCTCATATTCCTGAAGATCCAACTTCTTTTTATTTTTTATCCATGACTTTACCACAGCTTTCAAATTCCTGAGTTTTAAAACAAAAGTATCCATAGGATTTAAGTCCCAATCCTGATAAGGAACAAGCCATGACTGTCTAATAGCATCACAGAATTTCTCATCATGCAGCCAAGTACTATTAAACTTAAATGGGAAATTCTTTGGACCCTGAGCATCGTCAAACTGAAGAAAAATTGGCCAATGGTCCGAAAATATATTCTCCCCCACCCAAGACCGATATCTTTGAAATTGTTGAAGCAGAGGCCATGCAACTAGGAAGCGATCAAGTCTTTTAAGGATGCCTTCTTTCCCAGTGCTGTCGTTTGTCCCAGTTGGCAGAATAGGAACAGGAGCCACATCCACCAAGTCACAATTTACCATTAACTCAGAAAAATATTCATCTAAATCATCAAATCGAGCCTTGGAGCCCCAGATTTTAGACCAATTTAAAGAGAAATTGAGGTCTCCTGCAAGAATAAGATTAGGATAATTTAGTAGCCCAGATAGTTTGAGTTGATCCCAGAACTCAACCCTGCTATTGTAAGGTCCATAGCAATTTAGGATAGAAATTTCAGAATTTTGAAATAACCCCCGTCCCTGCATCAAAATCCCCCACTTAGATTTATAGGTTTTGAAACAGAAGCAAATAGGGTTCCAACCAACAACCAAACCACCAGACTTCCCACAAGCACTAATAACATAAAACTCCCACCCAGGGCAAACACTGACCAATTTTAGGATAGCCTCTTTATTAGAACACATTGTTTCCTGAATAAGAAGAACATCCGGGCTAGTAGCAGTTAACAGTTTCGACAAGGCCCTACCCCGGGAAACCTTGCCTAACCCTCGAATATTTAATGAAGCAATCAACATTACTTACCCTGGCTCGAGGGAAACACTGCTCTAAGTTCCCTAGGGTTTGAAGGATCACCACTACCAACGGATGCATCATCAATTCTCACCGAAAGTGGAACAAAAACATCACCAATTGGCTCAATATTGTTCACCCCACGGGGTTTCTTTGCTTTCCTAATGGTTACATTTTTAAACTGAATACTCTCAACTGGTAAAACATCAGAAATTGGGTCTAGATTTTTAGAATAAACCTCCAATGGGGATAACAGGGATGACTCATCACTGGGTTTATAACCGCTCTCATCCAATAACACCTTTTCATCAAAGGATAAAACCCTAGCGACATTGTAGGAAGGCTCACACCTAGGTTCCGAAGCCACAGGCATCACAACATGTTCAGCACTACCCAGGCCAGTTTGTAAAGAACCCTGGTTACCCTTAATAAAAAAAGCCCCCCCCTTCGCCGTAAGATTTAAAGCAATCTCCCCTCTAGATATCCTAAGATTTAAAGACTTTTCAATATCTTCATAAAAATTTAACTCATTCTGTGAAATACCCTTATATGGAGTTTCTTCAATTGACTTACCCATAATAGTCTTCACCTCCGAGACCCCATTTGTGGAAGAAGAATGAACTGTATCCGAAGTAGCCAATGGCTCAGCAATATCCTTCTTCACTTTGAAAGGGCATTTTGCAGCAACATGCCCAGTTTCTCTACAAACGAAGCAGTGGAATGGGATTTTGAAATAGTCCAGTCTCTGGCTTATGACCCTAGAACCCCAAATTAAGTCAACTTCAGCCGGTAAACCTTGCCTCATATCAACTTCCACCATCACACGAGTAGCTCTGCGGTCATACCCGACCAGGGTTTTCTTGTCAAGTCTAACAAATTTACCTATAATGTTTTCCAACCCAATTAAATTCCTCTCAAACCATAATTCAATGGGGAAACCTGGAAGGATCACCCACAAATTGCGAAAACGCTGTGAATCCTTAAGTGGGTCAAACCCAATGTACCATCTTTTAAGACATATGGAGCCCTCTTTAAAATGCCATACCTGGTTCAGAATGCCATCCACATTAACACCAACTGGGAACGTGAATAGAATCCATCTGTTTACCAACAAATTAACTCTTGGTGCCAAACCACAGATAGGCGGCCAGTTCTCATTAACCCAAGACACAATCTCTTCTCTACAACCACCAGCATATTCCAACCGTCCTACAACACCTCGAGCAACCAGCACCTCCATTCGTTCCAGATTGTGACCATAATCAACAGAGAATTGCAAACGACCCTCTCTGGCCTTGATAACTTTTGAATGCCTGCGAACCCTAGCTCGAGATCCCAGTAGATTACTATTCATGGTTCTGGAAGGTACATTCACCATCCCAGGAGAACTCGAAAAAAAATAAGTTGGTGTCGATGGTAAATTCGCCATAGTAATGGCCAAAACCCTGGCCGTCACCCTCACCAAAAAGTAAATCTTGACAAATAACACAACGTGTCTCCACCTGCCCAAACAAGACTGAGGTGGCAGCAGAAGCTCGGATTGCTAGATTTAGACCCAACCAGCCAAAAAAAACCCCAAAGAAAGTAACCCTAGGACAGACTATCCAACCACTAAAGGAAGAAACATAAAAAATGAGCAAAAGGTTAAAAATGGGCCAATCAAAAGAGCGGAGCAGATCCACCACCTTTGACAAACCAAAAGTGAATGGACAAAGCTGCAGATAAACCAAAAATTGGAGCTTGTAGACATAGATCGCATTCCCACTTGTTTTTTTACCTTGGTTGGTACTGTAGATAGCCCGCAGGATATCTATGACTCCAAGTTTCTACAAGCTCAACTATCTAGCTTACTGTAGACATAGAAAATTGATCACGCCACAAACCCTAAGCCCCCCGACAACCAAAACCTCCTCCATCGCTCCGTCCATTCGGGTGACAGCTTCAAATAATTTTTTTTTGCTTGAACAAACACCCAGGCATAACTTTAACATTATGGCAAGGGTTTCTCGTTGCAAAAAGTATGAATATAAATGATATTATAGTTTTCTAGTTGAACAATCATCTCCTCACAATATTAAATTCAATAAAATTATCACAAGAATTCATGATATGAGGTAATCATTTATAGCAATGGAGTTTTATAGATCTAAAAACTTTAAACTTTGCGGCAAACAAAAAAACAAATATAGGGGTTGAATCTATATATGGGGTTGAATTTTTATTGGCATCTTAGAAAAAAAAATTGGGGGAGATATTATAGCTACATCTCTTAATCTCTTTACATACATTTAACATTATGAATGTATTCAATTGCAAAGTTAAGAGGCATTTCCTCCTCCTCATGCAATTTTGAGTTAATTATAAAAAACTCTTTTGTTCCATTCAATCTATTTAAGGCTAGCTTTGCATTATGAACTCACAGGAAATGGAAGTGTTCAATGTATGTGGGTATAAACTAGCTCGATGTCATTCTAGATATGATCTTACTCTAAGTCGTTTTAAATTTTTAAAAGACACAACAAAATTCGAGGAGCTGAAATAAGTCTACAAGGATTGGAAGTATACTCCATCTTGGTTGGTTCATTCTTTTGAGAAGGCTCTTAGAATTGCGGGTGCAACTTATGAATTCGAGAGACCTCCTCTAAATTAAGCTTGTGGTATCATTACATGCAGTTTGGGAAATTCTCAAACTAGTTTTGTTTGGGTTGAGTTCACCTATTTTGGCTTGTGCTATTCTCTTTCTATACCTCTTTTAGTTTCTTAGGTAGGCATGAAGGAGTGCTTCTCATGGTTTCATGACCAACACACTCTGGGAAAAATTCAAACAAGTTCCTTGGGTGAATCCTTTGATTTTTATGTTATGATTTCGAAGCATTGATCTCCCACTATATTTTCAAACATAAGACCTCTTTTCCTATCAATCCTAACACTAAAAATGAGGTTGGATAGCTCCTCGCATAGAAGGAAATGTATTAAGCTACTAATTATTGGTTCTGAAGAAAGGATACTACTTCTAACCTTTCCAGGTAGAATGGCTTCATCTCATGATCACTGTATTATAGGTGTCATCCACAAACATGAGGACATGAAAAGACCCATTTGTTAGTGTGAGAAACACTGTGATAATTCCCAACATAAATTTTCTACGCTTATGAGGAGATGGGAAACTTGGAGGAAAGATTGGGAGTTGAAAATTGAAAGGGAATTAAAGGATAGAAGAAGATAGTTAACATCAATGAAAGGCTAGATAGAAAATCACAAAGCCAATTTGGTGTTGTTGGAAGTAGGAAAGGAATTCTAAAAGGATAAGTTGTAAATATCTAGGAATTGCAAGCTAGATTCCTTCATCTAGAGTTGGAACAAAGACTGTTCACCCCAAGTGGTTTCCATGGAATATGACAGTAGAGAAAAAATCAGAGCGAAAAGGACACCAAGATCTTTCTTAATTGGATTTAGTAGTAACTCGGGGAGGTATAGATATCATGGGATGATCTAATTTATTTGATTATTTGCAATTATGTGTAAATTTAATTTGCTTCTAGGACAATTTTTCAAACTATATACTAGTCATAGAATGTTTTCTTGGAAGATATTAATGAGAGATAGTTAATTTGGATTCAGTACTTTGAACGTGGGCCTCACTTTTGGGTTTTCTAGACTATGCTATGTTTCATATTTTGTACTCTAAGGCTATATGACGAGGCTACAACTCCTTTTCTTATTATTAGAACTAGTATTTGTTTCTGTTAAAAAGAAAATTAACACAATCGCTTAATTACAAGTGTTTAATATAAGTTAACCACTGATATTTTCCATCCTTTTTAACTAATGGCATTGATGGGGAGTGTACGAATGTAGATCCATGTTAAACTCGGATCTATAAATCATTGAGAGGGGTCAAATTTCTTGATGTGCACATTTTTTTATCATTTAATTCTATGTCATGCTTCAATTCCATCATACTAAATGATAAAAAAAATACATCTCAAGAAGTTTGTCCCTCTAGATTCGATGTTAATATGGATTTATATTGCTTTAATTCTATTTAGATATCGTTATACTTATGTGTGTGTGCATGACAACATCTATATTATACTAGGTTGTAGAGCATCTCACCACTCGTGGTGCAATAAAGTACTTGAATTATGTGGTTGTGGTTGTAGAGATTAGGCATCTCAAGGAAGGATTAGTATATTTATTAATAAAACATCAAATATTAAAATATCTATGATATTTGATTATGTTTGAACACAACTGATAACTATAATTGACCATTTTTTACCATGTTTCACAATGGTTGAGTATAGTTGACTTTGGATTGACATTATTGAGAATGGTCAACCATAGTTGATTATGGTGAACCATGTTTGACTTTAGTTAAATATGGTTGAATTCTAGTAAATAATGGTTGGTCATGGTTGACTATTCTTATTAACCATGATTAACTGTGGTTAACTATCCTTAAAATATGGTCGATTATGGCTAAAACCATGGTTGACCATGTTTGATTATGGATGACTATGGTTGGAGATGATTGATAATGATTTGTGATAGTTGATCATGTTTTATTATAGTTGAATTCGATTGACCATGGTTGACTTTTTAACCATTATTGACTATGGTTGATCATGTTTTACAATTGTTGACTATTTTTTACCATGAATCATTATGTTTAACGATGGTTAACCATGTTTAATTATATTGGTTAACTATGATTTGATAATGGTTAACCATAGTTGATTATGTTAACAATGGTTTACCATGTGTGATGAGGGTTCATAATGGTTAACTATGGTTTGACCATGTTTAATTATGATAAAAAAAATGTTTATGTATGTTTAACTATGATTGACTAAGTTTAACTATTCTTTAGCATGTTTACCTATGGTTGAACATGGTTGGGCATTTCTTACTACGCTTAACCGTGTTTAATTGTGCTAGACCATGTTTGATATACGTTGACTATCATTGATGACAATTCACGATATTTGACTATGGATGATTATGTTGGAGTAGATTTTTTATGGTGACCATGTTTGACTATGGTTGACTTTATGACAATATTATATTGACTTTAATATAATGTCACTTGTCACATTATGGTTAACTTTAATATAATGTCACATTGTGACATTAAGATGTTGACTTGTATTCTATGTCAGATTATAATGTTTAAGGGATGAAGTCAAAGTTATGTCACATTACAATATTAGAAGATTGAGTTCAACAAAAGTCACATTACAACATTGTATGTGACATTAGTTATATATCACATCTTGACATTAAGAGGATGATGGTTGGATATGCTTCACCATCTTTGACTATCGTTGAGTGTGGTTGACTTAGTCTACCATAGTTGATAATAATTTATTGTAATTGATTGCAGCTCATTGTGTTTGGTAATGGTTAACTTTTGTTGACGCTGTTATGTGATGTTTAACTATTGATGGCCATTTTTTACTACTATTAATAATGGTTATCTATTATTAAGAATGGTTGACCATGTTTGACTATGGTTGGCCATGTTTAGCTATGGTTTACTATAACTAAGCATGTTTGACCATGGTTGACTATTGTTAACCATGGTTCACTATGTTTGATGATGGTTAACCACTGGTTGACTATGTTTAATTATGATTTACTATGGTTCAATAATGGGAAACCAAGGTTGAATTTATTTGAAAATGGTTGACCATGCTCAATTAGGGATGACCATGGTTGACTATGGTTCACCATGGTTAACTATATGGTTCACCACATTTTTCCTGTGGTTGGTGATTTTTTATCATGGTTAATTATGGCTAACCATGGTTTACTATATTTGAAAACATTTAACTATGGTCATGTTTGAAAATTATTGATGATGTTTTCCCATGTTTAACAATATTTGACTATGGTTGACTACTTGATTATGGATGACTATGGTTGAATATGATTGACAGTCATGGCTTATGATACATAAGAATTATGATTAGGGTCTAAATAATTAGTTTTTAATCCAAAATTATGGGTCGAGACACAAAATAAAACCCATGGGTGTCCAATCCCCAAAATTAAGGCCATGTTCCCCTAACAATCTAAGGATTTATTATATAGGGTAAGCGTTTTGGTTTAGGGACCCATGCATGGCCTGCAAGTCTTAAAATAAATTATTTGGGTCTAAAACCCTAATTTTTGGACAAAAAATAAGGGTTAGTCCACGTGACCCATCCCTTTTGCTTGAGGGGTTGATACCTCACATCACAATCAACCCCTCAAGCAACTTAACTCTTGACTTCTTTGACCTATGGGAACATTACCCCATAATGTGAATTAAACCCTCACACTTACCCAATTCCACACACTTGGCCTCTTCCACTTATGTACTTGGAGACACTATGCCCAAATTCACACTAATCCCTCCAAATAATCACACATTAAACGTCCTAATCATTAGGGCCCCTCACATGTCATTCTAACTCTCAAACACCATAACCCTTGATTCTTATAACCTTGAGAATATATCTCACATACTTACCCCTCATATCCCCATACACCTACCTCTTACCCACAAATACCTTGGATAGTACACCCTAATGCACATCAATCTCTTCAAATTTTTGCACACTACACTCATCTCAAGGATCCAATACACCATAGTGGACACTAAAATAACCTTAACCATCAACTAATACAACCACAAGAAGAAATTTATATTTTACTACATAGTAACCCTTTCACACACTTATTAACACTCATGCACTTGGATTTCATGCATTATGTACCTACACACACTACCCCCTATTTCACACTAGAAGTCTTCCCACCAATTAAAAAACACACCCCCAACTCTATAAACCTTAGTAATGATACTAAACCCCTAAAATAGCTTAACCCCTCCCAATCAAACCTCAAAATCACATTTCCCCAAATTGCAATGAAGTCCTCACACACTTACACAACCTCATGAACTTATCCCACACATGTTGCGGCCTTAGAATACTGTATGCTCCAATACACACTAACTCCTCCAACCCCTTACATATTATACCAGTTAAAGCCTATGAACCACCACATGACAATCATCTCCTCAAACACCTTAATCCTTGACCCCTTCAAGTGCAAGTACACATTGTTTTATAACTACAATGAAACCCTCACACAATTAATCACCTCCATCCATTTGGGAGCAACTTTTTAGCTCTCAAATGATGTCTCTCCTTGATGGATAATTTGGCTATAACCAAATTCGTCTTAAGAGATATGATCACTATAAAACCATTTTTACAACAAGATGGGGCACTATCACTTAGGACCGCATGCCTTTTGGTTTAATTAATGTGTGTGAAACATTTCAGAGGGTCGTGCATGTTTCCTTTGACGACCTCATCAGGATTATCATTCAAATCTACCTTAATGATTTAATTGTTCATTCAAAATTAGGAGAAGATCATTGTTGTCATCTTAGATAGGTTTTTCTTCATTGCAAACAATTTGGTATTTCTCTTATCCCTACAGAATCTATTTTTGGAGTTTCTTCAAGAAAACTACTTGGACATGTTGTTTATAGTTTGGGTATTAGCATTGAATCTGAAAGAGTCAAATCTATTTAGGATCTTCCTCCCCCTACTTAAAAAAAGGGAGTTCATTTTTTTATGGGTAAATTTAAATTTGTTTACCATTTCACTCCCAATTTTTCTAAAATGTTTAAACCTATTCATAGTTTATTAAAAGGAGAAATGGATTTTACCTGTATATAGGACGCTCAATATCCTTTTGTAGAGATTAAATCCACTATTTCTAAAACCCCAATTTTGGAAAAACATGATTTTTCAAAATATTTTGTAATATATACTAATGCAACTGAAGAAGAAGTTTCAACTATCTTATTACAAAAAAAATAACAAGGATTCAAATGCGCTATTGCTTTTTCAATTCAAATCCTTTTTGATGAATATGCCTTGAAATTCACTCTAATTGAAAAGCATTCTTTCTATTTAGTGAAATCTATTGAAAAATTTCAACGTTTTATCTTAGGCAAGCATACTTAGGTTCAAGTGCCTTTGCTAGCAGTCAAATTTTTACTTTTCCAGACCTTCTTGTCATGTAAATTGGAATATTGGTTAACCAAAATTCAAGAGCATGATCTCTCGATAATAGTTGCTAATACTATTAAAGGAAGAGATGTAGCTTTACATTTATCTCAAAATACTGAATATGGTTATGATTCGCTTGCTAATGATGATTCTTTAACAACCCTCTTTATGTTGAAAGTGAAGATATTGGTTTGCATTCAATCATCCTTGGTATAGAAACATTATTTATTATCTTAAACATGAATAGTGTCCAACAATATTAGAAAATCATGAAAGAAGGGGGTTGAGATTATAATGAAAAAATTATATTGTCTTAGGCTCTTTGCTATATTTTGAAGATCCCTTGGTGGAATTATTTTAAGATGTATATATGAAGGAATTGCTCAAAATATGTTAGAGTTTTACATTGCATAGATGCAGAAACCATCCACATAAGTGGGAACTTTGTAGCCAAATCAACTACTCATAAGATTCTTCGTATATGGTATTATTGGTCCTTTATTTTTCAATATTCATATAAATTTGTACGATTTTGGGATGCATGCCAATGAGCTATAGGTAAGCAGAAATTGTCTACAATGTTAAAGCTACAACATCATGAGTCATTCTCCAAGTCAATCTTGTGCGCCAAGATTGAGCCTCATGTGTCGAGCTAGTTCCTTATAGGATCCTGAGTTGGAATCAGGAAACTTGGAGTAGAATCTTGAGTTGGAATCAAGAATGACTAAGCCTTATGTGTAAAGGTTAAAGCCTCATGTGTTGAGGTAAGAGCTTTGTATGTCAAAGTGATGGTGTTTATTGTTTGTCAAGACTGAGGTCTTGTGTGTCAAGACATATCCTCATGTGTTGAGGTAATGCTTTGCTTGTCGAAGCATGAATGATACATGTGACGTACTACTAACCATGGTATTAGATATGGATAAGCTATTAAGTCTCCTTTAGAGACTGGCCACCTCTAGAGTGAATTACTTTAGCATATGATCAATTGGAACAATATTAGAACGAGATGATCACATTATTGGAAAAATATCTTTAGTATATTTGATATGATAAATAATCAAGTTGGCACAAGTGTACCATGCAGATAAGACAAGAGATAAAGATGAGATGAGTTAAGATAAGAGAGAACTCAAATTTGTTGACTTTAGTGATCATTGTGCTAAATGAGTTAGCTATGTGTTAACAAGAAATATTTCAGTTATCAAGTGTGCTAAAAGAGTTAACTAAAATGTTAACAAGAAATACTTCTATAAAAAGATTTAATTAAAGTGTTAACAAAGAAGATTTAGTTAACTAAGTGTTATGCATGACAACACTTAAAGACGACACTTGCATGTCGACACTTTATTTAAAATAAAAGACGACACTTGCATGACAACAATTGAGTTAAACTAAAAGATGACACTTGAGTTATGACACTTGAGTTGCGACACTTGAGTTACGACACTTGAGTTACGACACTCGACACTTGAGTTAGCCGCCTAACTAAGTGATCTAGCATTCAGTTGAAGGCCGAGTTCATCCCAAAGTCAGAAGAGAAAGATAAAATCCAAATCATGAGAAGTATTGCACAACTTGTCATGCAGGATTTATGAAACAAATGTCAGAGCGAATCCTCTCTTGAAAGCAATTCACAACTTTTGTACATGTGACAAAAATTAGCTAATTGGTTTAGTGCAAAATATTAATCTGAGTTGTCTTTCTCTTTCTAGCTCTGTAATTGCACTAGGGGTGCTTGGCATTTCTCTCTGATATTTCACTAGGGGTGCTTGGTATTTCTCTCTGATATTGCACCAGGGGTTCTTGATGTAATCTACTCATTGTAAATGAAACATTCTCTATTATCTATCAATATACTAATTTTGTTGGGGTTTTCTCCCTCAAGTTATAGAGGGTTTCCCCAGGGTAAATTTATGTGTCGATTGTGGATGTTTATGCTTCTGATTATTCATTGTTTTCAAGTACTATTGTAATTATGCAATTAAGTTTAAAAAATCAACATATAATTCCTTTAAAACATGAAACTCCATTCTTCCCTTTATCTCAATGGGGATTATATTTTATTCGACCTATTAACCCTCCTTTTTCTAATCATGTTTTTATTCTAACCACAATTGACTATTTCACAAAATGGTCAGAAGTTGTTTAGATATGCTCTCAAGGACACCGACGACCAAGATAACAACTTTGGGTACTCTTATGCATATGTATCCTTTCACCCATGATGCATACAAGGATGAATACATAGAATATGAGGACTTCAACGAGGTATTTCAATAGATACAAGGCCAATTCCATGTAGAGGAAGGTGATGGCAAGGTTTACTATCATATCTAGGATAGGTTGCACTACAAGTTGGACAAGTCCACGTTGCTAAAGGTGAAATATTGCAATTGATGAGAGAGGCTCGCACCTCCAAATTTGTAAAGAATTCTGGTGTTGGAAATACAATTTCCAACTTTCAAAGTTAGGTTTATTGACATAGAATACAAGAAGATGTAGCTCGGCTTATAAGAGGATGCATACTTTGTTGTACAAGAAATCCTAGTAATTGGAAGCAATGCCTAAAACATCCCTTACTTGTTCCTACGAGACCATGGGAGAGCATATCCATGGATTTTGTGGGTGGTATTCCAACCACTAAGGGACATGACTATTTATTTGTGGTAGTTGATATATTTAGCAAGATGTGCATTCGTATTCCTTGTAAAAGGACCATCAAAGGAAAAGAGGTATAAAACATGTTCTTTGAACAAGTCTAGGTGAACTTTGGGATACCAAGGAGCATAAAAGATGGACACTAAGTTGAAGAGATCCACAACATTTAATCCATAGATAGATGGGAAGACATAAGTAGGCAACAAGACTTTGGTTAATCTTTTGAGGGGTTACAATCAGAATCATTTGAAGACTTGGGATGGAAATCTAATCTACATCCAACACTCTTATAACAGAGTAATCCGCACTTCCATTGGAAATTCCCATTTTGAAACTTATATTGGGTATCTTCCACCTTCAACTCTAAATGTTGTTTATGGACAACAAGGGGGAGTGAGGTAAGCTATCATAGGTGAAGCAATAAGATATGAAAAATTCATTGATAAGATCAGGAAAATCCATTTACAAGCACATGAGGAGCTCAAGAGGTCACATGATTTAAGTATAAGGAAGGACACGACCAACACAAGGTTGATAGAATATTCAAGTTGGGATATAGAGTTTTGGTTGCACTTGAATCAGTAACAACTAGAAGGACCTAGTAAGAAGATTAAGGAATTATATGGAAATTTTGAAGTGTTGGAGAAGGTGTGAGGTAACTCCTACAGACCCAATCTACTCCCATATATGCGCATTTACTGAGTAGTGAATGTAGAAAATGAAAAACTCTATGAACCTTCCATGTTCGACTAGGAACCTGAGTAGGTATTACCTTCTATAGAGGATTTAACACCAGAAGCTCGGGTAGAATTAACAGAAGACAATATTTTTCAGAAAAAGTCTAGAACAACCAAGCGAGGATGTGGCGAGGATAGTATGAATTCTGGAAAGTGGGGTTGAAAGGACAACTTATAGACAAGCCTAAATGATACTCTAAGTAGAAGGTAGAGGAAAACTTTCCTCACCTCATTTAGTAAAATATTTTGGGGACCAAAAGCTTCCGAAAATGGGAAGGTGTGATTTGAAATATATCAATATAAAATTTCCCATCTATTTTGGTTCTTTATTGGTGGAGACATTCGATGAATTGAATTGTAGGGACCATTTTAGGGGCATGTCTAACTTTGGAGATTTAGTGTCCAAAACCTTCTCAAGCTTGCTTGAGTGTATAAATAATATTTTTGGGGGTGAAAAACTCCATCACTTTGTGATGGCCCCTCACATGATTATATACTCTGAGACCTTTCTAATGGTCCAAGAATCTCCTCAAACATAGTTCGTATGAAGAATTGATGCCTCAGGTACCGAGTGGATTCCATGTTAACTCTCATTTCTCACATATGCAGAGCTAGTCACGTGTGGACTTTAAAGAAAATTCTAGAAGGTCCAAAACCCTAACCCTAATTAGGAGTTGGGGCATGCAAAAAACCTAAAAGAGAAAGGCATAATCCTCAAATATGGTTTGGTTTTTCCATATAATGAGTTTTCGGTGGGTATATTGTGTTATTGTTTAGATTGTGTATTTCTTTGCTCTAGTTATCTTTCCTTCAGTTCCATTTTTTTAGCATTTAGTGGAAATACGATAATAAAAAGAACAAATTCGTATGATCTATTTTGATGAATTGTTCTAGTGGACTGTCCACGATAGTTTACAGATCATTGGGATAAACTAATGGGTTGGTGCATAAACATCCTAATCTTAAGCTTGCTGGGAAAATTATCCTTTTTGCACAAATAGCTACCCCCTGTTAGTTTCTCAACATTTAATTCAATTTGATCTAGAATCCTAACTGAGAGAACAACATGTACACCATATCAAACACAAGAGACAAGAAACACAAAGCATTTCACCGGGGAAAACCAAGAAGGTGAAAAACCCCACAACTTCCTCAGAGATAGAATCAGCATCAATTCAAAGATCACAAAGATCAAACCCCACAACAAGAGATATTCTCCTATCAGCTCCTCCTCCTCCACTTGTGCATACTCCTCCTCTCTCTCACTAATGCGAAGTGAGTGAGTGTGTGAATTAAATAAAGGAGAGAGTCACACTCTCTATTTATACTTTACTTCACTTGACTTTTAACTCTAACTAGGTCGTCCCCAACTTAACCACTTGACATAATGCTAACTGGGCCGACCCCACTAGGGTGGTCTAATAACCCTTAAAACACATTGGGCCGACCTGTAATATCCCCTCCCGCGGACCCAAATCCTGGAAGGGAATATGCTACCAATCTATGGGCTGTTCCTAAAAGACTCAACCCATTCAAACTCTTAGGAATTAAAATCCATTGTGTACAGATGCAACTCAATTGAATATGCACAGCGGAAATAAAAAAATCATCCATACACATTTTATATGCATACAACATATCAATATAAACATCAAATTAGACATTGCAGAAGTAAAATACAGAGACAGAGTACACTTATCTTCCTTTCGCAATTGCCCAAAGCAACTAGCTATGTCGCTGCAACGTTCCACCCAACCGTAGGCTCTTCAACAACATATACTGAGTCCGTCTGAAGGCCACCCCCGAGCTGGGCATGATATCTACAAGGAAAAGGGAATTTTAAGCTCATACACAGCCAAATAGCCAAATAGTCATTTGGATCTAAGCCAAGCCAGACCACTGTTGGGTTTATCAGGCTAAATTTGAACCCTCTTTAATTGTGGATGCTTCCACTCAAGTTCAAACCAAAACAATGGAAACCCATTTCAACCCCAACAATATCCTGCACACAGAAAACTCATAAACTGGGCATGGGTACACATAACAGCAAAACCCCAAGTGTTGGGTATGGATGGAAAACGTGGGCAACCCAAAAACAAAGTGGAAAAATGGGAAAACAACCCTGGAAGGAAATTTTGTTTTCAGAAAATGTCCATGGGCATTCAAAGAGCAGCAATGGTCTCTACAAACCCCCAAATCGTGCTCTCTCATTTCCAACAGGTATGCAACATAAAAATGAGTTCCCAGCAATGACAAAAACGCCCAGCAGGCTTCAACAAAAATGCCCAGCAAGCTAAAAACGCCCAGCAAGTTCCAAAAACGTCCAGCAAGCTCCCAAATGCCCAGCAAGCTTCAAAATAAAACGCCCAACGAGCCAAAAATGTCCAGCAAGATCCCAAATGCCCAGCAAGCCAAAAACGCCCAGCAAGCTTCAAAAACATGAGAGAGTGAAGTCTAGTCATGAATAATGGCTTGGAAAGGCAATTCGTGGGTGTTTTATTGCCCAAGAAGGAAAAACACATTTTTCCATGAGGGTGGCTTGCCCATATTCGAATTTTGGACAGCCATACCTCCCCAATCCCCAAGGCATTAACTTCTTCACCCACCTCTTGGGAGAAATGAATGATTGGGCATCAAAGTCAACATGGGTAGTTGATGGTTCATGGGTTCTCTCATTGACACTTGGCTTGACTTGATTGGCTCAAGGGTTTGAATATTTCCCTCCCAATTCCTTGCAATATCATGCCCCCATCTCTTGTTGCATTGCATAGCTAGTTGTGGGCATTTATATTAAAATGCATATTTACAATTCGCATGGCTCACTAGCACATGGGTTAATTAATACCAGCGTACTTTCCTCTTCAAGACTGAGCATTCACTAGCGGGGCCTTGGCCTTGAGCTCCACACTAGGAATCATACAAAATATGCATAGAATATTTACATTATAGCCCAAATATTATAAGGGTCAAAATGGGGGACATTACACGACCCCTAGAAGGTGGTCTAATAACCCTTTAACCCACATGACTCATATAGGCCCAACCCCACACAGGTGGTCTAATAACCCATCAGATATAAGTTACAACACTTACAATATAACTTGTGACACTACTCCGGGGTCTAATGCCCTGTCATACATGGGAGGATGGACCTCAACAACTTTACATGACTCAAGTACAATAATTACTTCTCCGACCCGGAGGAACAAACATCTCCGTCAGAGGTACAACAATAAAATACAAATGTAATACATAGAAGAATATATTCCAAAGTTACAAATACATCAACACTCCCTCTTAACTAGGAAGGTATTCTATGGACACAGGTCATCTATACATATCGGCACAAGTCGTCAATTATGGAGCTGGATCACCGTCACTGGATCCGGAGCATCATCGTCACTACTGTTGTACTCATCATCTCGATCATTGGGCTATCTCTCAATTCTTCTCATCATAGGAAGTTCTACAGAGACAACCCTTTTTCATGCTGGATGTAGGCCTAGCCTTCTGTAGGTCTTCATCATCTCCGCGAGCTGGCCATACTGTGGATCGCAGGTATGATTACGTGGATCAACAAAACCTCGAAAGAGCATCCCAGGACTTTTACGAGCACACAGCTCAACCTATCGGATCTCCTAGGGAGCTATTACATGTGACCACCACAAAACCTTAAAAAAGTGTCCCAGGAACGTTTATGTGCATAGCACGACCGACAAGAACTCTAAAGAGAATCCTAGGACTTTTACGTGCTTAGAACAACCTATCAGATCTCCATGACTGATTAATGTGGTCTGGAAAAACCTCGAAAGAGCATCCCAGGACTGATTACGAGCGTACTGCTCAACCTATCAGATCTCCCAGGGAAACATTATATGCCACAGGACAAAACCTCGAAAGAGTATCCCAGGATCCTTTATGTGCCTAAGCACAACCGACAAGATCTCCTAGGGCAAGATTATATGTCCCCCCAAGCAAAACCTCGAAAGAGCATTTGCCAGATATCCCAGGGAGATATTATATGCCATAGGAAAAACCTTGCAAGAGTATCTGTAAATCTCCCTGGGCAAGATTATATGCTTATCGCACAACCTGTCCACGACCACGGAGTATCATCCTGATACTCATGATCCAGCTGATCATCCTCACACGGAGCATCCTCCTGATGCTCATGATCATACTGATCATCATCATACAGTACATCATCCTGATGCAAATCATCGCATGATCATCCTGATCATCGCATGATCATCCTGATGCATATCATCATTGCATGATCATCTTGATCATCATCACAACATCGTCCTGATGCATATCATCATCGCATGATCATCTTGATCATCATCACAGCATCGTCCTGATGCATATCATCTGGAGCATCGTCCTGATGCTCATCACACAACGCTTACATCCACATCCATGGGAAGGATCCTCCTATCACCATGCTTGGAATGGCTCCTGCAAATGTGTCCCATCACTTCTTCCTCGAAGTATCTTCTATCTGAAGAACACCAAGCCTCTCTCTGAAGTACTCGAACTTCACTCTGGCTAGTGGTTTGGTCAACACATATGCAATCTGCTCATTTGTCGCAACATACGGGAACTTCACTACTCCTCTCTGCACCATATCCCTGATATAGTGATATTTGATCTCAATTTGCTTCGACCTGTCATGGAACACCGGGTTCTCTGACAACTTCACACAATTCTGGTTGTCACAATAGATACAGGTAGCATTCAACTGGAGATCAAATAAATCAGACAGTAGCTTCCTTAGCCATACTGCCTCACAACTAGCCGAACAAGTTGCAACATACTCTGCTTCGGTTGTACTCAGTGTTACGCAGGATTTCTTCTTGCTAAACCAAGAGATCACACTTGATCCCATACTGAAGCCGCACCCCGAAGTGCTCTTCCTATCTGTAGCACTGCCTGCCCAATCTGAATCAACATAACCCTCTAGGTTAAACTTTTGATTTGCATCATACTTGAGCCCATAATCAATTGTACCCTTCACGTACCTCAGAATATGCTTTATAGTAATCAGGTGAACATGTCTAGGATCTGTCAAAAACTGGCTCAAGGTGTTCACCCTAAAGCAAATATCTGGTCTCGTGTTCATCAGGTACATCAAGGATCCAATCATCTGACGATACATCGTGACATCAACCGAATCTGATGAAGCATCACTCAAAGCTTCAGGTTCAATGCCATAGGTGTGGCCATGGCCTTGCAGTCCATCATCCCGAACCGCTTCAAGATCTCTATTGCATACTTCCCTTGTACAAGGAAGATTCCATCTGCACTCTGCCACACCTCCATACCTAGAAAGTAATGCATCATGCCCAAGTCCTTCATCTCGAACTCGGCAGCAAGCTTCCTCTTTGTGTCGACAATCAATCTATCCTCTCCTATCAAAAACAAGTCATCCACATACAAAAAGAGTATCACAAGATTTCCTTCCTCAACCTTGTAGTAAAGATTGGAATCCGCTTTACTCTTGTTAAAGTCCAAACTGGATAGGAAGCTGTCTATCCTGCTGTACCATGTCCTAGGTGCTTGCTTCAAACCATACAAGGCTTTCTTCAATATGCACACAAATGACTCCTTGTCATGTGTCTCAAAATCGAGTGGCTGCTACACATACACTTCCTCTTCCACTTCATCACTTGCAGCGAGAGCAAGTATTGTTCTGATGGAAGTGTATCTGGCTAAATGATTCTCTTTCAAGCAATAAATAAATTTATATATCATACGATGAATATGTTTATTTGTAATTGGAATACATATATCATGTACTAAATTATATCCATGTTTAACTACAATGTGAAAGGATTTGAATAAATGGTTGAGGAAATGGTTACTTTTGATGGTGTAATTGTTATGGTTATCTTGGTTTATTGTTTTTTTTTTTGTAAATAAGAGAACTTTATATTAACATGGTATACAAAAGATTACAATCCATATTTCATCTATCAATCGGACTTTTATTAACTTTGGTTGTTTGGGCATGGTTTCCTTTGGATGACTTTTGTTATTTGGGCATGGTTAACTTTGGTTGACTTTCGTGTTTGGGCATGGTTTACTTTGGCTGACTTTACTTTACATTGTTTTTATGAATTTGGTTTACATTGTTTAGTTGACCATGGTTTATTATCTTTAACCATGGTTTACATTGTTTGGGCATGGTTAGCTTTGGTTTAGTCTGGATGACTTTGGTTGTTTGGCTGACTTTGGTTGTTTGGGAATGGTTGACTTTGTTTGAATTTGGTTGTTTGGGAATGGTTGACTATTATTACATAATGGTAGACTATGATGGACTTTAAACCATGGTTAACCATTGTTTTTGTGTGGTTGAATTTAACCCGTGTTTAAACATAATTGGCTTTGGTTTAGATTGTTTAGTTTCGTCAGCCATGGTTGAATTTGTTTTACATGGTTTGGTTGAACAAGTTTGAATTTGGTTGACCATGGTTGACTTGGTTGACCATGGTTTTCTATGCTTAACCATCCTACATTATTTGGGAATGGTTGACTTTCGTTGATTCGACGGGGTTGACCTTGGTTGTTTGGTTGAATTTGGTTGACTTTAGTTGTTATAACATGGTTGAATTTGGTTGTTTTAGTTGACTTTGGTTGTTTGGGCATGGGTGAATTTGGTTGTTTAGGAATGGTTGACTTTGTTTTCAAATTGTTTACATCATTTACATTGTTTGGTTGTTTTTTGTTGACTTTGGTTTACATTGTTTAGTTGACCATGTTTACATTGTTTACTTTGTTTGGTTAACCATTGTTGACTTTGGTTTACATTGTTTGGTTGACCACGGTTCAGGGTATTTTTTAAGGATTTTAAAAGTATAATTAAGTATAGTATTCTAGGCAATTATTTTGGATTGATAAAAACACGTATATAAATTGGTAGGAGAATATTAAATATGAAACATACAATTTACTAGTGAAACTTATAAATTTTAGTGAATATAATGATAAAAAAACATATTTTATTTAAATATAGGCGACATTAGAGACTAAAAATGACCAAATAGCGAATTTATTTTTTGAAAAAAAAATCCCAAAATAGCCAATTGACAAAATTTCGCCCCTAAAAATTTTCCTACCATGGTTGACTTAAGTTGACCTTGGTTGTTTGGTTGAATTTGGTTGTTTTGGTTGACATTAATAAACTTTAGTTGTTTGGGCATGGTTGACTATGGTTGACTTTGGTTGTTTGGGTATGGTTGAATTTGATTGTTTTGGTTAACTTTGGTTATTTGGGCATGGTTTCCTTTGGATGAATTTGGTTGTTTGGGCATGGTTGACTTTGACTGACTTTAGTTTACATTTTTTGTATGAATTTTGTTTACATTGTTTAGTTGACCATGGTTTATTATATTTAAACATGGTTTACATTGTTTGGGCATGGTTGAATTTGGTTTAGTTTCGATGACTTTGGTTGTTTGGTTGACTTTGGTTGTTTTGATTGACTTTGATTGTCAGGGCATGGTTGTCTTTGTTTGAATTTGGTTGTGTGGGCATGATTGGATTTGTTTGGGCATTGTTGAGTTTGTGTGACTAAGATAGACTATATTAATCCATGTTTGACCATTGTTTAGGCATGGTTGACTTTAGTGCATCATGGTTCCATATGGTTGCATCATAGTTGACTATGGTGAACTTTGGTTAACCATGGTTCACTATGTTTATCCATGGTTGATGACATCTCATTGTTGAACATGGTTATCTTTGGTTAGCCGTGGTTCACTATGGTCGATGTTGGTTAAACACAATTGAATTTAGTGAACCATGGTTGGCTTCAAATGGTTAGTTATGGAAGACCATGTTAAACCATCATTGATCATGGTTGACATAACCAAAAGAACCATGGCTAAACATTGTTAAACTATAGTTTATAGTGTTTCAACATGGTTAGACCCATTACTAACTGTAGATAATGAAGGGTGTCAAATGATGATTGACTAAGTTTAACCATATTAAACCATGCTTGACCAATGTTTTCACATAGTTGACTTTAGGGCATCATGGTTAACTATGGTTGACTTTGGATGACTTTAGTTGTTTTAGTTTACTTTGGTTATTTAGGCATGGTTGACTATGGTTGCATCATGGTAGACTATGATTGAATTTAAACCATGGTTAACCATTGTTTGTGCATATTTGAATTTAAACTATGTTTAACCATAGTTGACCATAGTTGATGAGAGTTGACCATGTTTGAATTTGGTTTACATTGTTTGGTTTCGTTTACCATGATTGACTTTGTTTTACATTGTTTGGTTGACCATGTTTACATTACTTGGTTGTATTTGGTTGTGTTTGGTTGAATTTGGTTTATATTGTTTGGTTGACCATGTTTACATTGCTTGGTTGTCTTTGGTTTTGTTTGGTTGACCATGTTTACATTGTTTACTTTGGTTGAATTTGGCCCTTACATTGTTTGGTTGAGAATGGTTGACTTTGGTTTACATTGTTTGGTTGACCATGTTTACATTGTTGACTTTGTTTGGTTAACCATGGTTGAATTTGATTTACATCATTTGATTCACTTTGGTTGACCTTGGTTGTTTGGTTGACTTTGATTAACTTTGGTTGTTCGAGCATGGTTGACTTTACTTGATCTTGGTTGTTTGGGCATAGTTGAATTTGGTTGTTTTGGTTGACTTTGGTTGTTTGGACATGGTTGAATTTGGTTGTTTGGACATGGTTGACTATTGATGGCTTTGGTTGTTTGTGCATGGTTAACTTTGGTTGACTTTAGTTTACATTGTTTGTTTGAATTTGGTTAACTTTGGTTGACTTTAGTTTACATTGTTTGTTTGAATTTGGTTTACATTGTTTAATTGATCATGGTTTATTTTCTTTAACCATGGTTTACATTGTTTGGGCATGGTTGAATTTGGATGACTTTGGTTGTTTTGGTCGACTTTGGTTGTTTGGGTAAATTTGACTTTGTTTGACTTTCATTGTTTGGGCATGATTGACTTTGTTTGACTTTGGTTGTTTGGTTGATTTTAGTTGTTTTGGTTAACTTTGCTTTTTTGGTTAACTTTGGTTGTTTTGGTTGTCTTTGGTTGTTTGGTTTACTTTAGTTGAATTCATTTCTTTAGACATGGTTGACTTTGGTTGTTTATGAATGGTTTCCTTTGGTTCTTTGGGCATGGTTGACTTTGGAAGACCATGGTTGACTTTGGGCAACCATGGTTGACTTTGCTCGGCCATGGTTGACTTTGGTTGTTTGGGCAAGGTTGTATTTGAATGAATTTGGTTGACTTTGGTTGTTTGGGCATGATTGAATTTTGTTCACATTGTTTGGTTGAATTTGGTTTACATTGTTTAGTTCGCCATGGATTGCATTGTTTAAGCATGGTTGAGTGTGGTTGTTTGGGCATGGTTGACTTTGGCTAACTTTGGTTGTTTGGTTGACTTTGGTTGTTTGGGTATTATTGACTTTGGTTGACTTTGGTTGTTTGGGTATTATTGACTTTGGTTGTTTGGGCATGGTTTCAACTTTTGTTTACATTGTTTGGTCATGGTTGAATTTGGTTGACTTTGGTTGTTTAGACATGGTTGAGTTTGATTGACTTCCATTGTGTTGTTGACTTTCCTTACTTTGGCTATTTCGTTGAATTTGGTTGTTTAGGCATGCTTGAATTTGGTTAACCATGGTTTACATTGTTTCAACATGGTTGACTCTAGGGGAGCATGGCTAACTATGGTTGAATTTGGTTAACCATGGTCTATTATGTTTAACCATGATTAAAAATAATATATTAACCATGATTGAATATGTTTAACCATAGACTAACATTGGATATAACAATGTTAGGCTATGGTTAACCATGTTTGACTATGATTGAGCATGTTTGATTGACATTGGCTGACTCCATGTGACCATGGTTATAAATTATTAACTAAAGTTTGCAATGTTTAGCTAGAGATTACTTGTGATGTTTGAGTATGGGTGACTGTTGTTGAATATGTTGACTTTTATTTTATTGTTAACCATATTAATGATTTAAATGCATTAATCATTACTATTTTAAATTAAAATTAGCATTAATTATTACCATTTTAAAATGAAATTAACATTAACATTAATGTTATTATTATTGTTAATATCAATGCTACATCAATAATATTATTAATGCTATTAATTTTAATATGATTAATGCTATTAATTTTATTGTTATTGTTATAGTACTGTTATTAATATCATTATTAATATTAAAATTATGTCATATTATGCAATATAGTTATATTTAAGTAGTAATAATGTAACTTTTGATCAATAATTTTACAAAGCTATGTTGTGTTTAAAGTTGATATTAATATTTTGTAATATTAATATTAAGGCGAATGTAATATTATTTAAAAAATGTTATTAATATCAATATTATTGATATCATTATTAATATTAAAATTATGTCATATCATGCAATATAGTTATATTTAAGTAGTAATAATGTAATTTTTTATCAATAATTTTACAAAGTTATGTTGTATTTAAAGTTGATATTAATATTTGGTAATATTAACATTAACGCCAATGTAATATTATTTAAAAAAGAAATGAATGTAATATTAATAATAGATGAAACATTAACACCTAATATGCATTAACTTATTTAATATTAATATCAAATTTCTCATAATGTAAATATTGATATAATGTAATTTGCTAATTCCCATAAGGAATTGAACTTGTTACCTTCCATTTTTAACTTCTCATCTCATTTATTAAATGCCAATTACTCTACCCAATGGATATATGATAATATAGATGTTATTATTATAAACTTTAAATATTATTCTTTGTACTTAAAATTATAAAATTAAAATAATAATTATTAATATTATTGCATTAACATTATTAATGTTAATATTAATATCAATTTTAGCTTACAGTTTTAAAGATCCACAATAATCACGGTGCCATGTAAAATGTAAAGTTCTATAATGATTAATTGTAATTCTGAAATTAAATTTACAAGATACAAATATTCAGAAAACTGATATTGTTTTAGGAATATGAAGATTGGAGTATAACATTTATTCAACTAACACAATGGAAATTTTATTTAACTAATTTCTCTTACTGATAATAAACTATTTCTTCTGAGAAAGAACAAATACAGCTTCCCTAAATAGCATTGGCCATCAAACCAGAGGCACATGACAATGGTTAGCACGCAATTGCCGCAGCCAGCTCCATGGATCTAGAGTGATTGGAATATGGATCTACAGTGAATGAAATCCAGGTGCTGAGACCCTGTAATTACTTCATCAAGAAGCACAACGTGCATTACAATATACTTTTCTCAGTAAATCCTGGAAACAAAGCTTTTACCTTCCGCTGTTATTAATTCCTTTTGCAACAAATTTTTCCACCCTCTCAGTCATCTTCAAATGGATCTCCCTAATTGCTTTTGCTTTCGCTACAAATTCTTCGGCCTTCTCAGTCATCTTCAAATGGATCTTCCTTTATATCCCTGCCAGAACTTTGTACCGATTTCTACTTCATTCACCGAAGCTTTCTTCTTCCTTCCTTCCGCTCCTCCTTATTCAGTTGAGGCTTGGAATTTCATCTTCACAATACTCGTTCGACCAGTATTGTGAAACTGAAAATTTGATTACGATTAATTTTCTTTTGATAAACCTTTTTTTTCCTTGGAGTGTATCTCTTTTCTAAATGTTACAAATATCCGCGCAGCTAAAGAAATCGGCAGGGTCCAAGAAACATAGTTTCGGGATATATCGACAAATCTAAAAAATACAAAAATATTTTAATTTTTTAAATTTTTTTAAATATTTAAATCAACAGTAACATCAAATAAACACATTGCCACATAAATATGGAAAAAAAACTTATATATAAGATATATAAGATGTCTAGAGATACATCACACATAAAAATGGATGTGTCTTACTCCTAAATACTGAATCACAAAAAATATAACAAATGTGATAAATTTGGAAAAAAATTCTGAATACAAAAACTCCAATCTTAAAATCTGATTGTTGATGGTGAATAAAATGATGAATAAAATCATCTTTGAGAAAAATAGAAGCTCTCCTAGTTTCCTTGGCCGTAACATCCAAATGAACCAAAACAAAGTGAATCTATAGCCTTTAAAACCCCTTTTTACCGCCACTAACAGGCCCTGCCAAAAAATTGGGGATCAAAATCGGACACGCTAAAAATTGGGCCAATTTTTAGAGCGATTTTTTAACCAAAACAAATAGCGATTTATCTACATAGAGCAATAAATCGGTCGCAGTTGGTAACACTTAATTCACTAATAATGAAGGAAGGAGATACATTTTTATGAACTATTTATTAAACTACGAGAACTGGTGATATGAAAGAGATGAGACATTTTTATGTACTATTTATTAGAGTAGGAGAATTGTGAAGGGAAAAGCACACCGCCCAATCAAAAGATTGAAGTGTGCAGTAAATGAAAAATTTCTTTTATTTGCTTGGCTCTTTGCTCAAGGCTTTAGGACTGCCCTTTTCCTAGCATATGATTTGTGAAGTAATCTTCTAACTTTTACTTCACAAATTAACTGCCTGAAAATTAACTGCGCATTTCAAATTTTTACTGCGTAGTTGAACTTCACATAAATGCTCAGTTCTGGCAAACTTGACTTCGCACACTTCTCAATTACTTCGCAAATCCTTTTTAATTAAAATAGAACTTTCACTGTGGTGAACTTTTGGAAATCTTGATTTCTTTACACACAATAAATGTAAACAACATTCATCCAAGTAAATGTGGAGAAGATGTGCGACACGCAATATTCAACATTCTTGAGAATGAATACATAAAAATATGAACTTATATATTGTCGTAGTAAACTAGGCAACTTGCCTCAATACATGAAACTGAGATTTCACATGATATTTTACTTTCACAGAGCTTGGGCTATTAATACACTTCAGTGCTCTTCACTTCTTCTCTTCTTCCCTCACACATCTCTCTCAGAGTTTCAACTAACTGCTTCTATTTATAGAGTTACATTACAACCGACTTAAGATCGCTTCACTTGGAAGCTATAGGATTGCATTAAACACTGTGATAAATTTCTACCTGAGAATTCTTGACATGTGAAATACAGCCGCAGTTACATAAATACCAGCTTGACATGAGCTGGATTGGCTGCAAAATTACTGACTAACTGACTTACTTCTGACATTGCAGACTAACTGAGTGTCTGACAGAGCCGGCGCAGATTAGATATGCTATCATCTCTTTAATTAAGTTTTTCCAACACTCCCCCTTAATTATGAGCAGATGGGGATCATTAAAAAAAATAAAATATTACAAAATATTTCAAAGCTAAAACATGCTCTATGCATGATGAAGTTTACTGCACAGAATTCGTCACTCCCAAACAACTTCGCAAATATTGGAATGTGTCCCTTGCCAATGGTTTTGTAAATATGTAACATCCGCAAAAATTTCACAAAATTTTAAAAAAATTCTGCGCAGTAATTAATGCTAAAACATGTTATGCGGAATGAATGTTAATGACAAATTAATAACATAGCAGTATGTTTAAAATTCTCCGCAGTAATTAATGCTAAAACATGTTATGCGGAATGAATGTTAATGACAAATTAATAACATAGCAGTATGTTTAAAATGACGACTCATACTTGTTCATAATTAGACATCCATTGTTTTAAATGTGTCGTAGTGTCGTAAACTGTAACTTCATTAATCTTGTCGTAACTACCTTTGTATAAATGCATCTATCTTCTTTGTCCAAAAGCATTCATCGCTTAGCTCAAGTTAAATTCAAAATTGACATTATTTTATAACTGTACAGTTTTATGTAGATATGATTATGATTTCTAACTCTTTTCTTTCTTTTGTTGAAGGGGTCCTATGGGTACCCCGAGGCTTACTTAGCTAATAACTAGCTAACGCATCTTTTGATACTAAACAGTTCCGCAGGTAAGAATTTGCTTCCAGGTTTTAATAGTGTATGTCATTCTATCTTTAATTTTATTATGCTAGACTTTACGTTCTTGGCATGCATAAGAGAGCTTAACTTTAACGCATGGGTAATACATACCCTAGCTAAGATTTGATTACGATAATTATCATGTTACAACTTGGGCTATACCAAGGTTACCACCATTATCTTGGTGTCCTCCATTATTATTAAAATGGGCTTATAATAAACATGTATTGAAAGTATTTCAATATTATTTCATGTTATAATACATTTTATATTACCTATTTAAATGATATGATTATAATGTGATCGATCCCAACTATAGGTTTGCGTTGCAAACTAAAACATTTTAACTATTATGTAAAAGAATTTTAAATGCTTAATCGAAACTATAGAGTAAGCATGTAAAAGTGGGTTTGTAGAAATATTTGGATTCAAAAAGGTTTATGACTATAGGAGAGCATAACGTATTCGAGACTTAGTGGATTTCCTCTCTGACAGGTGTAATGGCATCACGTCAAAGTTATGAATTAAATGCTCTTTGAATCGATCCAGTAGTGGAGAGCCTCCTCACAGGGTCCACGTGATGGACATAGATTTTTGGTAAAACCTTAGCCATGCATTGAATGACCACCTCGTCATTTAACTCTTTGCTTTTTCGTTGTTGATGGAGGAGCTGACAGGCTCTCGACATAATCGGGGTTTGACAAATCCCAATGCCTCCCAGGGTTTCGATGGTGGAACCTCTTCGTCTCGGCTTCTAACTGGTAAGATGATGTTAAAAACTTATAACCATCGTTGGAATGTAATGTGATATTGATTTTCCTTAAAATAAACTGAACCCTGTGCTTTCATTTTGTTTGAGTGCTAGATTTACTACTTAGCCAAGATTGTAATTAAAATAGGATGTGTCTGCACCTATGAGTTGTTGTTCAAATGCCCTGGTAAGCCTCGGGCAGTCTCTGGCACTCCCTTCAGCGTGACTCTTGTCTTGCCTGTGTGTTCGTGGTGGTGTTTTTGGCATTGATGTCGGTTTGTAAACCTAAAGATAGGTACCAGGAAACATTTGCTTTCACCATGTTTAAAGTTTAAGTGTTGGAGCCGCATGGAAAATATTTGTAATGAACAGGGTTGAAACCTTGGAGCTATGGCTCATGTTCTCTATGTTTTGTTTTTTTTTTTTAAAGAATAAAAGAGAAGTTTTCTACTTTTGCTTGCAAATGTAATGTGAAGTCTTGATGGGTTTCGAACTCGGCAGTTTTGAGTTTGGTTTCTTTGTTTCATGCATACAGCTAGCCCCAAAGAAAAACTCTGTGCTATTGAAACCAAGACGTTAAGCTATACTTTGGTTCGGCATTAATATTTGGAAAACGTTATAATAACTGAGCTAATGGGTAGAGTTTGATTCGATATAAATTTAAATGTTTTGGGGTTAATCCCTAACTGGAACTCTGTGTTTAACTTCTACTGTTATAAGTCCAGAGTTTGCATTGTTAATAGCTTAGCTTCCTACAGGGTTATGAAAACCCTAAACCCTGTCCAGAAATAAACCTATAATTATTATATATATATAATGTATGGTTGGGCGAGCTCATTCAGGAGACTCGAACCCATAACCATTTTCTTTGAATGAATTCCTTTGATGTTCGTTGCTTTGTTAGGGAAACGATTCCCTCGATGGGTGACATTGAGCTCTGTTTAATGATGTTCTTGTATTTTGATGAACCCTAACTATAAAGTTATTGCTATTTGATACTTTGATAATCGTTGATGAATTTAAAATACTTAGTTGCAGTTGCAACTCGTTACAGGGTTATTATTGTTTTAATTATTTGATATTTGGTAACAAAATGAAACCTATAGGGTTTCTTCTTTAGCCAAGGATTTTATTGTTAACGAATTCGCTTATCTATAGTTCAAATATTAAATGTTTTTTTTACAGTATTTGATACCCCAAATAGTAGCTGGTATCTACAGGGTTTTGACCCTCGGCTTCATTGATGAGCTATTTGTATAATGCGTGTTAAAAATATCAACACAATTCAGAAATGTGGTTTATTAGATATGTTATTGCATGAGTTTTCAAAGCTCTTGTTTTGATTTGGTATACTATGCGATACTTTTAGTATGAAGTTTAAATTCTTGTAGAACATATCTAGGAATATTTTTAAAATGTAAATCCTATACTTCTAAATGATTTTATAAAAAGATAAGAACTCTGTATATTAAGCTTGTTTATTTTCCAATGATTCTATAAAGCTTGATAGGGGCAAAATAATGCTTCAATATTTACAGTATTCCTGTAAGGTTCAAGATCATATAAAAATCTATTTTTTAAATTTTTTCAACTTCTGTATTGATTCGATCTTTTAGTCCCTGAGTATTATTTTCTGTCAATAAAAGATTGAATAACGTTCTTATTTATCTAGGTTTTATAAGTCTGATTTCTGTGTAACAATCTATGATGAAGATGAATTGTTGATTTATAGTTAGGATTTAATCATAACTGTTTACAAATAAAGGTGTTGTAAGAAATGCAATGAATACATAACCTAGGGTTTACATTATGATGTTTCATGTTTAAGACAGTAGTACTCTGCAAATAAAACTAATCCCTTTCGAAACAGTAACACTGCTATTTACAGATCACTTCATCTATGTTAATTAAACTCTCTTCCTATACTAGAGTACATCACCTATGGTGAAAGTAAAATTATAGGAAGACATTTCTACTCATTTATTCTATTTTATTCATCCATTCAATGTACAGAAATAATTCATCAAATCAGAATTCTATCATCTCTAATCTATCTAATATAATATATGAAATACATCAAGAAAACTTATGATAACAATTGCAGTAATAAATCAATAGTTAAAACATAAATAATCATAAACAAAGTAGAACCTGAAAACTTGATAAGGTGGACAAACACCCAAAGGAGCCCATTCCACCCAACCTTTTCTTGAAGAGAGCCAATGTTACTTGCCTTAGGACCCCCGAGCCTGTTCACTGAACCACCAGGACGAAGATACTGTGTGGAGGCAAGCCTAACTCTCTGCAACTCAGCAATACTCTTAATTTCTGCAACTCAGTAGAACTCTTAACTTTTTGCAATCAGCAGTATAGTAGTTGCACTCAGCAGTATTCTTTCAGCTACAGTCTTACTCTAGCATTCACCCTAGCCTTCCCCTCATCAAATCTCTTGTGCACTCCCACCTTTCTGTGATAACTCAGAATGTCACAAGGAAGAGAATAGAATAATGATCAATGAATAATGAGCCACCTGCTCAATTCGATGGATGTATAGACTGCCTAGGTCTTTGGTCAGTTTTCAATAATTATTGAGCCACCTACTCCGTTCCACTTTCTTTGGGAAACATGACCACAAAAATAGGGAAGTTGCCACCTGCAACAGCTAGAAGTGAATGAAGAAGCTACCACTTGTCAATTTTCTCTCCACCCCAGTTCATTCCTCCTAGTGGGTCAATGAACATTCTTTAACAGTCTCCTTTGGATATTTGTCTCCTCTTTTAATTATTAATAATAAAAATATTAGAGTATTTAATTACAATCATCCTTGACCTCACTTGGTCAATAATCATAAAAAATTTACAATAACTTATAACATATTGTTTTTCTCACAACATAAAATGTTTAGATTTTGGGTATGTGACAAAATATGTCTGCTACTTGATCTTTAGACCTGCAAAATTCTAAACAGATTTCTTTGTTGTTTATCAATTCTCTAATAAAATGATACCTTATGTCGATGTGCTTGGTTCTCTTGTGATATACATGGTTCTTTGACAATGTGATAGCTGAATTTTTGTCGCAGTAAATGATGGTGGGTTCTTGCTCGTTCTGCAACAGATCACTTAACATCCTCCGCATCCAAACGACTTGACATGCAGCGCTTGTAGGTACAACATACTCTGATTTCGTTGAAGAAAGAGTTACTATGGGTTGTTTCTTTGAAGACCATTATACAACACCTGTTCCTACATGAAATGTGTTCCCAGATGTGTTTTCTCTGTCATCCATGCTACCTCCATTATCGCTATGAGTGTATCCAATGAGTTTGAAATTTTCTGAGGTTGAATACAAAATACCAAAGTCTTTTGTTCCACTTACATACCTCAAAATTCTTTTACCTGCTTGCCAATGAGATTCTTTTGGTGACTCCATGAATCTTGAGATTAAGCTGACTCCATACATGATGTCTGGTCTTGTTGGTGTAAGATACATAAGGCTTCCAACAAGCCTTTTAAACAACGTAGGATCTATATTGGATCCATCATGATTCTTGCTCAATTTCAAACCTGTTATCATTGGTGTTGGAGCTATTTTAAAGTTTAACATCTTAAATTTGTTCAAGACATCACTTGCATATTTTGACTGAGATGTAAATATACCATTTTCAGTTTGTTGGGCTTCAATGCCCAGAAAATACTTCATAAGCCCCAAATTAGTCATTTCAAATTCACTTTCCATGACTGATCTAAATTCTTCTATGCCAAAATCACCAGTAAATATTAGATCATCTACATACAAGAAGACAATTGGCTTATTACCTTGCTTGTTGATTTTTGTGTACAACATTAGCTCACATTCACTTACGTGAAATCCATTTTGAATGAGGTATGAGTCAATGCGACTATACCAATCTCTAGGAGCTTGTTTCAAACCATAGAATGCATTTTTCAACTTGTATACTTTGTGTCCTTGTCTTGGAGCTTCGTAGCCTTGTGGCTACTCCACATATATTTCTTCCTCCAAATAACCATATAAAAAGGAAGACTTAACATCCATTTGATAAACAGTCCATGTCTTATGAGCTGCGATGGCCAAAACTGTTCTCGCCCTGTGCTTCTGCACATTCATCAGCATCTTGCTTGGTTTTATAAATCCATTTCACGCTTATCACATCCTTTTCTTAGGAACATCAACTAATTCCCATGTTTGATTCTTCTCAATGCATTCTATTTCTTCATCCATGGCTTGTGCCCAAACTTTATCTTCAACAAATTCTTCAAATGTTAGAGGATCATTAACTTGAGAAAATAATGCAAAAACTGAGAATGAATTAGGTGTACTAGGCTCATATATTTCATGCAGAGTTCTTGTCTTTGTCGGAGTTGCTGGAGTCAAACTGCGCAAAGTGCTTGATGGAGTTTGTTGCGCACTTGGTGTGCTTGTCAGAGTTGCTTGAACTGCGACTTGTTTCGGAGTTCCTTGTGCTGAAACATGATGCGCAGTCCTGGGAGTAGACGGAGTTGTGACATTCTAATTCATATGCGGAGTCTCAACCACATATTCTGCGACGTCATCATGTTCAACATGTGACACGATTTTCACATTCTTCTCTACAGTTCCATCCCATGCTTCATTTTCTACAAACTGAACATCTCGACTGATAATAATTTTTCTTGCAACAAGATCATAAAACTTGTATGCTTTTGTGTCTTCAGAATACCCAATAAAAATGCATTTTTGTCCTTTATTGTCTAATTTCCTTCTTAGCTCATCTGCAACATGTGCATATGCTACACAGCCAAATTTTTTTAAATGCGAAACACTATGTTTCATACCTGTCCATGCTTCCTGCGGAACTTTGTTCTTCATGCTCTTCGTCGGATATCGATTTATGATGTAGATAGCAGTTGCCACTGCTTTAGCCTAATATTCATTTGACAGATGCATGGATGCCAACATACTACGCGCCATCTCCATAATGGTTATGTTCTTCCTCCCTACGATACCATCCTGCTGCGGTGTATACCGCACAGTGAATTGCTTCTGTATGCCATGATTTTTGCAAAAATTTAAAAAATCATTTGAAACATACTCACCACCTCTATCTGTTCTTAGTATCTTGATGCTGTAACTACTCTACTTCTCCACAAGTGCTTTGAACTGCTGAAAACAACCAAACGCATCAGATTTATGTTTTAGAAAATATATCCAGGTTTTTCTTATGGAATCATCAATAAATGTGAGAAGATAAGTGCATCCTCCCATGGACGGTGTTTGTATCGGTCCACAAATATCATAGTGCACAATTTCAAGTAGTGTGCGAGCTTTGTATGACTTTCCGATTGGAAAAGTCTCTCTATGCTATTTTCCAAAAATATAGCCTTCACAAATTCTCTCTGGCTTTTCAATCAATGGCAATCCTTTCACCATGTCCTTCATGTGTAGTAGCTTCAGCCCACCAAAATTCAGATGTCCAAACCTGAAGTGCCATAACCAGGATTCATCCTTTACTTCTGATTGAAACGCCGCTTGTATTTCTTTGTTGTCTTTGTCTTCCTTATCGCAGTGAATTTCTTCTTCTTTACTTTCTGCTTTGAATGCAGCTCCGGAATTTTCATTCTGATTTCTACGAACAACTTGACTTTCGCTTGGCTTTAGGAATGTGCTTCTCCTAGCATATGCTTTGCGAAGTAATCTTCTAACTTTTGCTTCACAAATTAATTGCGCCGAAATTAACTGCACATTTCAACTTTTTAGTGTGTAGTTGAACTTCACATAAATGGGAGGTCATTAACTTAGCCACTTCTCAATTACTTCACAAATTCTTTTTACTGTGCATTAGTATTAACTTTGCGAGACATTTAAACACTGTAATACAAAAGTGGTTACATAAATACTAACTTGACGTGAGCCGGATTGATTACAAACTTACTGACTAACAAAACCGGTGTAGCCTAGATAGAGTTTGTGGGAAGTCATCACAACATTATTGTTTAGATAATGACAACAATTTGGTATGCATAGTTTTATAGATTTTGAAGAATCGTACTCATTAAGGATAATGCTATGGGAATAAACATGTTGTTGAACAGCATCACATTCATCCCATTAATAAAAGAGACTTGATTTCACATTGCCAATGTATTTTTTAATTTATACAGCTAGTGCTTCATTTACTATGTAGCTTTTCTTCTTAGGAATTTTGTTCAGATAAATAATATAACCATTAAGTAAGGTATTCTACAGCCTATTTAGATTTTTAAAAGCCCCATTAAATATGTATAAATCCATTAAACCTGAAGCTATAAAATTGCAAAGACAACTGTTCAAGATCTGGAGAGGTTTGTTTCCACATAAAGTTTCTTAGTCCCTATTAATAGATCCAAGGCTATATTGACGACAAATTGCAAAAGAAACTTCCAAACAAACGAACAATTACATTTTCTCCAGAGGCTCATGAGTTTGGATCACAGTACGGTTGTGATCCAGATGAAAGCCATGGATGCATGGTGGATTACTGGGATGAGAGTGTGTATATTCTTGCTGGATACTTGATCCGGTCTTCACAATATTAAAGTTGTAATCCCGATCATCCGCATATGCATGAGTGGTTGAAATCCTCCTCCAAATCAAGAAAATCTGAAGGTTCAAAATCTTCGGCCCCTTGGTTCATGTGCAACGAACAGTTTGTCTCCTGCAGCAACTGGGTCTGTTCCTTACTAAAAGCCTTAATGGCGGCTTGGAAATGGCCGATTCTTGGATCAACATTAGCCATTGCAATTACCTCAGCAGTCTCCCCGCAAATTGCAAAATGAAGAAGTGATCGAATTCTAATTGAAAACAAAATCTCGAAGAAATATTTATCGTCAATCATGGCAGCACATACAGCACCCTCGACGGTTGCATTATCAAAGCCAGATCGAGCTAAAGCAAAGCATACTCCCGTGATTAGGTCTAGGGAAGTCACCGCACGGTCTAAATATGCTGTCAATGTCTTCTTCAATCCCAATGCCTCATCTGTATAATTACTATTTATACAGCTGAGGCATTGGATTGAAGATTGGTGATTCATAGAGCCTTGGATTTCGGTTTTCAGTTTTCAGAATTCATAAATAGACTTACAGAGAAAATCCGTTGCTAATTTTGAGTTGGTAAACCTTTTCCCGTGGCTTTATGGAGCCTGTCGAATCTCCGAACACAAACAGAGCCGAGACCTTTGACGGGTTTGTTGTTTCAGACGATTCGCCATAGAAAGTGAAGAACACACTGACTATTAAGCGAGCAACGCCAACGCCATTGTATTGTGAAGAAGAGCGGCAACGGGGTTAGACATTGAAGTGATCCATTAAATTCATGGAATTTATATATAGGTAGCACCATCGCAAATGGCAATGTCAGTCTGGAAAAATCTGCTCATCCGTATCCAGGGGTGCCATGAGAATTAGAGCAGCCATTGAAATTGAAATTGAAACGATTAACGATTCATTTAACCATATCTAACACATCTTTATTACCCTGTAGATATATTAGATTGTTCTAATGAAAATTAAATGCCAGCTTAAAGATCAATTTAAGAATCATTTCAGCAAACTCATGGTAAATGTTGCAGCATATGAGAAATCAGGAGAATTACAGTTTAATTAGCGTGTGTAAAAGCCAAACTTCATTAAAGAAAACAATGGATACGCGTTGCTAGTGTACTGGTATTAATTGATTCATATTTTGATAATAAAGAGAAGTGGAAGCAAATGATCGAACCATTGTTATTGTAGTAGTTGCATAAACAAATAATCGGGTGTAACAGATCAACGGTACTGCCACAAAGGTGGGCTCCTCATAAGTTTGCATCTAACTAACAAGACAAGAATATTTGCATCTAACTGAAACCTAGCTACTATGTGGATCTGAATAGATGATTACTTGAACTGAAGGTAGAGAAGAAGGTTTGGCTGAATCACCAGTTGGGAGGGACTGCATTGTAGAAGTTCAGAGTCTGCCCATCACCTATCATCACTCGGAAGGAGAGCGCCTTCCCTTCCAGATTGCCGATGTTGTTTACCCAACTCGCACCCCAATTTCTGTTCAAGGCTTGCCAGTAATTAGCATGGAACCCACCTGCATTTACCCACACGCCCATCACATCCCCGCTCCCGCCCACATTGCTTATGACCACCGCATTGAAGTAGGCGTTCCCTTTCATGGAAAACCTGAGCCCTCCCTTCCTGAGGCATGGCACCCTTCTGTAAAACACAGGCACAATTCCTGCTTTGTAGCGGGCGATCGTGAGGTAGGCAGGCATTGATAGGTCGAAGTGGTGGTTGGGATGGTTGCACCATCCAGCTCCATAGGGCGGACACAAGTTGGTAGCAGTGACTCGAATCCTGGTTCTACCTGGGAGGCACCAAGCTGGATCATCTTTGGCATTGCACAACAATTCATAGCAAGATCCGCACGCCTCCCCTTCTCTGAACAGGGCACCGCTCAGTGCTGTGTTGCTTATGCCATATCCACCTTCGTACATATTCTCATAACCGCAGGCTCCTCCCGACAATATGCCATCAATGCCAAAACAACCAGATCCAAACAATAACCCATCAGATTCAAGAAATAACAAAGAGATGCAGCAATTTTAATCGAATTATTAAAATAGCAAAATCTTTAGAGAATTAGGTTACCCATATCGGTTGATGTTCCATGAGCCTCTCCATAGAATGTTGCATGGGCTGGCATCCATCCTCTTCCGCCGCCTGCATTTACCAATTTGAATTGTTCGGAAATGTAGCACATTATCACCATCCGGATGATCAAATTGACGGCCATGATCAGCATCATATTATTCCTTGCCATCATCCTGTGTAGCTAAATTGCAATTCACAGATTTTCTGTAACTCAATTCCGATATAGAGCTATCGATGCAGTGAGCTTGAGCTTGTTGTGTGAACTTCAGCTATATATATACGCAGAATTCGTGCACAACACCCCGCATCTCGTTCAAAGTCACAAACAGTTTTTGTCCTCGGGAAAGTGCTGTACAGCCAGTTGCACGACAGAGTTCTTTGCATCGAATCTATATCCATAGTTTTGTGGAAATACATGTGAACGACGGGAATTATTGTAGATTTAGCCCAACACTGGAATTTAAATGGTGGTTATCACCAATACCATTCCCATCAGTTAACGTGACGGATTACAACTGTAATTTTTTTTTTATTAATTTACTATTTTGAAATTTAAAATTTCTTGATCTCTTTATATTTATATTTAATTATCATTTAATTATGAATTATTTTCAGCACTATTTAAATTAAATTTCTTTTTCCCATGGAGAAAAGTATACAATATAACGGTATCATGGTCAGTTATCTCTTTCACATGGACTATAGCACTTGCAAAATTATAATTTAAGCTATATTTATACTAAATAATTTTTTTTTAAAGGTATATTATAAAAACTATAGTGGGAAGGTTTTGAATAGATATAACAAGTTATTGGTTATAAATTAAAGGTAGAGGAAATAAATTTTCATGTTCTCATCAAATTCTAAAATTAAAATTATTTAATTAATTTGGAAATAAAATTAGCATAATGAGTGTGAAAGGTGTGGGGTGCTTTATAATTCCAAGGAATATCAAATAAATTTTGTTTGCTTGAAGACTCAATATAGCAAACACATTCAACATATAGGCATTCACTCCTCCTCATGTAATTTGGAGTTAATTACCTTACATTATTTTTTTTCATTCAATCTATGCATGTGGGTTTAAACTAACTCGATGCCATTCCATATATGATCCTACTCTAAGTCCTTTTAAATTTTTTAAAAGACATGGCAAAATCCGAGAAGCCAAAATAAGTTTGCAAGGATTGGATGTATACTCCATCTTGGTTGGTGCATTATTTTGAGAAGGCTCTTAGAATTGCAGGTGCAACTTATGAATTCGAGAGAACACCTCCTCTAAATTAAGCTTGTGGTATCATTACATGCATTTTGGGAAATTCTCAAACTAGTTTCGTTTTGGTTGGGTTCACCTATTTTAGCTTTTGCTATTCTCTTTCTATACCTCTTTTAGTTTCTTAGGTAGGCATGAAGGAGTGATTCTCATGGTTTCACGACCAACCCACTCTTGGAAAAATTGAAACAAGTTCCTTAGGTGAATGCTTTGATTTTTATGTTATGATTTCGAAGCATTGAGCTCCCACTATATTTTCAAACATGTAGGCCTTCTTTTTCTATCAATCTTGACACTGAAAATGAGGTTGGATAGCTCCTTGCATAGAAGGAAATGTATTAAGATGCTAATTATTGGTTGTGAAGAAAGGATACTACTTCAACCTTTCTAGGTAGAATGGATTCATCTCATGATCACTCTATTATAGGTGTCATGCACAAACATGTGGACATGAAAAGACCCATAATTTGTTAGTGTGAGAAACACCGTGATAATTCCCAAGATAAATTTGCTATGCTTATGAGGAGATGGGAAACTTGGAGGAAAGATTGGGAGTTGAAAATTGAAAGGGAATTAAAGGCTAGAAGAAGATAGTTAACACAAATGAAAGGCTAGATTGAAAATCACAAAGCCAATTTGGTGTTGTTGAAAGCATGGAAGGAATTCTAAAAGGATAAGTTGTAAATATATAGGAATTGCAAGCTAGATTCCTTCATCTAGAGTTGGAACAAAGATTGTTCACCCCAAGTGGTTTCCATGGAATATGGCGGTGGAGAAAAAATCATAGCGAAAAGGACACCGAGACCTTTCTGAATTGCCTTTATTAGTAACTCGAGGAAGTCTCTAGATATCATGGGCTGATCTAATTTCTTTGATTTTTGCAATTATGTGTAAATTTACTTTTCTCATCGGACAACTTTTCAAACTATGTACTAGTCATAGAATGTTTTCTTGGAAGATATTAGCGAGAGATAGTTAATTTGGATTCGATACTTTGGACATGGGCCTCACTTTTGGGTTTTCTAGACTATGCTATGTTTCATATTTTGTACTCTAAGGCTATATCATGAGGCTACAACTCCTTTTCTTATTAGTATAACTAATATTTGTTTCTGTTAAAAAGAAAATTAACACAATCGCTTAATTACAAGTGCTTAATATAAGTTAACCACTGACATTTCCATCCTTTTTAACTAATGGCATCGATGGGGAGTGTACGAATGTAGATCCATGTTAAACTTGGATCTATAAATCATTGATAAGGATCAAATTTTTGGATGTGCACATTTTTTTATCATTTAATTCTATGTCATGTTTCAATTCCATCATACTAAATGATAAAAAAAAATACATCTCAAGATGTTTGTCCCTCTAGATTCAGTGTTAATATGGATTTATGTTGGTTTAATTATGGCTGACTATGGTTGGAGATCATTGAGAATGGTTTGTGATGGTTGACCATGTTTGACTATGCTTGACCATGTTTGATGACGGTCGACCACGGTTGATTATTAACTATAATTGACCATTATTCAATGTAGTCAATTATTGTTTACTATATTTAAATATGGTTAACCATTTTTAACTATTTGATAATGGTTGACTACAGTTGATCATGTTTTATTATAGTTAAATTTGATTGACCATGGTTGAATTTTTAACCATTATTGACTATGGTTGATCATGTTTTACAATTGTTAACTATTTTTTACCATGAATCATTATGTTTAAGGATGGTTAACCATGTTTAATTATATTAGTTAACTATGATTTGATAATGGTTAACCATTGTTGATTATGTTGACAATGGTTTAGCATGTGTTGATGAGGGTTCATAATGGTTAACTATGGTTTGACCATGTTTAATTATGATAAAAAAAATGTTTATGTATGTTTAACTATGACTGACTAAGTTTAACTATTCTTCAGCATGTTTACCTATGGTTGAACATGGTTGGGAAGTTTTTACTATGCTTAACCATGTTTAATTGCGCTAGACCATGTTTGATAAATGTTGACTATGGTTGATGACAAGTTGTTATGGTGACCATGTTTGACTATGGTTGACTTTATGATAAGATTATATTGACTTTAATATAATGTCAGATGTCACATTATGGTTAACTTTAATATAATGTCACATTGTGATATTAAGGTGTTGACTTGTATTCTATGTCAGATTATAATGTTTAAGGGTTGAAGTCAAAGTTATGTCACATTACAATATTAGAAGGTTGAGTTCAACAAAAGTCACATTACAACATCGTATGTGATAGTAGTTATATATCACATCTTGAGATTAACAGGATGATGGTTGGATATTCTTCACCCTCTTTGACTATCGTTGAGTGTGGTTGACTTAGTCTACCATAGTTGATAATAATTTATTGTAATTGATTGCAGCTCATTGTGTTTAGAAATAGTTAACGTTTGTTGACGTTGTTTTGTGATGTTTAACTATTGATGGCCATTTTTAACTATTATTAATAATGGTTATCTATTATTAAGAATGGTTGACCATGTTTGACTATGGTTGGCCATGTTTAGCCATGCTTTACTATAACTAAGCATGTTTGACCGTGGTTGACTATTGTTAACCATGGTTCACTATGTTTGATGATGGTTAACCACTGGTTGACTATGTTTAATTATGATTTACTATGTTTCGATAATGGGAAACCAAGTTTGACTTTATTTGAAAATGGTTGACCATGCTCAATTAGGGATGACCATGGTTGACTATGGTTCACCATGGTTAACTATATGGTTCACCACATTTTTCCTATGGTTGGTGATTTTTTATCATGGTTAATTATGGCTAACCATGGTTTACTATATTTGAAAACATTTAATTATGGTCGTGTTTGAAAATTATTGATGATGTTTTGCCATGCTTAGCAATATTTGACTATGGCTGACTACTTGATTATGGATGACCATGGTTGAATATGATTGACATTATGGCATGAAGATGTTGATTTCAATATTATGTGACATGCCACATTGTTGTTGACTTAATTACTATGTCACATCATGACATTAAGAGGTTTTCTTGTATTTTATGTCACATTGAAATAGTAAGAGGCTCAATTAAAAATTATATCACATTATGACAATAAGACATTGAATTCAATAAAACATCACATTATGAAATTATGCATGACAACAATGGGTCAGTGCAAGCTAATGAGGGTCACTTTTGGCACGTTAGATGCAATAGAAAACTGAAAAAGCAGGCATCCCTCAACTTACTTGGATTTTTTGATTTACTTACGGAAAATATCTTGCATTGAGTAAAAAAGATGAAATGTAGGAAATTGAATCACGTTTCTGAATATATAACTTTTATGTATTGAAAATTTGCATAGCTATGTCAAGTTTCAGTTTTCCTAACAGACACTTTTTATTTTTCAGGCAAATGATAAGGTATATGTTTTTGTGGGTAGAGCCTTTGAGGGCCTAAATGATGGAATCAAGCTACAAAAATCGGCATGCATGTAGAGAACACATAGCACTTGTGCGCCATTATTTTTCGAAAATTAAATTAGTAATTTTATAATTTTTTTATAATTGTCTAAGTGATCAAACCTCAAAAATAGTACATCTTTTGCGGGTAGAGCCTTTGAAGGTCTTAATGCAAAATTCTTGAAATGGGTTTTTCATAGAACGTGGAGGTTAGTGTCCTCTTGTGCACCATACAATTTTTTTTTGAAATGATTGAGAATTGAAAAAGTTATGGAAGAAACACTAACAATGTGTTTCACGAGTTAAGGAGGTAGGACAGAAAAGAAATTGAAAGAAAATAGGAAAAATTAATATTTCAAAATAAAAGTTACATATTTGGAATCTGCAGAAAAAATGCTATTTGTGTCTAAGATTTCGTCAAAAATGACTCTGTGTAGCATATTGTAACGAGTGGCTAAGCACAGGCTTCTCCAGAAACTGGAAGAAATACCCAATTAGCTTTGGTTTTTCATTAACATAGCACAGGTTTGGAATTACCGAAGCAAACTCCAAAGCATACACATAGGATTATTGTTGACATGTGAGCATGTGACTCGGCCTGTTTAAATTCAAAAATATTGCCGCGTTTTTAGATTTAAATAACGCGTACGCGTTATATAACTAAATAACGCGTGCGCGTTATATCAGTAATTAACGCGTACGCGTTATATAACTACATAACACGTACGCGTTATATAGTTACAAAACGCGCTCGCGTTATTCAAATCATAAAATACATGTTTAATACTTGAGAAAGAGGGGGTGTAGAAGTCAAGGGAAATTTTGTTTAATATTTGAGAAGGGGTGGGGAAGGGTCAAGGGAATCTATGGTTAATATTTAGTAGGGGTGGGGAAGGGTCAAGGGAATCTATGGTTAATATTTAATAGGGGTGGGAAAGGGTCAAGGGCTTAGAAGGATGTTGGAAGCTTGAGTGGGGAGAGATGAAGGGAATGAGAACATGATGGGCTACAGGGGGTGAAGGGAAGTGGAGCTTGAGAGCACTATTAGGAGTAGAATAGGTTCTGAAGAGGTATAGGGTTAGAAGTTGAAAGTGAGACTTGAGTGACAAGGGGGAATGGATGGAGGCAAGGGGGATGTGAGAGAGAAATAAAGAATACAAGGGGGGGAGAGACATAGAGCGAGGGAGGGAGAGGGACAATGGGGAGGAATGGATTTGGAGGGAGTGAGAGATAGATGGGGATAGAACGAAATAAGAGATAGGAAGGGAGGGACAGAAAGTGTTGGTGGGAGACATGCAGAGAGTGGTGGCGATGGAGAGAGAGGGAGTGATGGAGAGATTGGGATAGGTTGAGGGAAAGATGAGGGAGGGATAGAAGGTGAGAGACAGGCGATGAGAGAGGGAGGGAGAGAAGGTAGGGTGAGGGATGGAGGGAGAAAGTTGGAGATAGATATGGATGGAGGGGGTATGGGTTTGAGAATGGAAAGTGACATAATGTGTGTGTATGTCTGTGTGTTTGAGAGAGAGAGAGAGACAGAGAGAGAGAGAGAGAGAGATTGATGGTTGGGGAGAGAGAGACTAGAGGGAGTTGTGAGCATCATATTCTCCATCAGCATCATATTATTCATCATCATCATCTTCATGACCATCATCGTCATCATCAACATCTTCATCATCATCACCATCATCATCATCATCATCATATTCCTCATCAAATCAACATCTCCATCATCATTATCATCATCATGATCATCATCTAAACATCACCATCACCATCATCATCAACATCTTCATCATCATCACCATCACCATCATCATCAAAATCTTCATCGTCATCACCATCACCATATTCATCATCATTGTCATCTCTAGGTTCCCCATCAACATCAACATCTCCATCATCATCATCTTCTTCATCATCATCATCTTCATCACCATCATCATCATCATCAACATCTTCATCATCATCACCATCATCATCATCATCATTATCTTCCTTGAATCAGATCAACATATCCATCATGTCACCATCATCTTTTGAACATCATCATCTAAACATCACCATCACCATCACCATCATCATCATCATCTTCATCATCATTACCATCACCATCATCATCAACATCTTCATTGTCATCACCATCATCATCATCATCATCATTGGCATTTGTAGGTTCCTCATCAACATCTCCATCATTATCATCTTCTCCATCATCATCATCTTCATCACCATCATCATCAGCATCAACATCTTCATCATCATCACCATAATCATCATCTTCATCGTCATCAGGTCAACATCTCCATCATCATCATCTTCTTCATCATCTTCACCATCATCATCATCATCATCATCTTCATCGCCATCTCCATCATCTCCGTCATCTCCATCATCATCACCATCACCATCATCATCATCTTCATGACCATAAACATCTTCATCATCATTGTCATCTCCCCCTTCCTCATCAACATCTCCATCATCATCATCATCATCATCATCATCACCATCACCATCATCGTCAACATCTTCATCATCATCATCATCATCATCATCATCAGCATCAGCATCAGCATCATCATCAAAATCTTCATCGTCATCACCATCACCATCTTCATCATCATTGTCATCTCTAGGTTCCCCATCAACACATCTCCATCATCGTCATCTTCTTCATCATCATCATCTTCATCACCATCATCATTGTCATCTTCTTCATCATCATCATCTTCATCACCATCATCATCGTCATCAACATCTTCATCATCATCACCATCATCATCATCATCATCTTCCTCATCAGATCAACATCTCCATCATGTCACCATCATCTTCATCTTCATCATCATCATCATCATCATCATCATTACCAACACCATCATCATCAACATCTTCATCGTCATCACCATCATCATTGGCATCTGTAGGTTCCTCATCAACATCTCCATCATCGTCATCATTGGCATCTGCAGGTTCCTCATCAACATATCCATCATCGTCATTTTCTCCATCATCATCACCATCATCACCATCATGATCTTCTGAACATCATCATGATCATCATCTAAACATCACCATCACCATCATTGTCAACATCTTCATCATCATCGCCATCAGCATCATCATCAAAATCTTCATCGTCATCACCGTCACCATCTTCATCATCATTGTCATCTCTAGGTTCCCCATCAACACATCTCCATCATCATCATCTTCTTCATCATCATCATCTTCATCACCATCATCATCGTCATCAACATCTTCATCATCATCACCATCATCATCATCATCATCTTCCTCATCAGATCAACATCTCCATCATGTCACCATCATATTCGTCATCATCATCATCATCATCATTACCAGCACCATCATCATCAACATCTTCATCGTCATCACCATCATCATTGGCATCTGTAGGTTCCTCATCAACATCTCCATCATCATCATCATTGGCATCTGCAGGTTCCTCATCAACATATCCATCATTGTCATTTTCTCCATCATCATCACCATCATCACCATCATGATCTTCTGAACATCATCATTATCATCATCTCAACATCACCATCACCATCATCGTCAACATCTTCATCATCATCGCCATCAGCATCATCATCAAAATCTTCATCGTCATCACCATCACCATCACCATCACCATCACCATCACCATCTTCATCATCATTGTCATCTCTAGGTTCCCCATCAACACAACATCTCCATCATCATCATCTTCTTCATCATCATCATCTTCATCTCCATCATCGTCCTCATCAACATCTTCATCATCATCACCATCATCACCATCATCATCATCATCTTCCTCATCAGATCAACATCTCCATCATGTCACCATCATCTTCATCACCATCATCATCACCATCATCATCAACATCTTCATCACCATCATCATCAACATCTTCATCATCATCACGATCATCTTCATCAACATTATCATCTTTATCATCTTCATCTGCATCATGATCATCTTCATTGTCATCACCCTCCTCCTCCTCATCATCTTTATCATCTTCATCTACATCATGATCATCTTCATTGTCATCACCCTCCTACTCCTCATCATCTTGTGCACTTATGCACTTAGGGATTAATATTTAGAAGAGGGTCTAAAGGCCTTTATGGGGGAGGGGCTCTAGGAACAAGATAAGACAGAGAGGGCAGGGGGGAGGGATAAAGGCGTAGAGGGTTAGTGATTAAGGGAGAAGAAGGGAGAGAGTGCTATAGGGAGGGATAATGACGAAGATAAAGAGAAGGTGGAGAGATGGAGAGTGGGGTGGTAGAGACATGGCTGAAGGGAGAGAAAGAAACATGTAGGGAGAATGAGGGACAGATATTTAGAAAGAGATAGGGGGTATCTAGGGATTATTGGGAGAGAGCTAGGGGGTATTAAACCATACAAAACATTTGTTTTGTATGCAATCATATAAATTATTAGTTTTCTTTGATTTTGTTCGTTGCCCTAGCCGTGCACCTAACCTATTTATTGTGCTTGACTATATCGCGTTCGCGTTTTTTCACTACATATCGCGCACGCGTTTTATATTTATATAACGCGTACGCATTTTGGAACTCCAGAAATAATGGACTGTTGCTGTCCGAGAGCAACTTCACTCTGTCCGAACGAAAGCAACAATCCCGCGATTTTTCGAACAGCACGAGCCCGCGTCTGAAAATTTTCACATTCTACACCGACTCCATCATTTTTTTTTATGCAGGTGCAGCATTGAGGACATCTTTCATGGTTGCTCACTGTGGTGTTGGGTTATATGGCCATATTTGAAGAAAATAATTAGCAAGCTTGAAGAATCTCCAATTGAAGAACACCAAAGATAAGGCCTTTGAAAGATTCATTTTGCCTATATTTGAGGAGCACACAAGGTAAGATATCAAGCTTCAAGACCAACAAGGAAGAACTTCCATTTGCTTATTATTGAAGAGCTTGTAATTGAGGAGCAACAAAAACAAACTATATTGAATTGATCATTGTGGTGATGGGGAATGCACGTAACCGAGTAAACAAATCAACAAGGAAGAAGAGATCTCAAGAAGTCATTGAAGAAGAGAAAGAAAAGAAAAGAATATACATGATGAATCGGAGGCTTTCTTTGGAAACTAATCCAAATCCAATTGTAGAGGATACCATGGTTCATCCTATTAATCCACGACAAGAGGTACCTTCAATTTCCACAATAGTTGTTGAACAAGCACCCCATGGAAGTAATCAAGAAGCAAAACGTAGGTGCTCATTAGGGGATGTTTCAATTCCCACTTCAAGTCAAAGTGATAAGTTACCATATCAAGATGAAGCTCACGAAGAAACACTCAATTTGCTATCCGGATGTGGTTATACAAGCGATGAAGTCAAAGAGGCGTTGGACATTTTGCCTACTGTTGAAGAAGAGAATGTTATCCACACCATCGATGAGGATGTTGGACTTCCACAGACCATGGATGAGGATGTTGGACTTCCACCATCCAACTACCAGGAAGAGAATGAAGGACACCGAGCTACTACTGAAACGCCAGAGCGTCTTGGTGATGCGCTACATGGTACAATTCCAACCCCCTTACCTCCATTAGCAAGCACACGTCGAAGAACTCCGAAGCGTATACAAGTTGATGAAAGACTTATGAATTCCATTGAAGGTACGCTATCTAAACGTAGTATTGCTTATCAAACTCAACAGATACTTGATAAATATTTTGTTTCTAAATGTGATGGAGATAAATGTAGATTATTTTTATCATTGTTAAAATCTAGGAGCATGAATGTTGTTAGGAAAAAGTTAGGGATAAAGATGATAAAGAATTCTGAACCAAGTTCTCATATAGTTAAAAGCCTAGTAGATGCATTTGGTAAAATTGGTAAGAACACACGTTCAAAGGACCGCAATGCTGCTCGTCGTGTGTTGTCACAATCAATTGCAGATAAGAACACCAGGGCCCTTCGTATTCTCAGGCCTACATCCGAACTAGTTAATTTGAATGTAAAAACCCTCCGTAGGTATTCTATTAGAAGAGAACATCTTGACACAACCGATCAGACAGATTTTTGGGCCTTTGTTGGTCGGTTGCCACGTCGTGACATGAAGCTAGTTGATGCAGTAAAGGGACTAGTGCACAGTTTTTGGCATGATCACACAAGGCCTTCTTCAAACCAAAAGGATGTACTAAAACTAAGAAGGGGTTCAAAGGATCGTGAACCACATACTAAGCATCTTCTTGATATAACACAGACAGAGCTTTACGAGAAATTTAAGATTGAGCATAGACAATTGAACTTGGGGCAAAGATCTTTTGAGAAATGTAAGCCATGGTATGTTAGAATAAATACTCTTCGTAACACTTGTTGTTGTAGATACCATGTAGAATATGAATATTACTATGAAACATTTTTGTACATTCGTCGTGTGTTGCATACTAACATTGTGCAGGATTGCTCCATGACAATACCATTGACTTCATCAAGAGAATTCATTCATAGCATCATGTGCAATAGGCCCGAGGGGCAAACATACTATGCAAAATCTTGTTTGGATGGAACATGCTCCAACTGTGCTGGAATGGCATTATTGAGCCAATGTATGCACGAGAATGGAGACAGTGAATTTGGGAAAATGGTTACAGACATGAAAAGTTTCAAATATATCAACTATGAAATAGTCCCAGGGAAAGAAAGCAAAAAAATACAATTGGTGACATCTCAGGTATGCATTTATATCTATAAAATTATGTTGTAACGGTTACATTTCAATCTTTACTTACAACAAAAAACTGACATTGAGATCATTTTGTGTCACCAGGTACAAGTTAGTGACTTCATCAAGGAATTTATTGAAAAGACACATCAATATGTTCAGCATGTCCACGTGGCACGATGGAAGGATGAGAAGTTTAGAATATGTAGAGATACATTTCCCCTTGGTACTATACTTTCAGTTGTTGATTTTGCCGAGAACTACACTCTGCAACCTCAAAATGAGATCCAAAGTCAGTATTATCACTCTGAGCAGGTTTCCTTGATGGTCCATATCACATATAGGCATGGCCCAAATAGCACTGAAGAGAAAAGAGAAATTCTGAAGGAATATCACTTCTACATAAGTGATGATAGGTGCCACGACTTCCACTATGTACGTCATTGCTTCATCATGTTCTATGATCACTTGAAGGGAAGGAACATACAGATGGACCGACACTGGATTTGGTCTGATGGGTGTGCTGGTCAGTTCAAAAATGCACGCATATTTCAGTGGTTGTGTTCATTGCATAAAAACTACAAAGTGCCACATATGTGGAACTATTTTGAGACTGGGCATGGTAAAGGAGAGCATGATGGAGCCGGAGCATGTGTCAAAACAGCCCTACGAAGAGAGGAATTGAAAGTATCTACAGAATCTACTATTCTAAATGCTCAATCTATAGTCAGGTGGTGCACGTCAGTAATGGGAGAGGAATCAACTATGCGAGTAGAATCCACAAGAAAGAGACATGTGGAGAGATTTTTTTGGGAGGTGGTAGACAGATCGTTCACATGCATGGGAATGCAAGACTGTGCCTGGGACTCGTGGCTTTCATTCGGTTCGAAGCTCTGATAACCCAGTATTTGAAATTTGGACCAGAAAACTCGCTTGTTTTTGCCCGCCTTGCTGTGATGGTGACTAGGATGGGTGTGAATCATTGGATTGGGTTGATGGATGGGATCGCATATCACTTCCACTTGATCAGCGTGCAATTGTTGAGTTAACTCCGTTGGAAGAAGACCAATCATCTATTTCTGCAGATTTTGATCATGTCTCAGACCTTGTACAACCCGGTATGATGCATTTCCTTAACATTTTTTGTTTGTTTACGTAGTCTTCAAATGCACATTAATGGCCTTGTATCGCACGAAAAATATTTTGATCATATACCTACAATCATATAATGCAGGGCACATATACGCAGTGGTTGCCTCAAAAGATACTGGATGGGGTGATGAATACTGATTGGCACGCTGTATAGATGGAAAGCAAACTCTCATTGTGTCCATGACTGACGATGAAAACAACCACTTTCCAACTGGGTCTATGGTTGTTAAAGGTGAATACTTGACACGGGACAACAATGGAAGAAAGAAGGGTGGATATGTTTACAGGGATTACAAACCAGGTGCAAGTGTATATCACTTTACCAACTTAATCATTGGCACAAACCTTCAGGTACGAACAATGCCTAGTCGAAATACATCGAAGGTACGCTACTTCTTACTGGATACAGAGCACGAGAGACTAATGGAGACCATCAGTATAAGAGATGATCTGGAGGGCTTGGTTGTATGATAATAGGTGGGATCTAGCATGATGAGGTACGTTACATACTTTTAATACTATACTATTTTCACTATTTGTAATTGAATATTGATATATGCTCAATTTTCACATGTATGTTTCATATGAATATGTCAATTTTGCGTTCTTGATTTGCCAAATTTACAAGAGATGGATTAAAATTATATTATGTTCATATGATCAGTAAACCATATATTAATCATGTTTGAGGGGTTGCTTAGCTAACTTTAAGGGCATTTAAGCTCTATGTTAAGCCCAACTAAATCCTTATGAATCACTAGACAATCGAATTGGTTCCTTGAGTAATTCAAATTTCTTTATGTAAAACCATTTTTCATTCATTTTAGTATGAAATCAAGTTTTTAGTATTTTTTTCTCTTTACTGGCTCTATTCTAGTTTCCTTTGAAAAATTGCTCAAAGTATTGTTGTTCTTAGTTTTATGAACCTATTTGTGATCTCTTTCATGTGATCATAATATTTTACACATCACTGCCATAACCACTAATCAATTGTACACTATACAACTATGAAAGTCTCTCTTAATCTAGCGACAACCACCTTTTACCCATTTCTATAGAATTTATTTTCTTTAATAATTTTCTAATCCAAATTTTAATAGCTATTACATTTTCACTATACAACTATGAAAGTCTCTAGTGACAACCACCTTTTACCCATTTTTATTATACATCTCTAAGTTATCCACACAAAAGCACACACATATATATATAATAATTATTGTGTATTCATAGTCAAAACTAAAAAATATATGGATTAAAGTGGATAAACATTAAACTAAAATTATAATAATTGTGTTTTTTAATCCATTTTTTACATATGATCAGTAAACCCTAAAATTATATTATGTTCATCATGTTGGTTATTGGCTTCACCCAACAAAATTAATTCAATTCATGCTCACTATATTAAACAATACACTTATATTAAATTTAATTCATGTCTTGTTAAATATTTCATAATGAATTAGCTAGTTGAGAGCACCACCTTAGACCAAGCCATCATCATCAACATCTTCATCATCATCACCATCATCATCATCATGGACCTGCAAAACCCTAGTTTCCAAAGTGTCTAGGCAGGTTCGGGCTAGGAACACTAGCCATACCCGCCCGGTGGATGATTTTCCAAAGTTGACCCCCGTGTGCAAAAATTGCACACTCCCACACTGAGCAAAACCCTAGTTTCAAAGATGGACCTGCAAGGTGACACATGGGCCACCGGGTAGGAGGAGAGGGGCACCCCTGGCACTATCCCGGTGTGCTGAATCCAACGGAGTCGACGGTTTGTCGATCCGAGCCATGGTCTTCATTCTATGGCTCGTCCCGTCTCACTACCAGAAGGCCTTTAGGGACACCTGCTGGATACCTACCGGGGGCATAGAACTCCAACCATGCAACAAAACCGGGTTCTGGGGAGACCTGCAGGTGTGTCTAGACAGGTTCGGGCTAGGAACACTAGCCATACTTGCCCGGTGGATGATTTTCCAAAGTTGACCCCCGTGTGCAAAAATTGCACACTCCCACACTGAGCAAAACCCTAGTTTCCAAGATGGACCTGCAAGGTGACACATGGGCCACCGGGTAGGAGGGGAGGGGCATCCCTGGCACTATCCCGGTGTGCTGAATCCAACAGAGTCGACGGTTCGTCGATCCGAGCCACGGTCTTCATTCTATGGCTCGTCCCGTCTCACTACCAGAAGGCCTTCAGGGACACCTGCTGGATACCTACCGGGGGCATAGAACTCCAACCATGCAACAAAATCGGGTTCCGGGGAGTCCTGCAGGTGTGTCTAGATAGGTTCGGGCTAGGAACACTAGCCATACTTGCCCGGTGGATGATTTTCCAAAGTTGACCCCTGTGTGCAAAAATTGCACACTCCCACACTGAGCAAAACCCTAGTTTACGAAATGAATGCACAATGAAGCCACTGGGCCATGGGGAGATGAGGGAGAGGCCCCCCTAGAGGTAATCGCACGCCAGGAGACCAATGGAGTCGACGGTTCGTCGGTCCGATGTCCGGTTTTCGAGTTATGTCGAGTTGCAAGTCGCATGAAAATGCCGTTCAGGGACACTTGGTGAATTTCCGTCCGGGAGCCAAAAAGCAAACGGAGCAGGAAGATTGCGTGCCGTTGGCTCCCGCAAGTGTGTGTGGGCAATGCTGACGTGGGAACACTACCGGGAGCCATAAATCCATGATAGTAAATTAATTCATGACAAAAAAAACTGAATTATTCCTTTCAATGGATGTGGTTTTCAATTTCCTATGTTGTTAGGTCAATTTGGCACATTCATTGAAAGAAATTGTAGACTTTAATGATGATCACAACAAGTGTGTTTGTTAAAACCTTGTGAAATAGAGCATCAAAAGACCTACATTGTAGGCCATATAATTGTGTTTGTTTACCTTTTGTTTGATGGACCATGCACAATAAGTAATAAAATAATTTTTGAAGTAGGTCATTTCATTTTTCTGATTTTTTCTTTGGTGGTGTTGAAAAAGACCATTGTTCTTATTGATGGGATTTCATGTGCTTATGATTCTTTGGATAATCTGGACACATACAAGGACACCATTATTAGACTAATTCATTATAAACAATTTAATATGAGTAATCTACATAAATGAATTGAAAAATTAACAAAAATAACAAACAACCCATATACCTTGGAATATAACACAAGAGTGACCATGTTAGGCAATCTTACTTATCTACTTACCTATGGTCATCTAAGTAGACCATTTGGATCATGTCTATTACTAATGATCTCCATTAACTTTTCATGTTCACAATGAGGCTTGAAGTATCATACCTTTGATGGGTGCTTCCTTGGCATTGTTTGTAGTTTGAGGTTTGTATCGAAAACTAAGTTTGTAAAGTGGTATATAGATTCACCTAGTCTAATCTTGAAATACATAACCAACCTTCTTCCATGTTTGGTCATCCAGTGTTAGATATTATCCTTTAATAACCATCAAACTGATTACAAGTTGATCACCATTGTCATCTATTAGTGAGACATGAGGGTTTGGTTCGCCTTTAAGGAACATGCCAACAAATAGTGAGTGCCCCATTAATTATCTTTCAGGGAAACCATTGCATATATGTTCATTTTAAAAAACATCAGTTCCAACGTGTGAGTCCACTAAATAGACAAAATGTAATGTATTCATGCTAGTTGATAAGATTTAATCTCATATTCACAAAACTTGGTTGTACAAGATTTGAGACATGATCATAATGTGGTGAAATGGTTGATTAGTCCTCATCCAACTAGGATAATTCAATATTTATACCTAGAATAATGGCGAGTGATAGAATTTTCTTGTTCATATTTCTACTATAACATTGTTTGAGTTTCAAACTAAATGAAATCCACAAATTCCATGCATGATTCTATGTGATTGATCTACATCAACCACCTCCCAAAAATATCTCGTCTTCTTGTTCCATCTACAATTATTGAAGAACACCATTCAACAATAGATTTTGTGTAACTAATGAGAGAATTTCTCGTAAACTTCCATTTTTACCTGCAGAATATAATTTTTACCTACACAACATCTCGATCATGATCCCCTTTCCCACACTCAGTTTCAAAAGTCCTGTAAAGGCAACCTTTACATTTACATTTGCATTAACATGACAACCAAGTCTCAAAAATGAGATTGATGGTGTTTATTCTCATGCAATGTATACAGTTAGGATTAAGACAACTGTATAAATCTATGGAATTATAAATGGAGATATTAATCCAAAAGGAAGCCAATGTTGGCCTTGCCAATCTTTTCTTCCGAATGCAAACGAAATATTAGATTCCATTTTGCTATGTTTCCATGTAAAATATATTTGAAAAAAAACATATATTTGGATTATATGGAAATCCTTCTTACCTTTGACATTGTTTGGGATCTGCAGGATGGGAATGAAGTATTTTTTAGGGATTAAGAGGAGTATTCAATTACGCAAACTTATGAATGCCTATTGTGACAAGCAATCCATTGATTTCAACTCCATCAAATTTCTATTTGATGGATGATGTTTGCAAGGTGAGCAAGTTTAACCCACCAATGCGAGATTGCATGCAATTACACTGAGCAAAACCCTAGTTTACGAAATGAATGCACAATGAAGCCACTGGGCCATGGGGAGACGAGGGAGAGGGCCCCCTAGAGTTAATCGCATGCCAGGAGACCAACGGAGTCGACGGTTCGTCGGTCCGACGTCCGGTTTCCTAGTTATGTCGAGTTGCAAGTCGCATGAAAATGCCGTTCAGGGACACTTGGTGAATTTCCGTCCGGGAGCCAAAAAAGCAAACGGAGCAGGAAGATTGCGTGCCGTTGGCTCCCGCAAGTGTGTGTGGGCAATGCCGACGTGGGAACACTGCCAACACTAGCTCGGGGGAGGTTTTTGCAGAGTTGACCTACCAATGCGAGATTGCATGCAATTACACTAAGCAAAACCCTAGTTTACGAAATGAATGCACAATGAAGCCACTGGGCCATGGGGAGACGAGGGAGAGGGCCCCCTAGAGGTAATCGCATGCCAGGAGACCAACGGAGTCGACGGTTCGTCGGTCCGACGTCCGGTTTCTGAGTTATGTCGAGTTGCAAGTCGCATGAAAATGCCGTTCAGGGACACTTGGTGAATTTCCGTCCGGGAGCCAAAAAGCAAACGGAGCAGGAAGATTGCGTGCCGTTGGCTCCCGCAAGTGTGTGTGGGAAATGCCGACGTGGGAACACTGCCAACACTGGCTCGGGGGAGGTTTTTGCAGAGTTGACCTACCAATGCGAGATTGCATGCAATTACACTGAGCAAAACCCTAGTTTACGAAATGAATGCACAATGGAGCCACTGGGCCATGGGGAGACGAGGGAGAGGGCCCCCTATAGGTAATCACACGCCAGGAGACCAACGGAGTCGACGGTTCGTCGGTCCGACGTCCGGTTTCCGAGTTATGTCGAGTTGCAAGTCGCATGAAAATGCCGTTCAGGGACACTTGGTGAATTTCCGTCCGGGAGCCAAAAAGAAAACGGAGCAGGAAGATTGCGTGCCGTTGGCTCCCGCAAGTGTGTGTGGGCAATGCCGACGTGGGAACACTGCCAACACTGGCTCGGGGAATTTTTTGCAGAGTTGACCTACCAATGCGAGATTGCATGCAATTACACTGAGCAAAACCCTAGTTTACAAAATGAATGCACAATGAAGCCACTGGGCCATGGGGAGATGAGGGAGAGGGCCCCCTAGAGGTAATCGCACGCCAGGAGACCAATGGAGTCGACGGTTCGTCGGTTCGACGTCCGGTTTCCGAGTTATGTCGAGTTGCAAGTCGCATGAAAATGTCGTTCAGGGACACTTGGTGAATTTCCGTCCGGGAGCCAAAAAGCAAACAGAGCAGGAAGATTGCGTGCCGTTGGCTCCCGCAAGTGTGTGTGGGCAATGCCGACATGGGAACACTGCCAACACTGGCTCGGGGGAGGTTTTTGCAGAGTTGACCCACCAATGCGAGATTGCATGCAATTAAACTGAGCAAAACCCTAGTTTACGAAATGAATGCACAATGAAGCTGCTGGGCCATGGGGAGACGAGGGAGAGGGCCCCTAGAGGTAATCGCACGCCAGGAGACCAACGGAGTCGACGGTTCGTCGGTCCGACGTCCGGTTTCCGAGTTATGTCGAGTTGCAAGTCGCATGAAAATGCCGTTCAGGGACACTTGGTGAATTTCCGCCCATTTTATAATTTAAGCCACTTTTAAATATTTGAACTTCCATATTATTTTTGAAAGAGTATAATATTTGAAAACTCCTAAAGAGACAAAAACACATGATCAAAACTCCTAAGGCTGCAATTTAGAGTAGCAATAATGGGGGTGATGGAGTTGAATTTGATCCTATGGAAGATAATGATACTAATATTATTGAGAATAAAGGGATAATAGGTTGATCCATGACACCTTTGTTTGCATGGATGAGGATGCACCTATGTATGAGACCTATGATAATATTCATGATGTACATCTTATTGATAAGGCACACAAAGGCCTATACAAGAGATCAAAGATGAGTCACTTTGTCTACTAATTTGATGTTGATAAAATTGAAGGTATTGAATGACATTTCAAACAATGGTATGACAAAGATCCTAATGTATACACAAGGTTAATATATAAGGTGCCCCATAAGGTTCTTTGTCATATCCCTATAATTATAGGTTTTTGATGATTGTTTAGGTTAAAAAACATAGCACATTATATGGATTATCATGTACAAAGATAAGTGAAGATGGTATTATATGAGTGGCTACAAATGGTTCTCAATTTACGATCATCAAGGAAATATTACCCATTTTTAAAGAAGAACCTCATAATGTTAGACTTTCATTGGTAGTTGATGGCAATGGGTGTGCATGAGTGAGTTCGTTGAAACCTTGAAAACATTGTATTGCATTTAGTTTGATTAAATTACACATCAACACATTAGATTGACACAAGTACATGTATCCAAAAGTACATATATATCCAAAAGTATCCAAAAGTGCATGTCTCCAAAAGTACATGTATATCCAAAAGTCTCCAAAAGTGCATGTCTCCAAAAGTACATGTATATCCAAAAGTATCAAAAAGTACATGTATCCAATGAAGTCAATGTACATGTTTCCAAAAGTACATGCACAATAAAGTCAATGTACATGTCTCCAAAACTGAATGTATCGAAAAGTACATATATATACAAAAGTATCCAAAAGCACATGTGTCCAAAACTATCCAAAACTATCAAAACTCAAGCTTTCTCTTGTTCTTTCCCGAGGTTGATCCTCTAGGCACATCCCTAGGATCAATGTGCATCCCTGGATCCTGCAAATTAAATATCAATTGTTAAATTCAACTAACTATGTACACTAATACATTAGCTCAACAATTATCAACTGGTGCATGGAAAGTGCATGAAACAGTTGGTCACTGAAGGACATCTCACCTCAACTGACAAAGGAGATTGCGTTGCTTGTGTAGCAGATGGAGCCGTCGGTTGAACATCCAGGATGGTCGAACCAGGGGGGCCAGGCACTGCTCCTGCTGGTGGTGGCTACAATGAAAAAATGTTGAAATAGTTAGAAATGCATGAATAAACAATAGGTCCAACAATAATAAACTATGTAAAGATAATGTTGAAATAGTTACATACCTGTGTGTGATCAGTCGCCACTGCAGATGCGGCACTAACTGCTGCATCAACCATCGATGCAAGGTTCTCAGCAGACAACTCGGGTTCCTGTTGCAGTAAACATGCAATTCAAACATTAACAAAAACGATTTATGCACTGGATTTCAAGTTAAACAACAAATATCATCGAAGGATATACATTACCGTGGTGTGAGTAAGCCCATGGTCGTGGGCAGCTGGAGTCTTTCTCGGAGTAGAACGCCTCACATACACACGACCCTTGTTCACGAATGGCCTGGAGGGAGATGCAAATCCAGGCAATGGGCCAGATGTGTTGGATGGTGCCTACAGTCAGCAAGTGTTCAGGTAGTTAGACATGCATGATTCAACAAACAAACATGTATTTAAAAAATGTCATTTTTAATTGTTTACCTGGAGCCCAGACGTTTCAGGGGACGGTATGACCATGGGTACTACCTCCACATTACCTTGCCCCTGTGAAGGATCTGCCATCTGCAAGTTTAATAATTGTAAATATTAGACCGTATATAGCATTAATGAACTAAAATGTAAAGTATGTGGAAATTAACAAATTAACAAGTATTAAAAAACTGAAATTTTAAAATATTTACCTCGGTGTGAGATACGGCAATAGGTGGTATATAAGATGGGCCTACCGAATGGGTAGCATCATGCCCCCCTGTAGAGTCTGGAACATCCGGCTCTGGGGCGTCACTGCCGGCAATCATCATCAACTGCAAGTTCACAAAATTAATATATTAGCTCAAACTATATATATGTGTACAAAGACGAAAATAAATGAAGAATTTATTACAATTAACCATCAAGATACCTCTCTCAAAAAGCCACTGAAGGAAACATCTGAGGCAATACCATAGCAGGGACGACCACATGATGTGCACTCGTGAGGATCAGTACTAGGATGGGGAATAGCTGATGGTCCTACACTAGTGGATGGTCCTGATGGTCCTGCACTAGTGGATGGTCCTGATGGTCCTGCACTAGCTGATGGTCCTGCATGGTGACGAGCTGGTGTATGTACCACACCAGGGACAGATGTCCCTTCCTCACCCATATGTTGAACCATCCTGCCATGGCGAACAACCGCCCGTGCCAAACTCAAAAATGCATCCCGTGTCTGCGGAATAATGCGATGTGTTGGTGGGACATCTGGCCCAGGCAACTGCCTACGAGGTGCACGGATAGGGCGATCCTGGTCTTGAAGCCTGGCATTGGGTCGGTTTTGGGGCATCCCCCCACCGATCCCCTGGAACTGTAAGATGTCAAAATAGTTAACGTGTTTATGCAACACGAACTCTGCGTACATCTTTCGAAGGAAATATAAGGGAATTTCCCTGTTGTTGTGTGGTGGCATATCAAAAACCATGTACCATCTGTCCATCCAGTTATCAACAAATGGTTGAAACGTGCACCACTCAATGGAGATATGCGGCTTGCTTGCATTAGGGATTTCCCCCGTCCGAGGGTCCCTAAACAATGCAAATATAACCTCTTTGGATATTTTCAACTTTTTTACTGCATTGTAATCTAGTCCATCAGCATATTGTTGTCTTTTTCTTTCTCTGTAAGATGCAATATCATATAGGACATTCGTAGATTGTGAAATTGTGTCCACAATTGCATCCAAGGTTGATGCAAGTGAACGGCGAATCCTGTCGCCACCACTAAAAGCTGCACTTATGCCCCTCAATTGGGCAAGCTCAATCAATATTTCGGCATTGGCATCCATAGCCGCAACTGCAATAAAGACATTAATACGAAAATCATTAGAAACATATACATGGTATATAATGACGTCTCTTCAAAATTGAACATGTATTAAATCAAACTCACATAAGCAATTTAATGGCATATACTTACATACATTTAAAACTTAAAATTAAACATTTGACAATTAAAAAGTAAGTTAGTCAGATTGGCAGAGAGGAGGAGGAGGAGGATCAAGGCAGTGATGAGTTTGTTGATTCAGGCATGGAGGAGGAGGATCAAGGCAGTGATGAGTTTGCATCTATGTGTCTCAATGTCTCATTGTGTTTTGTGATTGTGAATGACAAATGTGTTGTGATTTGTGAATGATCTAATTTCTATTGAATATTTCATATTTGTAATTGTAAATGTAATTTCTATTGAATATTTGTAATTGTAAATGTTAAATTTTATTGGATGATCTATATGTCTATATTTTTAAATTTTAATATATTTTAAAAATATATTAATTCCGGGGGTCACCGTGTCCTACGTGTCATAATTCCGGGGGTCACCGTGTCTAGTGGGGACCAGGGATCAAATTTGAAGGGTGGGGTCCCATTTCACTATGAAGGGCTATGAGATATTGAACACTATTGAAGGGCTATGAGAAATTTATTAATATTTATTCTATGTGTATATATGGATGTGTTCATGTTGTATGGATTGGATTCTAGGTTAACCGAGGCCTTTTTAGAGCAAAGAATGGGGTAATTACTATTTGGGAACAAGTTTTTTATCAAATGTAAATTGCGGTGATGGAAGATATTGAGGGTGCCACATGTTGTGGAGAAAGTAGTATTGATTCCTATGACATAATAGGGAGTTCAAAAAGTCTGGTTTCAAGTATTGTCATGCGTAGCTCGATTGATTTTTCTCGCGCTAGGGTTGTAGCAACTGTTATGGCCATTACTGTTAAAAGGATTGATGGGGTGGAATCCCGTGAAACGATGAGTTCTTTTGTTAAGACGTAGATTCAGTGAAATTTGGTGGGAGTCTTATGTTCATTTTATGCACAAAATTCGATTACTTGATTTTGTTGCATTGTTAACTCTCCTCCTAGTCATAGCTACAATCTCTTATATAATTGTGAAGGTTATCAATCCACTCAATATATTAAAGTTGTAGTAGGCCAAAATCATCCACATATTTATTGTACTCACAAATGTTGACATTCCAATTTCTATGTAGAGCGCCCATTAACATTAGATTGTATGGGACATGTTTTTGAGGCATGATGTCATTATCTCATAACAACAAGCTTTTTATCCATAAATATGTCATCTACAAGCCAACGGAATTGTTCCTAATCCTTTATAAAACTTTGTCATAATTATATCAATACCAACATCCCTACCTATTGACTTAGCTTAGAAGATATTACACCTTCGGATAACCAAACCTGATTCCAAGGTTGGTAATCATAAACGTAAAAGCATCATCATAAGGAAATAGCATGTTGTGTTGAGGAAATTCCTTTTTTTCCATTTCCTTCTCAGGATAATATTTGGTTGTGGATCATTTAAAATGTATAATTTATTTTAATATTGGGAAGCTAAATTCAAATTCATTAATATATTAATATGATTTGATTTTTTTATTAATAATAAGTTATTCTTTTCATTTGAAAATGTAATAGTACATCAAAATTTCAATGTTTACTAACGTAGTAAAGTTGAGAGGCTTTATTTTTCAGTGGATATAGCAGACCTGTAAATTCATAGGATGTCAAAAATCTAGTCAGCCTTGAAGTTGAGCTCCTCAAAGAAAACGAATTTCTTTAAATATGTTTATGGCAGGCTGGCATTGCCAGCTTCGCTCCGCAAACTATCCTGGAGGACTGGAGGAGATAGGGTAGGTGGAACTTGGAAGTAGCTCAACCACAGTGGAATAGGGGTATAAGAAAAAGCTTGTTTCTATTCATGCAATATGGTCAGAGCCATGGAAGCATGGAATTCCAGCATTGACTTGATACAACAAAGAAAACAAAAGGTGGAACTTGGGAGCTGCAGGATTGACTTGATACAACAAAGAAAACACAGGGTGTGAGGCTGGGAGCCGTAGATGGTAGGATTAACTTGATACAACAAAGAAAACACAGGTCTATAGGTAGGGGCCACGGGCAGGAGCAACAACCTGCAACATTACAAGAAGTTTATGGATTGTGGATTTTGTCTGAAATGCCAAATTCGCGGGGGCATATTAACATAATATATTATACATTGAATACTCAATTAACTCACGGAGTCAGCATTCACGAATTGGTATGTGATAACTTGTAACTTGGTAAGCCCGCTAGCAACAACACGTATGAGCCACCTTCCAGGTTTAATAATTTTGTTGATGCCATTAAATGTGTTAAACACGTAAGCGCTCGCTACAAACACGAGAACTTCGAAGCGTTCAAGCCATGGGCTACTCAGTGTAAGCCCGTCCACGTAAGTTGCTCAATGATATTATTAGAGGCCCAATGGTCCATGATCCATGGATGATCGAACACGTGGATATTGGAGAGTAAGCGAGTCCCACTCCCAAGTCACCTAGCTAGTAGCCGCATTCCCAATTTCCCACTAAAAATTGTTGATGGGTGAAATTTGAAGCTACCCTTCTGTTGCAATTTTAAACAGTAGTGGTTAATTTAATTATTGAAGGGCTTACCATGAAATTAAATTTTTTTTGCATGGTAAAATTTGAAGTGGCCTTCTATGACGTGTGGGTAAAATTTGAAGTGGCCTGAAGGCTTCAAATTTGAAGCCTGGTGGGGACACTCGTGTCCCGTGTCCTCGTGTCGGGTGACTTAGATGAATACATTGTAGAAAGGGGGGAGTTTTAATTTTTTCAATTTTTGGTTTGATTATGAAGTTTTGAGTTTTTTGAAAAGGGTTTCATTTTGAGGTGTGAATTTAATTAAAAATTGGGTTATTCCCAATTTGATCAATATTACAAAACTAGGTTAAACAATAAAAAAATAGTAATTTGGATTAAAAAATCACAAAAAAATGATTTGGGTGAATGAATTACCTGACTAGATGAGAATGCACCGGTGAATTTGTCTCCCCTCCAGCTAAATGGAGCAACACGGATAGTTGAGTGGGCCACAAACCGTCTTCGTCCAGGGTCAATTTCGCCTCTATTCGCGTTTCTGATGCGTGAGTGTCGCGGGTGGTCGGCAATCGGCCGACTGTGTTTTTAAATTCATTTTTAGTTTTACATATCGCGTACGCGATTTTTAACTACATAACGCGTACGCGTTTTTAACTACATAACGCGTACGCGTTATTGTTACCTAGCCTACATGTCCAATGACATGTTAGGCTCGGGTCTTACCATGGCAGGTGGTAAATATCAGAAACGCGTTATGTTTTAGGTATCAGGAACGAGATTTGAAAAAAGTAGCATTGCATCTAAAGTGACCGTCATCTTCTTGCACACACCCCAATACTATATCACATTATGACATTAAGAGGTTGACTTCAATATTATATCACATTGTGACACAAAGAGACTAATAATATTATTATCTTTCATTGGGACTACACGATTCATTGTGTTTTTCTATCACTAACCATGAATAGTAATATTTGACTATGGTTGACCATGTTTAACTATGGTTGACAATGCTTGAGTATGGTTGACTATGTTAGACCATGATTTTCAACCATGTTTGATTATGGCTGAACACTATGATTGAATTTGCATAATGAAAGTGCTGACTTCAGTATTATGTCACATGTCACATTATGGTTGAATTTGCATCATGAAAGTGCTGACTTCAGTATTATGTCACATGTCACATTATGGTTGACTTGAATATTATGTCACATCATGGAAATAATGGTTGACTTTTGTTTTATGTCAGATTATAACATTTGGAGGATCAAATCAAAATTATGTCAGATTATGACATTAATATGTTAAATTCAACAAAATTCACATTGTGATACTATGCATGACAACAATATTATATCCAATTATATGGTTAGAAGGTTAAGTTCAATATTATATCGCATTGCAACACTAAGAGAATGATAATAAATATGCTACATTCGGATGTTCATCTTCGTTGACTTATGTTGAATTACTATGTTCCTCAATGGTTATGTTGCAGTGTAGTGTTAATCAAGGATTACGCCAAATTGAGACATTCGTCAAGAGTTATGTTTGATTGTGACATTTCTCAATTATTATCTTGCATCATGACATATATATTAGTTGACTTCTGTCAAATTACTATGTTCCTCAATAACCATGTCTTATTATGACATTCCTCTTAGTTTACTTATGTTGAATTTCTACATTTCTTAACAATTATTATGCATTGCAACATTCATCTAGAGTTATGTCTCATTCCAATATTCCTTAAGTTTGATCTTGGATTGTGATGTCTCTCAAGTGTTGTGTTTGATTAGGACATAATTTTGAATTCAACCTCTTAATGTTGCAATGTGATAGGAAGAGGCTAAGTTCAATATTATGTCATATTATGACATTAAGAGGTTTACTTCAATATTATTTCACATTACAACATTTAATTGAAGTTATCTATAGTATTATTTTTTAAATGTCGTATTATTACATAGTATTTATTAGGGCTCATAAGAATTTGCTTCCCTTTTTTTATGCAATGGGAATGCCCACTTGTTGAAAAAACAACATGTGTGCATTATAAGGAACATGTGCACATTCCTATCTAAACAAATTTGGTTCCGTTCCAGAACTCCACGCAGAAATGCCACATTTTAAGTCGGAAGACCAATCAATGTGGGAACACATATGTGCATTCCTAACCATGCACACATAGAAACACACGTGAGTTCCTATTTGTTCTAAAAAAATGGGCCAACTGGTTCACATTTTTGTGAATCGACCCCGCCTACCCAAGAATGAAGAACTCACTAGGAGTGAACGCAAGAACATTCCATCTTGTAGAATCCACCAACACATATACTACCATCATCATCTACTGTAGGTACGCTCAATTTTTGTTATTATTATTTTGTTTCATTTTAAAATATTGTTTTTTAAATGTTTTTATTCTTTAATTGCAATCATTATTCAACAAATATGGTATAAAACTCGGACCCAAATATAAAAAAACTAAACCCTTACAATACCCAAACAATGAATTAAATCAATGCTTAGATGACTTAAGAAACCTAATTGGTGAACTTCAAAACACAAGAGAACCATCTCGCCAGTCATTAGCCACATCCCTTAACTGCATTCGTGCTTCCATTGGATGTTCCCAAGGGAGATTATCAGATATATTTGACTATAGGTCTAGGATGATGGAATTATGTACTCGACTGGAATTAGAAAAGACTAAGTTAAAAAATTAAATATAACCAAATAATCCATTTTCTTGTTTTTCATTAACCTAAGAACCAACCAACCACTTGATCCAAGAAAGAGGAATATTTGCATGGATTGGTGCACATTCCAATCATGGAGAGACCATTGAATGAATTGATGGTTTATGGTGTTTGAATAACCTCCCTACAATAACAAATAGGTTCCCTTGTATTTTAATAGGAAATTATGAGGCAAGTTCGTTCTTGATATACATTTCAATTATTTTGACATTAGTAAATTCCAAGGGGTTGGTCTTGGCTCTTCTTAGCATCAATAATATAACATTATTAACATTATTTTGACATTTACTGTGTAGCTTTTCTTCTTAGGAATTCTGTTCAGATAAATAATATAACCATTAAGCAAGGTATTCTACAGCCTATTTAGATTTTTAAAAGCCCAATTAAATATGTATAAATCCATTAAACCTGAAGCTATAAAATTGCAAAGCCAACTTTTCAAGATCTGGAGAGGTTTGTTTCCACAAAAAGTTTCTTAATCCCTATTAATAGATCCAAGGCTATATTGACGACAAATTGCAAAAAAAACTTCCAAACAAACGAACACTTACATTGTCTCCAGAGGCTCATGAGTTTGGATCACAGTACGGTTGTGATCCAGATGAAAGCCCTGGATGCACGGTGGATTACTGGGATGAGAGTGTGTATATTCTCGCTGGATACTTGATCCGGTCTTCACAATATTAAAGTTGTAATCCCGATCATCCGCATATGCATGAGTGGTTGAAATCCTCCTCCAAATCAAGAAAATCTGAAGGTTCAAAATCTTCGGCCCCTTCGTTCATGTGCAGCGAACAGTTTGTCTCCTGCAGCAACTGGGTCTGTTCCTTACTAAAAGCCTTAATGGCGGCTTGGAACTGGTCGATTCTTGGATCAACATTAGCCATTGCAATTGTCTCAGCAGTCTCCCCGAAAGTTGCAAAATGAAGAAGTGATCGAATTCTAATTGAAAACAAAATCTCGAAGAAATATTTATCGTCAATCATGGCAGCACATACAGCGCCCTCATCAGTTGCATTATCAAAGCCAGATCCTGCTAAAGCAAAGCATACGCCCGTGTCTTGGGAAGTCACCGCAGGGTCTAAATATGCTGGCAATGTCTTCTTCAATCCCAATGCCTCAGCTGTATAATTAGTATTTATACAGCTGAGGCATTGGGATTGAAGATTAGCGATTCATAGAGCCTTAGATTTCGGTTTTCAATTTTCATAATTCATAAATAGACTTACAGAGAAAATCCGTTGCTAATTTAGAGTTGGAAAACCTTTTCCCGTGGCTTTATGCAGCCTGTCTAATCCCCGAACACAAACAGAGCCGAGACTTTTGACGTGCTTGTTGTTTCAGATGATTAGCCATAGAAAGTGAATAACACAATGTTTACTAGCAACAACCATATTTTTAAATGTGGTTGATATTTTTAAATGATCACACATTTAAAAATGGTTACAGTTGGGAAATAACGAAATTAAAATTTTAATAAGCAGCAACGGGGTTAGACATTGAAGGGATCCATTAAATTCCTGGAATTTATATGTAAGTAGCACCATCGCAAATGGCAGTGCCAGTCTCGAAAAACCTGCTCATCCGTAGGGTGTCATGAGAATTAACGATTAATTATTCATTTAATCTCTTGAAGCTCTCCACCAATTATGAAAAGTAATTAAAAAAATTGATGTTGTCTATAAAATAAAAACTTAAAACTTAAATCTTGAAAAATAAAAAATACAACTCAAGAAAATGGATCCCTTTGGCTTGATAGATTCCTATGCTAATTATAAGAAAGTGGCAAGTTGGTGAGATAGAATATATATAGAAGGCCACAATAATATATTGATATATTTGAATATTAATTATTACAGAAAAATTAAAATTAATATTAGAAAATTTATATAAAAATAATTAATAGAAAACCATAAATATCAAAATTAAATATAAAACATAATTTCATTTTTATAATTTTAAAAGGGAACACAAACTTATGGTAATCTAAACATCAATAAATTTATGAACAATCTTATTCAAAATTTATATATAATGTTTTTAATCTTTATATTTAGTTTTAGATGTTATAGCTTTTACACATCGAAAATTGGGACTCTATTTCTATTTTCCTTCTATGTCATATCTAACAGATCTGTATTACCCTCTAGATATATTAGAACAGATCTTTATTACCCTGTAGATATATTAGATTGTTCTAATGAAAATTAAATGCCAGCTTAAAGATCAGTTTAAGAATGATTTCAGCTGAACTCATGTTAAATGTTGCAGCATATGAGGAGAATTACAGTTTAATTAGCTTGTGTAAAAGCCAAACTTCCTTAAAGAAAACAATGGATAAGCGTTGCTATAATTGATTCATATTTTGATAATAAAGAGAAGTGGAAGCAAATGATCGAACCATTGTTATTGTATTAGTTGCATAAACAAATTATCGGGTGTAACAGATCAACGGTACTGCCACAAAGGTAGGCTCCTCATAAGTTTGCATCTAACTGAAACCTAGCTACTATGTGGATCCGAATAGCTGATTACTTGAACTGAAGGTGAGAGAAGAAGGTTTGGCCGAATCGCCAGTTGGAAGGGACTGCATTATAGAAGGTGAGAGTCTGCCCATCACCTATCATCACTCGGAAGGAGAGAGCCTTCCCTTCCAGATTGCCAATGTTGTTTACCCAACTCGCACCCCAGTTTCTGTTCAAGGCTTGCCAGTAATTAGCAGGGAACCCACCTGCATTTACCCATACGCCCCTCACATCCCCGCTCCCGCCCACATTGCTTATGACCACCGCATTGAAGTAGGCGTTCCATTTCATGGAAAACCTGAGCCCTCCCTTCCTGAGGCATGGCACCCTTCTGTAAAAGACAGGTACAATTCCTGCTTTGTAGCGGGCGATCGTGAGGTAGGCAGGCATTGATAGGTCGAAGTGGTGGTTGGGATGATTGCACCAGCCAGCTCCATAGGGCGGACACAAGTTGGTAGCAGTGACTCGAATCCTGGTTCTACCTGGGAGGCACCAAGCTGGATCATCTTTGGCATTGCACAACAATTCATAGCAAGATCCACACGCCTCCCCTTCTCTGAACAGTGCACCGCTCAGTGCTGTGTTGCTTATGCCATATCCACCTTCGTACATATTCTCATAACCGCAGGCTCCTCCTGACAATATGCAATCAATGCCAAAACCGCCAGATCCAAACAATAACCCATCAGATTCAAGACATAACAAAGAGATGCGGCAATTTTAATCGAATTATTAAAATAGCAAAATCTTTAGAGAATTAGGTTACCCATATCGGTTGATGTTCCGTGAGCCTCTCCATAGAATGTTGCATGGGCTGGCATCCATCCTCTTCCGCCGCCTGCATTTACCAATTTGAATTGTTCCGAAACGTAGCACATTATCACCATCCGGATGATCAAATTGACGGCCATGATCAGCATCATATTATTCCTTGCCATCATCGTGTGTAGCTAAATTGCAATTCAAAGATTTTCTGTAACTCAATTCCGATATAGAGCTATCGATGCAGTGAGCTTGAGTTTGCTGTGTGAGCTTCAGCTATATATATAGCTAAAATTCGTGCACAACACCCCTGCATCTCGTTCAAAGTCACATTCGTTTTCACGTCAGCCTTCTAAAGAAACAGTTTTTGTCCTCGGGAAAGTGCTGTACAGCCAGTTGCACGACAGAGTCCTTGACATCGAATCTATATCCATAGTTTTGTGGAAATATATGTCACCTATACCATTCCTATCAGTTAACGAGACGGATTACAACTGGAATTTTCTCATTTTTCATTTTAATTTACTTATTTTAAATTTTAAAATTTCTTTATCCATTTATATTATTTTATTTAATTATTATTTAATTTTGAATTATTTTCAGCACTATTTAAATGAAATTTCTCTTTCCCATCGAGAAAAGTATACAATATAAAGTATCATGGTCAGTTATCTCTTTCACATGGACTATAACACTTCAAAAAATATAATTTAAGCTATGATTAGACTAAATATTATCTTTTTTAAAGGTATATTATAAAAGGTATAGTTGGAAGGTTTTGAATAGATATAACGAGTTCTTGGTTATAAATCAAGGGTAGAGGAAATAAATTCTCATGTTCGAATTATAATTCTTATCAAATTCTAAAATTAAATTTATTTGATCTAAATAAACAAAATTTTAAATATAATAATAAATTATTGTCAGGTTCTTTATGATTCCAAGGGATATCAAATAAGTTTTTTTTTTTTTCAGCAAGAAAAAAGCATATCAATATTATTCATACGAATCAAAAGGTACATGAAATTAAGCTTAAGTTCAATGGATTTCTTTTGACATCTCTATCCAAGAAACCCCCAGTCATCATCTTTCAAAAATGTATCTGATCATCACATAGGATGTCATCGAAACCTTCGAACCTCCAAAAAAACCAACCTAAAACTTATCAAGCCTATCATTTCTAGGATGCACAATAAAATTATTCAAAAAGGTTCAATACACCAAAATTCAGAACCTTAGAATTCTGAATTTCTTCCCAAGCCAGAATCCCAACATCTCCCAAGAGGGCCTGTTTTGACAATTTATCTGCTAGAGAATTATGTTGTCTGTAAATGTGCTGAAATGAAATATTCCTAAATCCTTGAATATCTGATTTGATTCTTTGGCACCAGTGGACAAGAGCTAATACTTTAATATCAAATGCACCTTGAGCCCATTTTATTGTGACTCTAGAGTCACCGAAGACTTTTAGATCATCAATACCAAAAATCTTTGCCACCTTTAAGACACACCATAGCACAATGAGTTCAGCTTTCGTATTTGTTCCCAGGCCGCAATTCATTTTGAGAGAGAAATGATGAAATTTGTTTAGAAAAATTGCTCCACCTATCGCACAAAGACCATCTTGTGCCACACCATCAAAGAAAAGAACAGGACAATTAAAAACAGGCTCAAATGCTCCAACCCTTCTTACCACTGTTGGTTTCTTCCCTTTATAAATGGATTTATAAAGAGAGAGAATTTGTTCTACCCCCTTCGACACCAATGGAGCTAAATATTCAAAAACAGTTTTGTTTCTGATATACCAAATGACCCATGAAATAAAAAGTGGAAGAACTGGATGTGTTCTACATTCCTTGAACCATTTTAAGAAATAAAATTCAAAAGACTCCCTACCCCAAACCAGATTTATATCCAAACCAGCACAAACCTTCTCCCAAACTTCTCTAGTAAACCTGCAACTTACCAAAATATGCTGCGTAGATTCCACTTTAGATTTACATAAGGAGCATCTATTTGGTCCAGTCCACCCCATTCTAACCAATGCATCCCACGTTTTCAATTTTTCTTTAAAAGAAAACCATCCAAAGCACTTAAGTTTGATAGGTAACTTCCATCTCCACAGCTTCTTGAACCACCGGTGTTGTGGGGAAAAATTTCTGTGTGATATAATATAATTGTAGGCTGTTTTGGCTGTAACAACTCCTGAGATAGGATTCCCATCCCATTTCAATACATCACACTGGGCCGAGAGCCTACATCCACTTGAGTTCAAACGGGAGAAGAAATGATCCCATTCTCTTTCAAAATGGCCTAGTAGGCCCAAATCAGCTCCCTTTAGCCAGTAAGAAGTTCCATTCAATGAGACATAATTCCTCATCCGATCCAATGTAGTGAAATTCCTATCCCTTAGAAATTCAATAATTTCCACTGACAGCTTAAAATCCTCATCAAGTCCCAAAATACGATCAACACCAACTTGGATTTTCTGTCCATTACCTACCTGCCAAGATAAATTACTACCAATCCAGTGAAAAAACTGCATAAAACCTTTCCAAATCATTGAGGAGTTCCTAGTTTTCTTGACAGAATTTTTGATCCAATCCAGAGTATCCAATTTCATGTACTTCACTTTCAATACCTATGACCATAAAGTATTACCCATCAAACCTCTCCAAAGACTCTTTAGCCGCAATGCCTTCCGAAAGACATCCAAATTTTTAATCCCCCAACCACCGCATTTTTCAGGGGATGTAATATAATCCCATTTGGCCATTATTAAACCTCTACGATCCAATCCACCTGTCCACAGAAATTTTGAGCATAATCTATTTAATTGCTTCAGGATTGATTTGGGCATTCTGAACAAAGATAACCAGTAAACTGGGATGCTAGTAAGAACAGCCTTGACTAGTGTAAGGTGGCCTCCAATCGATAGAAGTATGTTTGTCCAGGATTGAATTATATGCTCCATCTTCATAACAAGCCAGGACCAATCCCTGATTCTATAATTATTTGGCTTTAAAAAATAACCTAGATATATAAATCCATCCTCTAATTTTTGAACTTTATATGGAAGAGTATTCTGTAACTCCTCAATTTGTAAATCATCCAAATTATGCTGAAATAAGATGGATTTCCTATCACTAAGCTTCATACCTGATGGATAGCATAAGAGAGATATAGAATTTCTGAAGCATCTTCTTTCACCAATTGAGTTTGCACCAGCTAGCAGAACATCATCGACAAAGAGCAAATGTGAAATAGATATCTCTATGGAGAGTTTAATCCCTTTTATAAGACCATCATTTTTTGCTCTAAGGAGGATTCTGCTTAAGCCATCAATGACCAGCACAAATAGAATAGGTGACAGTGGACAGCCCTGTCTTATCCCTCGTGAGCACTTAAAGAAATTTGATGGGATTCCATTAACAAGAACATCAATGTTTGTTGAAGTCACACAAGACATAATCCACTTCAGCATCATAGGTGACAGGCCAATTTGTATAAGAAGAATTCCGAGGAAACACCAATCCACCCGATCATAGGATTTTTCAAGATCTATTTTTAGAACGAAAGCCTTTTTGTTCCGAATCTTTATGGTATGGATTATTTCCTGGGTAATACCAACTGCATCCAGAATCTGTCTGTCATGGAGAAAGCCAAATTGGTTTGCTGACACAAACATTGACATCCCAGGCTTAATCCTCGCAGCAATGATCTTAGACATAAGCTTGTAAATTAAATTACATAAAGAAATAGGCCTATATTCTCCAAAGGATGAGGGTTTATTACATTTCGAAATTAAGGTCAGAAAAGTTGAATTCAAGGCACCCGAAATGTAACCATTGAGTCTGGAGTATTCCACCATTGCTAGAATTTCTTCTCCCATTAAGTCAAAAAAGTGAAGAAATAACTCCATAGTCCAGCCATCAGGCCCAGGACTTTTATCTTTTGCAAAAAGTTTCAATGTATCTTCAACTTCTTTTAGAGTAACCTCTTGTTCCAACTCCATTGCTTCCTGAGAACTGAAAAAAAATTGGATACATGCGAGCAATCTCTATTTGTTTCAGCAAATCACTCCCTCCTGGATCTTTGAAAATATTACCAAAGAAATTTGCAGCAGCAGATTGAAGCTGATTCTGACCATTAATAGCAACCTCATCATCATCCTTATGTGATGCATAAGTGTGAAAATACTTGGTATTTATGTCCCCGAGCTCCAGCCACAGGGCTCGACTTTTTAATCTCCACTCAGCTTCCTCTTGAACCAATAAAGCCTCCTTTTCTGCATTCAGTAGCTTCAATAAATCTTGATCCACTTCATTGTCCAATGAGCCAAGTTTCTTTTGATAAACCTTCTTAATTTGATCCTGCAGATCCTCATATTCCTGAAGATCCAACTTCTTTTTATTTTTTATCCATGACTTTACCATAGCTTTCAAATTCCTGAGTTTTAAAACAAAAGTATCCATAGGATTTAAGTCCCAATCCTGACAAGGAACAAGCCATGACTGTCTAATAGCATCATAGAAGTTCTCATCATGCAGCCAAGTATTATTAAACTTAAATGGGAAATTATTTGGACCATGAGCATCGTCAAATTGAAGAAAAATTGGCCAATGGTCCAAAAATATATTCTCCCCCACCTAAGACCGATATCTTTGAAATTGTTGAAGCAGAGTCCATGCAACTAGGAAGCGATCAAGTCTTTTAAGGATTCCTTCTTTCCCAGCTATGTCGTTTGTCCAAGTTGGAAGAATAGGAACAGGAGCCACATCCACCAAGTCACAATTTACCATTAACTCAGAAAAATATTCATCTAAATCATCAAATCGAGCCTTGGAGCCCCAGATTTTAGACCAATTTAAAGAGAAATTGAGGTCTCCTGCAAGAATAAGATTAGGATAATTTAGTATCCCAGATAGTTTGAGTTGATCCCAGAACTCAACCCTGCTATTGTAAGGTCCATAGCAATTTAGGATAGAAATTTCAGAATTTTGAAATAACCCCCGTCCCTGCATCAAAATCCCCCACTTAGATTTATAGGTTTTGAAACAGAAGCAAATAGGGTTCCAACCAACAACCAAACCACCAGACTTCCCACAAGCACTAATAACATAAAACTCCCACCTAGGGCAAACATTGACCAATTTTAGGATAGCCTCTTTATTAGAACACATTGTTTCCTGAATAAGAAGAACATTTGGGCTAGTAGAAGTTAATAGTTTCGACAAGGCCCTACCCCGGGAAACCTTGCCTAACCCTCGAATATTTAATGAAGCAATCAGCATTACTTACCATGGCTCGAGGGAAACACTGCTCTAAGTGCCCTAGGGTTTGAAGGATCACCACTACCAATGGATGCATCATCAATTCTCGCCGAAAATGGAACAAAAACATCACCAATTGGCTCAATACTGTTCACCCCACAGGGTTTCTTTGCTTTCCTAATGGTTACATTTTTAAACCGAAGACTCTTAACTGGTAAAACATCAGAAATTGGGTCTGGATTTTTAGAATAAACCTCCAATGGGGATAACAGGGACAACTCATCACTGGGTTTATAACCGCTCTCATCCAATAACACCTTTTCATCAAAGGATAAAACCCTAGCGACATTGTAGGAAGGCTCACACCCAGGTTCCGAAGCCACAGGCATCACAACATGTTCAGCACTACCCAGGCCAGTTTGTAAAGAACCCTGGTTACCCTTAATAAAAAAAGGCCCCCCCTCCGCCGTAAGATTTAAAGCAATCTCCCCTCTAGATATCCTAAGATTTAAAGACTTTTCAATATCCTCATAAAAATTTAACTCATTTTGTGAAATACCCTTATATGGAGTTTCTTCAATCGACTTACCCGTAATAATCTTCACCTCCGAGACCCCATTTGTGGAAGAAGAATGAACTGTATCCGAAGCAGCCAACGGCTCAACAATATCCTTCTTCACTTTGAAAGGGCATTTTGCAACAACATGCTGAGTTTCTCTGCAAACGAAGTAGCGGAATGGGATTTTGAAATAGTCTAGTCTCTAGCTTATGACCTTAGAACCCCAAATTAAGTCAACTTCAGCCAGTAAACCCTGCCTCATATCAACTTCCACCATCACACGAGCAGCTCTGCGGTCATACCCGACCAGGGTTTTCTTGTCAAGTCTAACAAATTTACCTATAATGTTTTCCAACCCAATTAAATTCCTCTCAAACCATAATTCAATGGGGAAACCTGGCAGGATCACCCACAAATGGCGAAAACGCTGCGAATCCTTAAGTGGGTCAAACCCAATGTACCATATTTTAAGACATATGGAGCCCTCTTTAAAATGCCATACCTGGTTCAAAATGCTATCCACATTAACACCAGCTGGGAACGTGAATAGAATCCATCTGTTTACCAACAAATTAACTCTTGGTAACAAACCACAGATAGGCGGCCAGTTCTCATTAACCCAAGACACAATCTCTTCTCTACAACCACCAGCATATTCCAACCGTCCTACAACACCTCGGGAAACCAGCACCTCCATTCATTCCAGATTGTGACCATAATCAACAGAGAATTGCAAACGACCCTCTTTGGCCTTGATAACTTTTGAATGCCTGTGAACCTTAGCTCGAGATCCCAATAGATTACTATTCATGGTTCTAGAAGGTACATTCACCATCGCAGGAGAACCCAAAAAAAATAAGTTGGTGTCGATGGTAAATTCGCCATAGTAATGGCCAAAACCTTGGTCGTCACCCTCACCAAAAAGTAAATCCTGACAAATAACACAACGTGCCTCCACCTGCCCAGACAGAACTGAGGTGGCAGCAGAAGCTCCAATTGCTAGATTTAGACCCAACCAGCCAAAAAAAAACCCAAAGAAAGTAACCCTAGGATAGACTATCCAACCACTAAAGGAAGAAACATAAAAAATGAGCAAAAGGTTAAAAATGGGCCAATCAAAAGAGCGGAGCAGATCCACCACCTTTGACAAACCAAAAGTGAATGGACAAAGCTGCAGATAAACAAAAAATTGGAGCTTGTAGACATAGATCGCATTCCCACTTGTTTTTTACCTTGGTTGGTACTGTAGATAGCCCGCAGGATATCTATGACTCCAAGTTTCTACAAGCTCAACAATCTAGCTTACTGTAGACATAGAAAATCGATCACGCCACAAATCCTAAGCCCCCCGACATCCAAACCCTCCTCCATCGCTCCATCCATTCGGGTGAAGCCTCAAATAAGTTTTTTTTGCTTGAACAAACATCCAAGCATAACTTTAACATTATGGCAAGGGTTTCTCGTTGCAAAAAGTATGAATATAAATGATATTATAGTTTTCTAGTTGAACAATCATCTCCTCACAATATTAAATTCAATAAAATTATCACAAGAATTCATGATATGAGGTAATCATTTATAGCAATGGAGTTTTATAGATCTAAAAACTTTAAACTTTGTGGCAAACAAAAAAACAAATATAGGGGTTGAATCTATATATGGGGTTGAATTTTTATTGGCATCTTAGAAAAAAAAATTGGGGGAGATATTATAGCTACATCTCTTAATCTCTTTACATACATTTAACATTATGAATGTATTCAATTGCAAAGTTAAGAGGCATTTCCTCCTTCTCATGCAATTTTGAGTTAATTATAAAAAACTCTTTTGTTCCATTCAATCTATTTAAGGCTAGCTTTGCATTATGAACTCACAGGAAATGGAAGTGTTCAATGCATGTGGGTATAAACTAGCTCGATGTCATTCTAGATATGATGTTACTCTAAGTCGTTTTAAATTTTTAAAAGACACAACAAAATTCGAGGAGCTGAAATAAGTCTACAAGGATTGGAAGTATACTCCATCTTGGTTGGTTCATTCTTTTGAGAAGGCTCTTAGAATTGCGGGTGCAACTTATGAATTCGAGAGACCTCCTCTAAATTAAGCTTGTGGTATCATTACATGCATTTTGGGAAATTCTCAAACTAGTTTTGTTTGGGTTGAGTTCACCTATTTTGGCTTGTGCTATTCTTTTTCTATACCTCTTTTAGTTTCTTAGGTAGGCATGAAGGAGTGCTTCTCATGGTTTCATGACCAACACACTCTGGGAAAAATTCAAACAAGCTCCTTAGGTGAATCCTTTGATTTTTATGTTATGATTTCGAAGCATTGATCTCCCACTATATTTTCAAACATAAGACCTCTTTTCCTATCAATCCTAACACTAAAAATTAGGTTGGATAGCTCGCATAGAAGGAAATGTATTAAGCTACTAATTATTGGTTTTGAAGAAAGGATACTACTTTTGACCTTTCTAGGTAGAATGGCTTCATCTCATGATCACTCTATTATAGGTGTCATCCACAAACATGAGGACATGAAAAGACCCATTTGTTAGTGTGAGAAACACTTTGATAATTCCCAAGATAAATTTTCTATGCTTATGAGGAGATGGGAAACTTGGAGGAAAGATTGGGAGTTGAAAATTGAAAGGGAATTAAAGGATAGAAGAAGATAGTTAACATCAATGAAAGGCTAGATAGAAAATCACAAAGCCAATTTGGTGTTGTTGGAAGTAGGAAAGGAATTCTAAAAGGATATGTTGTAAATATATAGGAATTGCAAGCTAGATTCCTTCATCTAGAGTTGGAACAAAGATTGTTCACCCAAGTGGTTTCCATGGAATATGACAGTAGAGAAAAAATCAGAGCGAAAAGGACACCAAGATCTTTCTTAATTGGATTTAGTAGTAACTCGAGGAGGTATAGATATCATGGGATGATCTAATTTCTTTGATTATTTGCAATTATGTGTAAATTTACTTTGCTTCTAGGACAATTTTTCAAACTATATACTAGTCATAGAATGTTTTCTTGGAAGATATTAGCGAGAGATAGTTAATTTGGATTCAGTACTTTGGACGTGGGCCTCACTTTCGGGTTTTCTAGACTATGCTATGTTTCATATTTTGTACTCTAAGGCTATATGACGAGGCTACAACTCCTTTTCTTATTATTAGAACTAGTATTTGTTTCTGTTAAAAAGAAAATTAACACAATCGCTTAATTACAAGTGTTTAATATAAGTTAACCACTGATATTTTCCATCCTTTTTAACTAATGGCATCGATGGGGAGTGTACAAATGTAGATCCACGTTAAAATCGGATCTATAAATCATTGAGAGGGGTCAAATTTCTTGATGTGCACATTTTTTTATCATTTAATTCTATGTCATGCTTCAATTCCATCATACTAAATGATAAAAAAAATACATCTCAGGAAGTTTGTCCCTCTAGATTCGATGTTAATATGGATTTATATTGCTTTAATTCTATTTAGATATCATTATACTTATGTGTGTGTGCATGACAACATCTATATTATACTAGGTTGTAGAGCATCTCACCACTCATGGTGCAATAAAGTACTTGAATTATGTGGTCGTGGTTGTAGAGATTAGGCATCTCAAGGAAGGATTAGTATATTTATTAATAAAACATCAATATTAAAATATCTATGATATTTGATTATGTTTGAACACAATTGATAACTATAATTGACCATTTTTTACCATGTTTCACGATGGTTGAGTATAGTTGACTTTGGATTGACATTATTGAGAATGGTCGACCATAGTTGATTATGGTGAACCATGTTTGACTTTAGTTAAATATGGTTGAATTCTAGTAAATAATGGTTGGTCATGGTTGACTATTCTTATTAACCATGATTAACTGTGGTTAACTATCCTTAAAATATGGTCAATTATGGCTAAAACCATGGTTGACCATGTTCGATTATGGCTGACTATGGTTGGAGATGATTGATAATGATTTGTGATAGTTGATCATGTTTTATTATAGTTGAATTCGATTGACCATGGTTGACTTTTTAACCATTATTGACTATGGTTGATCATGTTTTACAATTGTTGACTATTTTTTACCATGAATCATTATGTTTAACGATGGTTAACCATGTTTAATTATATTGGTTAACTATGATTTGATAATGGTTAACCATAGTTGATTATGTTAACAATGGTTTACCATGTGTGATGAGGGTTCATAATGGTTAACTATGGTTTGACCATGTTTAATTATGATAAAAAAAATGTTTATGTATGTTTAACTATGATTGACTAAGTTTAACTATTCTTCAGCATGTTTACCTATGGTTGAACATGGTTGGGCATTTCTTACTATGCTTAACCGTGTTTAATTGTGCTAGACCATGTTTGATATACGTTGACTATCGTTGATGACAATTAACGATATTTGACTATGGATGATTATGTTGGAGTAGATTTGTAATGGTGATCATGTTTGACTATGGTTGAATTTATGACAATATTATATTGACATTAATATAATGTCACATGTCACATTATGGTTAACTTTAATATAATGTCACATTGTGACATAAGATGTTGACTTGTATTCTATGTCAGATTATAATGTTTAAGGGATGAAGTCAAAGTTATGTCACATTACAATATTAGAAGGTTGAGTTCAACAAAACTCACATTACAACATTGTATGTGACATTAGTTATATATCACATCTTGACATTAAGAGGATGATGGTTGGATATGCTTCACCATCTTTGACTATCGTTGAGTGTGGTTGACTTAGTCTACCATAGTTGATAATAATTTATTGTAATTGATTGCAGCTCATTGTGTTTGGTAATGGTTAACTTTTGTTGACGTTGTTATGTGATGTTTAACTATTGATGGCCATTTTTTACTACTATTAATAATGGTTATCTATTATTAAGAATGGTTGACCATGTTTGACTATGGTTGGCCATGTTTAGCTATGGTTTACTATAACTAAGCATGTTTGACCATGGTTGACTATTGTTAACCATGGTTCACTATGTTTGATGATGGTTAACCACTGGTTGACTATGTTTAATTATGATTTACTATGGTTCAATAATGGGAAACCAAGGTTGAATTTATTTGAAAATGGTTGACCATGCTCAATTAGGGATGACCATGGTTGACTATGGTTCACCATGGTTAACTATATGGTTCACCAATTTTTTCCTGTGGTTGGTGATTTTTTTATCATGGTTAATTATGGCTAACCATGGTTTACTATATTTGAAAACATTTAACTATGGTCATGTTTGAAAATTATGGATGATGTTTTCCCATGTTTAACAATATTTGACTATGGTTGACTACTTGATTATGGATAACTATGGTTGAATATGATTGACATTCATGGCTTATGATACATAAGAATTATGATTAGGGTCTAAATAATTAGTTTTTAATCCAAAATTATGGGTTGAGACACAAAATAAAACCCATGGGTGTCCAATCCCCAAAATTAAGGCCATGTTCCCCTAACAATCTAAGGATTTATTCTATAGGGTAAGCGTTTTGGTTTAGGGACCCATGCATGGCCTGCAAGTCTTAAAATAAATTATTTGGGTCTAAAACCCTAATTTTTGGACAAAAAATAAGGGTTAGTCCACGTGACCCATCCCTTTTGCTTGAGGGGTTGATACCTCACATCACAATCAACCCCTCAAGCAACTTAACTCTTGACTTCTTTGACCTATGGGAACATTACCCCATTATGTGAATTAAACCCTCACACTTACCCAACTCCACACACTTGGCCTCTTCCACTTATGTACTTGGAGACACTATGCCCAAATTCACACTAATCCCTCCAAATAATCACACATTAAATGTCCTAATCATTAGGGCCCCTCACATGTCATTCTAACTCTCAAACACCATAACCCTCGATTCTTATAACCTTGAGAATATATCTCACATACTTACCCCTCATATCCCCATACACCTACCTCTTACCCACAAATACCTTGGATAGTACACCCTAATGCACATCAATCTCTTCAAATTTTTGCACACTACACTCATCTCAAGGATCCAATACACCATAGTGGACACTAAAATAACCTTAACCATCAACTAATACAACCACAAGAAGAAATTTATATTTTACTACATAGTAACCCTTTCACACACTTATTAACACTCATGCACTTGGATTTCATGCATTATGTACCTACACACACTACCCCCTATTTCACACTAGAAGTCTTCCCACCAATTAAAAAACACACCCCCAACTCTATAAACCTTAGTAATGATACTAAACCCCTAAAATAGCTTAACCCCTCCCAATCCAACCTCAAAATCACATTTCCCCAAATTGCAATGAAGTCCTCACACACTTACACAACCTCATGAACTTATCCCACACATGTTGCGGCCTTAGAATACTGTATGCTCCAATACACACTAACTCCTCCAACCCCTTACATATTATACCAGTTAAAGCCTATGAACCACCACATGACAATCATCTCCTCAAATACCTTAATCCTTGACCCCTTCAAGTGCAAGTACACATTGTTTTATAACTACAATGAAACCCTCACACAATTAATCACCTCCATCCATTTGGGAGCAACTTTTTAGCTCTCAAATGATGTCTCTCCTTGATGGATTTTTTGGCTATAACCAAATTCGTCTTAAGAGATATGATCACTATAAAACCATTTTTACAACAAGATGGGGCACTATCACTTAGGACCGCATGCCTTTTGGTTTAATTAATGTGTGTGAAACATTTTAGAGGGTCGTGCATGTTTCCTTTGACGACCTCATCAGGATTATCATTCAAATCTACCTTAATGATTTAATTGTTCATTCAAAATTAGGATAAGATCATTGTTGTCATCTTAGATAGGTTTTTCTTCATTGCAAACAATTTGGTATTTCTCTTAACCCTACAGAATCTATTTTCGGAGTTTCTTCAAGAAAACTACTTGGACATGTTGTTTCTAGTTTGGGTATTAGCATGGAATCTGAAAGAGTCAAATCTATTTAGGATCTTCCTCCCCCTACTTCAAAAAAGGGAGTTCATTTTTTTATGGGTAAATTTAAATTTGTTTATCATTTCACTCCCAATTTTTCTAAAATGTTTAAACCTATTCATAGTTGATTAAAAGGAGAAATGGATTTTACTTGTATATAGGAGGCTCAATATGATTTTGTAGAGATTAAATCAACTATTTCTAAAACCCCAATTTTGGAAAAACATGATTTTTCAAAATATTTTGTAATATATACTAATGCAACTGAAGAAGAAGTTTCAACTATCTTATTACAAAAAAAATAACAAGGATTCAAACGCGCTATTGATTTTTCAATTCAAATCCTTTTTGATGAATATGCCTTGAAATTCACTCTAATTGAAAAGCATTCTTTCTATTTAGTGAAATCTATTGAAAAATTTCAACGTTTTATCCTAGGCAATCATACTTTAGTTCAAGTGCCTTTGCTAGCAGTCAAATTCTTACTTTTCCAGACCTTCTTGTCATGTAAATTGGAATATTGGTTAACCAAAATTCAAGAGCATGATCTCTCGATAATAGTTGCTAATACTATTAAAGGAAGAGATGTAGCTTTACATTTATCTCAAAATATTGAATATGGTTATGATTCGCTTGCTAATGATGATTCTTTAACAACCCTCTTTATGTTGAAAGTGAAGATATTGATTTGCATTCAATCATCCTTGGTATAGAAACATCATTTATTATCTTAAACATGAATAGTGTCCAACAATATTAGAAAATCATGAAAGAAGGGGGTTGAGATTATAATGAAAAAATTATATTGTCTTAGGCTCTTTGCTATATTTTGAAGATCCCTTGGTGGAATTATTTTAAGATGTATATATGAAGGAATTGCTCAAAATATGTTAGAGTTTTACATTGCATAGATGCGGAAACCATCCACATAAGTGGGAACTTTGTAGCCAAATCAACTACTCATAAGATTCTTCGTATATGGTATTATTGGTCCTTTATTTTTCAATATTCATATAAATTTGTACGATTTTGGGATGCATGCCAATGAGCTACAGGTAAGCAGAAATTGTCTACAATGTTAAAGCTACAGCATCATGAGTCATTCTCCAAGTCAATTTTGTGCGCCAAGATTGAGCCTCATGTGTCGAGCTAGTTCCTTATAGGATCCTGAGTTGGAATCAGGAAACTTGGAGTAGAATCTTGAGTTGGAATCAAGAATGACTAAGCCTTATGTGTAAAGGTTAAAGCCTCATGTGTTGAGGTAAGAGCTTTGTATGTCAAAGTGATGGTGTTTATTGTTTGTCAAGACTGAGGTCTTGTGTGTCAAGGCATATCCTCATGTGTTGAGGTAATGCTTTGCTTGTCGAAGCATGAATGATACATGTGACGTACTACTAACCATGGTATTAGATATGGATAAGCTATTAAGTCTCCTTTAGAGACAGGCCACCTCTAGAGTGAATTACTTTAGCATATGATCAATTGGAACAAGATTAGAACGAGATGATCACATTATTGGAAAAATATCTTTAGTATATTTGATATGATAAATAATCAAGTTGGCACAAGTGTACCATGCAGATAAGACAAGAGATAAAGATGAGATGAGTTAAGATAAGAGAGAACTCAAATTTGTTGACTTTAGTGATCATTGTGCTAAATGAGTTAGCTATGTGTTAACAAGAAATATTTCAGTTATCAAGTGTGCTAAAAGAGTTAGCTAAAATGTTAACAAGAAATACTTATGTAAAAAATTTAATTAAAGTGTTAACAAAGAAGATTTAGTTAACTAAGTGTTATGCATGACAACACTTAAAGACGACACTTGCATGTCGAACTTTATTTACACTAAAAGACGACACTTGCATGACAACAATTGAGTTAAACTAAAAGATGACACTTGAGTTATGACACTTGAGTTGTGACACTTGAGTTACGACACTTGAGTTACGACACTTGAGTTACGACACTTGCATGACGACACTTGAGTTAGCCGCCTAACTAAGTGATCTAGCATTAAGTTGAAGGCCGAGTTCGTCCCGAAGTCAGAAGAGAAAGATAAAAGCCAAATCATGAGAAGTATTGCATAACTTGTCATGCAGGATTTATGAAACAAATGTCAGAGCGAATCCTCTCTTGAAGGCAATTCACAACTTTTGTACATGTGACCAAAATTAGCTAATTGGTTTAGTGCAAAATATTAATCTGAGTTGTCTTTCTCTTTCTAGCTCTGTAATTGCACTAGAGGTGCTTGGTGTTTCTCTCTGATATTGCACTAGGGGTGCTTGGTATTTCTCTCTGATATTGCACTAGGGGTGCTTGGTATTTCTCTCTGATATTGCACCAGGGGTTCTTGATGTAATCTACTCATTGTAAATGAAACATTCTCTATTATCTATCAATATACTAATTTTGTTGGGGTTTTCTCCCTCAAGTTATAGAGGGTTTCCCCAGGTAAATTTATGTGTTGATTGTGGATGTTTATGCTTCTGATTATTCATTGTTTTCAAGTACTATTGTAATTATGCAATTAAGTTTTAAAAATCCACATATAATTCCTTTAAAACATGAAACTCCATTCTTCCCTTTATCTCAATGGGGATTACATTTTATTCGACCTATTAACCCTCCTTTTTCTAAACATGTTTTTATTCTAACCACAATTGACTATTTCACAAAATGGTCAGAATTTGTTTAGATATTCTCTCAAGGACACCGACGGCCAAGATAACAACTTTGGGTACTCTTATGCATATGTATCCTTTCACCCATGATGCATACAAGGATGAATACATAGAATATGAGGACTTCAACGGGGTATTTCAATAGCTACAAGGCCAATTCCATGTAGAGGAAGGTGATGAAAAGGTTGACTATCATATCTAGGATAGGTTGCACTACAAGTTGGACAAGTCCATGTTGCTAAAGGTGAAATATTGCAATTGATGAGAGAGGCTCGCACCTCCAAATTTGTAAAGAATTCTGGTGTTGGAAATACAATTTCCAACTTTCAAAGGTATGTTTATTGACATAGAATACAAGAAGATGTAGCTCGGCTTATAAGAGGATGCATACTTTGTTGTACAAGAAATCCTAGTAATTGGAAGCAATGCCTAAAACATCCCTTACTTGTTCCTACGAGACCATGGGAGAGCATGTCCATGGATTTTGTGGGTGGTATTCCAACCACTAAGGGACATGACTATTTATTTGTGGTAGTTGATATATTTAGCAAGATGTGCATTCTTATTCCTTGTAAAAGGACCATCAAAGGACAAGAGGTATAAAACATGTTCTTTGAACAAGTCTAGGTGCACTTTGGGATACCAAGGAGCATAAAAGATGGACACTAAGTTGAAGAGATCCACAACATTTAATCCATAGACAGATGGGAAGACATAAGTAGGCAACAAGACTTTGGTTAATCTTTTGAGGGGTTATAATTAGAATCATTTGAAGACTTGGGATGGAAACCTAATCTACATCCAACACTCTTATAACAGAGTAATCCGCACTTCCATTGGAAATTCCCATTTTGAAACTTATATTGGGTATCTTCCACCTTCAACTCTAAATGTTGTTTATAGACAACAAGGGGGAGTGAGGTAAGCTATCATAGGTGAAGCAATAAGAGATGGAAAATTCATTGATAAGATCAGGAAAATCCATGTACAAGCACATGAGGAGCTCAAGAGGTCACATGATTTAAGTATAAGGAAGGACACGACCAACACAAGGTTGATAGAACATTCAAGTTGGGATATAGACTTTTGGTTGCACTTGAATAAGTAACAACTAGAAGGACCTAGTAAGAAGATTAAGGAATTATATGGAAATTTTGAAGTGTTGGAGAAGGTGTGAGGTAATTCCTACAGACCCAATCTACTCCCATATATGTGCATTTACTGAGTAGTGAATGTGGAAAATGCAAAACTCTATGAACCTTCCATGTTCGACTAGGAACCTGAGTAGGTATTACCTTCTATAGAGGATTTAACACCAGAAGCTCGGGTAGAATTAACAGAAGACAATATTTTTCAAAAAATGTCTAGAACAACCAAGCGAGGATGTGGTGAGGATAGTATGAATTCTGGAAAGTGGGGTTGAAAGGACAACTTATAGACAAGGCTAAATGATACTCTAAGTAGAAGGTAGAGGAAAACTTTCCTCACCTCATTTAGTAAAATATTTTGGGGACCAAAAGCTTCCGAAAATGGGAAGGTGTGATTTGAAATATATCAATATAAAATTTTCCATCTATTTTGGTGCTTTATTGGTGGAGACATTCGATGAATTGACTTGTAGGGACCATTTTAGGGGCATGTCTAACTTTGGATATTTAGTGTCCAAAACCTTCTCAAGCTTGCTTGAGTGTATAAATAATATTTTGGGGGGTGAAAAATTCCATCACTTTGTGATGGCCCCTCACATGATTATATACTCTGAGACCTTTCTAATGGTCCAAGAATCTCCTCAAACATAGTTCGTATGAAGAATTTATGCCTCAGGTACCGAGTGGATTCCATGTTAACTCTCATTTCTCACATATGCAGAGCTAGTCACGAGTGGACTTTAAAGAACATTCTAGAAGGTCCAAAACCCTAACCCTAATTAGGAGTTGGGGCATGCAAAAAACCTAAAAGAGAAAGGCATAATCCTCAAATATGGTTTGGTTTTTCCATATAATGAGTTTTCGGTGGGTATATTGTGTTATTGTTTAGATTGTGTATTTCTTTGCTCTAGTTATCTTTCCTTCAGTTCCATTTTTTTAGCATTTAGTGGAAATACGATAATAAAAAGAACAAATTCGTATGATCTATTTTGATGAATTGTTCTAGTGGACTGTCCACGATAGTTTACAGATCATTGGGATAAACTAATGGGTTGGTGCATACACATCCTAATCTTAAGCTTGCTGGGAAAATTATCCTTTTTGCACAAATAGATACCCCCTGTTAGTTTCTCAACATTTAATTCAATTTGATCTAGAATCCTAACTGAGAGAAAAACATGTACACCATCTCAAACACAAGAGACAAGAGACACAAAGCATTTCACTGGGGAAAACCAAGAAGGTGAAAAACCCCGCAACTTCCTTAGAGATAAAATCAACATCAATACAAAGATCACAAAGATCAAACCCCACAACAAGAGATATTCTCCTATGAGCTCCTCCTCCTCCACTTGTGCATACTCCTCCTCTCTCTCACTAATGCGAAGTGAGTGAGTGTGTGAATTAAATAAAGGAGAGAGTCACACTCTCTATTTATACTTTACTTCACTTGACTTTTAACTCTAACTAGGTCGTCCCCAACTTAACCACTTAAAATAATGCTAACTGGGCCGACCCCACTAGGGTGGTCTAATAACCCTTTAACACACATTGGGCCGACCTATAATATCCCCTCCTGCGGACCCAAATCCTGGAAGGGAATATGCTACCAATCTATGGGTTGTTCCTAAAAGACTCAATCCATTCAAACTCTTAGGAATTAAAATCCATTGTGTGAAGATGCAACTCAATTGAATATGCACAACGGAAATAAATAAATCATCCATACACATTTTATATGCATACAGCATATCAATATAAACATCAAATTAGACATTGCAGAAGTACAATACAAAGACAGAGTACACTTATTTTCCTTTCGCAATTGCCCCAAGCAACTAGCTATGTCGCTGCAACGTTCCACCCAACCGTAGGCTCTTCGACAGCATATACTGAGTCCGTCTGAAGGCCACCCCCGAGCTGGGCATGATATATACAAGGAAAAGGGAATTTTAAGCTCATACACAACCAAATAGCCAAATAGTCATTTGGATCTAAGCCAAGCCAGACCACTGCTGGGTTTATTAGGCTAAATTTGAACCCTCTTTAATTGTGGATGCTTCCACTCAAGTTCAAACCAAAACAATGGAAACCCATTTCAACCCCAACAATATCCTACACACAGAAAACTCATAAACTGGGCATGGGTACACATAACAGCAAAACCCCAAGTGTTGGGTATGGATGGAAAACGTGGGCAACCCAAAAATGAAGTGGAAAAATGGGAAAACAACCCTGGAAGAAAATTTCGTTTTCAGAAAACGTCCATGGGCATTCAAAGAGCAGCAATGGTCTCTACAAACCCCCAAATCATGCTCTCTCATTTCCAACAGGTATGCAACATAAAAACGAGTTCCCAGCAATGACAAAAATGCCCAGCAGGCTTCGACAAAAACGCCCAGCAAGCTAAAAACGCCTAGCAAGTTCCAAAAACGTCCAGCAAGCTCCCAAACGCCCAGCAAGCTTCAAAATAAAACGCCTAGCAAGCCAAAAACGTCTAGCAAGCTCCCAAATGCCCAGCAAGCCAAAAACGCTTAGCAGGATTCAACAAAAACGCCCAACAAGCTTAAAAAACGTGAGAGAGTGAAGTCTAGTCATGAATAATGGCTTGGGAAGGCAATTCGTGGGTGCTTTATTGCCCAAGAAGGAAAAACACATTTTCCCATGAGGGTGGCTTGCCCATACTCGAATTTTGGATAGCCATACCTCCCCAATCCCCAAGGCATTAACTTCTTCACCCACCTCTTGGGAGAAATGAATGATTGGGCACCAAAGTCAACATGGGTAGTTGATGGTTCATGGGTTCTCTCATTGACACTTGGATTGACTTGATTGGCTCAAGGGTTTGAATATTTCCCTCCCAATTCCTTGCAATATCATGCCCCCATTTCTTGTTGCATTGCATAGCTAGTTGTGGGCATTTATATTAAAATGCATATTTACAATTCCCATGGCTCACTAGCACATGGGTTAATTAATACCAACGTACTTTCCTCTTCAAGATTGAGCGTTCACTAGCGGGGCCTTGGCCTTGAGCTCCACGCTAGGAATCATACAAAATATGCATACAATATTTACATTATAGCCCAAATATTATAAGGGTTAAAATGGGGGACATTACACAACCCTAAGAAGGTGGTCTAATAACCCTTTAACCCACATGACTCATACAGGACCGACCCCACACAGGTGGTATAATAACCTATCAGATATAAGTTACAACACTTACAATATAACTTGTGACACTACTCCGGGCTCTAATGCCCTGTCATACATGGGAGGATGGACCTCAATGACTTTACATGACTCAAGTACAATAATTACTTCTCCAACCTGGAGGAACAAACATCTCCGTCACAGGTACAACAATAAAATACAAATGTAATACATAGAAGAATATATTCCGAAGTTACAAATACATCAACACTCCCTCTTAACTAGGAAGGTATTCTCTGGACATAGGTCATCAATACATATCGACACAAGTCGTTAATTATGGAGCTGGATCATCGTCACTAGATCACGGAGCATTATCGTCACTACTATTGTACTCATCATCTTGATCACTGGGCTATCTCTCAATTCTTCTCGTCATAGGAAGTTCTACAGAGCCAACCCTTTTTCATGCTGGATGTAGGCCTAGCCTCCTGTAGGTCTTCATCATCTCTGCAAGCTGGCCATACTGTGGAATGCAGGTATGATTACGTGAATCAACAAAACCTCGAAAGAGCATCCCAAGACTTTTACGAGCACACAGCTCAACCTATCGGATCTCCCAGGGAGCTATTACATGTGATCACCACAAAACCTTAAAAGAGTGTCCTAGGAACGTTTATGTGCATAGCACGACCGGCAAGAACTCTAAAGAGCATCCCAGGACTTTTACGTGCTTAGAACAACCTATCGGATCTCCATGACTGATTACATGTGGTCTGGAAAACCCTCGAAAGAGAATCCCAGGACTGATTACGAGCGTACTGCTCAACCTATCAGATCTCCCAGGGAAACATTATATTCCACAGGACAAAACCTCGAAAGAGTATCCCGGGATCCTTTATGTTCCTAAGCACAACCGGCAAGATCTCCTAGGGCAAGATTATATGTCCTCCCAAGCAAAACCTCGAAAGAGCATTTGCGAGATCTCCCAGGGAGATATTATATGCCATAGGAAAAACCTTGCAAGAGTATCTGCAAATCTCCCAGGGAAAGATTATATGCTTATCACACAACCTGTCCACGACCACGGAGTATCATCCTGATACTCATGATCCAGCTGATCATCCTCACACGGAGCATCCTCCTAATGCTCATGATCATACTGATCATCATCATACAGTACATCATCCTGATGCACATCATCGCATGATCATCTTGATCATCATCACAACATTGTCCTGATGCATATCATCATCGCATGATCATCTTGATCATCATCACAGCATCGTCCTGATGCATATCATCTTGAGCATCGTCCTGATGCTCATCACACAATGCTTACATCCACAGCCATGGGAAGGATCCTCCTATCACCATGCTTGGAATGGCTCCTGCAAATGTGTCCCATCACTTCTTCCTCGAAGTATCTTCTATCTGAAGAACACCAAGCCTCTCTCTGAAGTACTCGAACTTCACTCTAGCTAGTGGTTTGGTCAACACATCTGCAATCTACTCATTTGTCGCAACATACGGGAACTTCACTACTCCTCTCTGCACCATATCCCTGATATAGTGATATTTGATCTCAATGTGCTTCGACCTGTCATGGAACACCGGGTTCTCTGAGAACTTCACACAATTCTGGTTGTCACAATAGATACAGGTAGCATTCAACTGGAGATCAAATAAATCAGACAGTAGATTCCTTAGCCATACTGCCTCACAACTAGTCGAACAAGTTGCAACATACTCTGCTTCGGTTGTACTCAGTGTTACGCAGGATTTCTTCCTACTAAACCAAGACATCACACCTGATCCCATACTAAAGCCGCACCCCGAAGTGCTCTTCCTATCTGTAGCACTACCTGCCCAATCTAAATCAACATAACCCTCTAGGTTAAACTTTTGATTTGAATCATACTTGAGCCCATAATCAATCGTACCCTTCAGGTACCTCGGAATATGATTTACAGCAATCAGGTGAACATGTCTAGGATCTGTCAAAAACTGGTTCAAGGTGTTCACCCTAAAGCAAATATCTGGTCTCGTGTTCATCAGGTACATCAAGGATCCAATCATCTGACGATACATCGTGACATCAGCCGAATCTGATGAAGCATCACTCAAAGCTTCAGGTTCGATGCCATAGGTGTGGCCATGGCCTTGCAGTCCATCATCTCGAACCGCTTCAAGATCTCTATTGCATACTTCCCTTGTACAAGGAAGATTCCATCTGCACTCTGCCACACCTCCATACCTAGAAAGTAATGCATCATGCCCAAGTTCTTCATCTCGAACTCGGCAGCAAGCTTCCTCTTTGTGCCGACAATCAATCTATCCTCTCCTGTCAAAAACAAGTCATCCACATACAAAAAGAGTATCACAAGATTACCTTCCTCAACCTTGTATTAAAGATTGGAATCCGCTTTACTGTTGTTAAAGTCCAAACTGGACAGGAAGCTGTCTATCCTTCCGTACCATGTCCTAGGTGCTTGCTTCAAACCATACAAGGCTTTCTTCAATCTGCACACAAATGACTCCCTGTCATGTGTCTCAAAACCGAGTGGCTGCTCCACATACACTTCCTCTTCCACTTCATCACTTGCAGCCAGAGCAAGTATTGTTCTGATGGAAGTGTATCTGGCTAAATGATTCTCTTTCAAGCAATAAATAAATTTATATATCATACGATGAATATGTTTATTTGTAATTGGAATACATATATCATGTACTAAATTATATCCATGTGTAACTACAATGTGAAAGGATTTGAATAAATGGTTGAGGAAATGGTTACTTTTGATGGTGTAATTGTTATGGTTATCTTGGTTTATTGTTTTTTTTTGTAAATAAGAGAACTTTATATTAACATGGTATACAAAAGATTACAATCCATATTTCATCTATCAATTAGACTTTTATTAACTTTGGTTGTTTGGGCATGGTTTCCTTTGGATGACTTTTGTTATTTGGGCATGGTTAACTTTGGCTGACTTTCGTTGTTTGGGCATGGTTTACTTTGGCTGACTTTACTTTACATTGTTTTTATGAATTTGGTTTACATTGTTTAGTTGACCATGGTTTATTATCTTTAACCATGGTTTACATTGTTTGGGCATGGTTAGCTTTGGTTTAGTCTTGATGACTTTGGTTGTTTGGGAATGGTTGACTTTGTTTGACTTTGGTTGTTTGGGAATGGTTGACTATTATTACATAATGGTAGACTGTGATGGACTTTAAACCATTGTTTGTGCGTGGTTGAATTTAACCCGTGTTTAAACATAGTTGACTTTGGTTTAGATTGTTTAGTTTCGTCGACCATGGTTGAATTTGTTTTACATGGTTTGGTTGAACAAGGTTGAATTTGGTTGACCATGGTTGACTTGGTTGACCATGGTTTTCTATGCTTAACCATCCTACATTATTTGGGAATGGTTGACTTTCGTTGATTCGACGGTGTTGACCTTGGTTGTTTGGTTGAATTTGGTTGACTTTAGTTGTTATAACATGGTTGAATTTGGTTGTTTTAGTTGACTTTGGTTGTTTGGGCATGGTTGAATTTGGTTGTTTAGGCATGGTTGACTTTGCTTTCAAATTGTTTACATCATTTACATTGTTTGGTTGTTTTTTGTTGACTTTGGTTTACATTGTTTGGTTGACCACGGTTCAGGGTATTTTTTAAGGATTTTAAAAGTATAATTAAGTATAGTATTCTAGGCAATTATTTTGGATTGATAAAAACATGTATATAAATTGGTAGGTGAATATTAAATATGAAACATACAATTTACTAGTGAAACTTATAAATTTTAGTGAATATTATGATAAAAAAACATAGTTTATGTAAATATAGGTGACATTAGAGACTAAAAATGACCAAATAGAGAATTTATTTTTTGAAAAAAAAACCCCAAAATAGCCAATTGACGAAATTTCGCCCCTAAAAATTTTCCTACCATGGTTGACTTTAGTTGACCTTGGTTGTTTGGCTGAATTTGGTTGTTTTGGTTGACATTAATAAACTTTAGTTGTTTGGGCATGGTTGACTATGGTTGACTTTGGTTGTTTGGGCATGGTTGAATTTGATTGTTTTGGTTAACTTTGGTTATTTGGGCATGGTTTCCTTTGGATGAGTTTGGTTGTTTGGGCATGGTTGACTTTGACTGACTTTAGTTTACATTGTTTAGTTGACCATGGTTTATTATATTTAAACATGGTTTACATTGTTTGGGCATGGTTGAATTTGGTTTAGTTTCAATGACTTTGGTTGTTTGGTTGACTTTGGTTGTTTTGATTGACTTTGATTGTCAGGACATGGTTGTCTTTGTTTGAATTTGGTTGTGTGGGTATGATTGGATTTGTTTGGGCATTGTTGAGTTTGTGTGACTAAGATAGACTATATTAATCCATGTTTGACCATTTTTTAGGCATGGTTGACTTTAGTGCATCATGGTTCCATATGGTTGCATCATAGTTGACTATGGTGAACTTTGGTTAACCATGGTTCACTATGTCTATCCATGGTTGATGACATATCATTGTTGAACATGGTTATCTTTGGTTAGCTGTGGTTCACTATGGTCGATGTTGGTTAAACACAATTGAATTTAGTGAACCATGGTTGGCTTCAAATGGTTAGTTATGGAAGACCATGTTAAACCATCATTGATCATGGTTGACATAACCAAAAGAACCATGGCTAAACATTGTTAAACTATAGTTTATAGTGTTTCACCATGGTTAGACCCATTACTAACCGTAGATAATGAAGGGTGTCAAATGATGATTGACTAAGTTTAACCATATTAAACCATGCTTGACCAATGTTTTCACATAGTTGACTTTAGGGCATCATGGTTAACTATGGTTGACTTTGGATAACTTTGATTGTTTGGATGACTTTAGTTGTTTTGGTTTACTTTGGTTATTTGGGCATGGTTGACTATGGTTGCATCATGGTAGACTATGATTGAATTTAAACCATGGTTAACCATTGTTTGTGCATATTTGAATTTAAACTATGTTTAACCATAGTTGACCATAGTTGATGAGAGTTGACCATGTTTGAATTTGGTTTACATTGTTTGGTTTCATTTAACATGATTGACTTTGCTTTACATTGTTTGGTTGACCATGTTTACATTAATTGGTTGTGTTTGGTTGAATTTGGTTTATATTGTTTGGTTGACCATGTTTACATTGCTTGGTTGTCTTTGGTTTTGTTTGGTTGAATTTGGTTGACATTGTTTGGTTGACCATGTTTACATTGTTTACTTTGGTTGAATTTGGCCCTTACATTGTTTGGTTGAGAATGGTTGACTTTGGTTTACATTGTTTGGTTGACCATGTTTACATTGTTTACTTTGTTTGGTTGACCATGTTTACATTGTTTACTTTGTTTGGTTAACCATGGTTGAATTTTATTTACATCGTTTGATTCACTTTGGTTGACCTTGGTTGTTTGGTTGACTTTGATTAACTTTGGTTGTTTGGGCATGGTTGACTTTACTTGATCTTGGTTGTTTGGGCATAGTTGAATTTGGTTGTTTTGGTTGACTTTGGTTGTTTGGACATGGTTGAATTTGGTTGTTTGGACATGGTTGACTATTGATGACTTTGGTTGTTTGTGCATGGTTAACTTTGGCTGACTTTAGTTTACATTGTTTGTTTGAATTTGGTTTACATTGTTTAATTGATCATGGTTTATTTTTTTTAACCATGGTTTACATTGTTTGGGCATGGTTGACTTTGGATGACTTTGGTTGTTTGGGTAAATTTGACTTTGTTTGACTTTCATTGTTTGGGCATGATTGACTTTGTTTGACTTTGGTTGTTTGGTTGATTTTAGTTGTTTTGGTTAACTTTGCTTTTTTGGTTAACTTTGGTTGTTTTGGTTGTCTTTGGTTGTTTGGTTTACTTTAGTTGAATTCATTTCTTTAGACATGGTTGACTTTGGTTGTTTATGAATGGTTATCTTTGGTTCTGTGGGCATGGTTGACTTTGGACGACCATGGTTGACTTTGCTCAGCCATGGTTGACTTTGCTCGGCCATGGTTGACTTTGGTTGTTTGGGCAAGGTTGGATTTGAATGAATTTGGTTGACTTTGGTTGTTTGGGCATGATTGAATTTTGTTCACATTGTTTGGTTGAATTTGGTTTACATTGTTTAGTTCGCCATGGATTGCATTGTTTAGGCATGGTTGAGTGTGGTTGTTTGGGCATGGTTGACTTTGGCTAACTTTGATTGTTTGGTTGACTTTGGTTGTTTTAGTATTATTGACTTTGGTTGTTTGGGCATGGTTTCAACTTTTGTTTACATTGTTTGGTCATGGTTGAATTTGGTTGACTTTGATTGTTTAGACATGGTTGAGTTTGATTGACTTCCATTGTTTTGTTGACTTTCCTTACTTTGGCTATTTCGTTGAATTTGGTTATTTAGGCATGCATGAATTTGGTTAACCATGGTTTACATTGTTTCGACATGGTTGACTCTAGGGGAGCATGGCTAACTATGGTTGAATTTGGTTAACCATGGTCTACTATGTTTAACCATGATTAAAAATAATATATTAACCATGATTGAATATGTTTAACCATAGACTAATATTGGATATAACAATGTTAGGCTATGGTTAACCATGTTTGACTATGATTGAGCATGTTTGATTGACATTGGCTGACTCCATGTGACCATGGTTATAAATTATTAACTAAAGTTTGCAATGTTTAGCTAGATATTACTTGTGATGTTTGAGTATGGGTGACTGTTGTTGAATATGTTGACTTTTATTTTATTGTTAACCATATTAAATGATATATCCATATTAATGATTTAAATGCATTAATCATTACTATTTTAAATTAAAATTAGCATTAATTATTACCATTTTAAAATAAAATTAACATTAACATTAATGTTATTATTATTGTTAATATCAATGCTACATCAATAATATTATTAATGCTATTAATTTTAATATGATTAATGTTATTAATTTTATTGTTATTGTTATAGTATTGTTATTAATATCATTATTAATATTAAAATTATGTCATATTATGCAATATAGTTATATTTAAGTAGTAATAATGTAACTTTTGATCAATAATTTTACAAAGCTATATTGTGATTAAAGTTGATATTAATATTTTGTAATATTAATATTAAGGCGAATGTAATATTATTTAAAAAATGTTATTAATATCAATATTATTAATATCATTATTAAGATTAAAATTATGTCATATTATGCAATATAGTTATATTTAAGTAGTAATAATGTAATTTTTTATCAATAATTTTACAAAGTTATGTTGTATTTAAAGTTGATATTAATATTTGGTAATATTAACATTAACGCCAATGTAATATTATTTAAAAAAGAAATGAATGTAATATTAATAATAGATGAAACATTAACACCTAATATGCATTAACTTATTTAATATTAATATCAAATTTCTCATAATGTAAATATTAATATAATGTAATTTGCTAATTCTCATAAAAAATTGAACTTGTTACCTTCCATTTTTAACTTCTCATCTCATTTATTAAATGCCAATTACTCTACCCAATGGATATATGATAATATAGATGTTAACATTATAAACTTTAAATATTATTCTCTATTCTTAAAATTATAATATTAAAATAATAATTATTAATATTATTGCATTAACATTATTAATGTTAATATTACTATCAATTTTAGCTTACAGTTTTAAAGATCCACAATAATCACAGTGCCATGTAAAATGTAAAGTTCTATAATGATTAATTGTAATTCTAAAATTAAATTTACAAGATGCAAATATTCAGAAAACTGATATTGATAAACCTTTTTTTTCCTTGGAGTGTATCTCTTTTCTGAATGTTACAAATATCCGCGCAGCTAAAAAATACAAAAATATTTTTTTTTCATTTTTTTAAACATCTAAATCAACAATAACATCAAATAAACACATTGCCATATAAATATGGAAAGAAAACCCATACATAAGATATATAAGATGTCTAGAGATACATCACACATAAAAATGGATGTGTCCTACTCCTGAATACCGAATTACAAAAAATATAACAAATGTGATAAATTTGGAAAAAAATTCCGAATGCAAAAACTCCAATCTTGAAATCTAATTGTTGATGGTGAATGAAATGATGAATAAAATCATCCTTGAGAAAAATAGAAGCTCTCCTAGTTTCCTTGACTGTAACATCCAAATGAACCAAAACAAAGTGAATCTACAGCCTTTAAAACCCCTTTTTACCGCCACTAATAGGCCCTGTCAAAAAATTGGGGATCAAAATCGGACAAGCTAAAAATCGGGCCAATTTTTAGAGCGATTTTTTAACCAAAACAAATAGCGATTTATCTACATAGAGCAATAAATCGGTCGCGGTTGGTAACACTTAATTCACTAATAATGAAGGAAGGAGATACATTTTTATGAACTATTTATTAAACTACGAGAACTGCTGATATGAAAGAGATGAGACATTTTTATGTACTATTTATTAGAGTAGGAGAATTGTGAAGGGAAAAGCACACTGCGCAATTAAAAGATTGAAGTGCGCAGTAAATGAAAATTTTCTTTTATTTGCTTGGCTCTTCGCTCAAGGCTTTAGGACTGCCCTTCTCCTAGCATATGATTTGTGAAGTAATCTTCTAACTTTTACTTCACAAATTAACTACCCGAAAATTAACTACACATTTCAAATTTTTACTGCCTAGTTGAGCTTCACATAAATGCGCAGTTCTGGAAAACTTGACTTCGCACACTTCTCAATTACTTCCCAAATCCTTTTTACTGTGGGTTACTCTTAACTTTGCCAGACACTTAAACAAACTTTATATTGAAATATTTCTTGTTAGGACATAAGAACCAAAACATTTACTATGTAACTTATGCACTTTCATTGTGGTGAACTTTTGGAAATCTTGATTTCTTTACACACAATAAATGTAAACAACATTCATCCAAGTAAATGTGGAGAAGATGTGCGACACGCAATATTCAACATTCTTGAGAATGAATACATAAAAATATGAACTTATATATTGTCGTAGTAAACTAGGCAACTTGCCTCAATACATGAAACTGAGATTTCACATGATATTTTACTTTCATAGAGCTTGGGCTCTTCATACACTTCACTGCTCTTCACTTCTTCTCTTCTTCCCTCACACATCTCTCTCAGAGTTTCAACTAACCGCTTCTATTTATAGAGTTACATTACAACCGACTTAAGATCGCTTCACTTGGAAGCTACAGGATTGCATTAAACACTATGATAAATTTCTACCTGAGAATTCTTGACATGCGAAATACAAACGCAGTTACATAAATACTAACTTGACGTGAGCCGGATTGGTTGCAAAATTACTGACTAACTGATTGACTTCTGACATTGCAGACTCACTGAGTGTCTGACAGAGCTGACGCAGACTAGATACGCTATCATCTCTTTAATTAAGTTTTTTCAACACTCCCCCTTAATTATGAGCAGATGGGGATCATTAAAAAAAATAAAATATTACAAAATATTTCAAAGCTGAAACATGCTCTGTGCATGACGAAGTTTACTACGTAGAACTCGTCACTCCCAAACAACTTCGCAGATATTGGAATGTGTCCCTTGCCAATGGTTTTGTAAATATGTAACATCTGCAAAAAATTCACAAAATTTTAAAAAATTTCTGCGCAGTAATTAATGCTAAAACATGTTATGCAGAATGAATGTTAATGACAAATTAATAACATAGCAGTATGTTTAAAATGACGACTCATACTTGTTCATAATTAGACGTCCATTGTTTTAAATGTGTCGTAGCGTCGTAAACTGTAACTTCATTAATCTTGTCGTAACTACCTTTGTATAAATGCATCTATCTTCTTTGTCCAAAAGCATTCATCGCTTAGCTCAAGTTAAATTCAAAATTGACATTATTTTATAATTGTGCAGTTTTATGTAGATATGATTATGATTTCTAACTCTTTTCTTTCTTTTGTTGAAGGGGTCCTATGGGTATCCCGAGGGTTACTTATCTAATAACTAGCTAACGCATCTTTTGATACTAAACAGTTCTGCAGGTAAGAATTTGCTTCCAGGTTTTAATAGTGTACGTCATTCTATCTTTAATGTTATTATGCTAGACTTTATGTTCTTAGCATGCATAAGAGAGCTTAACTTTAACGCATGGGTAATACATACCCTAGCTAGGATTTGATTACGATAATTATCATGTTACAACTTGGGCTATACCAAGGTTACCACCATTATCTTGGTGTCCTCCATTTTTATTAAAATGGGCTTATAATAAACATGTATTGAAAGGATTTCAATATTATTTCATGTTATAATACGTTTTATATTACTTATTTAAATGATATGATTATAATGTGATCGATCCCAACTATAGGTTTGCGTTGCAAACTAAAACATTTTAACTATTATGTAAAAGAATTTTAAATGCTTAATCGAAACTATAGAGTAAGCATGTAAAAGTGGGTTTGTAGAAATATTTGGATTCAAAAAGGTTTATGACTATAGGAGAGAATAACGTATTCGAGACTTAGTGGATTTCCTCTCTGACAGGTGTAATGGCATCACGTCAAGGTTATGAATTAAATGCTCTTTGAATCGATCCAGTAGTGGAGAGCCTGCTCGCAGGGTCCACGTGATGGACATAGGTTTTTGGTAAAACCTTATCCATGCATTGAATGACCACCTCGTCATTTAACTCTTTGCTTTTTCGTTGTTGATGGAGGAGCCGACAGGTTCTCGGCATAATTGGGGTTTGACAAAGCCCAACGCCTCCCAGGGTTTCGATGGTGGAACCTCTTCGTCTCGGCTTCTAACTAGTAAGATGATGTTAAAAACTTATATAACCATCGTTGGAATGTAATGCGATATTGATTTTCCTTAAAATAAACTGAACCCTATGCTTTCATTTTGTTTGAGTGCTAGATTTACTACTCGGCCAAGATTGTAATTAAAATAGGATGTGTCTGCACCTATGAGTTGTTGTTCAAATGCCCCGGTAAGACTCAGGCAGTCTTTGGCACTCCCTTCAGCGTGACTCTTGTCCTGTCTGTGTGTTCGTGGTGGTGTTTTTGGCATTGATGTCGGTTTGTAAACCTAAAGATAGGTACCAGGAAAAATTTTCTTTCACCGTGTTTAAAGTTTAAGTGTTGGAGCCGTATGGAAAATATTTGTAATGAACAGGGTTGAAACCCTGGAGCTACGGCTTGTGCTCTCTCTGTTTTGGTTTGTTTTTTTAAAGAATAAAAGAGAAGTTTTCTACTTTTGATTGCAAATGTAATGTGAAGTCTTGATGGGTTTCGAACTCGACAGTTTTAAGTTTGGTCTCTTTGTTTCATGCATATAGCTAGCCCCATAGAAAAACTCTGTGCTATCGAAATCAAGACGTTAAGTTGTACTTTGGTTCGGCATTAATATTTGGAAAACGTTATAATAACTGAGCTAATGGGTAGAGTTTGATTCGATATAAATTTAAATGTTTTGAAGTTAATCCCTAATTGGAACTCTGCGTTTAACTTCTACTGTTATAAGTCCAGAGTTTGCATTGTTAATAACTTAGCTTCCTACATGGTTTTGAAAACCCTAAACCCTGTCCAGAAATAAACCTATAATTATTTTATATATATAATGTATGGTTGGGCGAGCTCATTCAGGAGACTCAAACCCATAACCATTTTCTTTGAATGAATTCCTTTGATGTTCGTTTCTTTGTTAGGGAAACGATGCCCTCGATGGGTGACATTGAGCTCTGTTTAATGATGTTCTTGTATTTTGATGAACCCTAACTATAAAGTTATTGCTATTTGATACTTTGATAATCATTGATGAATTTAAAATACTTAGTTGCAACTGCAACTCGTTACAGGGTTATTATTGTTTTAATTATTTGATATTTGGTAACAAAATGAAACCTACAAGGTTTCTTCTTTAGCCAAGGATTTTATTATTAACGAATTTGCTTATCTATAGTTCAAATATTAAATGTTTTTTTTACAGTATTTGATACCCCAAACAGTAGCTGGTATCTACAGGGTTTTGACCCTCGGCTTCATTGATGAGCTATTTGTATAATGCGTGTTAACAATATCAACACAATTAAAAAATGTGGTTTATTAGATATGTTATTGCATGAGTTTTCAGAGCTCTTGTTTTGATTTGGTATACTATGCAATACTTTTAGTATGAAGTTTAAATTCTTGTAGAACATATCTAGGAATATTTTTAAAATGTAAATCCTATACTTCTAAATTATTTTATAAAAAGATAAGAACTCTGTATATTAAGCTTGTTTATTTTCCAATGATTCTGTAAAGCTTGATAGGGGCAAAATAATGCTTCAATATTTACAGTATTCCTGTAAGGTTCAAGATCATATGAAAATCTGTTTTTTAAATGTTTTCAACTTCTGTATTGATTCAATCTTTTAGTCCCTGAGTATTATTTTCTGTCAATAAAAGATTGAATAACGTTGTTATTTATCTAGGTTTTATAAGTCTAATTTCTGTGTAACAATCTATGATGAAGATGAATTGTTGATTTACAGTTAGGATTTAATCACAACTGTTTACAAATAAAGGTGTTGTAAGAAATGCAATGAATACATAACCTAGGGTTTACATTATGAGGTTCATGTTTAAGACAGTAGTACTCTGCAAATAAAACTAATCCCTTTCGAAACAGTAACACTGCTATTTACAGATCACTTCATCTATGTTAATTAAACTCTCTTCCTATACTAGAGTACATCACCTATGGTGAAAGTAAAAATACAGGAAGACATTTCTACTCATTTATTCTATTTTATTCATCCATTCAATGTACATAAATAATTCATCAAATCAAAATTCTATCATCTCTAATCTATCTGATATAATATATGAAATACATCAAGAAAACTTATGATAACATTTGCATACAATTGCAGTAATAAATCAATAGTTAAAACATAAATAATCATAAACAAAGTAGAACCTGAAAACTTGATATGGTGGACAAACACCCAAAGGAGCCCATTCCACCCAACCTTTTCTTGAAGACAGCCAATGTTACTTGCCTTAGGACCCCCGAGCCTATTCACTGAACCACCAGGACGAAGATACTGTGTGGAGGCAAGCTTAACTCTTTGCAACTCAGCAATACTCTTAACTTTTTGCAACTCAATAGAACTCTTAACTTTCTGCAATCAACAGTATAGTAGTTGCACTCAGTAGTATTCTTTCAGCTATAGTCTTACTCTAGCATTCACCCTAGCCTTCTCCTCATCAAATCTCGTGTGCACTCCCACCTTTCTGTGATAACTCAGAATGTCACAAGGAAGATAATAGAATAATGATCAATGAATAATGAGCCACCTGCTCAATTCGATGGATGTATAGAGTGCCTAGGTCTTTGGTCAGTTTTCAATAATTATTGATCCACCTGCTCTGTTCCACTTTCTTTGGGAAACATGACCACAAAAATAGGGAAGTTGCCACCTGCAACAGCTAGAAGTGATTGAAAAAGCTACCACTTGTCAATTTTCTCTCCACCCCAGTTCATTTCTCCTAGTGGGTCAATGAACACTCTTTAACAGTCTCCTTTGGATATTTGTCTCCTCTTTTAATTATTAATAATAAAAATATTAGAGTATTTAATTACAGTCATCCTTGACCTCACTTGGTCAATAATCATAAAAATTTTACAATAACTTATAACATATTGTTTTTCTCACAACATAAAATGTTCATATTTTGGGTATGTGACAAAATATGTCTGCTACTTGATCTTTAGACCTGCAAAATTCTAAACAGATTTCTTTGTTGTTTATCAATTCTCTAATAAAATGATACCTTGTGTCGATGTGCTTGGTTCTCTTGTGATATACATGGTTCTTTGACAATGTGATAGTGGAATTTTTGTCACAGTGAATGATGGTGGGTTCTTGCTGGTTCTGCGACAGATCACTTAACATCCTCCACATTCAAACGACTTGACATGCAGCGCTTGTAGCTACGACATACTTTGCTTTTGTTGAAGAAAGAGTTACTATGGGTTGTTTATTTGAAGACCATTATACAACACCTGTTCCTACATGAAATGTATTCCCAGATGTGTTTTTTCTGTCATCCATGCTGCCTCCATTATCGCTATCAGTGTATCCAATGAGTTTGAAATTTTCTGAGGTTGAATACAAAATACCAAAGTCTTTTGTTCCACTTACATACCTCAGAATTCTTTTACCTGCTTGCTAATGAGATTCTTTTGGTGACTCCATGAATCTTGAGATTAAGCTGACTCTATACATGATGTCTGGTCTTGTTGGTGTAAGATACATAAGGCTTCCAACAAGCCTTTTAAACAACGTAGGATCTATATTGGATCCATCATGATTCTTGCTTAATTTCAAACCTGTTATCACTGGTGTTGGAGCTATTTTAAAGTTTAACATCTTAAATCTGTTCAAGACATCACTTGCATATTTTGACTGAGATGTAAATATACCATTTTCAGTCTGTTGGACTTCAATGCCCAGAAAATACTTCATAAGCCCCAAATTAGTCATTTCAAATTCACTTTCCATGACTGATCTAAATTCTTCTATGCCAAAATCACCAGTAAATATTAGATTATCTACATATAAGAATACAATTGGCTTATTACCTTGCTTATTAATTTTTTTGTACAACGTTAGTTCACATTCACTTATGTGAAATCTATTTTGAATGAGGTATGAGTCAATGCGACTATACCAATCTCTAGGAGCTTGTTTCAAACCATAGAGTGCATTTTTCAACTTGTATACTTTGAGTCCTTGTCCTGGAGCTTCGTAGCCTTGTGGCTACTCCACATATACTTCTTCCTCCAAATAACCATATAAAAAGGCAGACTTAACATCCATTTGATAAACAGTCCATGTCTTATGAGCTGCGATGGCCAAAACTGTTCTCATAGTGTCCATTCGAGCTACAGAAGCAAAAGTTTCATTGAAGTCTATGCCAGGCTGTTGTGTGAATCCTCTTGCTACCAACCTCGCCTTTTGCTTCTGCACATTCATCAGCATCTTGCTTGGTCTTATAAATCCATTTCACGCTTATCACATCCTTGTCCTTAGGAACATCAACTAATTCCCATGTTTGATTCTTCTCAATGCATTCTATTTCTTCATCCATGGCTTGTACCCAAACTTTATCTTCAACAACTTCTTCAAATGTTAGAGGATCATTAACTTGAGAAAATAATGCAAAAACGGAGAATGAATTAGGTGTACTAGTCTCATATATTTCACGCTGAGTTCTTGTCTTTGTCGGAGTTGCTGGTGTCAAACTATGCGAAGTGCTTGATGGAGTTTGTTGCGCACTTGGCATGCTTGTCGGAGTTGCTTGAACTGCGACTTGTTTCGGAGTTCCTTGTGCTGAAACATGATGCCCAGTCCTGGGAGTAGACGGAGTTGCGACATTCTAATTCATATGCGGAGTCTCAACCACATATTCTGCGACGTCATCATGTTCAACATGTGACACGATTTTCACATTCTTCTCTACAGTTCCATCCAATGCTTCATTTTCTACAAATTGAACATCTCGACTGATAATAATTTTTCTTGCAACAAGATCATAAAACTTGTATGCTTTTGTGTCTTCAGAATACCCAATAAAAATGCATTTTTGTCCTTTATTGTCTAATTTCCTTCTTAGCTCATCTGGAACATGTGCATATGCTACACAACCAAAAAAATTTAAATGTGAAACACTATGTTTCATACCTGTCCATGCTTCCTGCGAAACTTTGTTTTTCATGCTCTTTGTCGGATATCGATTTATGATGTAGACAACAGTTGCCACTGCTTCAGCCCAATATTCATTGGACAGATGCATGAATGCCAACATACTGTGCACCATCTCCATAATGGTTATGTTCTTCCTCCCTACGATACCATCCTGCTGTGGTGTATACCACGTAGTGAATTGCTTCTGTATGCCATGATTCTTGCAAATATTTTAAAAATCATTTGAAACATACTCACCACCTCTATCTGTTCTTAGTATCTTGATGTTGTAACTACTCTGCTTCTCCACAAGTGCTTTCTACTGCTGAAAACAACCAAACGCATCAGATTTATGTTTTAGAAAATATATCCAAGTTTTTCTTGTGAAATCATCAATGAATGTGAGAAGATAAGTGCATCCTCCCATGGACGGTGTTTGTATCGGTCCACAAATATCAGAGTGCACAATTTCAAGTGGTGTGCGAGCTCTGTATGACTTTCCGATTGGAAAAGTCTCTCTATGCTATTTTCCAAAAATATAGCCTTCACAAATTCTCTCTGGCTTTTCAATCAATGGTAATCCTTTCACCATGTCCTTTATGTGCAGTAGCTTCAACCCACCAAAATTCAGATGTCGAAACCTGAAGTGCCATAACCAGGATTCATCCTTTACTTCTGATTGAAACGATGCTTGTATTTCTTTGTTGTCTTTGTCTTCCTTATCGCAGTGAATTTCTTCTTCTTTACTTTCTGCTTTGAATGCAGCTCCGGAATTTTCATTCTGATTTCTATGAACAACTTGACTTTCGCTTGGCTTTAGGAGTGCGCTTCTCCTAGCATATGCTTTGCGAAGTAATCTTCTAACTTTTGCTTCACAAATTAACTACGCCGAAATTAACTGCACATTTCAACTTTTTAGTGCGTAGTTGAACTTCACATAAATGGGCACTTCTCAATTACTTCGCAAATCCTTTTTACTGTGCATTACTCTTAACTTTGTGAGACATTTAAACACTGTAATACAAACGTGGTTACATAAATACTAACTTGACGTGAGCCCGATTGACTACAAACTTAATGACTAACAAAACCGGTGTAGCCTAGATAGGCTATCAGCTCTTTAATTACCTTTTTCCAACAAACTCGAACTGATTGTACTAGAAGATTGGTTGAAGAGTTTGTGGGAAGTCATCACAACATTATTGTTTAGATAATGACAACAATTTGGTATGCATAGTTTTATAGATTTTGAAGAATCGTACTCATTAAGGATAATGCTATGGGAATAAAAATGTTGTTGAACAGCATCATATTCATCTCATTAATAAAAGAGACTTTATTTCACATTGCCAATGTATTTTTTAATTTATACAGCTAGTGCTTCATTTACTGTGTAGCTTTTCTTCTTAGGAATTCTGTTCAGATAAATAATATAACCATTAAGCAAGGTATTCTACAGCCTATTTAGATTTTTAAAAGCCCCATTAAATATGTATAAATCCATTAAACCTGAAGCTATAAAATTGCAAAGACAACTTTTCAAGATATGGAGAGGTTTGTTTCCACATAAAGTTTCTTAATCCCTATTAATAGATCCAAGGCTATATTGACGACAAATTGCAAAAGAAACTTCCAAACAAACGAACACTTACATTGTCTCCAGAGGCTCATGAGTTTGGATCACAGTACGGTTGTGATCCAGATGAAAGCCCTGGATGTATGGTGGATTACTGGGATGAGAGTGTGTATATTCTCGCTGGATACTTGATCCGGTCTTCACAATATTAAAGTTGTAATCCCGATCATCCGCATATGCATGAGTGGTTGAAATCCTCCTCCAAATCAAGAAAATCTGAAGGTTCAAAATCTTCGGCCCCTTCGTTCATGTGCAGCGAACAGTTTGTCTCCTGCAGCAACTGGGTCTGTTCCTTACTAAAAGCCTTAATGGCGGCATGGAAATGGCCGATTCTTGGATCAACATTAGCCATTGCAATTACCTCAGTAGTCTCCCCGAAAATTGCAAAATGAAGAAGTGATCGAATTCTAATTGAAAACAAAATCTCGAAGAAATATTTATCGTCAATCATGGAAGCACATACAGCGCCCTCGACGGTTGCATTATCAAAGCCAGATCGAGCTAAAGCAAAGCATACGCCCGTGATTAGGTCTTTGGAGGTCATCGCAGGGTCTAAATATGCTGTCAATGTCTTCTTCAATCCCAATGCCTCGGCTGTATAATTACTATTTATACAGCTGAGGCATTGGATTGAAGATTGGCGATTCATAGAGCCTTAGATTTCGGATTTCGGTTTTCAGTTTTCAGAATTCATAAATAGACTTACAGAGAAAATCCCTTGCTAATTTTGAGTTGGTAAACCTTTTCCCGTGGCTTTATGGAGCCTGTCGAATCTCCGCACACAAACAGAGCCGAGACCTTTGACGGGCTTGTTGTTTCAGACGATTCGCCATAGAAAGTGAATAACACACTGACTATTAAGCGAGCAACGCCAACGCCATTGTACTATGAAGAAGAGCGGCAACGGGGTTAGACATTGAAGTGATCCATTAAATTCATGGAATTTATATATATGTAGCACCATCGCAAATGGCAGTGTCAGTCTGGAAAAATCTGCTCATCCGTATCCAGGGGTACCATGAGAATTAGAGCGGCCATTGAAATTGAAATTGAAACGATTAACGATTCATTTAACCATATCTAACACATCTTTATTACCCTGTAGATATATTAGATTGTTCTAATGAAAATTAAATGCCAGCTTAAAGATCAATTTAAGAATCATTTCAGCAAACTCATGGTAAATGTTGCAGCATATGAGAAATCAGGAGAATTACAGTTTAATTAGCGTGTGTAAAAGCCAAACTTCATTAAAGAAAACAATGGATACGCGTTGCTAGTGTACTGGTATTAATTGATTCATATTTTGATAATAAAGAGAAGTGGAAGCAAATGATCGAACCATTGTTATTGTAGTAGTTGCATAAACAAATAATCGGGTGTAACAGATCAACGGTACTGCCAAAAAGGTGGGCTCCTCATAAGTTTGCATCTAACCAACAAGACAAGAATATTTGCATCTAACTGAAACCTAGCTACTATGTGGATCTGAATAGATGATTACTTGAACTGAAGGTCAGAGGAGAAGGTTTGGCCGAATCGCCAGTTGGGAGGGACTGCATTGTAGAAGTTCAGAGTCTGCCCATCACCTATCATCACTCGGAAGGAGAGCGCCTTCCCTTCCAGATTGCCAATGTTGTTTACCCAGCTGGCACCCCAATTTCTGTTCAAGGCTTGCCAGTAATTAGCAGGGAACCCACCTGCATTTACCCACACGCCCATCACATCCCCGCTCCCGCCCACATTGCTTATGACCACCGCATTGAAGTAGGCGTTCCCTTTCATGGAAAACCTGACCCCTCCCTTCCTGAGGCATGGCACCCTTCTGTAAAACACAGGCACAATTCCTGCTTTGTAGCGGGCGATCGTGAGGTAGGCAGGCATTGATAGGTCAAAGTGGTGGTTGGGATGGTTGCACCATCCAGCTCCATAGGGCGGACACAAGTTGGTAGCAGTGACTCGAATCCTGGTTCTACCTGGGAGGCACCAAGCTGGATCATCTTTGGCATTGCACAACAATTCATAGCAAGATCCGCACGCCTCCCCTTCTCTGAACAGGGCACCGCTCAGTGCTGTGTTGCTTATGCCATATCCACCTTCGTACATATTCTCATAACCGCAGGCTCCTCCTGACAATATGCCATCAATGCCAAAACAACCAGATCCAAACAATAACCCATCAGATTCAAGAAATAACAAAGAGATGCGGCAATTTTAGTCGAATTATTAAAATAGCAAAATCTTTAGAGAATTAGGTTACCCATATCGGTTGATGTTCCATGAGCCTCTCGATAGAATGTTGCATGGGCTGGCATCCATCCTCTTCCGCTGCCTCCTGCATTTACCAATTTGAATTGTTCCGAAATGTAGCACATTATTACCATCCAGATGATTAAATTGAGGGCCATGATCAGCATCATATTATTCCTTGCCATCATCCTGTGTAGCTAAATTGCAATTCACAGATTATCTGTAACTCAATTCGCACATAGAGCTATCGATGCAGTGAGCTTGAGCTTGTTGTGTGAACTTCAGCTATATATATACGCAGAATTCGTGCACAACACCCCGCATCTCGTTCAAAGTCACAAACAGTTTTTGTCCTCGGGAAAGTGCTGTACAGCCAGTTGCACGACAGAGTTCTTTGCATCGAATCTATATCCATAGTTTTGTGGAAATACATGTGAACGACGGGAAGTATTGTAGAGTTAGCCCAACACTGGAATTTAAATGGTGGTTATCACCAATACCATTCCCATCAGTTAACGTGACGGATTACAACTGTAATTTTTTTATTTATTAATTTACTATTTTAAAATTTAAAATTTCTTTATCTCTTTATATTTATATTTAATTATCAATTATTTTCAGCACTATTTAAATTAAATTTCTTTTTCCCATGGAGAAAAGTAGACAATATAACGGTATCATGGTCAGTTATCTCTTTCACATGGACTATAGCACTTGCAAAATTATAATTTAAGCTATATTTATACTAAATATTTTTTTTTTAAAGGTATATTATAAAAACTATAGTGGGAAGGTTTTGAATAGATATAACGAGTTATTGGTTATAAATTAAAGGTAGAGAAAATAAATTTTCATGTTCTCATCAAATTCTAAAATTAAAATTATTTAATTAATTTGGAAATAAACAAAATTTTAAATAGAGTAATAAATTAGCATAATGAGTGTGAAAGGTGTGGGGTGCTTTATAATTCCAAGGAATATCAAATAAAAATTTTGTTTGCTTGAAGACTCAATATAGCAAACAAACAACTAGGCATAACTTTAACGTTATAGCAAATAAGGGAGTTGAATCTTTATTGGCATTTTAGAAGAAAAAAAATGGGGAGATATTATACCTACATCCTCTAATCTCTCCACACATGTAATTTGGAGTTAATTACCTTACATTATTTTTTTTCATTCAATCTATGCATGTGGGTTTAAACTAACTCGATGCCATTCCATATATGATCCTACTCTAAGTCCTTTTAAATTTTTTAAAAGACACGGAAAAATCCGAGAAGCCAAAATAAGTTTGCAAGGATTGGAAGTATATTCCATCTTGGTTGGTGCATTATTTTGAGAAGGCTCTTAGAATTGCAGGTGCAACTTATGAATTCGAGAGAACACCTCTTCTAAATTAAGCTTGTGGTATCATTACATGCATTTTGGGAAATTCTCAAACTAGTTTTGTTTTGGTTGAGTTCACTTATTTTGGCTTGTTATATTCTTTTTCTATACCTCTTTTAGTTTCTTGGGTAGGCATGAAGGAGTGATTCTCATGGTTTCACGACCAACCCACTCTTGGAAAAATTCAAACAAGTTCCTTAGGTGAATGCTTTGATTTTTATGTTATGATTTCGAAGCATTGAACTCCCACTATATTTTCAAACATGTAGGCCTTCTTTTCCTATCAATCTTGACACTGAAAATGAGGTTGGATAGCTCCTTGCATAGAAGGAAATGTATTAAGATGCTAATTATTGGTTGTGAAGAAAGGATACTACTTCAACCTTTCTAGGTAGAATGGATTCATCTCATGATCACTCTATTATAGGTGTCATGCACAAACATGTGGACATGAAAAGACCCATAATTTGTTGGTGTGAGAAACACTGTGATAATTCCCAAGATAAATTTGCTATGCTTATGAGGAGATGGGAAACTTGGAGGAAAGATTGGGAGTTGAAAATTGAAAGGGAATTAAAGGCTAGAAGAAGATAGTTAACACCAATGAAAGGCTAGATTGAAAATCACAAAGCCAATTTGGTGTTGTTGAAAGCATGAAAGGAATTCTAAAGGGATAAGTTGTAAATATATAGGAATTGCAAGCTAGATTCCTTCATCTAGAGTTGGAACAAAGATTGTTCACCCCAAGTGGTTTCCATGAAATATGGCAGTGGAGAAAAAATCATAGCGAAAAGGACACCGAGACCTTTCTTAATTGGCTTTATTAGTAACTCAAGGAAGTCTCTAGATATCATGGGATGATCTAATTTCTTTGATTTTTGCAATTATGTGTAAATTTACTTTTCTCATAGGACAACTTTTCAAACTATGTACTAGTCATAGAATGTTTTCTTGGAAGATATTAGCGAGAGATAGTTAATTTGGATTCGATACTTTAGACATGGGCCTCACTTTTGGGTTTTCTAGACTATGCTATGTTTCATATTTTGTACTCTAAGGCTATATCATGAGGCTACAACTCCTTTTCTTATTAGTATAACTAGTATTTGTTTCCGTTAAAAAGAAAATTAACACAATCGCGTAATTACAAGTGCTTAATATAAGTTAACCACTGACATTTCCATCCTTTTTAACTAATGGCATCGATGGGGAGTGTACAAATGTAGATCCATGTTAAACTCGGATCTATAAATCATTGATAGGGATCAAATTTCTAGATGTGCACATTTTTTTATCATTTAATTCTATGTCATGTTTCAATTCCATCATACTAAATGATAAAAAAAAATACATCTCAAGATCTTTGTCCCTCTAGATTCGATGTTAATATGGATTTATGTTGGTTTAATTATGGCTGACTATGGTTGGAGATGATTGATAATGGTTTGTGATGGTTGACCATGTTTGACTATGCTTGACCATGTTTGATGACGGTCGACCACGGATGATTATTAACTATAATTGACCATGATTCAATGTAGTCAATTATTGTTTACTATATTTAAATATGGTTAACCATTTTTAACTATTTGATAATGGTTGACTAAAGTTGGTCATGTTTTATTATAGTTAAATTTGATTGACCATGGTTGATGTTTTAACCATTATTGACTATGGTTGATCATGTTTTACAATTGTTAACTATTTTTTACCATGAATCATTATGTTTAAGGATGGTTAACCATGTTTAATTATATTAGTTAACTATGATTTGATAATGGATAACCATTGTTGATTATGTTGACAATGGTTTAGCATGTGTTGATGAGGGTTCATAATGGTTAACTATGGTTTGACCATGTTTAATTATGATAAAAAAAATGTTTATGTATGTTTAACTATGATTGACTAAGTTTAACTATTCTTCAGCATGTTTACCTATGGTTGAACATGGTTGGGAAGTTTTTACTATGCTTAACCATGTTTAATTGTGCTAGACCATGTTTGATATACGTTGACTATGGTTGATGACAATTTGTTATGGTGACCATGTTTGACTATGGTTGACTTTATGACAAGATTATATTGACTTTAATATAATGTCACATGTCACATTATGGTTAACTTTAATATAATGTCACATTGTGATATTAAGATGTTGACTTGTATTCTATGTCAGATTATAATGTTTAAGGGCTGAAGTCAAAGTTATGTCACATTACAATATTAGAAGGTTGAGTTCAACAAAAGTCACATTACAACATTGTATGTGACAGTAGTTATATATCACATCTTGAGATTAAGAGGATGATGGTTGGATATTCTTCACCCTCTTTGACTATTGTTGAGTGTGGTTGACTTAGTCTACCATATTTGATAATAATTTATTGTAATTGACTGCAGATCATTGTGATTGGAAATGGTTAACATTTGTTGACGTTGTTTTGTGATGTTTAACTATTGATGGCCATTTTTAACTATTATTAATAATGGTTATCTATTATTAAGAATGGTTGACCATGTTTGACTATGGTTGGCCATGTTTAGCCATGCTTTTACTATAACTAAGCATGTTTGACCATGGTTGACTATTGTTAACCATGGTTCACTATGTTTGATGATGGTTAACGACTAGTTGACTATGTTTAATTATGATTTACTATGGTTCGATAATGGGAAACCAAGTTTGACTTTATTTGAAAATGGTTGACCATGCTCAATTAGGGATGACCATGGTTGACTATGGTTCACCATGGTTAACTATATGGTTCACCACATTTTTCCTATGGTTGGTGATTTTTTATCATGGTTAATTATGGCTAACCATGGTTTACTATATTTGAAAACATTTAATTATGGTTGTGTTTGAAAATTATTGATGATGTTTTTCCATGCTTAGCAATATTTGACTATGGCTGACTACTTGATTATGGATGCCCATGGTTTAATATGCTTGACATTATGGCATGAAGATGTTGATTTCAATATTATGTGACATGCCACATTGTTGTTGACTTAATTACTATGTCACATCATGACATTAAGAGGTTTTCTTGTATTTTATGTCACATTGAAATAGTAAGAGGCTCAATTAAAAATTATATCACATTATGACATTAAGAGGTTGACTTCAATATTATATCACATTGTGGCACAAAGAGACTAATAATATTATTATCTTTCATTGGGACTATGTGATTCATTGTGTTTTTCTATCACTAACCATGAATAGTAATATTTGACTACAGTTGACCATGTTTAACTATGGTTGGCAATGCTTGACTATGGTTGACTATGTTAGACCATGATTTTCAACCATGTTTGATTATGGCTGAACACTATGGTTGAATTTGCATCATGAAAGTGTTGACTTCAGTATTATGTCACATGTCACATTATGCTTGACTTGAATATTATGTCACATCATGGAAATAATGGTTGAATTTTGTTTTATGTCAGATTATAACATTTGGAGGATCAAATCAAAATTATGTCAGATTATGACATTAATATGTTAAATTCAACAAAATTCACATTGTGATACTATGCATGACAACAATATTATATCCAATTATATGGTTAAAAGGTTAAGTTCAATATTAGATCGCATTGCAACACTAAGAGAATGATAATAAATATGCTACATTGGGATGTTCATCTTCGTTGACTTATGTTGAATTACTATGTTTCTCAATGGTTATGTTGCAGTGTAGTGTTAATTAAGGATTACGCCAAATTGAGACATTCGTCAAGAGTTATGTTTGATTGTGACATTTCTCAATTATTATCTTGCATCATGACATATATATTAGTTGAATTCTGTCAAATTACTATGCTTCTCAATAACCATGTCTCATTATGGCATTCCTCTTAGTTTACTTATGTTGAATTTATACATTTCTTAATAATTATTATGCATTGCAACATTCATCTAGGGTTATGTCTCATTCCTATATTCCTTAAGTTTGATCTTGGATTGTGATGTCTCTCAAGTGTTATGTTTGATTAGGACATAATTTTGAATTCAACCTCTTAATGTTGCAATGTGATAGGAAGAGGCTGAGTTCAATATTATGTCATATTATGACATTAAGAGGTTTACTTCAATATTATTTCACATTACAACATTTAATTGAAGTTACCCATAATATTATTTTTGAAATGTCGCATTATTACATAGTATTTATTGGGGCTCATAAGAATTTGCTTCCCTTTTTTTATGCAATAGGAATGCCCACTTGTTGAAAAAACAACATGTGTGCATTAAAGGAACATGTGCACATTCCTATCTAAACAAATTTGGTTCCCTTCCAGAACTCTACGCAGAAATGCCACATTTTAAGTCGGAAGACCAATCAATGTGGGAACGCATATGTGCATTCCTAACCATGCACACATAGAAACACATGTGAGTTCCTATTTGATCTAAAAAAATGGGCCAACTGGTTCACATTTTTTTGAATTGACCCCGCCTACCCAAGAATGAAGAACTCACTAGGAGTGAACGCAAGAAAATTCCATCTTGTAGAATCCACCAACACATATACTACCATCATCATCTACTGTAGGTACGCTCAATTTTTTATTATTATTATTTTGTTTCATTTTAAAATATTGTTTTTTTAAAATGTTTTTATTCTTTAATTGCAATCATTATTCAACAAATATGGTATAAAACTCGGACCCAAATATAAAAAAAAACTAAACCCTTACAATACCCAAACAATGAATTAAATCAATGCTTAGATGACTTAAGAAACCTAATCGGTAAACTTCGAAACACAAGAGAACCATCTCGCCAGTCATTAGCCACATCCCTTGACTCCATTGGTGCTTCCATTGGATGTTCCCAAGGGAAATTATCAGATATATTTGACTATAGGTCTAGGATGATGGAATTATGTACTCGACTGGAATTAGAAAGGAATAAGTTAAAAAATTAAATATAACCAAATAATCCATCTTCTTGTTTTTCATTAACCTAAGAACCAACCAACCACTTGATCCAAGAAAGAGGAATATTTGCATGGATTGGTGCACATTCCAACCATGGAGAGACCATTGAATGGATTGATGGTTTATGGTGTTTGAATAACCTCCCTACAATAACAAGTAGGTTCCCTTGTATTTTAATAGGAAATTATGAGGCAAGTTCGTTCTTGGTATACATTTCAATTATTTTGACATTAGTGAATTCTAGGGGGTTGGTCTTGGCTCTTCTTAGGATCAATAAAATGATAGATGGAATCCATTGAGGGGGCCTTCTACTCCTAGGAAAATGCTAGTCACAACCCCCAAAGCCACCTCATCTCAAAGATAGGATCGAAGCCACTAGTACTGCAATATCATCTAGTGCAACGAAATGCATTTGAAACAACATCTCATTGGGAGACATATTCTGATGATGTTAGACCACTTCGTGTCGAGCCATCATCTATCTAGGCTGAATTTTATGGTTCGAGGATAGTTGATCCTCATTGATGCTCGTGTTGTGGACATAATTGCTATGTCCCAAGAGATGATCCTATTCAAGACAATTTCTTGAACGAGGTTAGTATGACATAATTTTTATATATTCATTGTTTTTATATTTAATGTTGCATTTGAAAAATATTTGGTAGACCTAACTTCAAAGTATTTTTAAATGTGTTTTTTTTTGTTTTGCATGTGCAACTCTTATGAGATGAGACCCCTCCATCTAGGAGGTGGGTTTCCTCATATGTTGGACTTGATGTAATAGTTGTTACAACTTGTTCAGTTGGGGAACCTCATACCTAGGTATTTAGATGACTTCATGTCTCCCCTGCTAAATGTGTGTCTATGGTTTCCTCAACTTGATTTCCATATTAAATGCAAATTGAACCTTAATTATTTTTCTTTAATAATTGTTATTGGATGACCTATTAATCAATCTCTAAAGATATAATCAAGTCTTATTAATCCTCAAATATGTTATGTAGATCCCTCGTTTTTCATTAAATATAGAGCCCTAGATTTCTTCCATGTTGTGTGTGGCATGGAATAGATCCATAAACATGTATTATAATCCCTAAGAGTAATAATTATGAAATATGCCCATGGTTTTCATCCTAAACAATAAATTGGGTGATTGAAACCATCACTATTATGCCTAATTATAACATTGGGGACATAATTGTCTTGTAGGTCAAGGGTTTTTTATTTAGGGACTATGTTATGATCTAAATCCATATGCGTGATTGCGAGGGATATAAATAATGGTTTATGCATGAATCCATAGTTTTACCCCTAAACCGTAACTAGGACCATGCTACTCATCCTTGTTATGTCAAATCCTAGAAATTGCGCCCATGGTCTTCTTTTAGGACAAAAATACATTTTATAAGTCACATGTCTTGGTGTGGGGAATATATCATTTTTTTCCCTAAACCATGGATTAGGCCATGTAACCCATACCTAATACATCCAATCCTCAAAATTGTGTCTCTATTCCCCTTTCAAGCCAAACATTCATTACATAGGGGATTATTCCATGGTATTGGGCCTTATGCCTCAATTTTGATCCTTGAAAGCAATGGTTAAGGCATCATGAATCCACAATTTTTGTTGAGAAACCACATGTTAGACAATGCAACCCATCCTTTTTTTCAAATGATCAAAATCATGTCCTTATTCCTCTTGCAATACAAATATTTCTTCTATGAGTTATGTGTTATGGTATGAGGACATATTCATGGCTTATGATTCATAAGAATTATGATTAGGGTCTAAATAATTAGTTTTTAATCCAAAATTATGGGTTGGGACACAAAATACAACCCATGGGTGTCCAATCCCAAACATTAAGGCCATGTTCCCCTAACAAGCTAAGGATTTATTATATAGGGTAAGTGTTTTGGTTTAGGGACCCATGCATGGCCTGCAAGTCTTAAAAGAAATTATTTGGGACTAAATCCCTAATTTTTGGACAAAAAATAAGGCTTAGTCCATATGACCCATCCCTTACGCATCTTATCATCACAATGATTATCATTAGCCAAAAATTCCATCTTGAGGGATCATGTCATGGTTAGGGCAACATATAAATATGTGTTGAGCCCAGAATTGGCCCTTTTTAGTCATCATTAATCATCTTTCTTGCCCCTGTCCTACACCACTTATCATGGCAATCAGACCTATTGTCCTTACCTTATTCCCCAAATTACCAAGGTATGGCTGATCATTGTTTTATTTTATTAATGCTTATGATTGTGATAATTAAAGCTGTGCATCTCTCAAATTGTGCTAACATGTTGCGATTTATGAAGGAAGTTGAGACAAATGGACTGCAGGAAGATCGGGGTTGAACAAGTCATGAAGGAAGGGATGTTCGTTGCTTTTAGAAGGATCCTTGGGGCTCGAATCATCAAGCAAAGCACAGCTGTGACAGGGCAACTGTAACAGAATTCACTATCTTAAGTATGTTGCTGCTCGAGTCCAGCTGTGAGCTGGAAGGACTGCCACTCTTGGGTCAATTAATGACTTTCTCATATTTGGATGTTTATGTTCTGCCATGCATTGTAACAGCTAGTTGTTTAAGGCGCCTGAATATCAGAGATCTTCATGGCTGCCCAATTATAGGATTAGATGTTATGATTTGTATTTATAAATATGGGGAGTTGCCTCGACCCAGGGGGTTGAACAACAGACAATTAATTTGTTGTATTAGCAGCTGAGCAAAACTGTGTACTCATTCTTCTGTTAATATAAGGGGTTACTTCTGAGCTAAAGAGTTGTGTTGTTCAGCCAGCGTCTCTGTGTGAAGGCTGGGCCCGTCTTCCACAGAGATTGCTGAGTTAAAATAGGATTCTGAATTTATTGTTGTGTGACGCTTTGTTCTTTCCTTTTGTACGCAGCAGCAATATTTATTGTGTGGATTTTCAGTAAAAGATTATATTTCTGTGAGATTGGTGAATGGTGTAGAATAACAGTCGACTGAGTAAGGTTTGCTTATTGCATTTCAATTTCTGTTTACACTGCCGTGTTCATCTTACAGCTAAGTCGTGATCCCATGAGCCCTTACAATTTATCTTTCCTGTTGTGTGTTGATTGATTTCCATTCTGCAATTCAATTTCTTAGAACAGTTGCTTCAATCTTTTGCAATTGAATTTCTAGATCAATGTTTAGTTTATGCTTTATGATTTCCAGATTGATTAGATCAGACAAGTGATTGTTCTAGAATACGAGTGAGATTTCTTTTCTGCAATTGTTGATTAGATATGGTACTGTTTCTTATTGATGCATGATAGAGAGGAGTTGAAGTATAGCAATTAAAAGGCAATTGGGATTGCATAGATTTTTGGGGATGAACATGGATGATAGAAGATAAAAATATTCACTTCTAATGGTTTGGTGTTTAAGCATATACTGTGCACTTATCCTTTGAAATAAAAAGACTTTCTCGGGTTGACAATAAATTTCATATGCTCTGTGTGTATTGGTAACAATTTATCTGCATATAGAGTGCTTGACATTTTGGCGTCGTTGTCGGGGAAGGATAAAAATTAAACATTGATCATTAGTTGCATTTGATAATTAATTCTTTGTTGAAATGATTTGGTTCGCATGAATACAAGGAGGGTAAAACGCGATCACCTCCCAACTCCCAAAACCCCACAAATTACTAACAGCGTAGGTGGTTCGAGTCGTGGTCGAGGACAACAATTGGGTAGAAGAACATTCATCGACGATCTTGTTGACAGAACTGATTCATCCACCAGGGCTCGTCATCAAGAAACTCCTATCAGACAAAACCCTGCCGGTTCTGGAATGCCAACTTCCACGGTGGAGAATACAGGAGCAGCTGTGACTCCCTCATACACCCCTTCTAAGGAAGGAGCAGCTGACGCAGCTATCACAACTGAATACGTAGCTACTACAACTGAAGAATACGCAGCTGTTACAACTAAGGAGAAGAACGCAGGAACGAATGAAGAAGAGGATAAAGAAGAAAATATGGATAACAGACATGAGAACGAAGAGGAAGAGGCAATGGTAGAATACCATCATGAAAATCACTCCTTGCCAGAAGGAACTACGGCTACATTACAATTTCCAATTCAACAGCTAGAAGGGACAGCTCCTATGAAGAACATCTCACCATCAGTGCTGCCTCGCTTCCATGGCAGGGCAGCAGAAGATCCAGATGAGTTCCTTTTTGAATTTGATATCCTCTGTCGCAGCTATGATTATGTCACAGATGCTCAAAAGCTGAAACTTTTTCCCGCCACCCTGAAGGACAATGCATTACGATGGTTCATGAGCCTTGGGGGAGGAACTGTTGCTAATTGGAATAAGATGAAGCAAGTATTCCTGGAGAAATATCAAGAATATTGCAACACCAGGGACAAAAGAGAAGAATTATTTAAGATGGTGCAGAAGGAGGATGAAAGTCTGGAGGATTTTGTGGAAAGGCTGCTGTACAATGTGCAGAGAGCTGGGCAGACGAACATGGGGCTGGATGTGCTCAAGATAATCTTACTTCGAGGGATCAGGGATGACTGTTTAGACATGTTAAATTTGTTAGGAAAGGGAGATATCTCCAAAGAGCCTTTTGAGACGATTGTGGAATTATGTAAGAGATATTCCAGGGGATCTTCCAGGAATAATAAGCGAGATAAACGAGACAAGCTGGAACGTGATGTCTTCGACAGAACTCAGAAGTCATCTAATGGAGGAGCTACACGTGCAGAGATAGGCAATCTCCTTGAAAATTTTAAAACAGAAATGATGAGCTCCATCTCTTCGGAGATTGATGTCCTGAAGGCCAAACAGAAACAGGCAGTGGAGGATTTCACACTAGGTGTGTTCTGTCCCGGATGTAGAAAGAATCATCCACTGAAGGAATGCCCTCTTGACAAAATACAAGTATGTCAGCTGTGTGAGCTGAACCATGACATGAAGGAATGTCCCACACTTCCTCAAGTGAAGGCTGTCCTGCAGGCATCAACTCCAGAAGTAGAACCAGCTTATTTCATTGCGCAGAAGAAACCTTGGCAGCCTCGAAATCAAGGTATGCCTCCGGATTTGTTTCCATTTTTGAATAATATGAACAATTGGAATAATAATATGAAAAATGTGAATACACAATTCCCTTCAAATTATGCTCAGTGGAATCCTTCTCAACCTGCAATGCAAAATTATAACTCCTGGAGTCCTTGGACACAGCCACCACATCAACCTACATCATGGTCTCCTGGATGGAGAAACTTCCATCTTGGGAACCAATTTCCTCAACCACCTCCACCTCAACAGTCACCATATTCTCCTCCATATCCTCAATTTCCTCAATATCCTCAATACCCACTTCAGCAGTCGCAGCTGTAGCTGCAGAATAATCCTGTTCCTAATATACCAATACGGCCTCAGCTGCCTGCCCAACCCAATCCTAACCCAAATAATAAAACAGTCCATCAATTGGAGACTGTCAATATGCCGGCCTACTCTCTTTCCCCTGTACCTTGTAATGATATTCGTCTATGATCTGGGAAGATAATAGAACCTGTAATTACAGAAGATATTCCACCTTCTGTGCATGAAAAAGGAGAGAGTTCACAGCATCCATCTGATCCGGCTCCTATCACTGAAGGTGCTGAGCATCTCTTAGATGGGACGGCTGAAACATTAAAAGAGAAATCAGATAATACATAGCCTACCAAGTTGGTAAGGCAACCACCATACCCTGAGAGACTAATGCTACCAAAAATAGGGGGGCAACCTCAGTTCAACCTCCCAGGAGAGTTGAAGAATCTTTATGTTAAAATCCCCCTTCTTCAAGCCCTTCAAGACATGCCTATTTATGCTAAAACAGTTCGGGACCTGTGTACTAAGAAACCAGGGAGAAAACCTAGAGATCCTCCCATTGTTCACGTCATAGGGAATTTATCTGCTTTAATAACAGGAAAAATCCCTGTGACCAAGTATGACGACCCTAGCAATCCTACTGTCACTGTACATATAGGACAAACGCAGATACCCAACGTGCTAGTCGACTTAGGAGCAGCGATCAATGTCATAACAATTGAGACTGTAAAGAAGCTGGGACTCACTAATTTCAGGCCGACACCTACCATTTTAGAATTGGCAGACAGATCCACCATTAGACCAGAAGGGATTCTGGATGACCTTGTCATCTCAGTAGATTCGTGGGAATACCCTGCTGACTTTTTGATATTGCAACCAAAATCACAGATGGGAGGACATCCATTGATCCTGGGGAGGCCTTGGTTGGCCACAGCTGATGCTTGCATCAGCTGTCGATCGGGCTCCATGACTATATCTGATGGTATGGAAACCAAAAACCTCACCCTGTATCCTCCAGCACGGCCGAGTCTAGAAGCTGAAACTTCCCTTTGGATAGAACAGGAAGAGGAGGAGGATGTTCAGCCACTATTAACAATAGGGAAGGCCTTAACTTTTAAAAACGAAACAGAAGACGATGCCATCAGCAATTTCATTAGCGAACCTGATTCAGTGGACAAAGAAGTCTATCAAATCCTAAACATTACCCTTGGTAAGGAAGAACAAGAAAATATTATGGAGGAAACATTGATTGGTGATACAAACATAATCCCAGTTTTGAAAAATTCAAAAAGCATTCCTATTGAGGTAGAGCCGGGAAGAACTTTGAACATCAACCCTGGACTCTCCTCAGAAGAACAGATGCGCCTAATCAGTCTCTTGAAGGAACGTAAGGGGGCATTCGCCTGGGAGTATACAGACATGAAGGGTATCCCTTCTAATCTGTGCACTCATCATATTTACATTAAAAACGACTCCCGGCCTGTATGTTAACCCCAACGACGCATGAACCCAAATCTGAGGGATATAGTGAAGGAGGAAATCCAGAAACTTTTGGAAGCAGGCTTTATCTACCCTATTTCAGATAGTGAGTGGGTTTCGCCACTTGTAATTGTGCCCAAGAAAAATGGTAAATGGAGAGTCTGTGTTGATTATAGGGAGCTGAACAAAGCTACACAAAAGGATCATTTTCCTCTGCCCTTTATTGATCAAGTACTTGATACCCTATCAGGGAAGAAGTTCTTCTCCTTCTTGGATGGGTTTAGCGGGTACAACCAAATTCAGATTGCTCCTGAGGACCAGGATAAGACCACCTTCACCTGCCCCTGGGGAACATTTTCCTACAGGGTGCTTCCCTTTGGTTTATGTAATGCACCAGCAACGTTCCAAAGAGCTGTAATTGGCATATTCTCTGAATTGGTTAATGATAGTATGGAAGTCTTTATGGATGATTTTACTTCCTATGGCAAGGATTTTGAAGAAGCACTGGAGAATTTAAAGAAGGTTTTAATTTGCTGTGAACAAGCTCGCCTCTCATTAAGCACTGAAAAATGCCATGTGATGATGAGTGAAGGGGTGGTATTAGGACATTTCATCTCTACCGATGGCATTCAGGTGGATCCTTCAAAAATTAAGGTGATAAAAAATATACCTGCTCCTTCAACGCAGAAAGAAGTGCGAAGTTTTCTGGGACATGCTGGATATTACAGAAGGTTTATATAAAACTTCTCCAAACTTGCTTCCCCTTTGTTTTCATTGTTAATGAAGGACGCACAGTTTGTGTGGAGTGAAGCATGCCAGACAGCATTTGAAAAGCTTAAAGAGAAGCTGTCCACAGCCCCTATCCTAAGGGGGCCTAATTGGACCATACCTTTCCACATTTCTTCAGATGCTTCTGATATTGCCATTGGAGCAGTATTAGGACAGCAGGATGGTCAAGTACCTTATGCCATCTATTATGTTAGTAAAAATTTAGCCCCTGCTGAACTTAATTATACTGTTACTGAAAAAGAATTCCTTGCTATTGTTTATTCTATTAATAAGTTTCAGCATTACATTATTGGGTATCCTACATTTGTGCACACTGACCACTCTGCCATTAAGTATTTGATGAACAAACCTGTCACCAATGCCAGAGTAACCAGGTGGCTTTTATTATTACAGGAATTTGATATTACCATTATAGATAACCCTGGAAAAGAAAATGTTGTTGCTGATTTTTTATCACGATTTACTAACAGTGATGACAGTTTTCCTGTTGAGGATTCTTTCCCAGATGAACATTGATTCGCACTCTCAGCTTATTCACCTTGGTATGCAGACGTTGCTAATTATTTGGTTGCAGGGAAGCTTCTGCCACATATGTCTAAACGAGAGAAGAGAAAAATCATCCAACAAAGTGCCAGGCATTGTTGGCTTGATGGTCATCTCTTTTACACAGGACCCGATCTTGAGATTAGGAGATGTGTAAGGGAAGATGAGATCTTTCATATACTGAAGGCCTGTCATGACGAACCTTGTGGAGGACACTTTGCAGACAAAAGAACAGGGCATAAAGCGCTGCGGATGGGCTACTATTGGCCAACATTGTTCAGGGATGCTAAAAGATATGTTTAATCCTATGACAGCTGCCAAAGGATGGGCCAACCTAATAGGACAGATCAGATGCCTTTATAGCCCCAATTGGTACTAGAACCATTTGACAAATGGGCATTGGATTTTGTTGACCCTATCAGCCCTCCTTCCAAGCAAAAGGTTTATATCCTGGTGTGTACAGATTACATGACCAAGTGGGTGGAAGTTGTAGCTTTGACTAAGGCTAATGACTAGGCGGTGATTGATTTTCTGTACAGTGAAATATTTACCCGCTTTGGGGTACCAAAGGAAGTAGTCACCGATGGGGGACCACAATTCATCTCACACCAATTTGAGTCCTTGCTCCGGAAGTATCATGTGCAACATAGGATAGCTTCACCTTACCACCCCCAGGTCAATGGTCAGGTGGAAAGTACTAATAAAGTTATTGAAGCAATCCTTACTAAAACAGTTAAAAGCCATCGAAGGGATTGGGCTGACAGGCTTCCAGAAGCACTGTGGGCATATCGCACAACTTGGCGCAACACTACAGGGTTTTATCCTTATGATCTGGTGTATGGAAAGAGTGCCATCTTTCCAATTGAATTTGAGATCAAGACCCTGAAAACAGCCACCGAAATGAATCTAGACGTAACAGAAGCCCAGAAGAGAAGATTGAATCAATTAAATGAACTAGATGAGAAACGGTTAGTTGCAGTAGACCAGACTATGCTGCTCCAGCAACAGAGATCCAACTGGCATGACCGATTCATCAAAAAGAAAATCTTCCGTGAAGGAGACTGGGCACTATTATACGACTCCAGATTCAAGAAGGATTTTAAAGGAAAATTACGTATAAGATGGCTGGGTCCATATTTGGTCGACAGGGTATTTGACAACGGCACTGTTCGCCTGGTGACCATTGATGAAAAACGTATACCATTACTCGCTAACGGCCACAGACTGCGACTGTATCGTAAGCCCATCTCGAAAGATGCATTTATTTCACAAATTGCTGCCGATCCAGATTATCAGTTGGCACCAGAGCAGGAATTTTTCTCTGACTTTGCCAATTCTTAAACTGAAAATCGTATTTGCTGTACATAAATAATTTCCTGCTGTAGCGTATAATTGTTGTTTTTTTTCCTCTTTGCATTTGATCTTTTTGTTTGCTGTCATTTTTCCAAAAAAATTTCAGGGAAGCGCCAGGAGAACGACCAGTTTGGGCCCGTCAAGCGAAAATCTTCATGTGCCGTCCTTGCTAACAAAAAAAAAAAAAAAAAAAATTCGGCAGCTGCGACATATTTTCCCGCAGCTGCGACATCTTTTTCGGCAGTTGTACATCTTTTCCGACAGCTGTATATCTTTTCCGTCAACCACCTCATTTCCCAGCAGCCGCAAAATCCTTTTTCCCGCCTGCCGTCAATCTTTTCCGGCAGCTGCAACATCGGCGGCTGCAACATCGACAGCTGCAACATCTTTTTCCGCAGCTGCCACCTCATTCCCCGCGATTGCCATTTCATTTTCCTGCAGCTGCCACCTCATTTCCCAGCAGCCGAAAAATCCTTTTTCCCGCCTGCCGTCAATCTTTTCTGGCAGCTGCAACATTGGCGGCTGCAACATCGGCAGCTGCAACATCTTTTTCCGTAGCTGCCACCTCATTCCCCGTGACTGTCATCTCATTTTCCCGCAGCTGCCACCTCATTTCCCAGCAGCCGTAATACCTTTTCCCCGCCTACCGTCAATCCTTTCTGGCAGCTGCAACATCGGCAGCTGCGACTTCAATCCAGCGGCTGCAACATCATGTCACAGTGCTGCAACATAATTTCCCAGCAGTTGCATTATCAGTTTCCGTCGACCGGTAAAATCTTTTACCCGGCAGCCGTGAACTTTTTTCGACAAACGTGAACTATTTTCCGGCAGCCGTAACTAGTTTCCCGTAGCTGCAACAACTTTCCCGCCGGGCTGCAACATATTTCCCACAGTCGTAAAACTTTTCCCGCCAGCTGTAATTTTTCCCGCCGTCGTAAAAATTTTCCGTGACAGCCGTAATTTTCCCCGATATTGTAAATACTTTTTTTTTTCCGGCTGCCTTGAATTCTTTTCCGGTGGCTGCAACCTCTTTCCCGGCGGCTGCAACATATATTTTTTTGGCGACTACAACATCTTTTTCATCGGCCGTGCTATCATTTTTTTGGCAACTTGCAGTCGTAACTCCCGTGTTAACAGAAGAATTGTTTCAAACCTGCTAATCATGGTGCTGATTCACCTCAGTCATGCCGGCGAACTCATCATTCCGACCCCGAGGATGCGATGGTTTGGGTTTCACCGACGGAAGAAATTAGTGCCTTATCCGAGTCATCATGTTCACATGTCTAACTGTGCACGAGTTCGGCTCCGTGACGTCACCAACTGCATGCTCCACCAGTTTTCGCAGCTTTTCGACGCATAGTTTTATGAGGTATGGCTTTTATTTATCACGTGACTAAGCATTGATATCATTTAAACGATATTAGTCGTACCTTCACTCGTACCACCATTTATACCTGATTAAACCTTTCCCTCATATGACGTAAACACTAATAACTGCCACCTTCCCCAATTCGGCATGGAAATTTCAAACGCTTTTCTGTGCTCAACTTTCCAAATTTGCTCATTCGCTCAACGTCTCCACTCAATGATTCGTGCATCCTCTGTGCTGCAACTTCCATTTTGGGATCCTGTAATCTGTGGAATAGCAGTTTCAGCTTGCAGCCAGGACCATGGGGATTCCAGTTTGCCATGAACCTTTCAATACTTGGGAACTCAGGCGAAACCTTCAAGTTCTTGCTATTTTTCAAGCTGCTGGCTGGCTCGAATTCTTTGAGCGATTGGACGGATTCGATCGGGACGCAGCCCTACAGTTTGCCTTGAATCTTACCAAAACTCACTCCACGGTGTGGTGGCTGTGTATAGACATCTCTGAGACCATTATATCTGAGGTTACAGCCATCCCGATGGTGGGAAAACCATGGTTTAACTGACGAGTCTCTGCAACGGTTGCACGAGAAGATTTTTTACTTCCAGGGGAGCAGGTTGAAGCATCTAGGAGAGGGATTGCACTGAACTCACTGCCGCGGCCATGGGACCAGGTTGTTGTCTTCCTCAAGAAATACATTACTTGTGAAGGTAGATATCAAACTGTGTATAACTCTGAACTTCCTTTGCTTTATCATCTCCGCCATGGCATTTTATTGAACATTCCATTTTATTTACTACACGACTTGCGTCATATGGCGACATTTGTTTAGTCTGCGAAGCACCCACTTTCCTCTCTCACCCACCATGGCCTTATCAAACTAATTATTGTAAGAACCCTTGCCCAACATAATATAACTTGGGAACAATTTATAACCCGACCACAGCAACCTGTTCCCTTGAGGGTCATCCCATTACAGTAGTTACCGGTTCCACCACAACAGGAGGACCGGAGTTCCTCCAGTGAAGTTGGGGGGAGAGATGAAATGGGAGAAGAATAGCAATCGGGGCACAAGCAGGACCATCCGGGGTGGGTGAAACCACAGTAGAAGAACAACCAGGGGCACAATCAAAGCCATTCGGGGGAGATGAATCTCCAGCACAGGTAGAACCAGTGGGGGATGACACTGCACTTGAAGGAGAGCAAGGGGAAGCACAAACAGAGCCATTAGGTGACAGTATAAACGAAACCTTTGTGGAAAACCTAGATAACAGGACATCTCCGATAGCAGAAGGTGAAATTGGAGCAGCATCAAATGCTGCGACAATGGAACCTGAAGATGACGGAGCTAGGGCAATGGAAGAAGACATTGAACTGGTAACAATTGAGTCTTCACCTGAGTGGGTAGGAGGAGGAGCTGTGATTGAAGAAGAACAGCATGAGGGGCAAAGAAATATTCCTTTGACCTCAGTTTTACCTCCCTATATCCCAGCTCCACAGGAGGAAACACCACAAAAGGAAAAATCACAAAAGGAAACCCCACAAAAAGAAAAATCACAAAAGAAAACGCCACAGAAGAGAAAGAGAACCACCAATGAATTTGACCTAATAGCACCAATCAGAAGAAAACGAACTCGATCTGCCATAGCAGCAGAGGCAGCTAGGAGAAGATGGGCAACCTCAGAGACACAGGTTGAGCCCCCAATCCTTGCACCAAGACCGATGGATGCTCCACAAAGGCTAGTGGAGGAAGAACCTGGAATTGAAGGACTTCTGTATGAGAATGCAATGCTGAAAGAGGACCTCCAAGTACTTAGAAGGGAGTTGGAAACTTGGAAGGAAACCTGCAGAAAGCTGGGTGAAAGAAAAATGTACACACTAATAGAGGCTGCAGACCAAGTGGAGGAATCAGATTTTGCTGGAGCTAGGGAGGAGGATGAACAAATACTCTGCCCCACCTGTGGATAAATCTTTAAGGATGCAGGCCATAAAATTCGACTTAACACTTATTCAGCACAACAGCCTGTGGCCACAGTGGGGGAAGCAGTGGAAAAAGAAGGTGCTGCCACACAAGAACCAACACTTTTAAACATCCTTGCTGAAGCTATTACTTCCCACGATGCAGAAATGATGGAACAGGTAGGAGAAGAACATGGGATGGGGGACGCTCTGGAGCTTATAAAGGGATATAGTGAAACCCCAGAGTGTTCCCACGATACAGAGATCATAGATCAGATGGGAGAAGAACTTGGAATGGAGGTCACTCTGGAGGCAAATGAAGAATTTCATACTGTGACCCCAGAATGCTCCCAGGACACAGAAATTTTGGAAGAAGAGGGTCAAAGGCAGGACAGTGATAAACTGGAATAGGATGCTGTAACACAAGAACCAGCAACCCTGAATTTACTTGTCCAATCAGCCGAATAGGTGGGAGAAGAACCCGGCACAGAGGACACTCTGGAATTCAATGATGAACTTTGGGTTGTAACCCCAGAGGTCTCCCATGACACAGAGCTCCTAGGAGAAGAAGGGCAACAACAGGAGGATGAAGGGGCAAGCCAGGATGTTGTTACACAAGAACCAACATCCTTGGAAGCTACAACAGGAGCTCCTGAATTTCATTTAAAAGATAAACCTGGAGTGGATTTCATTCCCGATACACAGTTGGGAGAAGATGAATAGGTACAGACACCATGCTCAGGTGACACCGAAATTTTGGAGGATGAGCTGCATAATGACAAGGAAATCCAATCTCAGCAGCAGAGGGACAAGGAAGACACTGTTACACAAGAACCAGTGTCTCTAAAAGCAATAATGGTAGCTGCTGAAGAGAGCCCAAAGGATGTTGCTGTTACAAAAGAACCAGCAACCCTTTTATTAAACTTAGAAGTGCTAGAAGACACTGCCCCACAAGAATCGGTTCTTCTCCCTCCTAAGAATGTTATTGATGTAGATTCAGATTAAGGATGGCCCTCTGAGCTCTCAGGCACAGCATAATGAGACTGCAGGAAGATTTCCACTACATTTACTGCATTTCCAGATACCAGCAATTAGCAGAGGAAGGGGAACAGTGACTCATAGAGTCTGTTCAAAAGACAGATAAGGTACCCGGGTTTCCTACAATTCTTTCTCTCTCCATGGGTAGAGCTCAGTACAGGATTTAGATTGTAAATAATGCAGGTTGTTGCATGAGGACATGCAACAGGGTAGTTGGGGGGAGATGTTGAGCCCAGAATTGGCCCTTTTTAGTCATCATTAATCATCTTTCCTACCCCTGTCCCACACCACTTATCATGGCAATCAGACCTATTGTCCTTACCTTATTCCCCAAATTACCAAGGTATGGTTGATCATTGTTTTATTTTATTAATGCTTATGATTGTGATAATTAAAGCTGTGCATCTCTCAAATTGTGCTAACATGTTGCGATTTATGAAGGAAGTTGAGACAAATGGACTGCAGGAAGATCGGGGCTGAACAAGTCATGAAGGAAGGGATGTTCGTTGCTTTTAGAAGGATCCTTGGGGCTTGAATCATCAAGCAAAGCACAGCTGTGACAGGGCAGCTGTAACAGAATTCGCTATCTTAAGTATGTTGCTGCTCGAGTCCACCTGTGAGCTGGAAGGACCGCCACTCTTGGGTCAATTAATGACTTTCTCATATTTGGATGTTTCTGTTCTGCCACGCATTGTAACAGCTAGTTGTTTAAGGTGCCTGAAGATCAGAGATCTTCATGGCTGCCCAATTATAGGATTAGATGTTACGATTTGTATGTATAAATATGGGGAGTTGCCTCGACCCAGGGGGTTGAACAGCAGACAATTAATTTGTTGTATTAGTAGATGAGCAAAACTGTGTACTCATTCTTCTGTTAATATAAGGGGTTACTTCCGAGCTAAAGAGTTGTGTTGTTCAGCCAGCGTCTCTGTGTGAAGGCTGGGCCCGTCTTCCACAGAGATTGCTGAGTTACAATAAGATTCTGAATTTATTGTTGTGTGACGCTTTGTTCTTTCCTTTTGTACGCAGCAGCAATATTTATTGTGTGGATTTTCAGTAAAAGATTATATTTCTGTGAGATTGGTGAATGGTGTAGAATAATAGTCGACTGAGTAAGGTTTGCTTATTGCATTTCAATTTCTGTTTACACTGCCGTGTTCATCTTACAGCTAAGTCGTGACCCCATGAGCCCTTACAATTTATCTTTCCTATTGTGTGTTGATTGATTTCCATTCTGCAATTCAATTTCTTAGAACAGTTGCTTCAATCTTTTGCAATTGAATTTCTAGATCAATGTTCAGTTTATGCTTTATGATTTCCAGATTGATTAGATCAGACAAGTGATTGTTCTAGAATACGAATGAGATTTCTTTTCTGCAATTGTTGATTAGATCTGGTACTGTTTCTTATTGATGCATGATAGAGAGGAGTTGAAGTATAGCAATTAAAAGGCAATTGGGATTGCATAGATTTTTGGGGATGAACATGGATGATAGAAGATAAAAATATTCACTTCTAATGGTTTGGTGTTTAAGCATATACTGTGCACTTATCCTTTGAAATAAAAAGACTTTCTCGGGTTGACAATAAATTTCATATGGTCTGTGTGTATTGGTAACAATTTATCTGCATATAGAGTGCTTGACAATATGATGAGACTTGAAAGTAAAAGTGAGGCTTTGAACCACTAATTTTTAACTTTGACCATTGCTTGGACCCCAAGACCCATCCATTCTATGCCCAATCCTTAAAAATAGGTGAATATTCCTCTAATATGCTAAATTTACCCTCTATAGGTATTGCAAATATGCAAATACTTACTTTGAACCACCTACAATGCATGGGACTTTGAACCACAATATGATATCTATCTAGGTAACCTTTGGTAAGTGGGAAAGGAATCCAATGCACACTAACCCCTACAAACCGTTACATGTTACAATCCCTAGCCTATAAAACTCCTCACATCAAAATAAAACTCCCAATACTTTGATTATTTGACCAGTATAATCCTAAGCATACATTTCACATTACTATAATGATCCTCTCACACATGTACACACTTTCACACTTTGTGCATGTGCCCATTATGGCCCCATAGCCACTAAAGCATCCATCCCATCACACACTATATTTCATAAACCATAGGATACCTCACATCACAATCAAACCCTCAAACAACTTAACTCTTGACTTCTTTGACCTATGGACACATTACCCCATAATGTGAATTAAACCCTCACACTTACCCAACTCCAGGCACTTGGCCTCTTCCACTTAAGTCCTTGGAGACACAATGCCCAAATTGACACTAATCCATCCAAATAATCACACATTAAACCTCCTAATAATTAGGGCCCCTCATATGTCATTCTAACCCTCAAACACCTTAACCCTTAATGCTTATAAGCTTGAGCATATCTCTCACATACTCACCCTTCATTCCCCATACACCTTCCTCTTACCCATAAATACCTTGGATAGTACACCCTAATGCACATCAACCTCTTCAACTTTTTGCACACTACACTCATCTCAAGGCTCCATTACACCACAGTGGACACTAAAATAACCTAACCATAAACTAATACAAACGCAAGAAGAAATTTATATTTTACTACAAAGTAACCCTTTCACACACTTATTAACACTCATGCACTTGGATTTGATGCATTATGTCCCTACACACACTACCCCCTATTTCACACTAAGTCTTCCCACCAATTAAAAAAAACACCCTCAACTCTATAAACCTTATTAATGAAAATAAACCCCTAAAATAGCTTAACCCCTCCCAATACAAACTCAAAAGCAAATTTCCCAAAATTTCAATGAAGTCCTCATAGAATTACACAACCTCATGAACTTATCCCACACGTGTTGTAGCCTTAGAATACTCTATGCTCCAATACACACTAGCTCCTCCAACCCCTTACATATTATACCACTTAAAGCCTATGAAACACCACATGACAATCATCTCCTCAAACACCTTAATCCTTGACCCCTTCTAGTGCAAGTACACATTGTTTATAACTACAATGAAACCCTCACACAATTAATCACCTCCATCCATTTGGGAGCAAGTTTTTAGCTCTCAATGATGTCTCTCCTTGATGGATTTTTTGGGTATAACCAAATTCGTCTTAAGAGATATTATCACTATAAAACCATTTTTACAATGAGACGGGGCACTTTCACTTAGGACCACATGCCTTTTGGTTTAATTAATGTGTGTGAAACATTTCAGAGGGTCATGCATGTTTCCTTTTACGATATCATCAGGATTATCTTTCAAATCTACCTTAATAAATTAATTGTTCATTCAAAATTAAGAGAAGATCATTGTTGTCATCTAAGATAGGTTTTTCATTCATTACAAACAATTTGGTATTTCTCTTAATCCTAAAGAATCTATTTTGGAGTTTCTTCAAGAAAACTACTTAGACATGTTGTTTCTAGTTTAGGTATTAGCATTGAATCTGAAAGAGTCAAATCTATTCAACCACATATACTATGAAACAATAACTTTATACTATGAACGAGAACTCTAGCCATAAAAACAATGATTTTTGCACAAAAAAAACACCAAAAACACCCCCCAAATAGAAAAGTGTTGATACCAGTATACACGTTTTTTTTTTTTCAGGGTAAAAAATAGAGCCATGGCCTAAACATCCCATATTGTTGTTTACAAAAACTTTAAAATCAATCCCTAATTGGAAAAAGTTTTTTTTCTTCAAGAGATAAATTACAACTTTTTTGAAACTTGCATATTAAACAAAAAAAATTCATAAATAATTTCACCACTCTAACCATATAAAAACAAAGAAATTATGATGCGATTCATAATGAAATAACATATTAGACCATACAAGAACAAATGATTCATATAAATATTCAAAAAATCCTTTAGAGTTTCAATTACACACATCATACTAATAAAAAACATCTAAACTGCTTCATGTGAAATTATTCAAATTCATCCATGGATTTTGACACCCCATCAGAATCTACACTTTCTCCAGATGAAGGAATGGATGAAGATGTATACGACCCATATTCTTATCTATTATCAATGGGTGCACCATCTGAGTCTACCTCTATTCCCATCATTTCAGATGTCATATTCCTTCGGGATCTACTGCTTGGTTTAACAGACTCCCATCTTGCAACTTCTTGTTTTGGTAGCAACCTCTTGGTAATCTCTATAGTCTTGGAGTGAAGAGTGTCTTTATTTGTCAACTTGAGACCATAAACAAGTATATCAACTTCCGCTAATTTCAAGATGTCAATGCAGCGGCAATTTATTTTTTTACCCTTTATTTTTCTCTTTCTACAAACCTTTTTCTTAACCATGATCTCTGCCTTGTACACACCATCAAATGGGTGTGTATCTGCTGCATACCAATGTACTTCTACTAATACTACTTATTCATTTTCTTTATTGACCTTCATAGCTTTTGCAATCCAGAATGGATTATGACGTGCATCATCTGTAGCCAAAACTATAATCATGCAACCCTCCTTGATATCTTGTACTGAGCCCCTATAAAGGTCTTCCATCTCTCGACGCTTTGTGGATGATCTTCTAGAGCCAATATACATTTCTCTTTCCTCTACTTGAGAAAACCCAACACCTTGAGGTTCAACCACCTACACCCCCCACACATAAAAATAAAATATAAATTACCCCCCTAACTTAGGAAACAATAAAAATATTCAAAACAAATTAAACCACCCTAGACCACCATCGCCCAACCCCCCTAAACTATATAAAATATATATATAATAATTTAAAAAAAGTAAAATTAAAATCTTACCCCTAACCCCCCCTAACTATATAATAATTTAACAAAAATAAAAAATAAAACCTAACCCCCCCTCCCTTCCCCCTCCTTTAGCCTCTCCCTTCTCTTCCTCTCATCGCCCCTCCCTTCCTCCTCCTCCCGCCGCTCTCTTCCTCCCTCCTGCCCGCCCTCTCTTCCTCCTCCTCCTCCTGCCCTTTCCCTTCCCCCTCCTCCCATTTCCCCTCCCTTCCTCCTCCCGCTTCCCCCTTCCCCCTCCTCATCCTCCTCCTCCTCCCCCTCCCTTAAACCTCTTCCTGCCCCCTAGTCCCTTCCCCCTCCTCCCTGCCCTCCCTTCCTCCTCCTCCCGCCCCCTCCCTTCCCCATCCTCATGGGCGGCCCTTTCGCACCCAAGTGAGCTGAGAGACGCTCACTTGGGCACCAAAGGTACGTGGAGGGAGAAGGGAGGAGGAGGAGGGGGAGCAGGGGGAAGGGGGAAGCTGGAGGAGGAGGAATGGAGGGAGGGGAGGAGGGGGAAGGGAGGGGGCGGGATAAAGGATAAGGGAGGAGGAGGAGGAGGAGGAGGGGGAAGGGAGGGGGCGGGAGAAAGGATAAGGGAGGAGGAGGAGGAGGAGGAGGGGGAGGGGGCGGGGTGGGAGGAGGAAGGGAGGGGCAGCGGGAGGAGGGGGAAGGGATGGGGCACGAGGAGGAGGGGGAAGGGAGGGGGGTTAGGTTTTAATTTTTAATTTTTTAATTTTTTATTATATAGTTTAAGGGGGGTTAAGGGGTAGGTTTTAATTTTTTATTATATACATTTTTATATAGTTTAGGGGGGTTGGGCAATGGTGGTGTTGGGCGGGGTTTAATTTGTTTTGAATGTTTTTATTGTTTCCTAAGTTAGGGGTGTATTTTATATTTTATTTTTATGTGTGGGGTCTTAGGGGGTTGAACCTCGAGGTGTTGATTTTTCTCAAGTACAGGAAAGAGAAATGTATATTGGCTCTAGAATATCATCCGCAAAGCGTCGAGAGATGGAAGACTTTTATAGGGGATCAGTACAAGATATCAAGGAGGGTTGCATGATTGCAGTTTTGGCTACAGATGATGCACGTCATTATCCATTCTGGATTGCAAAAGCTATGAAGGTCAATAAAACTATCCATGCCAATGAGCTACAGGTTATAAGCATAAATTGTATACAATGTTAAAGTTACAACATCATGAGTCATTCTCCAAGTCAATATTGTACGCCAAGATTGAGCCTCGTGTGTCAAGGTAGTGCCTTATAGGATCCTGAGTTGGACTTAGGAAAATTGGAGTAGAATCTTGAGTTGGAATCAAGAATGACTAAGCCTTATGTGTAAAGGTTAAATCCTCATGTGTTGAGGAAAGTGCTTTGTATGTCAAAGTTATGGTGTTGTACAATATTATTGTTTGTCAAGACCGAGGTCTTGTGTGTCAAGACATATCCTCATGTGTTGAGGTAATGATTTGCTTGTCGAAGCATGAATGATCTATGACTTAATACTAACCATGGTCTTATAGATGGATAAGCTATTAAGTCTCCTTTAGAGACTGGCCACCTCTAGAGTGAATTACTTTAGCATATGATCACTTGGAATGAGAGTAGAACAAGATGATCACATCATTGGAAAAATCTCTTTAGTATATTTGATATGATAAATAATCAAGTTGGCACAAGTGGACCATGCAAATAATACAAGAGATAAAGATGAGATGAGTTAAGATAAGAGAGAACTTGAATTTGTTGACTTCAATGATCACTATGCTAAATGAGTTAGCTATGTGTTAACAAGAAAGACTTCAGTTATCAAGTGTGCTAAAAGAGTTAACTAAAATGTTAGCAAGAAATACTTATGTAAAAATATTTGATTAAAGTGTTAACAAAGAAGATTTAGTTAACTAAGTGTTATGCATGACAACACTTAAAGATGACACTTGCATGTCGACACTTGATTTAAACTAAAAGACGACACTTGAGTTATGACACTTGCATGACAACAATTGAGTTAAACTAAAATATGACACTTGAGTTACGACACTTTCATGACGACACTTGATTTAGCCACCTAACTAAGTGATCTAACATTCAGTTGAAGGCTGAGTTCATACCGAAGTCATAAGAGAAAGAGTAAAATCCAAAGCATGATAAGTATGGAGCAACTTGTCATGCAGGATTGATGAAACCAATGTCAGAGTGAATCCTCTCTTAAAGGCAATTCACAACTTTTGTTCATGTGACCAAAATTAGCGAATTGGTTTAGTGCTGAATATTAATGTGAGTTCTCTTTCTCTTTAGCTCTATAATTGCACTAGGGGTACTTGGCATTTCTCTCTGATATTTCACCAAGGGTGCTTGATGTAATCTACCCATTGTAAAGGAAACATTCTCTGTTATCTATCAATATACTAAGGAATATTTTGTTGGGTTTTTCTCCCTCAAGTTATAAAGGGTTTCCACAAGGTAAATTTCTGTGTCGACTGTGGATGTTTATGCTTATGATTATTCATTGTTTTCAAGTACGATTGTAATTATTCAATTAAGATTAAAAAATCAACATATAATTCCTTTAAAACATGAAACCCCATTCTTCCCTTTATCTCAATGGGGATTATATTTTATTGGACCTATTAACCCTCCTTTTTTTGAACATGTTTGTATTCTAACCACAATTGACTATTTGACAAAATGGCCAGAACTTGTTTAGATATGCTCTCAAGGACACCTATAGCCAAGATCACAACTTTGGGTACTCTTATGCATATGGATCCTTTCACCCATGATGCATACAAGGATGAATACAAAGAATATGAGGACTTCAAGGGGGTATTTCAGTAGCTACAAGGCCAATTCCATGTAGAGGAAGGTGATATAAAGGCTGGCTATCATATCTAGGATGGGTTTCAATACAAGTTGGAAAAGATCCATGTTGCTAAAGGTGAAAGATTGCAACTGATGAGAGGCTTGCACCTCCAAAGTTGTAAGGAATTCTAGTGTTGGAAAGACAATTTCCAACTTGCAACGGTATGTTTATTGACATAGAATACAAGAAGATGTAGCTCGACTTATAAGAAGATTCATACTTTGTTGTACAAGAAAGCCTTGTAATTGTAAGCAAGGTCTAAAACATCCCTTACTTGTTCCTACAAGACCATGGGAGAGCATCTCCATGGATTTTGTGGGTGGTCTTCCAACCAATAAGGGACATGACTATTTATTTGTGGTAGTTGATAGATTTAGCAAGATGTGCTTTCTTATTCCTTGTAAAAGGACCATCAAAGTACAAGAGGTAGAAAACATGTTCTTTGAACAAGTCTAGGTGCACTTTGGGATACCAAGGAGCATAAAATATGGACACTAAGTTGAAGAGATCCACAACATTTCATCCATAGACAGATGGGGAGATAGAAGTAATCAACAATAATTTGGTTAATATTTTGAGGGGTTACAATCAGAATCATTTGAATACTTGGGATGAAAATCTAATCTACATCCAACACTCTTATAATAGAGAAATTCACACTTGCATTGGAAATTCCCCTTTTGAAACTTATACTGGGTATCTTCCACCTTCACCTCTAAATGTTGGTTATGGACAATAAGGGGGAGTGAGGGAAGCTATCATAGGTGAAGCAATCAGAGATGAAAAATTCATTAATAAGATAAGGAAAATCCATTTACAAGCACATGAGGAGCTCAAGAGGTCACATGATTTAAGTATAAGGAAGGACATGACCAACACAAGGTTGATAAAAAATTCAAGTTGGGATATAGAGTTTTGGTTGTACTTGAATAAGTAACAACTAGAAGGACCTAGTAAGAAGATTAAGGAATTATATGGAAATTTTGAAGTGTTGGAGAAGGTGGGAGGTAATTCCTACATACCCAATCTACTCCCATATATGCGCATTTACTGAGTAGTGAATGTGGAAAATGTGAAACTCTATGAACCTTACATGTTGGACCAGGAATTTGAGTAGGTATTACCTTCTATAGAGGATTTAACACCAGAAGCTTGGGTAGAATTAGCAAAGGACATTATTTTTTAGAAAAATTCTAGAACAACCAAGCGAGGATAGTATAAAGTCTAGCAAGTGGGGTTGAAAGGATAACTTCTAGACAAGGCTAAATAATACTCTAAGTAGAAGTTAGAGGAAAAATTTCCTCACCTCATTTAGTAAAATATTTTGGGGACCAAAAGCCTCCGAAAATGGGAAGGTGTGATTTGAAATGGATCAATATAAAATTTTCCATCTATTTTGGAGCTTTATTGGTGGAGAAATTCGATGAATTTGCTTGTAGGGACCGTTTTAGAGGCATGTCTCACTTTGGAGATTTGGTGTCCAAAACCTTCTTGAGCCTACTTGAGTGTATAAATAATATTTTTTGGGGTGAAAAAGTCCATGACTTTGTGATGGCCCCTCACATGATTATATACTCTTATACCTTTCTAATGGTCCAAGAATCTCCTCAAACAGAGTTCGTATGAATAAGTTATGCCTCAGGTACCAAGTGGATTCCATGTTGATTCTCATTTCTCACATATGCAAAGCTAGTCACATGCCATTGATTTAGGTCTTGGGGGTGGAAATATTTCATGACAAAGTGGTCCTTTAATTAGTGGCGATGGTGTTGGTGGATATGAATCTGGTACAAGCAATGGTTCAAGTTTTATTAGTACAACTTTAGGCGGCTTAGGTATTAGTGGATTAGGATCAGATGTCTCATGCTTTAGAAGATCTATTTTTGTGGTTGTTTTCTCAGGTATCGTTGGTTGGAATGATACTAGTCAAGTCCATAGACGGCCTGTAGAGAATATTTAAGGAAGTATATCTTCCTTGGTGGTGGGTTTCCCTAGGATATCTCTCAACCCTAGTTTAGTGATCATGGTTGGCTCCACTTCTTCTAAGGTGATTGGCATGGATATTGAGTGTACTTGGAAAGTCAAAACAAACAAATGAAAGGTGGCCCCCTCTCATGTTCAAGTGGATTGACCTATGAGGGATTTTAGCTCCCAACCATAAATAAATTCTTGCATCAAGATGCAATGTTTCATTTTCTAGTTTGGATGGATTTGAGATATAAACCCAATTCAATATTTTAGACCTTCATATGCACTTGGAAATAAGCTCTCGTTACTATCTTGGAATGTCTAGGGGGTGATGCTTCCCAAGCCAATAGTGAGTATTTTTATGGCTTCTATGAGAAATTTTGAGACATTGTTTGAGAATTAAATACATTTATTTATCTTATAGAAGATTAGGTGCAAGATACTTTTTTTTTCATGAGGTTAGCTAATGTCTTCCTTTTGTTCTATGTGATGGAATGAAATTCACCATAAATATAGTATTTTAAATTTCTTTTAAAGCTTGTTGCTCACCATATATATACTTTTGTAAATATTTTTCTCTAAATATAAAATGTATTTAAAAAAATAAAATAATTTTTTAAATAACTCTATTTAATTGCCTAACTAAAATTACAATTTATATAAATTTTAAAAAAAATCAACAAAATTTCATCATGAAATTTACTAAAAGGGAAAAGTTTCAACATAATTGCATAGAGAAATTCCAATAAAAGTAAATTAAAAAAAAAAACTTTTAACTTTAAATTTAAATTTTTACCAAGTTCTTCATTTTCCAAAGTAAGAAAATGTCTTCAATATCATGTTACTGCCTAAGTTTTCTGTTAATTAAAGGTCTACAATATCATGTTCGGACTAAGTTTTCTGTTGATACAAACTCATGCCCTCCATTGGGAGCAAAATCATAGATAAATAACATTTTATTATCAAACTCTTTATTTTCCAAAAGCATGGAAAGGCTTACATTATCGAGGTTACCAGCCTGGCCTAGACTTGAACATGCAACCACACTACTACAAGGTGGGGTTGTTTGAGACGAATTTTTAAGACGATATTAAGGTATTGTCTCAAATATTTATTTAAATTTATTTTAAATTTTTAATAATAATCAAGACGATATTTAAGACAAAATCAATATATAATTTTAAATATCTATTCTGGACTGCTTTATTTTCAGTTTTAAAAGATTGCTTTTATTTTTTAATTTTTAAAAGTTACTATTTTCTGAAAACTGATTCTATGAAAGATGGATTTTTCCATTAAGCTTTGATGTTGCTCAGCCATGAATGGGATGGTCTAGAAGGAGAAAGGAAAGGGCTGCAATATGGATTTTTCATTAAGCTTTGCTTTTGCTCAGCCATGAATGGCCATGAATGGGATGGTCTAGAAGGAGAAAGGAAAGGGCTGCAATAGGACTACTGGATTGCTGGAGGATAGAGCTAGATCGATCGGCCCGGTATGAACAGGTATGCTAATTTTTACATTATTTCTTGGGCACAAGTTTGACATTGATTGAAGAGTATTTACAGGAGAGACCATCGATTATCATATAAAGAAGTTTTCATTTCCTGGTATATAGAAAGCTTATTTATGGGCGAAATGTGTTGCTTTCTATGGCCCTCCAAAGCCCGATCAAGAAATGATTTCCCTCATCCACTATGCCGTCTCCAGGGGCGTCACGTTTCTCGATACTTCTAACATTTATGGCCCTTTCGCCAACGAAATCCTTGTTGGAAAGGTGAGACTGCGAGCATTGGGTTTTCTCTTTTTCTTGTAATTGTTGCAGTTGATAGAATTCTCATTTACAGTTTGTCGGTTGCAGGCCATTAAAGGAATGAGGGAGAAAGTTCAATTAGCCACAAAGTTTGGAGTCATTTTGTCGATGGAAAACCAGAGCTTTGAGGAGATTCAGAATATGTTTGTGCCGCCTACGAAGCAAGCTTGAAGAGACTTGGCGTCGATTGCATTGATATTTATAATCAACATCGTATTGACACTAAAACCCCCATTGAAACTATGGTATGTATGGTGACAATAGATCTAGTTTTATTTATTGCTTGTTCTCGGTTTATCCTACCGACTTTCGAAGTTTAAAGTTTATTTATGATGGGTACACTCAAGTTCTGGGCTTCTAAAAAGAATTGAACTTCTCCAAGAAATCTTTTTCCACCATATTCTAATTTCTCTTCTTATACCAACTTGTAGAGTTGTAAACTTGAATCATACTTTATCATTTTCCTCCTGCAAGAATTTCTTCATTCATTGATTTTTTCCTTGATTTCCTGTTTTCATATAGTTTGATGCCATGGTCTGTCTATGCATCTATGGCAGATGGGAGAATTGAAGAAATTAGTAGAAGGGAAAATAAAATACATCGGACTTTCAGAGGCTTCTGGCTCAAGTGGTCCATCCTTTAACAGCAGTTCAGATTGAGTGATCTTTGTGGACTAGGGATGCCGAGGAGGAAATTATTCCCACTTGCAGGTATGATCACGTGTTGGAGTTAGGATTTTCCATAATGTCATTTGATTTGTTGGAATTGGGATATGACATATTGTTATTTCCTTTGCATTATAAATAGCTAACTAACATAATAAAACTCTAATGGCAGAGAACTTGGTATTGGAATTGTGCCATACCGCCTTTTAGGGATGGGTTTCTTTATTTATAGAGAAAAGTTTTATAGAGACTTACCCGGTGAGTTTCCGGACATCTCAGCCCTTGCTGAGTCACAAGTTACTGGTATATTTGGCTTGAGGGTTGTTGGATATACCCTTAGGAAGTTGTTGTTCCCATAGTTAAGAAGAAAATTTAACAAAGAATGATAACAAAAAGGTATTTTGAATCCATATTTTTTATTTGCACGTTTTTAAGTTCAATATTAGTTTATGTTAGTATTTCTCTTCATTATAAATACAAAATTTTATAGCATATTGATCTATTTTACAGAGAATTCCAAGAAAAGTTTATAGCATATTGATCTATTTTACAAAGAATTCCAAGATTTGATGAAGAGAATCTTGCAGAAACCAACATGACAATTATGACTAAATATACTTGAAATATATTTTTATTTTTAATGACAAAACACTGTCAATTTAACACTAAAAATTGAAATAACCAAGTAGTTGTAAACATGTAGACTATAAGATATTAGAAACAGATTATATGTATTTATTTTATCAAGATTTTATTGATTTCCTATTATAATATATTAGGAATAGATTATATGTATTTATTTTATTAAGTGGATATGTGTTTAAAAAATGTTATTTTTCCAAAGAAAGAAAAATTGGTGTCTTTTTTCTCTCTATATAGTATAGTTCACTACTCTGTACACTATTATAATAGTATTTGTATATAAATGTTTCCATAGTGTTCGTCATTCTGTGCAAGTTTATAGATTTGTAGGGTGTGAGGTTTTATAAAAGATTGATTTGTTTTAGGTAAACACTTCACCATCCTCGTGATCATCATAAAAAATATGGATGAAATGTCCACCCAAAATGGGTTGATCTCTTCTAAAACTTTACACTGTAAATCCATAAAATTACACATAATTATAATATTAGTTTGATGACAAAATATTCCATGTAAACTTAGTTTGCTCTATGTAAAATTACACATAATTATAATATTAGTTTGATGACAAAATATTCCATGTAAACTTAGTTTGCTCTATTTAACTTTCCTTGAAAATAGTAAACCCTTCGTTCAAAAGTGAGTCTTCCCTCTCATTCAATTTACGAAATATATGGCAGATTCGAAAGGTATGAATGCACCGGCTAACTCCTTCAAATGAACACTCACTCAGATTGGGTAAGATATTCCTTAATGATTAATAGTCTTGGAGTCTCCATAAACCTGTAATGTAATTTACTTACACAATCAGGATCAAGATCCAAGTTAAATACCAACAACAAAACAAAGATTTTTATTCCCTTTTCTATATTGTATTGAGTAAACTAAATACATTTTAAGCAATCATAAATTTAATTTTTGTAATCTAAAATTTAAAATAAATATAATTTAATCGAATTAGTGAAATACAATGAGTATTTCATATTTCTTGTGTTTATTGTTTTAAAAAAAATCTTAAAAAGTATAAATATTCTTTTTGTATATGAAGTTGTAGGGTACTAGCTCAATGGTAGAGCATCTGCATTATAATGCAGAAGATTGGTGGTTCGATTCCACCGTGCCCTATCATAAATATTTCCATTCTATCACTACTACATAGAGGAGGTATCAAGACAATATTTGACACAATATTTGTGTAAATTGTCTCAACCTAAGACCAAAAAAAAATGTGTATTGTCTTAAATATTGTCTTTAAGCGAGTGTCTTAAACTATTGTCTTAAATTATTGTCTTCAGTTTAAGACAATAATTTAAGACAATAGTTTAAGACACTCGCTTAAAGACAATATTTAAAACAATACACAATTTATTTTTTGTCTTAAGTTGAGACAATTTACACAAATATTGTCTCAAATATTGTCTTAATACGCCCCTCTATGTAGTAGTGCCAGGTCATAGCTCTGTGTAAACCAAACAGGTCTACCTCAAATAAACAGCTGTTGGTCTAAAAGATAAGACTTTCACTCCTCCTTAATCATGTCTTTTATAGATTTTAGGCCATTAACAAATTCTAACAAATTAGATACTTTTATTCCAAAGTCTTATAATTATCACTGAAAATAATGTTATGTAAAGGTAATTTTGATACCAAATAGAATTGTAAACTTTTGACTAAAATAGTTGTTGCAATTGAATTACACGTAGAATCCATGTGATTATAGGTTAGAACACATGTGAATGCGTAGGAGATGGGAATGTTGTGCGATATATAAACATGTACTTACCAGAACGGGAAGAACGCACAGCAATCTCAAGTTCTCTCTGGGTGCTTTCCATCTCTAGATTGAGTCACCAAAAAACTGTGAATCGCAACTAACTTTGCCAGAGATGGCGAGGACTAATAGCAATTTGATCATATGGACTGCCATAGTCAGCAGCATTTGTTCGGAATATTTTGGAGTGGCGAATGCAGGCGGGAGTGTATGGAAGCGCGCTCATGCAACATGCTACGGAGAACCTAATGGAATTGCCACAATGGGTAACTTGCTTTGCTTCTCATCCTCATTTTACAAACGTCTCATTTAAACGGAAACAACTATATTACTTTTCAAAGAAATGTTTTCGTTGAACGCAAGGTAGATAGTAACTTATATTTGATGTCCTGTAAGGTGCTCAGATCGGGGAATTTCTGTTCCAACAATAAAAATTCTTAGATTTGTTATTTTTTGAATTGAAGCTCTTGCGGATACGATCCCATTTTTATTATAGTTTGTTATTAATTGTGGGAGAGATGGCAGGAGGAGCGTGCGGATACGATGATATGTACGCAAGTGGCTACGGAGCAAGCAACACGGCAGTAAGCACCGTTTTGTTCAGGGAAGGGGAGGCCTGCGGATCGTGCTATGAATTGTTGTGTGATGCGAAATCTGATCCAGCTTGGTGCCTTGGCGGTAGGAGGCTTAGAGTGACTGCTACCAATTTATGTCCTCGATCTGGATGGTGCGATGCTTCTCGCCATCATTTCGACTTGTCCCAGCCTGCCTTCACCTGGATAGCCACCTACCAAGCAGGTATTGTGCCCGTTTTATATAGAAAGGTACCGTGCTTGAGGAAGGGAGGAGTGAGGTTTAGTATGGCAGGCCACGCCTACTACAATACCGTGGTCTTATCAAACGTGGGTGGGAGCGGGCAGGTGAGTGCCGTGTGGATGAAGGCCGATGGAACCGATGGTTGGCAACAATTAACAAGGAATTGGGGCGCTAGTTGGGGAAATAGTACTCCCAATCTGGAGGGACGGGCTCTCTCCTTCATCGTAACCCTACGCAATGGGCAAACACGCACTTTCTACAATGTAATTCCTTCCAACTGGCAATTCGGCCAATCCTTCTTTAGTGGCGTCCAGTTCCATTAATCCATTTTTATTAGCAGAATAATTCTGTAGCTCTCACCAATCTGCATTAATTACGATTTAGCTTACGGATAGGTTTGCTAGGCTTCTCCACTTCTTATTATGTGTGAGAATAATAATGGTCGTCGATCTTATATCTCTGGCGTCGTAGATCTGTTTCTCAGACTATATATCTAATCTTCAAGAACTTGCATCTGTGCTAGTTCCCTAATTATGTCAACATAAAATATTGTTTATTTATGCAGAGTGCATATTCTTTTTTGTCGAATCATGTGTTTATTCACTATTTGAAAGAAATATACTGTGATTGCTAGATCGTCGATTCGTATCGGTTTTTTATTTTATTTTTCAACCTCCATTGAGATTTCGTAACAGACCTTTTTTTTTTTTTTAATTCTCCAGCCTAACTATTGAAACTCATTTTACTTGAGGAGTTTATAACTTCCGGAAACAATACTTAGTTATGAATCTAAACAGCAGGACAATATAGTTTTCTAAATAAAATTTGAAGTGTTTTCTTATTACAATTAGTCTTGAATGGTTTTATTAATCTTTATTATCATATCTTATATCAAATTAACTAGTTTAATAATGAGCATGTCAAGGACTAGAGGGATCCTTTGGAGCTGAGATGCGCACCTCTTGATATGGAATTCAACAGATTAATAGATAAACTAGTAGATTGTTTATGTAAAGAAGCACTTTCAGTATAGGAAGGTGTTTTTTTATTATGAAGAATGGAAGGATGGTACATGATTTTTAGGGGTTCTTACCTTTTTTTGAACGGCTTTGTTTATGGAGAATGGAAGCATGACATTTTTATGAATGGCCTTGTTTATGAAGAATGGAAGGATGGCACATGATTTCTAGGGTTCTTACTCTTTTTATTAATGGTTTTATTTTGTTTTTATATTAATGGTTTTTTATGTTGCTTTTTTTTTAAGATGAGGATATTTGTGTTTAGTTTTATAACTCGGCTTTGTAATGAATAATTGATAATTTCTAATGGCAGATTGGTTTTTCTTTAAAATATATATATATATATATATATATATATTAAATTTAATTAATTCAAAAATATTAAAAAATAAAATATTAAAAATATTATTATGTATTATATTAAATTTAGGAAAGATTAAAAAAAATAAAAAAAATTTAAATTATGTTAAACTAAATTTCAAAAGAAAGAGATACTTAAGTTGAAAACTTAAGTAGAGTTGAAAAACTACAACTAAGATCTCCATATTGGTCTCCACAACCAAATATATAAGTATTTGAAAAAAATTCAAAATATTTAAAAGATATAATGATGAAATAGATTTTTATTGATTTATTTTTATTTTAGTATTTGTATTATGTTTTTGTTTTTAATATAATTTATTAATTTATTAATTTAATTTTTAATTTTAATTTTTTAATTTTTAATAATTTTAATTTTTATTAATTTTGAATTCTTAAATTTAAAAAAAAAATATTTTATGTGTAAATTTTTAGTTTTCAAATGTAATTTATATAAATTATATTTAAATAGATGAAATTATATCGATAATATATATTCATTATTATTATTATTATTGAAAATGAGTTTATTTTTTAAATGTAAATTATATTTATATGGTTAAAATTATTTTTATTTTAAAAATGATTATTAATATACATTATTTGAAAAATATAGAAGTAATATAAAATTATTATTATTTTCAATTTTATTTTTTAATAATTAAATTTTTAAATATTGAAATAATAATTTTACTTGAATATTACAATAGATTTCTATTTATATGTTATTTTTTGTTTTTGTTTGTTAGAATCTTCCTCGGAGGCATCTAAGTGGTGTCTCCTCTGAGCTAGCTCACTCCTAAGGGTCACACCAACCCTCAATTGGTTGGATTTTGGGTGTCTTCTCCCAAATAGCTCGCCCCTAAGGGGAATTGAGCCTCGGTTGCTCTACTAATGAGACCTACACCTTAACTAAAGAGCTTGCCATAATTGACTTACTTATATGTTGTTTTTATTCATATAAATTTAAAATAAGTTTATTATTATTTTAACATGTCTATATTATATAGTTATATTTTTGATAAATTTATTTTATTTAATTCATAAAGATGAGAGATCCTCTTAGCCCAAGGAATTTTGGGAAATGTCCAAGGATTAATTTTAGGTATGTGGATCTTCTTATTTTTAATATTATCAATATTTTACACATAAGCATTTCCATCAACCCCCCACATCTTTAACCAAGACATGACATCTTGAGCCTTACTTACTTTTAAGTGGAATTTAAAGCAATTTTTGGATGTATCTAGTCTCTTGTTTAATTTTTTTCTTGTACATTAGGTACCTACTCATAAGTATGCTATGAATGGAAAAAAGAACCACTTTAATGACGAGAATAGAATATGGTGTAATTCTTTTAAATTTAAGATTGTAAGTCATAAAATGCTTATGGATTTGTTTACTCCAAAATTGTCTAGCTCAAACTGCACACTCACACAAAAGAACGGGAATCTCAAACAAAAAGGATTCACCTCATGATTTTCTCAATATTATTAATGTAAATCATATTAATAACATTTTTTATGATTTAAAAAAAAAAAAAATTCTACCAAGTGTGTGCAAGCTAATGAGGGTCTCCTTTGACACGTTAGATGCAATAAAAAATTGAAAAAACAGACATCCATCAACTTACATGGATTTTTTGAGACACGTACACAATGAATATTGCGATGAGTAAAAAAGATGAAACGTAGGAAATTAAATGACGTTTCCGAATATATAATTTTTTTCTATTGAAAATGTTCTTAACTATCCGAATTTTAATAATTTGTAGCACGCACTTTTTATTTTTTGGACAAATTATAAGATATATGTTTTTGTGGGTGCATCCTTTGAGTGCCTAAATGAAGGAATCAACTTACGAAAATTAGTATACATATAAATAACAAGTCGTACTAGTGCACCACTATTTTTCCCCCAAAAAATTAATAATTAATAATTTTTTCTTTAATTATCTAAGTGATCGAACCTCGAAAACAATATTCCAATTGTGGGTGCAGCCTTTGAAGGTGTCAATGCAACTATTTTGAAATGGTATTTTATAGCATTTAGAGGACGGTGTCCTCTAGTGCACCATACAATTTTTTTTCAAAATAGTTGAGAAATGAAAGAGTGATGGATGAAACACTAACAATGTGTTTTTTGAGTTAAGGAGTGAGGACACAAGAAAAATAAGAAAAAAATAGAAATATATATATTCTTTTTAAAAATTACATACTTGGAATATGCAGAAAAAATGCTATCTGCATCTAAATTTCATAAAAAATGATGGTGTGTAGAATATTGTAACCAACGGCTAAACACAAACACACTTAAAAAATTTGATACAATGCTCAATTAGCCATGGTATATCACATTCCAAGGCACATCCATGGTAAATCCGAAGCAAAGTCTGAAGTAGACACATAGGCATAGGAATGCCACCCTAACTCGTGTGGAGGTTCGGGCATAGTGCTAAGTAATGTGCTCGCGTTTTGTTTAAATTTAAATTTTAAAGCCCACCAAAACAAAACATGCACACATTTTATATTTACAGAACACGTGAGCATTTTATAGTTACATAACATGTGCGCATTTTGTAACAATATATTTTTTTTTGCCGAAGGGGGGGTATAATTTTATTTTGCACCGATTATAACATTAAAAATAATTCTTGATGGTAAGGGGTTAGAAGTAGAAAAAGGGGGCTAGGAGGTGGTAAGGGGTTAGAGGTAGAGAAAGGGAGGTGGTAAGGGGTTATAGGTAGAGAAAAGGTGGGGGGTGTTAATAGGTTAGAGAGAAATAGAGAGAGAGATATAGGTGAAGGGAGAGACATTGGGGGGTGGTAAGGGGTTAGAGGTAAAGTGAGAAGGGGGTGTTCCACGAATTCCAAATATAGATAACCTAGGGCGTCAAATATCACCAATATAGCAATTCAAGGGGATAACCATAAGGCAATAAATGTTGTATTTTTTCTAATTTGAGGAAACACAATCCAACGAAAAATGGCTGTGTAATTAATCACCGGAAGGGTGGGATAACTCCCTCCAAACAATGTCGTCGGCACAAATCCATGAAATGGGATAAGGGTGAGAAACAATTTTTAAAATACAACCATAACAATGTGTGTGTCCGTATTTTTCTTAAATTAGATATTGGTGCGAATATATAACCCTCTGGTTTTCTTTCCCGTTTTGAATGAAAATTATTGTTTTCATTGCAGGTATTGGTTTTAAAAGCGTTTTCTTAGTTGCAAGGCAAGCTTGCATTTTCTGAAATGGATATAGGATAAGATTCAATGAAACCCCCTCAATGTTAAGATTTGTTATATTATTCTCGAATGAATAGTAGATAGGCCATGCACAACACAACTCGAAGAAAATTATGTATGTCAGATTCCCAATACTGTTATAGTTCTACCCCTACTCCTTGAGAAGCTTGAAGTTGTAAAGCAACAGATCTCTAGTATTCATCCTGAAGTTCTTTTGTTTACGTCTAAGATAAAGAATCTCTCATTTTGTGAGCTGGAACATATGGATCTTAACGGGATTTATACAATATCTATTTTACAAGAAATTGACCTTAGGACTTCTCGGAGCAATGACAATGAATCCTTCATTATGCATTTGTTAGCAGAAGAAGATCAATTTACAACAACACAATGTAGTTATTACAAGTGGAGGCAACAGTTTCCTATGGAAGATGAGTGTAGGGTTGAGCATAGGAAGATGTAAAAAATGGGTTATTACATTAGCTTTTCCATTAGGTGAACAACTTATAGGAGGAAATATGGCAGTTGAGAGGAATCTATGATTTTCTTCCCACAAAAATGGTATTCTCCCTATATTTTGTCATCTGGTTGGTTGAAAGGCCTGCCTAAAAATGTGTACATTGAATTTTTATTTCTTTGCTGGAAATTGAAAGGGAATTTCAAGTCGCCTACAAAACACTTCTCTGTTGAAGTATGTAAGTCCTTCCAACAACACAGATTTGTCAAGTGTATCAGGCATTTCCATATACACTAGAATTTATAATCCTTGTAGCTGAATGTGGGAATATCAGTAGGGAATGAGGCTCTCCAAATTTTTCCTGCATGCATCCACAAGTAACTAGGCCAAGTTAATGGCAATGAATCCCTGGACTACTATGGGATTTTTAACCCTTTTTGAAGATTACCTTAGTGGTATAGGGAGGCACAGGGATATGTCTGTGTGTGTGTGTGTGTAGATGGGTGGGGGTTAGGAAGAGGTAAAATGATATTTTGAGAAACTACAAATCCAAATTTGAAAATATAGAATCTGGTCAACCTATTATGTGTTATTGTATAATGGAATTATTCTTTGTTTAGTTCATGAGTCTTCAGATGGACCCTTGTAATCTACAAAGTTGTTTTTTCATGTTTCAGTTTTACGTTGCTTCATTATCTCGATTGACATGTTATTTGTTTTATATTTTTTACTATAAATGTGCCTTTGCAACTTCTGATATTTGTGTATTGAATAATTTATTTGGTGCCTAAGAGAAGCTTTTTAATGTGTTAGGGTAACTTGGATTATTAAAAACAATTGAGAAGGTTGTGTATTTCTCTCTACCTACAAGTAGACTTTTCCATTTGGTTTGATGTTGTATGTAAAGATATAATTATTGTTATTAAAAAGCAAATATGTTGAATGTAAAGTGAGAGAGGGGGGACTAATTTAAGAGTTGGGGGGGGTGTTCGGGGGTTAAGACATAGGGGGTGCAGGAAACGTTCAATGATATGTTAGCCATGGAACTACCTTCTTAAATGTTGTTGATCGTTAGTATATCAAACCACATATGCATTATATAACTACAAAATGCGTACATGTTTTGCATAAGAAAACACGTACACGTGTTTCATGCCTATATAGATAGTGCACGTTGCTATCCGAGAAACACTCTAACAAGCTCACGAAGAAACAAGAAAACATGTGTAATTTCGGATTGCATACACAATATACACTCTTTCATTGCAAGAAAGTTTGAACACAAATTGAGTATTTCACTGAGACCATCTCCATCACAAGTGCTACAAGGATTGCTTGGAGGGGGAAAAGACATTAGAAAAGGTTCAAGAGTCCAATAGAAAAACCATCTACAATTCTCCACCATTAAATTTCTTACAATTTATGAACATCAAATGCAATATTTCATTGACAATTGTGGTGGAGAATAGATTCAATTAAGAAACAAAAACACCAAGGTTGGAGAATGTCATATTGAGGAGCACCATAGACCATTCCCAACATTGATGGTCTTACAATTGAGGAGATGTTGCAGAAATTTCTTCCTACGGATAAAAAGAAGTCCTCTTGGGATCAATTAGGTCCCTAGACACCTACCCAAGATAGAAACAAAACAAATGGTGATCTACTCTCCTAGATCAAGCACTTACATGAACTTTTAACATGGAAGGAAAGGGAAAGAGATAGGTCTTACCTCCAACCTATAGGTTGTCTTAGCTCTAACTCCAAGCTTGATCTTCAAGGCTCGAACCTGTTAAACAAGAAAAAGGACCAAAAATTCCAAGAAAGTAGATGTATTAATCTAGATCTAATCTACACCATATCATGCATAAATATAACAAGAAACAAGACATGGGAGAATAAGCCAAGTTATCATTAAGAAATCCAATGAAGTTGATTACAATGTTATACCTTGATTTCCAATATGATAGCATCTGCTTCCAAACTCTCCAACATCACTCTTGCAATACTTATGGAATCATAGTGACCTCCTTTCTGAGTGTTTCCCAATCATAGGATCATAGGTTTGGTGCTTCCAAGAACTCTCCTCCCTCTAGTTCATGGATGGCCCTCTTCTTATAGGATTTGAGAGGCCAACCACTAAGAGGATATTATGGATGTAAGTGAGGAAGATGTGGATAAAGGATATAAATCATGCCAATGATGGAATGTGATATAGGATATGAAGGGGGGACCTCATCCCATGAAAATATCCTTGAGATCCAAGATCCAAAATTTAAGGAAAATGACTATTCGAGGATTTTTGTGCCCCCATAACTAAGAAAAGCGCAAAAATTTTGTAATTTTCATGGCCCCATAGGAATGCAGAACTTGAAAAATAAGGAAATTTCATGCCTTGCACCACTAACAGGGCATGAAAATATCTCTAGGAGGCCAATAAGTGGGTTAGGTCAAGTGGTTTTCGACCTCTAAGTTGTTGGATTCGCTTCCAAGAGTGACTAGGGAAGGGACGACATGATGAAAAAGGGTCCTAACATTTGTAGGAGGCACAAACATTATGTTTCTCATGGTAATATGACATGAAGACTCTCAATGGTACATAGTGCGACAATTTGAGGTGTAACAGATACCCCCTAAAGTGTGAGTTCAAAAGGAATTTGATGGAGAAACACTTTACCAATAATAAGTCTGCAAGGATATTTGAAGGAGAACTGGAGAAGAGCTACAAGCAAATATCAACAATATGTCTAACGACCCCGAGGTGGGAATACCCATGCTCGGAACAACTGAATCAAAGCATGGATGCCAACCAATACATCGTAGATCCATGATAGTACTAACTTAACAATGACTAAATACAAACATGGCTACTAGATTACAAGCGTAGATCCATGATAAGACAATAACATAGTCACGTCCAATACAAGAATGGATCTGCATGATAGTACATCAATGAGGTCACCGACATAATGTTCATGTGGGAACCTACTGAAAAAATCACCATCACAACCTAGATGTGCTAATTACAATTCAGAACCATCCAGGGTCTTCTACCTGATCCCAAATCGATACAAATCTAACCATGTGATTACAAAGTGTTGATTAAGTCAAACATGGTAGAAACCACTTAATTACCAGTCAATGGTGTAAACCGTTAACAAGCGTGAGGGAAATCACCAATGATGACAATGATCCCCAAGGTATCATAGTGCATCTCGATGCAATGTGAATAGATGAGTTCAAGTTGAAAATCCACGAGATCATTCGATTAGAGGTCAGTGATGAAAACCCACTGTCGAATACGAGGAAACTTGTCATTGAGGCATGCAGGTACAAAGGTACTAAAGTGGTTCCTAAGTCTAATTCTTGGATGATGTGTTGATGTCGACAAGAATAGACTTGTCCAAGGAGGGCCACAATGAATCCCACGTCATCAACATGAAACCAATATAAGAAAGTGATGTGGAGTAATGAATCAGATGAGTATGGAATGACACAAGGATGTAAAGGCTGAAAATATTGTAGAGGTTGACTTAAGTAAAATTCGCTTGGACATTGAATGGCACGACAATAATGACTTGTAGCATTGACTCAATGAGTCAGAGACCAAGACCTAATACAACGATGATTGAGGCATCCTTTAGGTGAATTGGAGTGGGACGACTCACGGAATTCGCATGACTCGGAGACAAGCATATTACCCAACTGTATGACGATATGCAAACAAGTGCCATGTTCAAGGGAGAAACAAGCTACCATAAATATTTCTAAAACAAACTTGGCTTATTTCTCCCCAACCCCCATCATGCTCGATGAGTACCTCCTTGTTTTTTAACGAGCTTGAGGAGGATAACATATGCTCGGTATATCTAATCTCATCCTTCAGATGAGTCCAATCTCACATGTTTTACAAATATGAGAAAGGAGGGGTTCAATCTCAAAAGAATCCTTCGATGTTTGATTTTACTAGTCCAAAGAAGGAAAACTTGATGACGTTTCATGTTTAGAGAGTCTAAAATAATCTAAATTAGACTCCAAAAAGGCCCTTTTCATAAAATTAGTCCCCTAATCCTGAAAGAAAGATAAAAGAATGCGAAGGAGAACTCTCTTAGACAATGGTCGTCTAAGGCATTCCTTTTTCATAATTAATACTACTCATCCCGAAAAAAGGGGTAATTTAAAAATGAATAGATTCCCTTTCAAATCCTTTTACGAGCGTGAAAGGGAGCAAGTTCGCTTGGACACCTTTTCATGTTTTCGGAGTCTGAAAAGAACTTAAAGAAAACTCCAGGAGCTCCTTTTTCGTATAACTAGTCTTACAAGGTCGAAAAAGGGATAAACTATCACTCAAAAGACGACTTTGTCATGATTGATAATCGAGTACAAAAGAGGTAAAAAGTAAACTCGACACAATTCCTTTTCCGTAAAAATTCTAGCGAGGCCAGATAAAGAGATAAACCTATATTTGTTAGACACACCTTTTTACTCAATTTTTAACAAGCACAAAAATGGTATCAAAAGAACTCGAAATATTTTTCATGTTTGGATCATGGATAATATTAGGGGCGAAATTTCGCCCATGGGCGAAATTAGAGCATTCAAAATTTTGGGTGGGCAAATTTTATATACATAATATATAGAAGGGTTTTATTTCATTTAGCTCCAAATTTATTTATTTTTAAATATATATTAATTTGTTAGCCCACTCGTGTTTGGAAACGAAATTTATTTTAGCCCACTCGTGAATTTCCCCATATTGCTAGGTCACGTTCTCTTTATGTATGCTATGGTTTTTTCTAGGCCTGACATAGCACATGCAGTTGGCGTTGTGAGGTAGGTTTATTGCCAATCCTGGCAAAGAGCATTGGGCTGCAGTGAAGTGGATTCTCAGGTATCTCATAGGTACTTCCAAGGTGTGTTTGTGTTTTGGAAATGGTAAGCCAGAGATAGAGGGATTCACAGATGCAGATTTGGGAGGAGATATGGACTCAAAGAAGTCCACCTCAGGCTACGTGTTCACATTTGCAAGGGGAGCAGTTTCATGGCAGTCTAAGTTGCAGAAATGTGTTTCTCTCTGACGTACTCAAGCCAAGTATATTGCAGCCGCAGAGGCATGTAAGGAGATGTTTTGGATGAAGAGTATCATCAAGGATTTGGGTATAAAACAATAGGATTTTTTGGTTAATTGTGATAGTAAGAATGCTATAATAGAATCTGGAAATTGAAAAGCAGAGGAAGGAGTTTTATAAGAAAGGATATATGATATCCCCTCCGGGCCTTTGGTCTATATATGGGGTACAGTTGGAATTTCCTACAGAACGGTAAGGCACTCTGATCACTGCTTGGGAATAAAGGAGACCTACCGCCAGTAGCCTAGGGAACCAAAATCTAGACAGTTGTGGGCCTTGTCTTCAACCTGTTCGCTAGCCTATCTACCTCTACCTCTTTTGCACACTATCTCTTTCCTAACCTCACTGCTCATTTATAGAAAGCCAGCGTGTTTACTGAACTGAGCTCGAGGAACCATTTGTCCATACTGTCATTCGCACAGTCATTCATGGGCATCGATCTATCGTATCATTCGTAGCCCTGTTTATTACCTATTTGTGAGAGGGTCAGGACGCATCTTTACTTTCTCTCTCCAAAGCTTATCAGAAGGAAACAATGAACGAATCCCACCCTAAATTGAAAAGCCTACCCTTCCCACACTCCCTCTATCGCCTCGTCTTCCCACACTTCCCTAAAGATACAGAAAGGGAAACATAATAAATACTCCTTTTTAAGAAGCATAAGGGAGGGTAACGAAAGATACGATATCTCAATCAGAACGCCTTTAATATTCTGTATTTTTAAGGCTTTAGTAACCTTCCTATATTTTGAGTGTTCCATATTAAGACCCACCTTGGGGATTGAGTCTAACCTACCTTTAAAGGAAAGCACTATCCTATTCCCTACAGGCATTTGCTATTGTATGGGGTAACATTTTATGGCTTGCCTACCCCCAAAAAGGTAGCCGTAGCACAGGAAGGGCCCATGAGAGGGAGTTACCCCCCATAGGTAAAGACAGATACACCAAGCTCTTTCACCATGGAGCCATAAACAAGTAAAGCAATATTTTTTACTCATTCATATAGAGATATGGTAACGAAGGAAGAATAAATAATAAAAAGAGAGAAAGGCTTAAATATCATTCATATCTATAGGCATCCATATCACTTAAAGGGCAGAGTTAGACCCGGCCAAGCCCTCCGTAACTATACAGAGAGGGAAGAACGACCCCTCTACAAAACCTTTCATTTTGGGTTAGGTAGGATATATATAATCTAAGTATTTATGTTTCCTTCTTCTTTTAAATTGAATGCAATTGATCTACATTCTCATTTTTATGCTTAAAATTGATTCTAGGTTGAATACTAGGGTTTTCATTGATGTAATAGATACTAGGCTTGAGGAAGATCAAGGGTATAGGCTTTCAGAGGAGACCTTATTCTTTTTTAAATGCAAATATATATATATATATATATGGATTTATGATTAACATAATGCTTTAAATTAAAAGGCAATAATATAGGCAACGATAACAAAATATAAGCTCTCTATCTATCTGGTTATTGCACATTAACAATAAAATAAGAGACTTTTAATGAATAATTTTTTCCCTATTTGACCAGTGCTCAATAATAAAATAATAAATGCTAATAAGTGGGAAAGCACACTTAAGGATCGACTTTCACCCAACCAATAAAATGTCTACTTTCACATTACCACCTATAGAGACAAGTTCCCCTACAATGGTTCTAAGGTGTGCACAAATTAATGCACCCATTCTTTAAGTGGAACATCCTGCACCATCCCATGCTTTTCAGAACTATTCACATGCCCGCATGGGTAAAAGGTTCTAGAAATAGGTTGGAAGGACTGGACTTGTAAGATGTTGGTGGGACCCTTAGGTCCTATAGAAAGTTATTCTGCTCTGTCTCTGTCATAAAATCCCAAGAATGCAACACCATCTTATGTGTTTCCCACCATTGTTCAACGGTCTCTACCAAATAAAGATCCACTACTACAATCCTCTATGTGGGCACAATCTGTTCCTATACTTAGGTCAAAAAGTTGGTTGCATCCATTATGTTTTCAAAATTTGGTAGGTTCTTCAACTATGCACCACCCACCTATATACTAGCAGTAATTTTAAACATCGGGTGGACTATTTATAGTCTCTATTATACCACCAATTAATGGCATCTTATTTATTTATTGTTTTAATGAGCATAACTATGAAAAGTTATCTCTCCTGTAGCCTTACCTGCCATCAAAACACCGTTAGGTTACTGGACGACTGCATATGGAAGGGAATGAGCTACAGAAGAAGCGAGATGTACCTCCTCTCCTCTGTTCTCCAATGATTTGCTCCTAGTACAGTCGCACATATATAGAAGGTAACGGGGAAGCTAAAGCACTTCAGCTACCTTAGCTCATCAAGTTTTTAAAAACGCTTGACATTTACAATAATAATAATAATAATACTTCTGGCGAGGTAAGACTCTTGGGTTCATAAAGGGACAATTAAAATATTGCGGTAGGTGCCGACGCAACCCTAGCCTAGACCCTACAACGACTCAGGCTCGTCACTTGAAGGGTTAAGGCATGCAATACACCCTCTATGTATGTTCTGACAGGATGAAAGATGATACTCCATGTTTTCGGTGACTTATTCATAAAAGTAAATGGCTATATATATATATATATATATATAGCTACATAAATAAACTATTCCTCTACCAAAGATACCCTTCATATACCTATGTCTCCTCTTTTCTCATTTTATTTTCTAATTTATCCTATTTCTCTACATATTTACAATAATCCCGTAGGATTATCCAACATTCCCCCTCTTAATCCGAAGGGGTGTCAGTCACTCCAAGCATTACTCTGAACTTCTCAAACTTTTATCTTACGAGTGCTTTTTTTAAGATGTCTGCAATCTTCTCAGTTGTGGAACAATGTATCAAATGTACTGTCACTGGCCTCTACATGATATCGAATCAAATGATCCCCGATTTTTGGTGAAATTTGAGCCCAATTCTCCCATTCTCCCTGAGTTGCTGTGAAATTCGAGCTTGGTCATCCCATTCGCCCTGATTTTATGTGAAATTCGAACTTGATCCTCCCATTCGCCCCGTGTTTTTAGAAGGGTTATTATCTGGAGACCAAATTTCATGGATTTTCCCCCATTTCATGGAATGATGCTTTTTCTTAGAGTCGTTTCACTCACATTTCATGGAAGAGGGTTATAGGATTTCTTTCATCCCTATTTAAGGTACTTGGTAGTTGGAAACAAGGGATGAAGTGATTTTGCATCTTGGTTCTCTTATTCTTCTTTGCCATCTCAAATCTGGTAAGTTTACTCAGCATCAAGCAACTCTTGCAGAGTGTCAAGGGAGTCAATGATCCACTAAGGTAATAATTCCTGCTTAAATTGCATTCATTCGTAAGGAATTTTCAGTGCTCAAGGGTATGAGATTAGAGAAAAATATAGATTATGAGATCATTAATGGTTGTTATCATTATTGTCCAAATGACTTGTAGTTGTAACAAAGGACGTCTTAGCACTCATGTTGCTAGCATGTTCCTTCTTGGGTTTTTTATTATTTTGAGATGTTTATGTAATTTTATCTTCATTTATGTTGTGGCTCTAGTTTAGTCCATTGAGATGTCTAGTTTATGCCTCATCATATTCTTGCATTTCTTTTTGGTTTGTAGTCTCATAAACTTCTATGTGTTCTTGCACAAATAAATACTTTTGTTTCAAGTTTTGAAATTCCTAATTTCTCCTCATAGTATGAAGAAAAAATATTTTCTCTCGCATGTTTCAACATCTTAGGCCACAACCTAATATTTTCCTTTCCTTGTCTTCTCTTAACGTTTTGTAAAGTATCCCACCGAAGTGGAGCATGGGATTGCATCTTGGCCATTGCAAATTTTACCATTCACTTTTATCCTCCTAAGTGTTTTCCATATTAAAATATCTCTCTAATTCGTGTACCATATCTATGAATAAATAATGGTTCAACTCTCTGTTAAATTCATAAATTTCTACTCTAATTTTAGTCTTGTTTCCATGAACTCAATCAATTTCTCCATGGGGTCTAATACCCAATTGATCTTATAAGGTCTCGTGTTTCTCATATTCGTGCTGCAACTTGGCCTCATGGGTTCTAAGCTCAACAATTCCTCTCTATGAACCCTTCTATACCCTATACATGTATCACCTCTTTTTCCCCAATTCATTTTGAATCCCCTCTAGGGCATTTTTGTTGCACTGATAACATTATGATGCATATAATATCTTCTCTTCTTGGCTCTTCTTTCTCTTTACAACTTTACTTGATTCCCGCCAACTACTTACACACAAGAGCAGGCACAATGTTACTATGGATTATGCCTTCCTCTTTGTGGGTAGTTTTCTCTCTAATAATCAACAGGTAATGATAGATAAGGTAATTTGAATTTAGAACTAAAAATCTACAGAATGGATTGGGAGAAAACACATTCTGCAAGTATTATTGTATGGGACTTTGCTTTTCTATAGGTAATGACTTTGTTTTCTCTCTAAGAATCAACAGGTAATAATAGAGAAGGTAATTAGAATTTAGAACTAAAAATTATACACAATGCATTAGGAGCAAACACACTCCTCAAGTGTTATTGTATGGGACTTTGATTTTCACAACCTTTCTCAAGTGTTAGCGCACAAAGCATCTTTGCTCACACAATTCAATTGTATCTTTTAATACATACATGTACATGTGTAAAAATGATTTGTGATACAAGACTTGATCATTTAGATGGCACATATCCCTCTAGTTAACACAAAGCATCCTAGCTTTCAAAATTCCATTTTCTGTTTTTTCTAACTTTTATACATGTGTAAAATGAATTTGTTATTTCTATAGAATGATATATGCAGATGCAAGGAATTAATAAGAAATTGACTAGTTTCACTTCTGTAGGTGATAGGGATTCGTGAAGATGGAGATTTAGCAGTGCCCTTCTTTCACCAACCGGACAAGTTCTCATTGATCATACATTAAATTTTGGAGACATTGATTCTTTGGTTGACTCTAATTAACTGCATGAATGAAAAATTATCACGATTGTTATGCCTGGAAACTAGTTTTTATGCAAAAGCATGGGTTCTAAACATTGTTTAAAAAAGCGTATAAGAATGGGACATAAAAATTTAAGTTTTGTATGAAGAATATAAGTTGGTTAAAGGAACATTCAAGATGTAGAATCTATGTTGCACATCTATAATTTCAATTTTTAAGATTGATAATGGCTATTCAAATAGGGTTAATATTAAAAGATTGGTTGCAAATGTCAAATTATTTTAGTGAGTTGGATGATACTGTTTTTTTATTTGAGCTAATTTTTTTATATATTCCCAAGAGAGGACATGATGAAGTTGAGTATTCTTATTATAGGGGTTAGTCTTTCTATAATTTAGCTTGCTTATTGCTCTAGGTCTAATTTTGGGGGTTAGCCTGTCTATAATATTAGATTTCTTATTTCTCACTTGGAAGGTAGAAATTGAGTATAAATTCATTGCAGGATTATTATTAGGTTCTTGCAAAAATATCACTCTAGAACACATAGCTTGTGTTTACCGCATACATCCTTATCATGATTTTTTCCGTCAAGAACACATCCATTCAATTTTATTATGTCTAATTCAACATCAAATTGACTCAATTGTAAAGTAAGAATCCCATGCCTACTTTGTACGTAATTGGGTACACTAGCCACTATGTAGACTCCCAATTAGCATGGTTTCTATAATCAAATCTCACCACCAAAGGGAGTTGAAAATCGTACATGTTTTCCTCTATGTTGAAATGCCTACAATACTTTTAAACATCAACTTTTATCTTGGATATTATGATGGTTTCCTAGTGCAGGACATTGAAAATACGGACTTCATCACAAATGCATTTATGGCATTTGGATAAGGTCCTTCTTGTAGTAGGGTGCAAACCTCATAATAGGATTTCTTTCAAAAAAATTGTTGCTTTGATATCAAAACTTGATGACACTGTCAGCATGATTGGGTAGTCCTGTTGGAAAGAGAGATGATAGAACCCCAATGTGTACCAAAACTCAATGTATTTATTCTCAATAGCATGGTCCCTGACAGACACAATATTATTACAAATTTTATAACACTGGTATCAAAATATATTATCCAATAATATTGGTATCAAAATAACAGTTTTAAAATCATATCCATTATTATTGCAAGTTTTATAACCAGTGGTATCAATACAAAACTCATATTCGTAGAAATAAATCTCAAACTTGTGGTCTAAGTCTAGGGAAGTCGTTATTACACCCTTAGAGGGAAGTCCATCCCTAGTATTAGTTTTTAAATTATGAAGCAGTATATGCATTTTGGAATCATTGATATTGACAAACCCATCTGTAGGTAATCCCTCTTTGATCATCCCATCTTGAGTACCGAACCCCCCATGGTCAGCAACAACTAATCGATCTGGAAATAACCCAATTCTAACCAATTGATGAATGTTTTTCATGCCCAAACATCTCCTTTTCATGTTGCTAAGTTTTCTATTGTGAAGCATTTGGTCAATCAAGATAGGGTTCTTCATAACTCTAGCTAAAAATGAAATCATTTGTTGGGGCCTTTGCTCGGTCACTTGGGGCCTCTACTCATATTTAAGTTAATACTTCTCTGCATACAAATTTCACTGTGAAGTTTAGTTTCAAACATTCTAGAAATGTTGGAAAAGGATTTTTTAGTTCTCAAGCTCAATTTCAGAAAGCAAGACAACTATCATCTTATGTGAATAAACTGACATATAGAACCTTTTCATAGGATTGCATAAGCCCACTCACCTGCTAGACAAGAAAACTAGAGTATCATCACCTTTTCTTTGGTTAACATATTTCCCACCTACCCATTCCTCACTTATGTTTAATGGGGTGACCCATATCTGTTGAACGCAAATTCTTTGTCACAATGTCGTCCTTTATGAAATATGAATAATTACATGAACCCCTATAATTTCAGTTTCGATTTACCAAAAAAAAAGAGACGATCAATCTATTATGCAAACTTCCATGTTTTAGATATTGTATATGACATCCTTATGCCCATGCATCCAAAATTTGTGACTAGTGTCATGTGAATGGGTTGATTCTGGAAGGGATTTAAATAGGAGCAACACATAAAATGGCTATTAAGAAATTTTAGAAGAAAATTTCACTGCAATGATATGTCTGGAAAAGAGACAAAAATTGAAGTCATCCAAATCCAAACCTGGATGTTAGTTAAGGCCTCTTGGAGCTGGGGAGGATCGTCGTGGTCATGCAAGTTTGCAACAATGGCCCAGGAAAAAGTTTATATCCCATTGGATTGCCAATTTTTTTTTCTTTGATGGATTGATCACATGAAAAGCAGATGGCTAATAAAGGCTTAGCTACATCCTTCTCTATTTGGGCTATAAAATTTCTGATTTACAAGCTGCCCCATTTTACCTGTATTAAAGACTGATAGGCCCATGCAATAGCCAAAACTCAAATAAGGATTAAGATATGTATCCCTCCTCTTAACTAGAATTTATCTTTAGGTCTAATTTTGGGATTTGAGAACATGATGTAGATAGCTTAATACAAGGTACTTCTTACTATGAAACTCAGCTAAAATTGGGTCTTCCTTGCTAGGATCTTTTATTTGACAACAAAAACAATGTATATATTGCCTGTATCAAATTCAAAAACAAATTGGATTGATATACTATTTATAGAACATGATGAAACAGTATGTATGTTCATTCAGCTGAAGTTATACATGGAAAGATCCTTCTCATCGCAGGGTAAAATCCTCATTATAGGATTTATTTCAAAAAATATTGTCAGCTTGAGACCGAAACTTGATGACACCATTGGCATGATTGGGTAGTCTTCTTGGCAAGGGAGATGATGGAATCCCAATGTGTACCAAAGCACAATTTCTTTATTCTCAATAGGACAGTCCCTGATAGAGATAATATTATCACAAGTTTTATAACCGTGGTATTAAAATATATTATGAACAATAACAATGGTATCAAAATAACAGTTTTAAAATCATGTCCAATATTATCACAAGTTTTATAACCTGTCGTATCCATACAAAATTCAAAGTTGTAGGCATAGATCCCAGACTTGTGGTCTAAGTCCAGTGAAGTTTTTATTACATCCTTTGAGGTCTAGTCCTAGTCTCATATTTTAACTCATGAGACAGTATATCCAAATTCGTATGACGAGCTGATGCATCACCCCACCCAATTGGTGTAGAATGCACATTGTTTCTAATAGTGCAGTAAGTGTATCTTTGGTCAATGAATGGAAATTAAAAAATGCAAAAATATTTCAAAGATTTGCATTGGTGTCAAATAAAAAAGAAATTAATCATTTTGTTATCAATATGGGGACATCTAGTGAGTCCAATTTTTTCTCTTCTTCTTTTGGAATTGAATGCAAAATGACACTTTTGTTTAGATGTATGATAGTGATTGGAAAGTTTATTTTTCAATTTGTGTTCTTGTTTTGCATTTCTAGTAACACAAGCATATAATTCAGTTTGCTTGCTTATTTGCTTGAGAAATATGGGTTGATGGTTGTACATTCTGCTATGTTATATTTCTAGACAGCCTTCTCTTTTGAAATCGATGTTAATATTTAGGGAGAGTTATCAACATAGATCTGAAATAACAACAATTGGAAATGCTCCTTAGGAATCAACATAATAAGTTCCAATTAATACTCACATGTAATTAATCCATCAAACAAATTTCAAGAAATCAAGGCCTAAAGTGATCAAAATAAATATATAAGTATTCACTATTTCTACCCAACAAGTAATCTTCTCTGTGTTGTTTGTAAAATGTTGGACATAATTCCAAGAAAGTGCCTTATAGTTGTTGTTATAAAGGCCCTACATGTTGGGTATGGTCTTCAATTAATTAGTGGTTTTTTTCCACAAACAATTAAATTAATTCCAACCCTTGCTTTAGAAAATTGAGGTGGCAATCTATACAAAATATTATGCTTACTAAAATAGGAATTAGTTCAACACCATAAATGTTTGCAAATCTAAGTAAAATACTTAAGTTCTAGCATGAAGAAATAATAATGCAAACTACTAGACACATGATAACATTTCTAGTAACACAAACCTATATTTTAGTTTTCTTGCTTATTTTCTTGAGACATATGGGCTAGTGATTATACATTCTGTTATGTTCTATTTATGGACACGTCTCCCTCTTGAAATCGGTCTTAATATTTAGGGAGAGTACTCAACATAGGTCTGAAATAATAGTAGCTGGAAATCAGCTTAATAAGTTCCAAGTATACTCACATGTAGTGAAGCTATCAAACAAAATTCCATGCAATCAAGGCCTAAAGTGATCAAAACAAATATCTAAGTATTCACTATTTCTACCCAGGAAGTAATCTTCTCTTTGTTTTTTGTAAATGTTGGATGTAATTCTAAGAAAGTGCCTTATAGCTATTATAAACGCCCTAATTGTTGGGTATGGTATTCAATTAATTAGTGGCTGTTTTCTAGAAACAATTAAATCATTTTCAACACTTGTTTCAGAAAATTGAGGTGGCAGTCTATTAAAAAAATTATGCTTACTAAAATAATAATTCTTTCTACACCATAAATGTTTGTAGGTGTAAGAGCCATAAAACTCACATGATCTACTAAATAACAAAATAATATTAAATGTGCATGCAGATCTATGAACCAATACAAGAATCTGATAACATGTAAAATCTTATAAAATCCAAAAACAATCAAGAATAACATGCATAGAAGATCTGACAAAGAAAGTGGATCTAATTAATATTAACAGAAAATATGCTATGAAAATTAAGGAACCATACCTGGTTAGATGACCTAGTAGCTACCATTACCTTGACAGCTCCAATAGTGCAACTAAAGGTGGGGGGACGATTCTCCACCCAACCAACCCCCAGCCAAAGGCTGAGGCCCCCGAGTCCCCCAACAATTAAACCTATTCCAGTGCTATCTTGCTTTCCTCTCCTCAAGAGCTTCTCTTCCCAAATGCCAAAAGACAAAAGATCCCTCTCTTCACTTCTTTTCCTCCTTTTATGTCCTCCTTCTCCCAATTTCTTAATTTCTTATTTAATGCAATTTGTTTTCCCTTATTTTCTTTCATATTCCCAATTATATTATTATCTTACATTATTTTATATTACATTTTATTTATTATATTAAATATTCTCTATATTTGTATATGAGGGTTGTTACATACTCTCCCCCTTCAAGAAACTTCGTCCCGAAGTTATAATATCCAAGCAATAAATACAATACTTATTCAATCAATCAATCAAGTAAATACTAGAATATATAGGTAGCTAGTACTATTGTGAAGCTAAGATATTTATATGTGTGGCCACCACATAGAAGTATCCAAACCACACTAATACAATCAAACGCCCTAAGCTACAACATGCTCTTAAGTAATTACATATGAGTCTAGTATGCAACCATAACAACAATTATGCATCATACATACAAAAGCATTATATAATTATTTAATAATTAATAGCTGTGTATTTGTTTACTTCCTCTTTCCTTACTCACCCTCTCCCTGAGAATCATACCATCCACCACCTCCATAAACCTCCCCTTCAACTCTGGATGGTCCGCTCGCCATGGCACGGGCCCTCTACTGTAACCAGTCCGCGGATCATATAGTAGGCATCATAATTTTCCCGGGAAGTTATCGCGGCATTGCCACCTTCCCAACTTCTGGTAATAATACAGCCTCATCGGTATTAACCGGCATCTAGTTCCCGTTACCCCAATCCTGGAAGCTATGGGTTATGGGCCCACCATGCTTCCACTGCGCATATCAGGGTCATTATACCCCAGGAATCATCATATAGTAGTCATCAAAATTTATCTAGGAAGTTACCACGGAATTTGCCACCTTCCCAACTTCTGGTAATAGGACGGCCTCATCGGTATTAACCGACATCTGGTTCCCGGTACCCTGATCCTAGAACCTGTGGGTTATGGGCCCACCACGCTTCCACTGCGCATATCAGGATCATTCTACCCTAGGAATCTTGGAAAGCTATCCTAAACATCCTCCACAACACCCTCAAGGCACTAGCCCCAGGCATTATAAGTCCTTCTCCATAAACCTCCCTCCCGGTGAGTATGTCTCCAACCGTGGACTCTGGTCACATCAGAAGTTCTCCAGGAAGTATCTGTGGGACTGCCACCTTCCCAACTTTTGGTACAAAAGTCAAGCGCTGCTGGCATAGAGCTAATTGTTGGGCTTGTCCCCCAGCCCATAATATATTTATAGTAGCCATTCTCATTCGTGGTTATGGGCTCCCATGAAATCATAGAATACTTAGCCTCATCAGGCTATTTGAGTGGATCACCTGGAACAACTGGCACTTTCCATAATGAATAATCATTAGTAACCATTTCTCAATATAATAATATCATGGATCATCCTTGAATCATGTGCTAACAAGAATGTCTAGTCACCAGTTCATATTGCATTGCATTACATCATAAGCCATTGTCACAATAAGTCATGCCAAGTTTAACATCTAATGCTTTAGGTGCTTTTTGATACCATTATAACATAACTGGTCATGATACTTTCATAATTTCACTAAGCATCTCATAAACATGTCATCATAAGCTGCCATTTTTCAACATTAGTACCGTCAACATGGAGTAACAACCAACATAATCCATCATCATGTCAAATATTCATTCTACGTGAGCAATAAGGGTTAGCATGAAATGATAACATGTCATACCAAATATTTCATATATTCTCTTTATTCTTCACTAACACATAACATAGCTGTAAAATACCAAAATTAATCACAACATGCTTTCATACCATTTATGTGCCAAATGTCATTTATCTCTGGATGCAATGCTAAGCTATAATATCATTTTATGTTCTATATGTCATCTATCTTATATAGCACCATAACGTTATGACATAACATCAAGAAGTATCAAATGCACAACCCATGGCTATAAATCTCATGGCTAGAATTAACAATCATCAAATTTCACTTGAATAATGCATGACCATGAAGGCATCATTCTAAGAAAAACATGTAATAATACCATATCATGCACCATGTAACTTACTTTTTAATATGCCAATATAATTTCCAATTGAGTATCAACAAGCAGCGTATCATGTACCTCATGTCCTATACATCTAGATATTAAGTATCAACATGAAATATGCATCATGAAAAAAACTGAGTAATGACATGAAAACCGGGTGTCACCATGAAATATGCATCATATGTCCTCTAACGCTAGACGAATTCATTTGATTTCTTGCCTAAAGATGCACCTATAGTATTTGATCTATTTTTTTTATTTCTATTTGTGTGGCTGATTGTTCATGGTTATGGTCGATTTCACCTGGACAAATATATGGTATCTTAGAATTGCAATCATCCATACAAGTCAAACTATTTGGATGGTTCGCAAGCGGTGCATGACACATAGTTATGGCTAGTTAGTGGTTTTTTTCTTCGCTAGTTAGAGTACCATTCAAATTGAAAATCCTGGAACAAAATTTAGGCAAGACAGGAAAGACAAACGGGCATTACATTACAAGATTAGGATTACACCCTTTAGAATAAGGGGTCACTCTACTTCATTTCGATCGTTACCATCATGTCTATACCAAGACTATTCGATGTTTACTCCATTGTGATTACTTCATCATTATTATTATTCCACCACGACATATCCATACCATCCATATATGTATGCCCTTAATACTTATTTCTGCGTGTTTTAGTAATGCTTGTTCATATTCTTTCAGAAATAGCAAATGCCTTCTTTACTTGCACAAGGTTACACATGATTTAGTGTCTTTTATTAATCAACACAATTACCTTTCCTGATTTCTAATTTTATATTAGATTCTTCAAAGTCAAGACATGCACTCCATGACCTCATTAAGCTATGATGGTTCCAATCTTCAATGCTATTCCTAGTACCATAACTAGGATCCCATAAACTTATAACTTCTCAGACAACACAAGTATTAGAATAACATACACTAACAGTAACATGGTACATCCTTAATAATATATAGAAGGGATAATCATGATGTATACGTGTCATTCATTTTTCCATGATGCTTCCATCACATCACTTCTTAAAATATCACCTATGTGAAATTTAATTTCAGAATCAACCTCATTTCATTACTTGCCATGTATCACGACTTGAGAACCTATTCCACATATATATATATATATATATTGGGACACCTTTAATAATTCAACTATTACATATTTTGGAGTCATGTTCATTACATGGAACCTAGAAAATCTTACTTCACTTAGAATCTGGTTTATAATGGCTTGGCTCTAGGAATGTCTCTTGCTCTTCTGGGCTTCCTTGCCCATTCTTGCATGAAATTTTCCCCTCATAACCCATTTTATGCATGATTTTGGAACCAATTCCCTTAGCATGCTTCTCAAAACAACCAAGTTCAACATCCTCATTATCAAATTTATCTTCATAAATAGTAGTAGAATCACCACTTTCAATATGGATTTCTCTTTTTAGAAAACTAGGATAATTTTGTTGAGTCTCATAACATGAGAGAGATACATATACATCCTTATCAATCAAATCACTTTTATTACACATATTATTAAACTTTGGAATCAAGTAATTTGTGTCACAAAATTACATCACACATCACTTTTTCTCGGTTCATTCTTCTTACACCATATTTTATTTGCTAATAAGTCTTGCTACAATAACTCTTATCATTTCTTATCATGAAGTCTTAAAGATCATTTACCTATTTATCCAATGATTCCAATGTGTCTTCTAGTTCACTTGTACGGTGTTTAGTGTTATCAACAAATTCTTTAAAGAAAATTACATACAATTATTATACTTCTCAAGAACAATTACTTATAACAATCAATATTATAACAAGAGGACCCCTTTTAACAACAACCTCTTAGCATCTAATTACATATTTCTAAGAACATACTATTGAGTTTATCTTGTACTTTTGTAGATCGATAACTTCTTTCTCATGTTTTTATTAGTCATACTCTATGAAGTGGACTAGTTAATACAATACCACCCCAAAGTAATTATTACAAATTAATAAAAATAATTCATAACCAGCCAAATTAATAAGAATACTTCATAGCCAACCACTCAAACCTTGTCTTAATTATAGTATTAACTTAATATAAATCCTAGTTGGTATTTCACTTTTATTCATGATATTTTCACCCACATTTATGATGAAATATGCTTTGGCCCTTTGCAATGGTCTTAGCTCTAAGATGATTTTGGAAACTTACGGCCGGCTGAGACTAATTGGGAAGACTCATTGGGAAGACTCATTGTTTTTTGTCTTTTAATTACTTCAATTTGTTTACTAAGCTAAACAAATTGATTACCTAAGTATTGAGTTATGAGTTCCACTCATCTCCTTTTGTGGGTGTGCTAGTTGTATGATTACGTAAGTATTGAGTTATGAGTTCTATTCAACTCCCATTTTTCCTCTCTGTTGCGCTGTTCCTAACCTATTCTACTTGGCTAATTTCATTGTTGAATAGTGGAGATTCAAATGGAACAGGACATCTAGACAAATATTCACCGTCTAATCTGAAAGCCTCCGTCCTATTTCAAAATAGAAACACCTATCTGCCTTAAAGCTTATCAGGGCCCAATGCCTTAAAGACATTCTCAAACCCAAGCCATTGTTAACACTACAAATGATATAAAAATATATGATTGTGCATACCTTCAAGCAGAGACCACTCGGGAGGAAAATTCAACATATTTCAGGCTTGCGGAATGACTCCTTCAAAAGTTTCAGGCAGAGTTCACGCAGTAGAATTCGAAAAATCTGAACTTGGATGACAGCGGGCATGGCAAGAAAAACATGGGAACGATTTAGGTCGGGCCGCATTTAAGTGTTGGATGTATAACTCACACAAATCTTTGTGTGTTTAGGTTGTGTGAGAGAACCGTTGTGTGTGTTTATGGAAGTGTATTCTAATATAATACCTTAGTTGCCTTTATGCATTCTATCCATGCTAATAGCCGTAGATTGTTATGGCTATCATAGGATTTTTTTTATGCTTAGCCAACTGATTTCTCTTTTTGAAATTGGATTTGTTTTCTTGTTTACAGCTTAGGGGTATTCATTTCCTGGCTTTTGCATTACACTTTATAGCGATGGGAAACATTAGTTTACTACAATCACCTCACGATGAAGAAGATGAAGATCACCAGTAATGGTGCACAAGGGAATACATACTTATACCATACCACCAATCTAGTGCTCCACCGAGTCAATAATGAACTAGCTGATCGAAGCACCACCAGATTACACAAGATTACAACTCTAGGTTGACTGTGATTTAGGGTTATAAGTTTCCATCAATTTGTGTCTACCATATCATGAAAGTGCATTAAACAAGATATTGCTTGGACTGGAAAGAGATATGTAAAGTATGGACTTTTCTTTCCTGCAAATAGCTAAATTCAGTTGCGCTCCCCAAAAAATCTCTAAATTCTTCACTGAACATGCTTCTTTAATTTAATCTATTCTCATAACCAGCTTCCTCTCTACCTTTGAAGTGCTTCCAGACTCCTTTCATTTCAACACTTCACTTCCCAGGGCTATTACAGTCTGGTAGGCTTCGTGGGTCTAGGCGGTCATTAAAATACACCTTTAATATTTTTTTTGTACAAGGTAGAACAACTACATACCTGCGAGTGGGGATCCCTTTCATGTAAGGAAAACAAATGGCTTTGTTTTAGACACAAGTGTTGGGCGCTGGAAATGCCCCTTTTTTACCATATCTATTACACCATTTTTCCCAGTTACACTCTACCTTCATAAACCATATACATGCCTTTTTCCAGAATTATCATCAATCTTGACAAGGTATACATCATTATTGTTTCAATTAATTAAATGCCTAATATTGTTATGGTTATGAATTATGGCCTTTGATTTATGCTAACTTGTGTGATTTCGATAAGATAAGATCAAAGCAAACGTGTATCAGTCATCATTCCTTGGGAAAGAATCATATGTGGGCCAGTTGTTACTGTTCTAACTCCATTCCTCATATTTTCAAGGGACAACGCATCTCTCCACGTGAGCTGTAATAGGTCGCTGAAACAGAGCATAGCTGCAATAGACAGGACGCCTCTCGATTGGTTGAATCGTTGATCCATTGACTGCAAGTGTAACAACATCCTTCATGACTAACAACTTCATTCATTATGGATGTAATAGTTAGCTGTAACTTTGCAGCATGAAGATCATAGATCTTTATTGCTGCACGAAATTAGTGGATCATGAACTGTATTCCTCATGTATAAACTTGGGAAGGATTTCCAAGTCTGGGGTTGGATAATTATTATTTTGTACGGGCTGTAATAGAGAACTAAGACTGTGAATTACCATCTTTAATGAAGAGCAGAGTTACTTCCATTTCTGTGTCTTAATTCGTGGTAGTTCACGGCATCCCTGTTAGAAGGCCAGGGCCCTCCTTCTCACAGATATTGCTGAGTTAAGTAGGTAGTTAGATTTATTCATTTCTTGTTGTGTGTTGTGGAATTGCATTAGGTATATTTCTGATAGCTGCAACAGAGAGTTTATGATTGCATTCTTTATTGGTAATTTATTTCCTGCATATGAATAGCTGTAACTGCGTGGTGTGACAGTCGACTGTGTAGGCTAGTTTGATTAATGCATGTGTGTTCAATAGATGTTACAGCCAAGCTCAGCTCCATTCCTTTTAGTCATTTATGCTTTCTAGGATTTCTAATGGTTATCAATTTATAGTTCAAGTTTATTTCTTAATTCTGGTTGATGTTGTATCTTTCATTGAGTTCATAGATTAGGAAGATCATGGTTGAGTTACAGTAGTTACTAGATGGATCATTTTGGTAAAGATTGAATATTGTAGTTTGATAATTATAGGATTTAACTTCTTGCAAAAGTAATCTAGTTCAATTTCATTCTCAGATCAATAACTGCTAGGTTGATTTCTGTAGGAAGATAGTTGCACTTTGAATTCCTAGATGTATGAGTTAGATTAGTTTTCTTTCTGGAATGAGTTTGGCTGAGCAGATAGGTAGGATTATCATCTTTATTTATTCAATCAACTGCTAGAGATGTTTATGCATAGATTGTGCTTATTTCCATTGAAATAAAAGACCTCCCTGGGTTTGACAATTTATATCGACCATCCTGTGTGTTAGTTTTAATTAATTGACATATAGGGTGACCAACATTTTGGCATCGTTGCCGAGGATGGTAATAGATAGACACAGTTAGTAGTTGGTTTTTGATTTCATTTTGGTTTAATCATTTACATCATTCATGAATACAAGAAAAACAAATCGGGAACCCCCTTTGAATACTAACACTGCAGGTGGAAGAGGTCGAGGTCGTAATGCAGGCCAAGGAAGACACACATACATTGAAGAAATATTTGCCAGAGATGATTCTTCCACTAGACCACCGCGGACATCTACAGGAATAGGAAATTATGTTCCTCCCCATATTGAGAATTCAACATCAGCAGTGGAGAATACAACGGGACCTTCAACTCCTGTTGCAGAAAATAAACCTCCTGAAGATAAGGGAAGCGTTGTGGGTGTACCGGATAGAGAGGAGATTTATTATATCAATGGAACCAGAGTTACTAAAGAAGTGTGGTTGGAGACTCGCCGAATAGCAGAGGAAGAGAGGAGGTGAGAAGAAGAGAGGAGAAGAGAAGAAGAAGCAAAAGCAGAGGAAGAATGCATAAAGGAAGCCATTGAATTTTGGACTAAAGCCATAGCTGATAGAGAACATGAAGGTGAGAATGAACATAGGGAGAACCGGGAAGAAGAAGTGGAAGATAATCAGCCTGGTAATACTGTTGCTACATTAGAATTCCCTATCCTCCAGACACGTGGAGCAACTCCCATGAAAAACATCTCACCATCAGTTCTCCCGAATTTCCATGGTAAATCTTCTAAGGATCCTCATGAATTTCTTTTTGAGTTTGATATCCTCTGTCACAGCTATGATTACACCTCTAGTGCTCAAAAGCTGAAACTGTTCCCAGCCACCTTGAAAGGAAATGCTGCGCTGGTTCATGAGTCTAGGTTGTGAGACCATTACTACTTGGGACCAAATGAAAAACACCTTCCTCTCTAAATATCAAGAATATTGTAGAACCAGGGATAGAAAGGAAGAGTTGTTTAAAATGGTTCAGAAGGAAGAAGAGAGCTTGGAAGACTTTGTGGATAGATTGCTGTACAATTTACAAAGGTCTGGACACACTGAGATCGGAAAAGATGTGCTTAAGATTATTTTGCTACGAGGAATTAGGGAAGATTTCCTTGATATGTTGAATTTGTTGGGGAAAGGAGATATCTCAAAATAACCTTTCAATAAAATCATTGAATTATGCCGAAGGTACTCAAGGGGATCCTCTAGAACTAACAAATGAGACAAGGATCGAGATCAGGATGTCTTCACTAGGACACAAAAGTCAGCTAGTGGAGGAGCCACTCGAGCAGAGATAGGAAACTTGCTAAAGAATTTTAAAACCGATATGATGAGCTCCATTTCCTCAGAGTTAAATGTCTTGCGAGAAAAACAGAGGAAAGTGTTAGAAGATCTTACACTTGGTGTATTCTAACCCAAATGTAGGAAAAAGAACCCATTGAAGGAATGCCCGCTGTACAAAGCAGAAATGTGTAGAATATGTGAGTTGGAGCATGAAAACAATGAATGTCCCTCACTACCTAAGGTCAAGGCAGTTCTGCAGGAATCCACTTCAGATGTGGAACAAGCTTACTTCATTGCACAGAAGAAACCATGGCAGCCTCGCAATCAAGGTATGAATCAAGACCCATCATTTTTTTTTAATAATATGAATGGTATGAACAATATGAATAATATGAATACATAATTCCCTTCACATTATTCTGGTAACCATTGGCATCCATCTCAGAATCCGATGCAAAAGCTTAATTCTTGGATAGCATGGTCACAGCAGTCAAACAATCAAGCTCCTTAGAATTCCAACTGGAGAAATTATTACCAAGGAAATAACTTCCCCCATTACCAGACTCAATATCAACAGTATCCTCACCAACAATACCAATAGCCATAGCTGCAATTCCAAAACAATGCCGCACCTGTGAATGCACCACTTCGACCACAGCTACCTGCACAACCTAACCCAAACCCGAACAATAAAGCAGTCCATCAGTTTGAGACTGCCAACATGCCTGCGTATTCCATTTCCCAAGTTCCTTACAATGATATATGATTACAATCAGGGAGAGTAGTGGAACCCATCATCACTGAGGATGCTCCATCCCTAGTGACTGAAACTGGAGTGAGTCAGCACTATGAGAATATTGTTCATTCAACAGTCCCCATTATTGAGGATGCTGACATTCCTACTGAAACAGTGGTTGGAACTCAGGAAGTAACAAAAAACAAAGCATAGCCTACACAATTGATGAGAGAACCGCCATACCTTGAATGATTGGCTCTGCAGAGAACAGTGGAACGGCCTCGATTCAATCTCTTAGGAGAATTGAAAATTTTGTATGTCAAAATTCCACTATTACAAGCCCTCCATGATGTGCCCATTTATGCTAATACTGTCAGGTATTTGTGTATCAAGAAACCAGGAAGAAAGCCTAGGGATCCTTCCACTGTCCATGTATTGGGAAATCTTTCCGAATTAATAATGGGGAAGACTCCTGTGCCAAAATATGATGACCCTGGAAATCCTACTGTGACAGTTCACATAGGAAACACACAAATCCCTAACGTCTTGGTAGACTTAGGCACGGCTATTAACATTATGACCATAGAAACTGTGAAGAAACTTGGACTCACTAACCTTCGGCCAACCCCTACTATTTTGGAACTTGCTGACAGATCAACAATCAAGCCTGAGGGGATCCTATATCATCTTGTAATCTAAGTTGACTCGTGGGAATACCCTGCAAATTTCTTGGTGTTACAACCGAAATCTCAATTGGGGGGACACCCATTGATCCTGGGAATACCGTGGTTGGCCACAGCAGATGCCTGTATCAGTTGTCGGTCAGGATCTATGACCATCTCAGACGGGACTGAGATCAAGAGCCTAACCTTTTACCCTCCAGCTCAACCAAGCACAGAAGCTGAAACTCCACTTTGGGAAGATTTGGAGGAGGAAGAAGGTGTTCAACTGTTATTAACAATAGGGAGAGCCTTAACATTTAAGGATGAAACAGAGGATGATGCCATTAATAGTTTCATCAGTGAGCCCACATATGTCAACAAGCATGTTTACCAGATTCTTAACAGTATGTTAGATGAAGCAGAACAGGAAAATATTACAGAAGAAACTCTAGTCAGTGATGCCAGTATAATTCCAGTACTTCAAAGTTCGAAAAGTGTACCAATGGAAATTGAGCCAGGGAAAACATTGAATGTCAATTCAAACCTTGCGCCCAGTGAGATGGAACAACTACTCACTTTGTTGAAACAACGTAGAGGAGCTTTCGCTTGGGAGTATACATACATGAAAGGGATTCCTTCTAATCTGTGTACCCATCACATTGATATTAAGAGCAACTCCAGGCCTGTGTGTCAACCACAACGAAGGATGAACCCAAACCTAAGATACATTGTGAAAGAAGAGATCCAAAAACTTTTGGAAGCGGGATTTATATACCCGATTTCAGACAGTGAGTGGGTTTCTCCACTCGTGATTGTGCCAAAGAAGAATGGTAAATTGAGGGTCTGCGTGGATTACAAAGAATTGAAGTGGGAAACGCAAAAGGACCACTTCTCCTTACCTTTTATCGATCAGGTCCTTGATACCTTGTCTGGGAAGAAGTATTTTTCCTTTCTGGATGGTTTTAGTGGCTATAACCAAATCCAGATTGCTCCAGAAGGCTAGGACAAAACCACTTTCACCTGTCCCTCGGGGACTTTTGCATACCAGGTACTTCCTTTTGGGTTGTGCAACGCACCAGCCACATTTCAGAGAGCAGTTATTGGAATCTTTTCAGAGATGGTAAATGATTGCATGGAGATTTTTATGGATGACTTTACTCCATATGGTGATAGTTATGAAGAAGCACTGAAAAATTTAGAAAAGGTCTTGAAATGCTGTGAACAAATCCATCTCTCTTTAAGCACTAAAAAGTGCCATATGATGATGAGCGAGGGCATAGTGTCAAGGCACTTCATCTCTTCTAATGGTATCTAGGTAGATCCATCCAAAATCAAGGTAATTGAAAACATACCAACTCCTGGAACATAGAAGGATGTACGTAGCTTCTTGGGGCATGCTGGCTATTACAAAAGGTTCATAGAAATTTTTTCCAAACTAGCTTCTCCTTTGTCCACTCTGTTGATGAAGGATGCACAGTTTGTCTGGAATGATGCATTCCAAACAACGTTTACTGAGCTAAACAAAAGGCTATCTACAACACCCATTTTACGAGGGCCCAACTAGGCTCTTCCTTTTCATATTTCTTCAGATGCTTCAGACACTACCATTGGAGCAGTTTTGGGACAACAAGAAGGTAATGCTCCTTATGTAATTTATTACATTAGCAAGAACTTATCTCCTGCTGAACTAAACTATACTGTCACATAAAATGAATTTCTTGCCATTGTTTATGCCATCAACAAATTTAGACATTATATTACTGGATATTCTACTTTTGTGCACACTGATCATTCTGCTGTCAAATATTTAATGAATAAACCAATCACGAATGTTATAGTTACTAGATGGCCGTTACTATTACAGGAATTTGATGTCACAATTATTGATAGACCAGGGAAGGAAAATGTTGTTGTAGATTTTTTATCTCAACTTACTAACAGTGATGACAATTTACCAGTCGCAGATTCCTTCCCTGATGAACATTTGTTTGCAGTATCAGCTCATTCCCCATGGTATGCAAATATTGCTAACTTTTTGGCTGCAGGTAAGCTCCCAGCACATCTGTCGAAGAGAGAAAAAAAAAAGATCATACAACAGAGTGCTAGGTATTGCTGGATTGATGGCCATATTTTCTACATAGGGCTTGATTTAGAGATCAGAAGATGTGTTAGAGAAGATGAGATATTTAGTATTCTTAAAGATTTCCATGATGAGCCCTGTGGGGGACATTTTCCTGACAAAAGGACAGGTCATAAGGTCTTGAGAATGGGTTGTTTCTGGCCCACGTTATTCAGGGACGCAAAGAAGTATGTTCAGGCATGTGATAGCTGCCAAAGGATGGGCCAACCCAATAGATTAGATGAAATGCCTTTGCAGCCACAGCTTGTGGTTGAACCATTTGACATATGGACTCTAGATTTTGCAGGGCCTATCAACCCTCCCTCAAAATAGAAAGTTCACATCTTGGTTTGCACAGATTACATGACCAAATGGGTAGAAGTTGTAGCCTTGGTTAAGGCTAATGATCAAGCTATGATTGTTTCCTGTATGAAGAAATTTTTACTCGGTTTGGAGTACCCAAGGAAATCATCATAGATGTTGGACCGCAGTTTGTGTCTCACAACATGGAAGCGTTGTTACAGAAATTTCATATTCAACACAGAATAACCTCGCCATATCATCCATAGGCCAATGGCCAAGTGGAGAGTTCAAATAAGGTTATTGTGGCTATTTTGACAAAAATAGTGAAAAGCCATCATAAAGATTGGGCTGAGAGACTTCCAGAGGCACTATGGGCCTATCGCACTACATGGCGTAACACCACTGGTTTTTCCCGATATGAGTTAGTGTATGGTAAGAATGTTGTTTTCCCAATTGAATTTGAAATCGAGACTTTGAAAACAGTTGTAGAAGCAAATTTGGATTTATCAGAAGCACAGAGGAACTGATTGAATCAACTTAATGAATTGGATGAAAAGCGCACAACATCAGTAAATCATACAACTTTAATCCAACAGCAGCGCTCTAAGTGGCATGACAAATTCATAAAGAAGAAAGTCTTCCAAGAAGGAGACTGGTCTCTGTTATATGATTCACGGTTTAAGAGGGATTTCAAAGGCAACCTACGCACTCGTTGGTTGGGACCTTATCAAATAGATCGTGTATTTGACAATGGAACAGTTCGGTTGATCACCATTGATGAAAACAAGACACCATTATTCGCAAATGGTCATCGGCTACGATTGTATCACAAACCGATCTCAAGGGATGCTTTCATTTCACAGGTTGCAGCAGATCCACATTATAAGTTAACACCAAGGCAGGGAGTTTTCTCAACCCTTGTGAATTTTTAGAACTGCAATATCCACATCATTTGTACATAAATAATTTATTTTTCATTTTGTATTTTATCTATTTTTCATTTTGCACTTGATCGGTTTGTTTTGAAGATTTTTATGCAGGGATTAATTGGAGGAACAACAGTCGTGACTGGGCCAGACGATTGCAGGCACCTTACAGTGTTTCCTGATTTAATAAAGCTCTTTGAAGAAGATGGATGATTCGTTAGTTTTTTAGCAGCCAGCTGAGAGTCTGCCTGTTACTCATTTTTGCACAACTGCGACTCCTTACCTTGCTCATTCTTCCTATTTCCGCAGCTGTAACTCCGCCATTTTTCCATTCACTTCATTTTTGCTAGCAGCTGCGACTCCACCATTCTTGCCTATTCCGCTAAGTCTAGCAGCTGTAACTCCGCTATTCCCACTTCATTTTCTCCTTTTACCAGTAGATGTGACTCCGCTATTCTTGCCTATTCTGCTAAGTCTAGCAGCTGCGACTCCGCTATTCCCATTTCATTTTTGCTTTTTTCCAGCAGCTGTGATTGTGCTATTCTTGACTATTCTACTAAGTCTAGCAGCTGCGACTCCACTATTTCCATTTCATTTTCTCCTTTTGTTAAGAAGCTGCGACTCCGCTACTTTTGTCTATTCTGCCAATTCTAGCAGTTGCTATTCTGCTATCTTTTCCTTTTCTCTGAATTTTTGCAACTAGAACTCCTCCATATGTCGCTGAAATCTGCTCAATCCTCTTATTCATCATCTGCAACTCCGCTAGATGGTATGTCTTTTGGAACAGTCTTGCTATCAATGATCTAACCCAGCTCGAATTTGAATGATTACTCCACAGCTCAAATCACTGTTTGCCAAGAAACCTGTCAGCATGAATGCACGTATTAATTTGATTGGCGGTGTCCAACTCATCTTGGCACACGCGTATTCTACCAGAGATTGGACTGTGAATATCATGCCACGGCATAATGGCGGCTTGAGCATTGATTTTGAAGGTACGGTTTCTAACTATAATCATGATTAGGCATCTATTGACATCGCAAGAAATAATGGTTATACTTGTTGTTTATCCCTGTCATCGATCCACAGCAAATCAACTGAACCAAAATCACGATAAAAGCTGTTACCCGTACTTATGATTTGACCGTCGTTCTACCTGACTTGTGCAATAATCCTGCCACGAGTTTTATCTCAAAACTAACTGTGCCACCTTTCCAACAATGCTCAATCCAAACTTCGACTATCCCTTGACCATGTCTGCATGTAGTCAGTTGATGTTCGAAACTGTAACTGGTGTATTCATTACGATATTTTGCAAAAATCTCAGTGGTATGGGTATCCCTGTGAGTTATGAGCCGTTAACAATAGAATCTCTGTATGAGAACAAGGATGCCTTTGCTATCTTTCAAGAGGCAGGATGGACAGATTATTTTCAACGCTTGAATGGTTTTCATGAGGAAACAATCCTTGAATTTGCTCGAAATTTGACGAGCACTCATTCAGAGGTTCGAGGCATAAGGGTAGATGTTTCAGAGGTAATCTTGGTAGAGGTAATGAGACTTCCCAGAATCGGGCAGCACTGGTTTAGTCGAAAACGCTGTCACCCGACTGCAACAGAGGATTTCCTAGCGGCAGTAGAGAGTGTTTGACCACGGGGCAGAGGAATAGCGCTGGAGACTCTTCCAAGTCCTTGGGATCAAGTTGCACTCTTCTTAAAGAAATATATCACATGTGAAGGGAGGTACAGTGTTGTTTACATTTATGAATTTTTCCTCTTATCACATTTGCGTTATCGCAAGCTGTTAAATATGCCATACTATCTTCTTAGATCCTTGCAACGCATGGATTATTAAACTAAAAGATCTCAACACCCCCTATCATCCCTCTCAAATCATGGGCTAATTAAATTATTAATCTTACGGGCCCTGGCACATAACAAACTGACCTGGGGACAATTTCTAGTTCGTCCGGGAACACCCCGTGATTTTTCGGCACGGTTAGTGGACGAGGACTGGAGTTCCTCAAATTCAATTGGGGGGAGGACTGGAACACCAGATGTTCGATTGGAGGATGAAGAGGAAATTAAAACTGAGGCAGCTAAAACTGCAATAGCAGAGGAGGAACGCCAAGCGAGAGCAGTAGCAGAAAGCAATCTAGAAGTCCTGAATGTGGAAACCTCCCCTAAAATAAGAAAGACTTTAATTCAAAAGAAAGGATTTGGCCCTGTCTCTAAGGCGATAGAATTTTTTCCGCCCTAGGGGAGAAAATAAGGCTAATGAATAAGGGCCAGACATCCAACCCAACAAAAAGGAGAAAAACTAAAACGACTACTACAGCAGAAGCAGGTCAATTTATTGAGGTAGAAACCGGGATTCCCATCTTAAAACCCCGACCACCTGCTGATACACAAGAACCTGTTGTAGAAGACCCGCAATTAGAGAATTTTCTGTTTGAAAATTAGCTTTTAAAAGAGGAGGTGCAAGTGCTTCGTGCAGAACTAGAAAAGTGGAAGGAGACATGCCGAAAACAGGCAAGGAAACATGCAAGTTCAAGGGTGGAAGTTACAGACCAATTGGGGATTTTATCGTCCATTCATGGGAATGAAGGACAACCAGAACTGATATGTCCGAAATGTGGAGATATTTTTTAGATGGCAGGGCATAAAGTTACAGTAGTGGATTTAGCATTACAGAAACCCTCAGGAGCAAGACAATCAAAGGAACTATCCCAGGACACAGCCTCATTGTTTCAGAAACATTGAACCGACTCAGCAGGCCAAAGGAATCAAGAAATAGGATGTTGTTACATAAGAACCAGCGCCCTCAAAATTTCTTTTTGGAATTACAACTCAGGAAAGATCCTGAGAATGGGGACATAAGGAGAAGCTGTTACACAAGAACCAACATTTCCAAGGGCTGATTGTCAAAATTGATTCCTTTAACTCACTTTCATAATATGAACGAGGATCCGAGTCAGGATCGAACTAATCGACTGTTGCATGAGGACATGCAAATCGATAGTTGGGGGGAGATGTTGGACCCTGGAAATGCCCATTTTTTACCATATCTATTACACCATTTTTCCCAATTACACCCTACCTTCATAAACCATATACATGCCTTTTTCCAGAATTATCAGTAATCCTGACAAGGTATACATCATTATTGTTTCAATTAATTAAATGTGTAAGATTGTTATGGTTATGAATTCTGGCCTTTGATTTATGCTAACTTGTGTGATTTCATTAAGATAAGATCAAAGCACAGGTGTATCAGTTGCCATGCCTTGGGAAAGAATCATATGTGGTCCAGTTGTTACTCTTCTAACTCCATTCCTCATATTTTCAAGGGGCAGTGCATCTCTCCACATGAGCTGTAAGAGGTCGTTGAAACAGAGCATAGCTGCAATAGACAGGACGCATCCCGATTGGTTGAACCATTGATCCATTGACTACAAGTGTAACAACATCCTTCATGACTAACGACCTCATTCATTATGGATGTAACAGTTAGCTGTAACTCTGCAGCATGAAGATCATAGATCTTCATTGCTGCACTAAGTTAGTGGATCATGAACTGTATTCCTCATGTATAAATTCAGGAAGGATTTCCAAGTATGTGGTTGGATAATTATTATTTTGTACGAGTTGTAACAGAGAACTGAGACTGTGAATTACCATCTTTAATGAAGAGCTGAGTTACTTCCATTTCTGTGTCTTAATTCATAGTAGTTCATGGTGTCTTTGTTAGAAGGCCAGGGACCTCCTTCTCACAGAGATTTCCAAGTTAAGTAGGTAGTTATATTTATTCATTTCATGTTGTTTGTTGTGGAATTGCATTAGGTATATTTATGATAGCTGCAATAGAGAGTTTATGATTGCATTCTTTATTGGTAGTTTATTTCCCGCATATGAATAGATGTAACTGCGTGGTGTGACAATCGACTGTGTAGGTTAGTTTGATTAATGCATGTGTGTTCAATAGATGTTACAGCCAAGCTCAGCTCCATTCCTTTCAGTCATTTATTCTTTCTAGGATTTCTAATGGTTATCAATTTATAGTTCAAGTTTAGTTCTTAATTCTGGTAGTTGTTGTATCTTTCATTGAATTCATAGATTAGGCAGATCATGGTTGAGTTACAGTAGTTACTGAATGGATCATTTTGGTAAATATTGAATACTGTAGTTTGATAATTATAGGATTTAACTTCTTTCAAAAGTAATCTAGTTCAATTTCATTCTTAGATCAATAACTGCTAGGTTGATTTCTGTAGGAAGATAGTTGCACTTTGAATTCCTAGATGTATGAGTTAGATTAGTTTTCTTTCTGGAACGAGTTTGGCTGAGAATATAGGTATGATTATCATATTTATCTATTCAATCAACTGCTATAGATGTTTATGCATAGATTGTGCTTATTGCCATTGAAATAAAAGACCTCCTTAGGTTTGACAATTTATATTGACCATCCTGTGTGTTAGTTTTAATTAATTGACATATAGGGTGACCAACAACAAGTACTATATGTTAGCCTCCACAGATTTAACGTTGGTGCTTCCATTGAAGGAAGTTACTTTAATTCCATCGATGAATGCTTAAAGTATGAGAGTTATTACCACGAGGCTTACACTCTGTCCATGACCTCTGAACTCGGGTATTATAGATTGATCGGTTTGAATCGTTGTGGTCGTTGGGTCGAATCTCTCAACCCATAAATAATAAAACATTATTATAAGGTTGGATGAATTCATGCATTAATCAAATCCAGGAAGATTTATTAAAATCCTTGGATTCAAAGGCACTCGACACCACGTGGAACAATAGTGACGGCAGCTCAGAAATGGTAGAAGTGGCAGGAACAGCATTATGGTTGGAATCATCATCCATAAAGGAAGAAACACTCAATTTGTAATCAATGGCATGCAACAGACAGTAACAGCCCTGGAAACAAGCTGATGAACAAATAAAAACGCCTCTACGTTCAAAAGACATCTTGCATTAGGGAACACCTGGCAGCTGAGAGATGTTAGGCATGAACTGTCTTGAGGAAATCAACATTCAATAGATGAAACCCTAGCCGTTGTGAATGAAGTAAAGCTAGTCAGAATGAAGCCAGACGATGGAAGAGTGGTATGACAGCAAAGAGAAACCCATTGCTTTTGATTAAATGATGCATATAAGGCATGTATGCATATCTGTTTCACAATTATTATTATTTTTATGGCGATTTTCATAACGGTGGCAGAACTGAAACAATAGAGTGAATTGGGACACCCACTAACTAGGCGTTAAAAGAATGTTATGCAGACTTGGCCGAAGGCATTACAACACATGGGAACAGTTGGCCACACCATCCAACATGCAGAGGTCACACCATCCAACTTAGTTGTGCGATGTTATAACAACTATTGCACAAAATAGAAGTAGGTCGAATTGTCGTCGCTTTGGATACCAAATGTAAAACCCTAACATTTCTTCATTTTGTCATATTTAAGTGATCACGTGACCTTATTCAAGGATTTCTTATTAAAGTGAGTTATATAAGTTGATTATGAAAGTTGAATATTAAGATATTTATTGAATCTTAAACATGGAGCGTTTTTCATGAAAGCTCGCATAAGAGCATATTGGATAATTAAAGGAACGTGAAATTTGGTAAGACCGTCAAGATGATATAATTCAGGGTTCTTGAGTTTATGTTTACCGCTTGATTTGTACTCCATGGATTCTGTCAGGAAGTTTTACTGAAACCTCCCACTTGGAATTTTCATAGATCATGCTTTCAGAGAATCGTGTAGCAAGATGACTTGAACCTATTTTGGAAATGTTAATAATGAAGAACTCATAGCCATGAAATCGTGGTCTATAATGCGGGTCAGTTAATTGCTTTGCTCCTTGAAGATTTATTTGAGCGTATTAACTCAGAAATCAGAATGCAACAAACACAAGCCATTGTAGATTTGGCATGATGGGGCAAACAAAGAGAAAAATTGGCTAGCTGATCTTGATGTTTAACGACAACAACTATCCTCGAAGCAACAGTTCTTGCAGATTAGGACTGTGATATCTGCCAACAATTTTTCCAAAATTGTGAAAGCTTGTGAGATTATTTTTGGAAATCTATGAGTATAGGAAAGTCATTCGAAATTGCTCATTGATAAGCTTCTGAGAGTGTCGACTTCAATATCTTCCTTCTAGAGATTACTCACATGGCACTTTCAACCCCTTCTTTTGAAATCCATTTGCACGATTCTACAGAACGTTGGGCTTCATGGAATGTTAAATTTAATCGTTTCCTCTGGGGTGGTGTCTCCCGCGGTGGACGAACTGGCCATGGTGTATCATCTATTTTCTTTGCATCAAGAACCTAATTATATATCGAGGATCGGACATCATAAGGTCCATAGTTTGGAGCACATAGGCAGAGGAGCAGATGTTTCTTTATTGCAAGGAAGGATGGATCAAAGACATATTTCTGATCAATTGTTAATGTCATCACACTGTAAAACACATTCACTCAAATGTTCTCTTAAACACACAAAAATTTGTTTGAAGATGAATGCATAGTGAATTAATTGAGAGAGCACATTTATGATTGAATATATGTACAAGAGACGAGTGGTTAGCATTTTTCGTAACAGCTAATATGGTTATTAGCTCCTAAGTAGATCTCTTGCATCCAAATAAGTTTTGTTCTTCATTCTTTACCTAGACCTATCGACTGTAGCAAGGTATTGTAGAAGCGGCATATTGAGCCTTGAATCAAAACTCACCGTGGGACTTCAAAGTATAGATCTTCAAAGAGAGGTTGATTTGGTTTCATAAGAATAGAAAAGCATGAAATTACTTTGAATTTAGAAAATCATTTTATTAATTCGCCGGAGTTACTGATGATGAACAGTTTTTTTTTTTCAATCATAGTCTTTTAAAACCTTAGCCAATAGCATATGGATACTGCGGGGATCTATAGTATATTGTTCTTAAATTGTTAATTTGGGTTATAGGGTGAATCCTAAAAGTTGTGGGGAGCAACTATCTCCTACTTCTCACATCCTACTTCTCACAGGAAAAGCTTCCATGCTTTCAACAAGTAATACCTAGGAAAACACATTCAGATGACTCTGGAAAATTTAACCCAAAAGATGATCAAATAGGTCCCTCAGAAGAGGAAAACCCCAAACAGAAAGATGATAATTAATTATGGTGAATACCGCGGATAGGTATGTGAAGGTTCAATGTCTTCAAATCAATGCAAGACTAGCTAAACTATACGGTGGGAGAAATTATGGGATTATCTCAAATCTATTCATCGCATTTCATTACAGATCTATACCTCACACTTATTTATCTTACCCAATAATTAATGGATGGGACATATCTAATAAATACAAAATATTCCAAAAGAAATGATCTACACATACCTACACAGTGAGGCATCTGAAACAATATGCAGACAAGAAGTCTGAAGCATTTACACAATTTAACAATGCAAGAAACTCCTATCAGCATTAAAGTGTAACCTACAGGAACCACACCATAATTGTTTGACAAGATCGGTAAGCCTAAACGTCACTTTCTCTACAACAACAACTTTGGGTCCAAACCCCAATGCCATAAAATTGTTTAATAGGCCAAATATTTTTAGGTGGCCCTTAAGGTCCTAAGTATTTGAAATATAGCTCTGATACCAAATGTAAGAACCATAAAAATCATATGATCTACTAAATAACAAAATAATATTAAATGTGCATGCATATCTATAAACCAATACAAGAATCTGATAACATGTAAAATCTTATAAAATACAGAAACAATCAAGAACAACATGCATAGAAGATCTGACAAAGAAAGTGGATCTAATTAATATTAACAGAAAATATGCTATGAAAATTAAGGAACCATACCTGATTAGATGACTTAGCAGCTACCATTACCTTGACAGCTCCAATAGTGCAACTGAAGGTGGGGGGACGACTCTCCACCCAACCAACCCCCAGCCTAAGGCTGAGGCCCCTGAGACCCCAACAATTAACCCTATGCCAGTTCTATCTTGCTTTCCTCTCCTCAAGAGCTTCTCTTCCCAAATGCCAAAAGACAAAAGATCCCTCTCTTCACTTCTTGTCCTCCTTTTATCTCCTCCTTCTCCCAATTTCTTAATTTCTTATTTAATGCAATTTGTTTTCCCTTATTTTCTTTCATATTCCCAATTATATTATTGTCTTACATTATTTTATCTTACATTTTATTTATTATATTAAACATTCTCTATATTTGTATATGAGGGTTGTTACAGCAGGTCTGAGTAAAATCCTTAGGTTCTAGTATGAAGAAATAATAATGCAAACTACTAGACATAGGATAGAATTCAACATCATCTAATTTTGTGTGCTTCAACTTCTTCCTACTTCATAATACAGATAGTTGGGCATGCAACCATAGATTCCATAAGCAACCAACAACTCAAATTGAATTTCCATTTTCTTTTTGAAAAAGATATGTTGTATGTTAAAACTCAACAACAAATTACATGCTTGTTAATTTGAATATTCATTGTTTTTCACTTTCTTAAAAATGAATCATCAAATCTTCAAAAAATGTATGAAAAATATCTCCCTCAAAATGGCCATGCATTTTCAGGGCTAATGCAAGGTATGTTCACTCAAACAATTAGATTATTAGAAGTTGGGATTAAGCTTGCATAAGTTGAAATCTATTTCTATGGCTTGTAGAAATATATCTATTTGGAAGATAAGATGACAATGGCTTCATATGTAATCAGTCATTTTATCATCCGCTTTAACATTTAGCATATTCCTTTCTTTTCCAATGATAATGGCATCGAGGGAAGCATGCTGCACTCTACAGCCCAAACTAGAAGCGATGTGTTGCATGTTGCACTTGGTTTTGTTTATCCCTTTCAATGCTTAATTGATCTTGGGTTTAGATGGATTTATGCTAGTCATGATCAAGATAATAATGATTCTGGATTCATGTGGTTAGTATCAACATCACTGGTGAATATATTATCTAGAAGTCATGGTTTATGATTTGTGGTGATTGTGTTGAAAAGAGGGGATATCCTGGTATGCCTTACTTTGTATGGGAAATCCATAATAAATGTTGTGTATGTCCATGGATTTTTGTCATTTCACTAGTTAGTCTATAGGATATTTAGATATTATGTCCATCGTCCAAATGTGTGGGGAATAAATGCCATTTGGCTTTCTGGAATATAGGTTATGAGGTCAAGCATAGTTTCCTTATTAAGTTGATATCAGTCTTGGTAGGGGTAGCTCCCCGTAGAAATTTAGTCTTGTATGTTTCCTGAAATCGTTCAGTTTACAAGGTCTAAAAGGGTTGGCTTGAGGAACAAGCTTTATTTGTTTTACCAAACCCTGATCTACGGAACAACCACTCTGTATATTTGAATTTTGGGTAGTCTTGTATAGGCATATTTACATTTTTTGAGTCTTTTTTTATAGATAATTAGGGCCGGAACTCTAATGACTAAGTGGGTTTATTTGGGGAAATTGTAAGATTTGTTTTGCTTTGAGCCATTTGTGTTTTCTTAGTAATGTTTTTCATTTAAGAATTTGAACAGAGAATTGAAGCATACATCTAGTTTATGCAACCTAAGCTTATGTCTTGTATCTTGATTGCTAGAAAGTATGTTGTGTGCTCACTAGCTTTGTTATATTCTATGTTATCTCTTGTGCCTTCTAGGATTAAAAAATGTGTCCAACTAAAAGGTTAGAAAACCATGCTTGAAAGTAAGGGTTTTCACACTATCAATTTTGACTTGTGATTCATAGTAAATAATTTGCAATGAGAGGCTTTTTTATGTATTGATGAGGAAGATACTTTCTGAATTCATATTTTTATAAGAAAATGTAGCGATGAGAAAATGTTGGGTACCAACTCTACCCTAGGGACCAAAAGTAGTTTGCACAGGTGACATTTGTTGTCTTTTACAATTTTTGGTTGCATTTCCTAGATACCATTATGAGTCGTTACCACCCATTTTTAACCATGGCATACATATCTAAAGTCTTAGTTTGGGTTATGTTTCCTTGAATGATGGGGCATTTTTTGTTCATGCCATTTGATCATTAGAAGTTAAATTTGTTGTTAATATATTCATATAGAAAGTGGGATATGCCAAAAAACATTTGACATATTAAATTAGATCATGAATTATTTTTCTCTATGCCGGTTGGCTTCAAAACGAACATGTTTGGCTTCAAGTGTTCCTATGCACCAAATGTGTTATATTAGGCAATACCTATGATATTCAAATCCATTGTTGTATGGGTAGTTGTTCAATATGACCATTGGTCTTTGAATATATTTTAGTTTTATTAAAATTTATTTAACAATTAAATATATCTTAGTTTTATTAACATTTATTTTACAATTTGATTGTTTTCATCTTTTTTATAATTCAACCTGTGGCAATATTAATATTTTATTTTTAGAAATTGATCTCTTTGTTGTTCATATTTTGTCACCCCTTACAAATTGAGGAGTACACACCCTTGGGGCAGGGAGCTACCATTGAAAATGCTCCTTCAAAGGAAGCTTCTCCTCCACCACCTCCACCAAAAGAATACAATCCCAGCCCTATTGTAACTTCTAAAAGAGAGAAGAGTGTAGCATTCCCTCAAATAGAATATTGCATTTTTGCCAGCCCTTTTGCAAGAAAGATGGCAGAAGATCATAAGGCCAGTTTCTTACTTGTGATAGGCATTCTTCTAGTGATTGTACTTCTATCATAGAAATAAGTACTTGGTATTTCAATATTAGTTTTATCATTTTATGGCTATTTGACTTATCTTGTTTGCACGGCCGTGGGTCCACACTATTTGTCACCATTTTCCAGGTTCCAATTTCGAGCATAAAAGGTACTGGCTCAATGGACACATTGTGAAGGTTGATATAGAGGATTATTTAGGTGTGTCTTTCTATTTATGTTGTTGTTATTATTGTTTTTGTTAATGCATAAGGGTTTTTATATGGTGCTCACTGCTAATCCCAGGCACTTGACAATAACTTTTAGAACATCCATTTAAATTGTTATCCTTTCTTTGTTTTGATGATTTTATATTTATTCTAATAAATCCCATCAATATATTCATTCCAGACTCTTCTTGGCATTGCTATTGGAAAAATGTAGAAAAAAGTAGCTGCAATGTACAACATATTTACAATCATTTGCTAGGTAGTTCTCCCAACCATGTTTAATCTCAGGAAGTTCGGTGGGCCTATTACTGGTTTTACTTGATCGTTCTGTTGAAACTTACTGACATCCAACATCTTTTGTTGTGCTCTTTAAGATATCCATAGTTTAAAATCCTTTAGGTAGACTGTACCAATGACTAGGAATATGTTTTATGTGCATTAAATTTCACTAAGAGTTCCATGCAGATGTTTTAATTCACTGTCAATGCTTGAGTGTCTGCATAATACCTTTGATACAGGTTTTGTTTTAGCATGTTTGCAACTTTCTCTTTAAATCTAAGTGTCTTTATATAGGGACGCTTTATTGAATATTACGTACTTTGCCAAAACATAAATATTCCATCTCTCTTATAGTACTGGGATTCTCACAATGATAGAGTATAAACTCTCAAATGGTAGCTTGAAGAGTTCTCTAGGTTATAGATCACCATGAGAGAAAGGATTTGATGGAGAGTTAGCATGATTTCTTTCACTTCCATAAATTCTAGTGTTTGATAAATGCCAGATAATAGCATAAGTGTGATTCCCCTTGCATAGGGAAAGTATTGAAGTGCCTAGCGCATCTTTATCATCATTGGACGAATTTTGAAGTGTCGAGGGCAAGTAATGAAGTGCCTAGGAAAACATGAAAGTGGACGGGGGTTTTTTTATATTCGTTGCGAGAATTTTCAAGTGCCTGGGGAAAATATTGAAGTGTATGGGCATTTTTATCATCATTGGGAGAATTTTGAAGTGGTCGAGGCAAGTATTGAAGTGCATGGGTTGTTTCTATCATCATTGGGTCAATTTAGAAGTGCATGGGGCAAGTATTGAAGTGCCTGGGGGCAATTTTGAAGTGCTTGGGGAAAATATTGAAGTGCATGGGGATTTTTATCATCCTTGGGAGAATTTAGAAGTGCTTGGGGAAAATATTGAAGTGCTTAGGGCATTTTTGTCATCTTTCGGAGAATTTTGAAGTGCCTGGGGCAAGTATAGAAGTGCCTGGGGCATTTTTCTTGTCAATGGGTCAATTTTGAAGTGCATGGGGCGTTTTTCTTATCAATGGATGAATTTTGAAGTGCATGGGGCGTTTTTCTCATCACTGGGTGAATTTAGAAGTGCATGGGGTTGTTGTTTGTCAATGTAAGGATGCTTTTATAGTGTTGGGATGTTTTAAATCAGTGATGGCCAAAGTTATCACATGCTGGGGCAAATTTGTGTGTACTGGGGCATTTTTGTGATTTCTTGGGTGATTATATCATTGTCGGGTGTTTTTCTCCCTTTCCTAGGGCAAGTATTGAAGTGCCTAGGGCATCTTTGTCATCATTGGACGAATTTTGAAGTGTTTAGGACATGTAATGAAGTGTCTGGGAAAACATGGAAGTGGACGGGGGTGTTTTTATCTTTGTTGCGAGAATTTTCAAGTGCCCGGGGAAATATTGAAGCGTATGTGCATTTTTATCATCGTTGGGAGAATTTTGAAGTGGTCGAGGCAAGTATTGAAGTGCATGGGATGTTTCTATCATCCATTGGGTCAATTTAGAAGTGCATGGGGCAAGTATTGAAGTGCCTGGGGGAAATTTTGAAGCGCTTGGGGAAAATATTGAAGTGGTTAGGGCATTTTTATCATCTCTAAGAGAATTTTGAAGTTCCCGGGGCAAGTATTGAAGTGCTTGGTGCATTTTTCTTGTCAATGGGTGAATTTTGAAGTGCATGGAGCATTTTTCTTGTCAATGGGTGAATTTTGAAGTGCATGGGGCGTTTTTCTCATCACTAGGTGAATTTAGAAGTGCGTGGGGTTATTGTTTATCAATGTAAGGATGCTTTTATAGTGTTGGGACATTTTAAAATAGTGATGGCCAAAGTTATCACATGCCAAGGCAAATTTTTGTGTACTGGGGAATTTTTGTGATTGTTTGTTGACGTATTTTTTAACTTCGGAATGTATTTCACACATGTATATTCTAGTCCTATAGAGATGTTATTATTCCTCTATATAGAAGTGCCGTCATTTATATTGTAAGTGTCGTAACTTATACTTGATGGGTTATTAGACCACCTTGATGGGGTCGGCCCTGTATAAGTCATGTGGGTTAAAGGGTTATTAGACCACCCTATTGGGGGTCGGCCCTGTCAGCATTATGTTAAGTGGTTAAGTTAAGGCTGACCGAGTAAGGGTTATTAGGAAAGTCAAGTCAAGTATAAATAGAGTGCGGGAGGCACTCTATTTGATCATTCACTTTCTCACTCATACACTCATTGGAGAGTGGCGCACTAGTTGAGGAGGAGAAGCTGCTGCTAGGAGACTATCTCTTATGCTTGGGTTTTGTATCATTGTTCTATCTATCTCTGAGGAAGTTATTGGGGTTTTTCACCTTTATGGTTTTCCGCAAGGAAACTCTATGTCTCTATTGTCTCTTGTGATTGCTTCTTGTGATTGATATGTTGTACATGTTATTCTCTCAGTTAAGATCCTATATCATATTGAATTGATGCTCAAAATTAACATGGTATCAGAGCTAACCTGAATAGAAGACACTGTGCAGTTGCAGAAGCTAGGGCTTCTTGTTTTTTGGGTTTCTCTCCACAGATATTCAAAGGCGGGAGGCTAGATTGACTCTCCTCAGCAAGTCAAATCTTTTTGTCCAATCAGAATTCAATTGTGAGCACTTTTAGTTTTGGCCCTAAAAATTAGGGTTTCCACAAAAAGTGAAATTTCTGAAATCTGAGACCATGGATGAATGCTCCTAAGAAAAATCGAAGTTTAGAGCTTTGGATCAAACTTTTTGGTTGGGTTAAGCTCCGGGAAAATCAAACGCTAGTTTGGTGTCCTCTCCAATGAAGCTGGAAATCAGGGTTCTGCAAAAGTTGGAATTTCTGAAATATGAGACCGTCGTTGGAAGCTACTCTGAAAAATCGAAGTTTAGAGACCAAGATCGAACTTTTTGGATGGATGAAGCTTCGAGAAAATCAAACCCTAATTCAGGGTCCTCCCAAGTGAATCCAGAAGTTTGAAAAGAAAATTTGAGGGGTGAAACTTTGCAGTTTTCAAATTCTGAGTATATCAGCTTGATCAACTCATCAAGTCGCATCTTTCTATCCTTTCAGAAGTTTGAAATTCAAAGTTTGAATTTTTAGGGTTTCTCTGACAAACCCTAATCCAGCTCCAGATCCAGATTTCTACAAATCAAGTGGTAAGACCTAAATCTTTTCTATTTCATTTGAAGTACTTTTAAGATGTCTCACCACACCAAGCTTGAGGATAAGATTGAAGGGGCTGATAACTTCCGAGCATGGAAGTATAGGATTGGGTTAAGCCTAGAAGAGAATGAGTTGGACACTTACACAAGTGAAGAGGTTCCAATTCTAGAGGGAGATGAGACTAAGGCTTCACATAAGAAGAACTTGGTCAAAGCCAAGAGAATCATTGCTGATTCTATTAAGGACTATCTCATACCCCATGTGTCTTCCCTAAGGACACCTAAGGAGATGTTTGATTCCTTGACCATGCTATTTGAAGGGAAGAACATAATTTGGAAGATGACATTGAGGAATCAACTAAAGAACATCCAGATCCAGAATGCGGAGACCATGCAGTCTTACTCTTCAAGGGTCTCCCAGATAAAAGAACAACTTGAAGCTGTAGAGAATGGAGAAGTGGTAATGACCACTCTTAATGGCCTTCCTAGGTCATGGGATTCCTTCATCCAAGGAATTTGTGCTAGGAATAAACTTATCTCTTTCAGCAGGCTGTGAGAAGAATGCTCATAGGAAGAAGCTCGAATTATAGCTCGAGAAGAAAAGATGGGGAATGAAGATCAAGCTCTCACAACACATACCAAGGAGAGGAGGCACTCTATACAGGTATGACTTACAGGAATGTTTTGAAATCTATTCATGATTAAGTTTATAATATGATTGTCTTCATGTTATTGAGTTTAGTAACAATCTTGTTTAATTTTAGACTTTTCTTATCACCCTAGTAAAAGTATGAATGCATGATAGAAGACATTCATTGATTAGGGTTATGACACTTATGATTGTACTAATGCACTGTGGTGTTGTACGAGGAGAATGTTATCTGCTAACATGAAGGTACAAATCAAGTACTAAATCAAGACCATAGGGACATGAAGACAAAGACTCATCCATAGTCATGGATCACATAAAGGTATGTATAATTTGGTTCTACAATGGTTAACTTAGGAGTTATGCAGGTCATTGAAGAGAACAAGAAAAACATTGCTAGAGATAACTAGCAAATATGATGAATAGGTATGTTTTTCCTATATCAAGTTAGAATCCTACCCTATGTAAAGATCTTATACTTTTGTATGATTGATAGTGATTACTCATGAAGTTACAAGTTTGAGTAATCTAGGATTTATGCATATTATGTCTCTTACCTTGATTGATGATATGACTAACCAGAAGAGTTCTATGGTCAAAAATGAATATGCATGAGTAAGAGAAGTCTTCCTTGAAACTTTGAATCCTAATGCTTATTATCTGTGTTTGAAATGATCATGACTATACATGTTTAAGATTATTGTGTTTTGAAAGTATTAAGATTATACTAATGAATGTATGATTGTGTATGAGATCTCGAGGGTAACACAATGATGATACTAGTAAGCATGCATAGTGATCGAGGATGGATATAAGTTCAAGGATTGGTAATCCAGGAAGCAAAGATCAAGAGGGAGCACACTCCAGTAGTTCCTACAAGGAAACAAAGATTGAGAGGGAGTCCACCCAACAAACAAACAAAGATAAGTATTTGAATTGTCATTTCTTGTCTATTTGATTGTTTAAATAATACTGTTCAAAGATGTATATACATATGTTCCTAGACTTAGGTTGTGTATTATGCATATTAGAATAATTGCATTAATGAACAGTATACTACTAATATGCATGTAATGGGTAAGTGGCCTATGGCACTGTACAACATTCCATTGCTACTTATCTAGAATGAAACCTCTTTGCTGACATGTTGGGAGTTGTGCACACTCTTAACAATGTTTTGGTAGAGATTGGAAGGCATCTAGAAAGTTACGGGATATGGATAAATGTTGTATTGAAGCATTGGCTAAAATAATTGCATGACTGTATGACATATTTCTTTATGTGTAAGAATTTGTTATGAAAACTGTGAGATGTTTCTAATCATGCAATTTAACTTGTTTTTGTAGGAAAGATCATATACGAGTACGTACAAAAGAAGGACTACAACATTTGTTCAGCAACAAATCTATCTATTGAAGAATCTGAAGTTCCCAGGATCCGGTATGAAGTAATGATGCCATGATCCGTCAATCATGAAGAATGATGTTTGGGATGTGGTCTTAAGACCAGAAGGGAAGTCTGTTGTGACTTCCAAGTGGATTTATAAGATCAAGCATGCTGCAGTTGGTAGCATAGAGAAATACAAAGCGAGATTTGTAGCTCGTGGCTTCTCCTAGAAAGTGAGAATAGACTATGAAGAGATTTTTTCTCTTGTAGCCAGATACACTTCCATCAGAACAGTACTTTCTCTGGTTGCAGTGATGAAATGGTAGATACACCAGATGGATGTCAAGATAGATTTCTTGAATGGTGTAGTCGAGGAGGAAGTGTATGTGGAGCAGCCACTTGGTTTTGAGACACATGACAGGGGGTCATATGTGTGCAAGTTGAAGAAAGCCTTGTATGGCTTGAAGCAAGCTCCTAGGACTTGGTATGGTAGGATAGACAGCTTTCTATATAGTTTGGGATTTACCAAGAGTAAGGAGGATTCCAAACTTTACTACAAGGTTGAGGAAGGAAATCCTGTGATACTACTATTGTATGTGGATGACCTATTTGTAACAGGTGAGGATGGGTTGATTGTCGAAACCAAGAGGAAGCTTGCTGCCGAGTTCGAGATGAAGGACTTGGGGATGATGCACTATTTTCTAGGCATGGAGGTGTGGCAGAGCGCAGATGGAATCTTCCTTGGACAAGGGAAGTATGTAGTAGAGATCCTGAAGAGGTTCGGGATGATGGACTGCAAGGCCATGGCCACACCTATGGCATCGAACCTGAAGATTTTGTGTGATGCTTCATCTGAGCCAGTTGTTGTCACTATGTATCGTCAGATGATTGGGTCCTTGATGTACCTGATGAACACAAGACCAGATATTTGCTTTGTGGTGAACACATTGAGCCAGTTCCCGATAGATTCAAGGAGTGTTCACCTGGTTGCTGTAAAGCATATGATGAGGTACCTGAAGGGTACAATTGATTATGGGCTCAAGTATGATTTGAATCAAAAGTTTAACCTATAGGGTTATGTTGATTCAGAATGGGCAGGTAGTGCTACAGATAGGAAGAGCACATCGAGGTGCTGCTTCAGTATGGGATCAGGTGTGATCTCTTTTTTTAGCAGGAAGTAGTCCTGTGTAGCACTGAGTACATGTCATGTCCCAAATTTGGTATTGGGTCAAAATGGCCTAATCACATTGGCCCTATTCATTAGAGTTTGTCAAATTGATGCTAAAGGTCAAATAATTGCCAAGGAGGAAAATTGCTAGTTTCCTAGGTTTGGGGTGGGAGCTTTGGGATTTGGAATAATGGGGATAATAAATGATGTTTGAACATTAGAATGACATAAATATTTAATAAAGGAGATAAATAAATATATACAAGTGAAAATCAAAGTGGCATTTCATCATGAAGACACATGGAGGAAGTGGGACCCACATATGGCTAGATTTCCCCACTACACTTGGCATCATTCTCTCACCAATTCGAATTCAAGGTGAATGGTAACATACTTGGGGGAGTCAAAAAGGTATTATTCATTGCATGACTCATCCAAGGTCGAAATATAGAGGAAGAGTAACTCCCATGGAAGAGGAAGAGGCAATTTGGAGCTAGTGAGACACTTGGGCTAGATTCCCTAGCTCTATGACAACAATGATGAAGATGCTATGACACCTATGACACAAATCAGACCTGAAGGCTGACATATGAAATATATGACATGTCAGGGCTAAAAATAGACTCCAAGAGGGTGCTCAAGGGTGTTAGGGCAGCTAAGATGCTTCCACATGTGATTTGGTGGAAGTGGGAGACTAGGAATTGTTGTACAAGTGGCGTTCTTTGGAATCTCTTCCCAACTTGAGTTGGCATGAGTCTCTTGGAAGGAATTCGACCCATGGAGGAAATTAGAAGTTTATAAATGTCAATAACAAAGAATGAAACCAGCTTTTGATCATTTGTAGAATTTGCAATTGCATTTGTGAAGAGGGAGAGCTAGTGGATGACTAGTTTCTTGCCTTAGCCAATTTCGAGGGTGAAATATTCCCATCCAAGTTGGTAATTGGAAAGGCCATTCAGACCTTTCATTTGGAGCTTTAATGGAGTCTTTATTTGCAGGTGTAAGCTACAGGGCAGCTCATGGTTTCTTCTATTGCAGCTCACTCCTTCAACCATTTCCAGTTTTGATGGCATATTCTTGATCCTTGAGGGAGGGCGTTTTTGGTGAGCTATTGTACTCTTTGGGGAAGCTTTTAATGCCCCATTTATTTTTTAATATGAATTAAATACTCTGTTCTTCATCTCCAAAAAATTTCAGGTCGAAATTCCAAGTAGAAATGTATAAATCTCATTTTTAATGGAAGAACAATGCCATTTCCCCACTACCTTGTTGTGAGCCAATGTATTGATGATGATTTCAAATGAATGGATGATTCTCTGATATATTTGTGATAAATATAATGCCATGGATGTATTCTACAAGTTTTATGTACTGTACTTGAGCATTTGAATCATTTTTACTCAGTTTAGTTGTATTGGGAGGTGAAATAGTGCCATTTCCCCAAGGGTCGAATCAGAGATTTTTGCAGTTGAATGGGAGAGGGTGAGAACAGTTGTACTAATCCATTAATGGTGCATATGAGACTTTAATACAATACTTAACACATTTCATACCTCTGTTCATAAATTTGAGTGGGTTTGGAGGCATTTGAGAAGCCATTTTCAGTACTTACCTCAGGGGGATTTGAACCCCAAATTACTAGTAAAATTGCATACTTGGTCCAGAATCTTAAGAGAGTTTGCAGAGGTATTTTGGTGACCATATGTCATCCCTAAACATAATATTCAAGTACTAATATCATTCATACACCTTCCTTGAATATTTGAAGGGATTTGGAGTCAATTTGAGACCTAGAGACCAATACTAGTCAAAGGGAAATCACTAGTAAAGTTACCTACATTGACCAGAATTGAAAGAGCATTTGCAGAAGTACTTTAAAGGTCCAAAGGCATCCGTGAAACACATATTTATGTTCTAATATCATTCATATACCTTCTCAGAATATTTGGGATCATTTGGGGCAAATTTGGGACTTAGAGATCAAAACTAGTCAAAGGTCTAACTAGGGAAAAAAGTGAAAAAATTGCCATTTTGATAAAATTCCTAACAAAGGACATTACAGTACAGTTGAGGCAAAGTATGTTGCAGCTTGTTTGGCTAGTTGTGAGGCAGTATGGCTCCAGAAGCCACTATCTGATTTATTTGGTCTCCCACGAGAGGCTACTGGTATCTTTTGTGACAACCAGAGTTGTGTGAAGCTGTCAGAGAACCGAGTATTCCATGACAGGTCAAAGCACATTGAGATCAAATATCACTATATCAAGGATATGGTGCAGAGAGGAGCAGTGAAGCTCCTGTATGTTGCAACAGATGAGCAAGTTGTAGATGTGTTGATGAAACCACTAGCTAGAGTGAAGTTTGAGTACTTCAGAGAGAGGCTTGGTGTTCTTCAGATTGATGACACTTCGAGGAAGAAGTGATGAATACATATGCAGGAGCCATTCCAAGAATGGTGAGAGGAGGATCCTTCCCATGGCTGAGGATGTAAGCGTTGTGTGATGAGCATCAGGACGATGCTTCAGTTACTGCTCTGGATATGTATCAGGTGTATACATTGTATGATCAGGATGATCATGGATGACGAGCTTCAGGATGTTGCTCCAGATGATATGTATCAGGATGATGCTATGATGATGATCAGGATGATCATGTGATGATGTACATCAGGATGATGTATGATGAGTATCAGGTTGATGCTCTGTGGTCGTGGATAGGTTGTGTAGATGAGCATGTAAGTTGACCTGGGAGATCTGATAGGTTGGGCTGTGTGCCTGTAATCAGTCCTAGGATGCTCTTTCAAGGCATTGCTCTAGAAGGACATGTAATATTTCCCTGGGAGATCCGATAGGTTGGGCTATGTGCCCATAATAAGTCCCGTGATGCTCTTTCGATGTTTTGTCCTATGGCATGTAATGTAGTCCTGGGAGATCCGATAGGTTGGGCTGTGTGCCCATAATAAGTCCTAGGATGCTCTTTCAAGGTTTTTCCATGACCACATGTAATGTAGCCCTGGGAGATCCGATAGGTTGGGCTGTGTGCCTGTAATAAGTCCTGGGATTCTCTTTCGAGGTTGTGTGGTGGAAAATCCTGGATTTTTTCTAGGCCACATCCAGTATGAAAAAGGATTGGCTCTGTGGTGATAAATCCTAGACTTGTTCTAGGTCACATCCAACATGAAAAAGGGTTGGCTCTGTAGATATGATACATACAGTATGAAAAAGGACTGGCTCTGTAGATGTGATACATCCAGTATGAAAAAGTACTGGCTTTGTAGATGTGATACATCCAGTATGAAAAAGGACTGGCTCTGTAGATGTAATACATCAAGTATGAAAAAGGACTGGATCTGTAGATGTAATACATCCAGTATGAAAAAGGATTGGCTCTGTAGATGTTGAAATACCCAGCATGACAAAGGGCTGGCTCTGTAGATGTTGATACATCTAGCATGAAAAAGGGCTGGCTCTGTAGATGTTGATACATCTAGCATGAAAAAGGGCTAGCTCTGTAGATGATGAAGACCTGCAGGTGGCGGGCCTACATCCAGTATGAAAAAGGACTGGCTCTGTAGAACTTCCTATGACGAGTAGATTGGAGATTGATTGAGATAGCAGCAGCAGTGATGATGATGATGATTCGATGATAATGATCCAGTGATGATGATCCAAAGAAGAAGACTTGTGCTAGCAGATCTGTGTCGAGAAATACCTTCCTAGTTAAGAGGGAGAGTTGATGTATTTGTAACTTCAGAATGTATTTCACACATGTATATTGTATTCCTATAGAGATGTTATTATTCCTCTATATGGAAGTGTCGTCATTTATATTGTAAGTGTCCAAACTTATACTTGATGGGTTATTAGACCACCTTGATGGGGTCGTCCCTGTATAAGTCATGTGGGTTAAAGGGTTATTAGACCACCCTATTGGGGGTCGACCCTGTCATCATTATGTTAAGTGGTTAAGTTGAGGCCGACCTAGTAAAGGTTATTAGGCAAGTTAAGTCAAGTATAAATAGAGTGCGGGAGGCACTCTATTTGATCATTCACTTTCTCACTCATACACTCACTGGAGAGTGGCGCACTAGTGGAGGAGGAGAAGCTGCTGCTAGGAGACTATCTCTTATGCTTGGGTTTTGTATCATTACTCTATCTATCTCTAAGGAAGTTATTAAGGTTTTTCACCTTTATGGTTTTCCCCAAGGAAACTCTGTGTGTCTATTGTCTCTTATGATTGCTTCTTGTGGTTGATATGCTGTACATGTTATTCTCTCAATTAAGATCCTATATCATATTGAATTGATGCTCAAAATTAACATTGTTTGGGTGATTATATCATTGTCAGGTGTTTTTCTCCCTTGCCTAGGGCAAGTATTGAAGTGCCTAGGGCATGGGGGCTTCACTAGAAGGCATTATAATACCACGTTCATTCATATTGCGGTATTAAATATTCATGAAAACCTAAAAATTATATTGCTTATATATTAAGGGACAAAGGGGTTTTTTTATTTAATGTTACAATACAAAAATACTTTGGGGTCTTTTTTATATGGGTAGATTGACAAATATCCGCCAAATGGAGATGGCGAGATCATGGTCGGATGAGAAATCAGGTTGAGGTAAGGCTCGGGATTACCAGTATGCAGGGAAATCGTGTCTTGAGGCATGCTTGAGGCAAGGGGTTTCGCGGTGAAGTGGGTTTCCATTCGATCATAGTCGAGAGGCAGTGGTCATTGACAGCCAATTGTTACCAATAGTACTCATCCAGTTGTTAACAATAGCCTTGGAAGGGTATAAGCCTTCAGGGCCTGTTATAGGCCCTCGATAGGCCTTAGGGGATTGAATACCCAGCCACTCGTACCTATTATAGGCCTTGGGAGGTTTAGTCAGCCTCCTAGAGCTTGTTACAGGCCCTGGGGGCTTGGATACCTATCCGACAACAAGCTTAGTCAACGATTGGGGAACTGCAACATGCAATCTAAATGTTGTACTATGTGCATTAGCTCTAGTGACATACACGAAGTGATCTCATATCTCTTCATTAGACCATTAGATGTTGCAAATCATAATGATATGTGGTTGAGTAATTGCATTGTGGGTGAAGTAATGTGCATCCAGGATATACATCGAAAGAAGCAAGGTGCATTGTAGAATGCATGTGGGGTCATAAGAGGGGTATCATATCAATATATTAGGTAGAAATATAAAGGGGTATAAAAAATGTTAATGAAAAAATTGATACATACAATATCTAGTGAAAATAGGGGTTTTCTTAAATTGGGAAGGCATATTGGGAGGGGGTTAAAAAAATTGATTTTGGAAGGTATTTTCCAATATTTAGTGAAATTTGGGGTATTGTTTCATATGTCACGATCGAACGTGCTATGATAGCTGTTTATTGAGTGAATCCCCTGTGGCCTAGGGCAACTTTATCATCATTGGATGAATTTTGAAGTGTCTAGGGCATGTAATGAAGTGCATGGGAAAACATGGAAGTGGACAGTGTAATTCCCCCTCCTACCATACCAGCATGATAGAGAGGACGTGATGCTAAAACTGGGCATCTAGCCCCATGTGCTTTAAAGTAAAAACTTATTGATAAAAAGACATATACATGTGCATGTTATAGAAACACAACGGAATAAAATTCATGTTTAATTTCTAAAATACATTCAACATTTATGTGACAGCCATTAAATAAAGACATTGCAGAATTTATAAAAGAGAATACTTATCTTAACGAGTAGTCCCAAGCAACCAGCTATGCATCTGCAACGTTCCACCCAACCATAGGCCAGTTGTGCTTATCAATCTCTTGATACAACTGCCACCCCTGATATGGGCATGATCTCTACAAGGAATCAGGGAACAATAGACTCACACATAGCCAAGCATACACCAAGATGAGCCAAGCCAATATGCAATCGGGTTTATCAAGCTTCTAGGACATGGAAAGGAAGAATTACTAAGCTAGTGAGCTCAACCACAGAGCTAAGGATACCCCTCCCAAATCTACTCAGCTTGGCACTCACAATGCCTATACACCCAACACAAGGAAGTATTCTCTTCACTGCCACACAGTCCCTCAAGCCATACCTTCCTTTCTAGTGCTCTCAGGGTGTGCATAGAAAAGTAGCCAAAGCCCTCTTGATCTTCTTGAGAGGTTACTCCCTTCACTAGGTTTATCAAGCCAATTATGTCCACTACCACTCCAAGTTTCTTGCTCACAGGTTCAAATCAAAACTGGAATGCACATAACAGCATAAGTCTAAGTGCTGGGCATGAAGAATTTTTTTTTACAGTGAGATGCCCAAAGATGGGGTTTTCATTAGCTTCAAAAAAAAATGGGAAAACCCAAAAACGAAACTAGAAGATGGGGAACAACCCTGGGAAGCCAAATCCGTTTTCAGAAAAACGTCCATGGACATTCTGGGGCAAAAACGACCTCCATAATAGTCCCAAATCGTGGCCTTTCTCTCCCAGTTGTTGTACAATGCAAAAACGAGCTCCCAGGCATGGAAATTGTAGGAAACAATGGTGGAAAACGTGATGGGGAAAGACCCAGTAGTTCATACTGCGTGAGAGATGAAAGACTGACTGTTCAGAATGGCTTTGGGCACCATTTCATGGGTGTTTTCTTGCCCAAGGAGACAAAACACGATTTCCCAGGTTGATGGCTTGCCCATGCACGAAAATGGCTGCCATACCTCTTCATTCCCAAGGCATTAACTGCCTCAACCAATTTCTGGGAGAATTAAATGATTGGATGCATAACCCAAAATGGGTAGTTGGTGGTTTATGGGTTTTCTCATTGACACATGGATTAACACCATTGGCTCAAGGGTTTGAATAATTTCCCTCCCTATTCCTTGTAGAATCATGCCCCCATCTGTTTATTGCATTACATAGCTAGTTGTGGGTATTTCCATTAAAATTCGTATTTACATGATGTCTAATTTACATTGTGCTTTTCTAGCACAAGAACCATAGGCATCTATTTCTTTAATTGCCGATACATGAAATGATAAATAAATGGTGGGGCCTTGGCCTTGAGCTCCTCACCATGATTAAATTACAATATTTACATCATTTACGATTTAATATAAAGGGGGTCAAAATGGGGACATTACATTCCCCTCCCCTTACATTAGCATTGTCCTCAGTGCTCATCAAAATTGAACAAAAATGGATATGCCACCCTCATGGCATCCTCCAGCTCCCATGTATCCTCATCGGGACCGTAGTGCTTCCATTGCACCTTTACTTTTCCGATGGCTCGGTTCCGGAGCAATGTTACCTTCTTGTCTAGGATGTGCAATGGATCGGTTTGGAATTCTCCCTCGGGTTCCACCTGGATCACATCCCAATTAATCACATGGTTAGGATCATGTACATATTTCTTAACCAAAGAGACATGAAACACATTATGAGCTTTAGTGCTAGCAGGCAATGCAAGTCTATATGCAACTGGTCCTATTCTTTCAAGCACTTCAAATGGCCCACAATATCTAGGTGATAGCTTGGCACAACTTCCAAGCTTCAAGGAACTCTTCCTTGATCTCACTCTAAGATACACATGATTCCCAACACTGAATTCCCTATGGATCCTATGCTTATCCGCATAGTTTTTCTGTCTATCCTGGGCTACTTTTAAATTATGTCTGATCTTGGCAACCTCTTGTTCCATTTCCTTAAGCAATTCTGGCCCAAGTACAATTCTGTTCACTGGATTATCCCAAGTCACTGGTGTCCTACACCTTCTGCCATACAAAGCCTCATAAGGACTCATTCCCAATGATGCTTGTTGCCCATTGTTATATGCAAATTCTACCAAGTGTAGATAATCTTCCCACTTGGATGGTTTGTCCATTACATAAATGCGGAGCATGTCTTCAAGTACCTGATTTACTCTTTCTGTTTTCCCATCTGTTTGAGGATGGTATGCGGTACTAAATCTTAGCTGTGTACCCAAATCTGCAAAGAGACCCTTCCAAAAATTGGAAGTGAACTTGGTATCCCTGTCAAAAATTATTGCCTTAGGCAACCCATGTAATCTAAAAATTTCCTTCATGAAAATATTTGCAATGGCATCAGATTTATATGTGGACTTAACCAGTATAAAATGTGCTGCCTTTGTTAACTTGTCCACCACAACCATGATGGAATCATGTTGTCTCTTAGTCATTGGCAATCCTGTAATAAAATCCATGGAAATTATTTCCCATTTCCATTCTGGAATCGGCACTGGGTGCAATAAACCTACGGGTTGTTGGTGTTCAACCTTCACCTGCTGACATTCCATGCACTTAGAGATGTATTCAGCGACATCCTTCTTCATCCCTGGCCAGAAATAATATTTTTTTGCTGTAGCAATTGTTTTCTGATATCCTGGGTGACCAAAGTATGGAGCTTTATGGATTTCATCCATAACAATCCTCCTCAAATCTGCCACATTTGGAATATAGACTCTATTATTATAAGTAAGAAGTCTACCTTCTTCCAAATGATAGCCCTCATACTTCTTTTCAAGGTTTTGCTGCTGCAACTTTCCCTTTATCTGCTCATACACTTCATCCTCAACCATATGGTTAACAATCTGCTGCTTCAAATCTGGTTGGCAAGTACTAAGTGCTGCCACATACATTTAATGTACCTTCCTGCTAAGTGCATCAGCCACCTTGTTTTCTTTCCCTTTTATGTGTTTGATTTCAAAATCGAATTCACACAAAAATTTCAACCATCTAGCTTTCCTAGCATTTAAAGTTAGCTAATCAAACAAGTATTTCAGACCACAATGGTCTGTCCTTAACTCAAATTTTCTTCCCATTAAGTAATGCCTCCACATCTTTAAAGCATGTACTATGGCTGCAAGTTCTATATCATGAGTAGCATAGTTCTTCTCATGCTCCTTCAACTTTCTTGACTCGTAGCATATCACATGGTTGTCTTGCATAAGAAATCCCCCAAGTCCTTAATTACATGCATCGGTACACACCACAAAGTCTTTTTCTGGGTTTGCAATCTTCAAAATAGGTGCACTTGTAAGAAGATTTTTCAATCATTGAAAACTTTCCTCACATCTTGGTGACCATTCAAACTTTATCCCCTTCTTTTGCAAAGAAGTGATCGGGTTTGCAACCTTGGAGAATCCTTCGATAAACCTCCTGTAGTAACCCGCAAGGCCCATAAAAGATCTCACATCAGTCACATTCCTTGGAGTTGGCCAATTCATAATGGCTTCAATCTTCTCAGGGTCTACAGATATTCCTTCGTCAGAGATGATGTGACCCAAATAATGAATTTTATCTTTATAAAAGTCACATTTGCTCAACTTTGCATACAACTTATGCTCCCTTAGTAATTACATTGTCATTCTCAAATGTTCTTCATGCTCTTCTTCATTCTTAGAATAGATGAGAATGCCGTCTAGGAATACAAGAACAAACTTGTCCAAATACTTGCAAAAAACATTATTCATGAGACACATGAATGTAGCTGGTGCATTTGTGAGACCGAATGGTACCACTACAAACTCATAGTGTCCATACCTCATTCTAAAAGCTGTCTTATGAATATCTTCTTCTTTGATTCTTACATGATGGTAACCAGACCTCAAGTCAATCTTTGAAAATACCTTTGCTCCTCTCATTTGGTTAAAAAGGTCATCAATTTGGGGCAATGGGTATTTGTTCTTCACGGCAACTTTGTTCAACTGCCTGTAGTCAATACATAACTTGAGTGTTCCATCTTTCTTTTTCACAAATAGAATAGGTGCTCCCCACGGAGATACACTTGGCCTAATATATTTATTTTCCAGCAACTCTTGTAATTGCATCTTCAATTCTATCAATTCCGGTGTACTCATCCTGTAGGGTGTCTTAGACACTGGTGCTGCTCCTGGCACAAGCTTAATTGTAAAGTCAATGTCTCTCTTTGGAGGGAGTCCTGGAATCTCATCAGGAAAAACATCCCTAAATTATTGCAATACCTGATAGTCCTCCAATTTAAGAGTTTCACTCTCTGCTGCCTCTAAAATATGGGCTGCATACAATTGACATCCCTTCCTACAGAACTTCTTCAGTTGCATGGCTGAAACCTGTCTAACAGAAGTCACCTTTGGAATCCCTTTTACAACCCTCGGGTTTCCTTCTTCGTCCATGCATTCAAATGTCTTATTGTAGCAGTCAAGTTTAACCCTGTGTGCTTCCAACCAATCCATTCCAATGAGAATATCATAGGAACCCAGTGGAAAAATATTTAGATCTGCATGAGTGAATAGCCCATCCATCTCTAGTGGACATTTCTCTACCATTTCACTAACTTTTCTCTTGGTTCCAGTGGCTAGTTGAACTAACCATGATTTACTATGCCTTACTTTCTTGAAAGCACAAATCTCAACAATTCTAGGAGTGACATAACTGTGAGTAGATCCAGGATCAATCAAAATAGAAACAGATTGCTTAGCAATCTTACCTTCAACTTCAACCACAGTTGACTGATGATCTTCCTGGCGGTCGTCTAGTGCTGCATAGATTCTAGGGATTGCTCTCGCCACTTGACCCATAGTTCCAACTCCTTGGATGTTGTGAAGTTGATTTGCATTCCCATTCTTATGTGGACAATTCCTAAGCATGTGGTCTCCTCCACAACCCCAACATTGAAGTGGTTCTCTTGGCTCCTTTAGATCTCTTGGCTTGTCTCCCATCATCCTAGTTGGCTTAGTCACAACCTGTGATAGTTGCCTTTGCTGATTCCGGAATTGAGGAGGCTTGAACCCCTTCTTCCTTTGATCAAACTTTTCATTTTTCTTATCCTTCCATGCCTTATGGAATTCTGGTTTGCTTCTGTTTTGATCAAAGCAATACTTGGCCTTTCTTATGACCTCCTCTAGAGTTCGAGGTTCGTCAAACTCAATTCTATCTTTATATGATTGGGGCAGTCCACTTAGGAAACGCTGAATTTTCACCTTATCATCTCGAATGTACTTGACATACCTCAGCAGCTCCAAGAATTTGTTTGCATATTCTTCCATGGTCAATTGTCCCAATCTCAGCTCATGGAACTCTTTGATCTTATCATCATAGTACCTGTCAGAGAGGTACTTCTGCTTGAAGTATTTCTTGAACTGCTTCCACACAATCTTCCTTTCATTGATCTTCTTCACTTGCCTGGTATGTTCCCACCATATAGATGCTCTTCCATTCAAGTTGAAGATGGCTACCCTTGCCTTCATATTTCCTGAGTAGTCTTGGACTTGGAAATATTTTCTCATCCCAAGAAGCCAAGCTTCAGCTTCTTGACCAGACTTTACCTCTCCATCAAATGTAGGAGGTTTTGCCTTCTTAAATTCCCCATGTGAATTGTTCTTGTAGTGCTTCTTCCTCTTACTCATGCGAGATGAAGAGCTTGAACCCTCAATGGATTCTTCAGAGTCAGATGATTTATCAGAAAAGATATCTGGAGTATATGTTTTGTCTGTAGAAACTCTTCTTGGGCTACTGGCCCTCTTGCGGGAATTCCTTCTAGAGCTACTCCCACCCCTTTCTAGATTTGATGTCTGATGCCCAGAGTTTATTTGCCTTTGGATGTCTGTTAAACTCTGCAGCATGCCTGCATTCAGCTGATTTTGTTCTTCCTGAGCTTTAATCATCATTTCATTATCTTCCCTACAGCTTTGCAACTCCACCCTGAGGCTTCTCATGGTGGCTACAATACCTGGAGGAGTCTCTTGATTTCTTCTCCCATTAGATTCTGTTTCAACATTTTCAACATGTATGTTCTCCCCCATGGCATCTGTCTCAGGCTCATAGGGATCATGTGCATCATCCATAATGTTGATTTTCTTGGCCCAACCAAAAATTTCCAACTGTACTATCTAGAGTGCTACCCTGATGTAACTATGATTTTGCAAAATGTATTTATCCACACAATTGTTAGCTGTATTACATTCTCATGAATTCATAAATTACTTTCATGCACGTGGGAAAATATTATACTGACAATTTGTCAAATCATCTAGTTTTCTCACAATCAACGACATATGGGGGTGGGAAAACAAAAGGGGTTCAAGGGGGCTTGCCCCCTTGTGGCTTCCGCCACTACAATGCGGGTCGAGGGCAACGCACTCGTTTTTTTTTTTTTTTTTTTTTTTACAAATCATGCCACCGCTATTGCAGGGCGGTTCGCCGAACGCTACCACAATTGCTGAGCGATTCGCCGAATGCTCCCGCAGTTGCGGAGCAATTCTCCAAATTCTCCCGCAGTTGCGGAGAAATTTGCCGAATGCTCCCGCAGTTGTAGAGCAATTCACCGAACGCTCCCACAGTTGCGGAGCAATTCGCCGAATGCTCCAGCGGTTGCGGAGCCATTCGTGGAATGCTTCCGCAGTTATGGAGCGATTCGAAAAATTCTCCCGCAGTTGCGAAGCCATTCGTGGAATGCTTCCGCAGTTTCGAGGCGGTTTATTGAAGCCTTCCGCAATTGTGGGGCGACTTGCGGAATGCTTCCGCAATTGCGGAACGATTCGCCGAAGTCTTCCGAAGTTGCGGAACGATTCGTCGAAGTCTTCCACAATTTCGGAAGAGAATTCCTTCCGCAATTTCGGAAGAGAGTTCCTTCCGCAATTTCGGAAGAGAATTCCTTCAGAAAATTTCCTTTTGACGCCGAACACTTAGAAAATTTTTCCGTTGTTTTGGAACAGTTCGCGGAATTCTTCCGCATTGTGAAACAACTCGCGGAATCCTTCCGCAGTTTCGGAAGAGAATTCCTTCCGCAAATTTTGGAAGGGAATTCCTTCTGCAGTTTCGGGGCGACTTCCCGAACTTTTCCGCGTTGCGGAAAAACTCGCGGAATGCTTCCGCAGTTTCGGAAGACATTCAGGAATTCTTTCCGAAACAGTCTTAAACAAAAAAAAATTCAAAAACCCTTAGAATTTTTTTTTTTGAAATATTTCTTTCTTTCAGTGATGACTGCTGCTCAACAGGAGGTAATCTTACCTCTGTAATCTATCCGACTTAGCATGTTTAGGCCCAATGCTGAGACATGTGGTGATCAGGAAGGGACCTTCCCAAGTGGTTGTGATTGGATTTGGCCCATAGAGGTCCAATGCTGCAACCAGCAGCTCTGATACCAAAATGTAATGCCCCCTCCTACCATACCAGCATGATAGAGAGGACGTGATGCTAAAACCGGGCATCTAGCCCCATGTTCTTTAAAGTAAAAACTTATTGATAAAAAGACATATACATGTGCATGTCATAGAAACACAGCGGAATAAAATTCATGTTTAATTTCTAAAATACATTCAACATTTCTGTGACAGCCATTAAATAAATACATTGCAGAATTTATAAAAGAGAATACTTATCTTAACAAGTAGCCCCAAGCAACCAGCTATGCATCTGCAACGTTCCACCCAACCATAGGCCAGTTGTGCTTATCAATCTCTTGATACAACTGCCACCCCTGAGCTGGGCATGATCTCTACAAGGAACCAGGGAACAGCAAACTCACACATAGCCAAGCATACACCAAGATGAGCCAAGCCAATCTACAATCGGGTTTATCAGGCTGCTAAGACATGGAAAGGAAGAATTGCTAAGCTAGTGAGCTCAACCACAGAGCTAAGGATACCCCTCCCAGATCTACTCAGCTTGGCACTCACAATGCCTACACACCCAACACAAGGAAGTATTCTCTTCACTGCCACACAGTCCCTCAAGCCATACCTTCCTTTCTAGTGCTCTCAGGGTGTGCATAGAAAAGTAGCCAAAGCCCTCTTGATCTTCTTGAGAGGTTACTCCCTTCACTAGGTTTATCAAGCCAATTATGTCCACTACCACTCCAAGTTTCTTGCTCACAGGTTCAAATCAAAATCGGAATGCACATAACAACATGAGTCTAAGTGTTGGGCATGAAGAAACATTTTTTACAGTGAGATGCCCAAAGATGGGGTTTTCATTAGCTTCAGAAAAACGTGGAAAAACCCAAAAACGAAACTAGAAGATCGGGAACAACCCTGGGAAGCCAAATCCATTTTCAGAAAAATGTCCATGGACATTCTGGGGCAAAAACAGCCTCCATAACAGTCCCAAATCATGGCCCTTCTCTCCCAGCTGTTGTACAATGCAAAAATGAGCTCCCAGGCATGGAAATTGTAGGAAAAAATGGTGGAAAACGTGATGGGGAAAGACCCAGTAGTTCAGACTGCGTGAGAGATGAAAGACTGACCATTCAGAATGGCTTTGGGCACCATTTTGTGGGTGTTTTCTTGCCCAAGGAGACAAAACATGATTTCCCAGGTTGATGGCTTGCCCATGCCACGAAAATGGCTGCCATACCTCTTCATTCCCAAGGCATTAACTGCCTCAACCAATTTCTGGGAGAATTAAATGATTGGGTGCATAACCCAAAATGGGTAGTTAGTGGTTTATGGGTTTTCTCATTGACACATGGATTAACACCATTGGCTCAAGGGTTTGAATAATTTCCGTCCCTATTCCTTGTAGAATCATGCCCCCATCTCTTTGTTGCATTGCATAGCTAGTTATGGGTATTTCCATTAAAATTCGTATTTACATGATGTCTTATTTACATTGTGCCTTTCTAGCACAAGAACCATAGCCATCTATTTCTTTAATTGCCGATACATGAAATGATAAATCAATGGTGGGGCCTTGGCCTTGAGCTCCTCACCATGATTAAATTACAATATTTACATCATTTACGACTTAATACAAAGGGGGTCAAAATGGGGACATTACAGACAGGAGCATTTTTATCTTTGTTGTGAGAATTTTCAAATGCCTGGGGAAATATTGAAGTGTATAGGCATTTTTATCATCGTTGGGAGAATTTTGAAGTGGTCAAGGAAAGTATTGAAGTGCATGGGATGTTTCTATGATCATTGGGTCACTTTAGAAGTGCATGGGGAAAGTATTGAAGTGTTGGGGAAATTTTGAAGTGCTTGGGGGGAATATTGAAGTGCTTAGGGCATTTTTCTCATCTTTCGGAGAATTTTGAAGTGCATGGGGCAAGTATTGAAGTGCCTAGGGCGTTTTTCTTGTCAATGGGTGAATTTTGAAGTGCAAGGGGCATTGTTCTTGTCAATGGGTGAATTTTGAAGTGCATGGGGTGTTTTTCTCATCACTGGGTGAATTTAAATTGCATGGGGTTGTTGTTTATCAATGTAAGTATGCTTTTATAGTGTTGGGACGTTCTAAAACAGTGATGGCCAAATTTATCACATGTTGACGAAAATTTGTGTGTATTGGGGTATTTTTGTGATTGCCTGGGTGATGAAATCATTGTCAGGTGTTTTTCTCCTTTGCCTAGGGCTATTATTGAAGTGCCTAGGGCATCTTTATCATCATTGGACAAATTTTGAAGTGTCTAGGGCATGTAGTGAAGTGCTTGGGAAAACATGGAAGTGTATGGGGGCGTTTTTATCTTTGTTGCGAGAATTTTCAAGAGCCTGGGGAAATATTGAAGTGTATGGGCGTTTTTATCTTCGTTGGGAGAATTTTGAAGTGGATGAGGCAAGTATTGAAGTGCATGGGGCGTTTCTATCGTCATTGGGTTAATTTAGAAGTGCATGGGGCAAGTATTGAAGTGTCTGGGGGCAATTTTGAAGTGCTTGGGGAAAATATTGAAGTACATGGGGGGTTTTATCATCCTGGGAGAATTTAGAAGTGCCTCGAAAAATATTGAAGTGCTTAGGGAATTTTTATCATCTTTCAGAGAATTTTGAAGTGCTCGGGGCAAGTATTGAAGTGCTTGGGGTGTTTTTCTTGTCAATGGGTGAATTTTGAAGTGCATGGGGTGTTTTTCTCTTCAATGGGTGAATTTTGAAGTGCAAGGAGAATTTTTCTCATCAGCGGGTTAATTTTGAAGTGCATGGGGTGTTTCTATCATCATTGGGTCAATTTAGAAGTGCATGTGGCAAGCATTGAAGTGACTTGGGGTAATTTTGAAGTGCTTTGGGAAAATATTGGAGTGCATGGGGATTTTTTACCATCCTTGGGATAATTTAGAAGTGCCTGGGAAAATATTGAAGTTCTTAGGGCAATTTTATCATCTTTTGGAAAATTGACGTGCCCGGGGAAAGTACTGAAGTGGCTGGGGCGTTTTTCTCATCACTAGGTGAATTTAAAAGTGCATGGGTGGTTTTTCTCCTCACTACGTGAATTTAGAAGTGCTTGGGGTTATTATTGATAAGTGTATGAATACTTTTATAGTGTTGGGATGTTTTAAAAAAGTGATGGGCAAAGTTATCACTTGCCGAGGCAAATTTGTGTGGATTGAGGCATTTTTGTGATTGCCTGGGTGATTATATCATTGACGAGTGTTTTTCTCTCTTTCCTAGGGAAACTATTAAAGTGCATAGGTCATTTTTATCATCATTGGATGAATTTTGAAGTGTTTGGGGCAAGTAATGAAGTGCCTAGGAAATCATGGAAGTGGATGGGGGCGGTTTTATCTTTGCTAGGAAAATTTTGAAGTGCGTGGGAAAATATTGAAGTGTCTGGCTGTTTTTATCATCATTGGGAGAATTTTGAAGTGGTTGAGGCAAGTACTGAAGTACATGGTGCGTTTATATCTATTAACACCCAAAATGACCCCTTAGGTTGTGGGAGAGGGAAAAATGGGGTAACCACTAACCAGCTTTAGACTTAAGATGCTGACCCAGCTTAGTCTGAGAGGGCTCTCTCTTTAAAGTCATGAAAAACTAAAATGATCAACAATTTAACAGATAAAACTAATGTTCAGCATTCTTGCTCGAGATATACAATCAAAACACATTAAGGAGGTCAGATTCCTGGTAGAACAGATTGGATTTAAAGAGTGTTGGTAAGACATTCATGGAGGGAGACCATTGGGAAATGGAGTCAATAAATAGATCTGACTTAGGTGGCTAGAGGTAGGAGTTGAAAGAAATCATGGACAGAGGGAGGGAAGACACTAACTCTTCCATGTTAAGGTTTTTTGTAGGTGGATTGGAGGAATGGGGAAGATATCCCATCAAGCAAAGCACCTAACTTGGGTGAATTCTGCAAGACTTTAGAAGAAGATGTTTGAATGCTTGAACAATGGATTCAGAGCATACTTAGATGAATTTTCATCCATAACCCTTGTGCTCAAGTATGAAAGCAAAGACACAATGAAATATTAAACAAGAAGACAAAACACATAAGAAATTACTTACTAAAGAGAGCAATGGCACAAGAATCTCAGCCATTGAAAACTTCACATTATTCCATCTCTGCAACTTTTATTCATATCTGAAAATGGAAAACATATACAATGCAGAGCCTCTCAACTCTTGAGAGTTCCCTCAAAATGAAAACCCAACCCTTCATTCATTTAATTACATGAAATGTTATCGCTGTCTTGAGCCCTAGGCTCGACCTACTCCTACTAGGAATTAGTTACAAGTCTGGTGACACCTCATCAATCATATCTGCCACCTCTATTTACAAAACAGAATACGAGAGATAGGCCTAACTACCCTTTTACATCTAGCAACATTTCTCACTAAATGACAATTTATTTCAAAATAAAAGACAAAAGAATTTGGTGATGTTCATCCAGGTGGCTGCCCGCTAACTGATTGCCCTCCATCAACTTCCAAATCTTCATTTTTGTTTATCATTCCAATGTTGGCAGCACCACTTAACCTTTAAAACATCCTTCCATATTTCGGTGAGTTTCATACAACAGCTTCGACTTCATAAATAATCTTGAGCCATTCTTCAATCCCTCGACAACATCCCTCACTACAACATTTGCCCCCTTAACACTTGTGCCAGAACTCCTCCAAGAATTCAGAATAGTTTTGAGAGCAAGGGCAACTGTAGTAACCTTATTTATGGCATTGACCTTTAGCCAAACCCACGCAGCATTAGAGACGAGTTTGCTAAGCAATAACCCATAATCCTCTTTAAATGAATTCCAAGTGTGCACTGTGACAATATCGCCCTCGTTGGGTTTCCTCTTTAAACCGGGAAGAAAAGGAAGTTGAATGTGTTGAAGCCCCAGAAAAACTCATCTTTGAGAATGCCTGAAGGAATCGAATAGATGGTAGCAAAGAACATAATGGTATGAACAAATACAAAATCCTTAAGTAGTGGAAGAAATAAAACGGAGGCCATTTTGGATAGTGAGACTTATTTTCCTTTTCCTCAGTTGCATTCTGTAGATTTCTTCTTTTCCATTTCCAACTCTTTGTGCAGCCAACGTCTCCAGCAACGTAATACTTGCATTGCAATATATACATGCCACCCAAAACTCTGTAACGCTTGAATACACACATTGCGGCCAACCTATCTTGAAGAGGGACGAAAAACCACCTTTGTCTATGATCTGCTACAGAGAAGTGGCTATGGCACCAAACCATGGAAAAAATGAATGTCAAATCTGGATGGTAGAACTGGCAAACTCCTGGGCTAGACCTTTCTTGGAAACGGACGCCACATAACCACGCATGCGATCTTCGAGAGCAACATTCTCCGCCTTGACCTCTGTATTGTTACCAGGTAGTGCTTCTTGAAGAACCTCGTGGCTACGTGAGAGCTGGGCTTATCCATTGAATGCATCTGAAAATTACCAGCAGTAGCGCCATCCTATCAGACAACCAATCTTGTGGCATCATCTAATACTAAGAACCCTAATAAATTCTTCCTTAGCCATAGGAGAATGGCAGGAGCATGACTCCTTGGATGCAAAACGCCAAATGTGGACAGAGGGTTGGAAGTCGTGGATACAATAGCTCTGAAAAACCAATATTAGCAGAAAAGATCGATATTCCTTTTGCCCATTCAGACTCCAAGTCTACAGCCGACCTGGTTCGACTGGTCAAAATGGCGTTTTGACTCGGATTTAGGGTTTGGGAGCTTTGATACTTCGGTCATATGCCAAAGAAAACCGCCAAAAATGGGACCACTTCTCTTTTTATAACCCCGTAAGCTGTTTTATGTTGCCAAAGGTGGTATCGCATGGCCCACTAGGATGTTTATAATACCATTCATACACACGCGATGCCTCCTATAGCCTGACACCTATAGTAGTGGTTTCTCCCATCGCACCGGTCTTGTCTGCAATCCACCGAGCACTTTTGCAATGCGATGTCGACATGGAAAACGTTGCTGCGACTTCATGCTTAGTTTCAACACCTTTTATACATTTCATTTTTGGCCTTTATCCCACATGCAATAGAAACAATCTCTCTTCATTCTTTATATACCCCTTTGCTTTCAATATATCATCAAGTAATAAAAAGAAGAGAATCCCTTGGTCTTGGTGTTTGGGTGATGGATGATACGTGGGGCCCCTTTCACTTGTCTCTTGGTTTCCTTGATAAGTCCTCGGTGTTGGGCTCACCTTAACTTTTGCTCCATTTTTAAAGTTTGGGTCCAAACCAAAGGTAACGAAACTTAGGCTATAAAGTTAATGCTCCTCCTCATTTGACTTAGGTTTAAAAAATCCTCTAGGTCCCTCAAAAAAGACTTAGTTCACAAACACCTAGAACCAATTCTTCCTTTTGCAACCATGGTATCTCACGCCCGAGGACAAATTTCTTCTTCTCGGCCAATGTTTGAAAACCTACCATGAAATAGCTATGTTATGTATCGTCAATGCTGCTAGAGGGGTACTAATCACAAAAATTTATTGAGTGGTAACAACTGGCTTCAGCCGGGGATGCTATCCTCCCTGCGAGGTAGCAAAGAACCCCATAGACCAAGTGCCTGATCCATTGGGCATCTCCCAACCCTAACAACTACAACCTGCAACCTGTAATCAGCTCTTCATCTGAAAACTGCAACTGAAAACCCGAAACTAAAATACATACTAAAATTCTCTGAACATGCTGCAAACTGAAAAACTAACACTGTACATACTGAAAAAATTCTTGTTGAGCAAACTTATTCCTCATACCTATCTTACTTTACTAAAATGCAACTGCTAAATCAAATGACACAAAAGTGCCAATGGAGCCAATCTAGTAACTGGACATTTACTCAAATCTTGCGTACACTTCCTTTGAGCAAGTAGAGAAAACAGAAAAACAACCACTCCAAACATCCACCGACAATGAGCTCATGTCCCACAAATGCAAGAAAATTCATCTTCCCCTTAGGCTACAATAAATTAGTACAAGGGTCTTCAATAGTATGAAACATTGCCATGTCTTGAAATTCAAAAAAAATACAAGTACCTCTTTCAATTTGACCAATAAGAATACTTGGCTGCTGATCCATGAGAATGCATGGGTAAGGGTGACTTTTTGCTACCTGAATGTTGACTGTACCTCCCTCTAGTATGAGCAGCCCTGGTTCTCTCCTTGGCATGCTATCTATCTTGGATTCATACCCATCCACATTATAATCTAAAGCTTATTCAAACAACAAACACCCTGCAAGATCATTAAACATGACAGTTCTATCTTCTTGATGAAAGAACAGGGTGTCTAATAGTCGATTTCCCTACGGAGGATCGTCATCACAGATGGGTTCCCTCAAAGGAACTTCATGCATAGTATCATTAATCTCATGATGGTCATCATTTAAACATAGATATTTATTTTCAATCTTGGAAGAAAACACATTCACATATTCAGGGCTATATGAACACTGCAAATCTGTATAAGCAGGGGCTGTAACATGATTCTGCAACCGTTGATCTATTTCTTCTTCAATTAAAAGAGTAGGTGGTCTGTGCATTTCCTGAATCAAACAACTATTGCTTTCTTCCTCTTCTGCAGATTGATCATGATGCTGAATGTATTCTTCATTTGTATACAAAGGAGCAGATGAATCATCATTTGTTTCTGAATAGAGCTCATGGGAATCTACTATCATTTCTTCATTGATTTTATCTACAGCTAGCTTCTCTTGATAATAATGGCCATGGACTTGCGAAGAAAAATGATAAAATGCTTCAGACAGGTCGTCATCATTCATACTTTCCAGATCTTTATCAACACTTTCAAGGTAATGTATGAAATCCTCAAACTGACCATAGCAATTTTCCACTAAATACAAAGATGGAAAATACCCTTCATAATGCTCATAAAATGCTATGTGAAAATCTTTTAAAGAAAACAAACTACCAGGTCTCAAACCTTCATACCAATCCCTTGCTTTTCCTTCTAAAGAAGCCATGAACATATTCATAAGACAATCCTCATGAAACCTAATCTTCAGCTTGTGTATATGTATATGAAATTTGATTAAATGTAAAGCAGCATTATCACTGTTTCCATCTCTGAATTTAGGCAAGTAAATTTGCCTATCTACTTTAGGAATTTGATTCGGAAAACCAAGAATATGAGACCTGCTTAAAGGAGCATACCTTCTTGACAATAAAGTCATCTTGAAATACTGGAGCTGCAAATTCTGATTTGAAAATTGAGGAGACCAGCCTATGAAACAATGCAACACTGGATTTCTTTAATGTGGAGTCTCCATGAGACTTTTGACATATCAACTCTGATATAAGGTTACCGATCTTCCCAGTGGAGTCGCCTTCGTACTGGCATTTGATGAGTGGAGTCACCAGGTGAATGACACAACCTTTTCAGAGTCTGACTGTTGTTCACCATCAACACTTAGATCTGAAACCTGTGTCGTTTTCCCAGGGATGATAAGACAATCTTGTCCCCGGCAACGACACCAATTTGCTAACACCCAAAATGACCCCCTAGGTTGTGGGAGAGGGAAAACTGGGGTAACCACTAACCAGCTTTAGACTTAAGCTACTGACCCAGATTAGTCTGAGAAGTCTCTCTCTTTAAAGTCACAAAACACTAAAATGATCAACAATTTAACAGATAAAACTCATGTTCATCATTCTTGCTCGAGATATACAATCAAAACACATTAAGGAGGTCAGATTCCTGGTAGAACGGATTGGATTTAAAGAGTGTTGGTAAGACATTCATGGAGGGAGACCATTGGGCATTGGAGTCAATAAACAGATCTTACATAGGTGGCTAGAGGTAGGAGTTGAAAGAAATCATGGACAGAGGCAGGGTAGACACTAGCTCTTCCGTGTTAAGGTTTTTTGCAGGTGGATTGCAGGAATGGGGAAGACAACCCATCAAGCAGAGCACCTAACTTGGGTGAATTCTGCAAGACTTTAGAAGAAGATGTTTTAATGCTTGAACAATGGATTCAGAGCATACTTAGATGAATTCTGATCCATAACCCTTGTGCTCAAGCATGAAAGAAAAGACACAATGAAATGTTAAACAAGAAGACAAAACACATAAGAAATTACTTACTAAAGAGAACAATGGCACAAGAATCTTAGCCATGGAAAACTTCACATTATTCCATCTCTGCAACTTTTATTCATATCTAAAAATGGAAAACATATACAATGCAGAGCCTCTCAACTCTTGAGAGTTCCCCAAAAATGAAAATCGAACCCCTCATTCATTTAATTACATGAGAGCTCCCCCGAAATGAAAATCGAACCCCTCATTCATTTAATTACATGAAATTTTATAGCTGTCTTGAGCCCTAGGCTCGACCTACTCCTACCAGGAATCAGTTACAAGTCTGATGATACCTCATCAATCATATCTGCCACCTCTATTTACAAAACAAAATACGAGAGATAGCCTAACTTCCCTTTTACATCTAGCAGCATTTCTCACTAAATGACAATTTATTTCAAAATAAAAGACAAAAGAATTTGGTGATGTTCGTCCAGGTGGCTGCCCGCTAACTAACTTCCCTCCATCAGCTTCCAAATCTTCATTTTTGTTTATCATTCCAATGCTGGCAGCACCACTTAACCTTTAAAACATCCTTCCATCTTTCGGTGAGTTTCAGACAACGGCTTCGACTTCATAAATAATCTTGAGCCATTCTTCAATCCCTCGACAACATACCTCACTGCAACATTTTCCCCCTTAACACCTGCGCGAGAACCCCGCCAAGAATTCTGAATATTTTTTAGAGCAAGGGCAACTGCAGTAACCTTATTTATGGAATTGGCCTTTAGCCAAACCCACGCAGCATTAGAGACGGGGTTGCTAAGCAATAACCCATAATCTTCTTCTTTATGGAATAGGAAATAAGGAACATGAGGAAATGCAGCAGTAAGATAAATACTGCGCTTTAAATGAAATCCAAGCGTGCACTGTGACAATATCGCCCTCGTTGGGTTTCCTCTTTAAACCGGGCAGAAAAGGAAGTTTAATGTGTTGAAGCCCCAGAAAAACTCATCTTCGAGAATGCCTGAAGGAATCGAATAGATGGTAGCAAAGAACATAATGGTATGAACAACTACAAAATCCTTAAGCAGTGGAAGAAATAACACGGCGACCATTTTGGATAATGAGACTTATTCTTCATTTGCCTCGGTTGCATTCTGTAGATTTCTTCTTTTCCATTTCCAACACTTCGTGCATCCAACGTCTCCAGCAACGTAATACTTGCATTGCAATATATACACGCCACCCAAAAGTCTGTAACGCTTGAATACGCATATTGCAGCCAACCTATCATGAAGAGGGATGAAAAACCACCTCTGTCGATCATCTGCTACAGAGAAGTGGCTATGGCACCAAACCCTGGAAAAAACTAATGTCAAATCTGGATGGTAGAACTGGCAAACTCCTGGGCTAGACCTTTCTTGGAAATGGACGCCACATAACCACGCGTGGGATCTTCGACAGCAACATTCTCCGCCTTGACCTCTGTATTGTTACCAAGTAGTGCTTCTTGCAGAGCCTCGTGGCTACGTGAGAGCTGGGCTTATCCATTGAATGCATCTGAAAATTACCAGCAGTAGCGCCATCCTCTCAGACAATCGATCTCGTGGCATCATCTAATACTAAGAACCCTAATAACTTCTGCCTTAGCCATAGGAGAATGGCAGGAGCATCACTCCTTGGATGCAAAACGCCAAATGTGGATAGAGGGCTGGAAGTCGTGGATACAATAGCTCTGAAAAACCAATATTAGCATAAAAGATCGATATTCCTTTTTCCCATTCAGACTCCAAGGCTACAGCCGACCTGCTTCGACTGGTCAAAATGGCATTTTCACTCGGAGTTAGGGTTTGGGAGCTTTGATACTTCGGTCATATGCAAAAGAAAACTGCCAAAAATGGGACCACTTCTCTTTTTATAACCCCGTAAGCTATTTTATGTTTCCAAAGGTGGTATCGCATGACTGACTAGGATGTTTATAATACCATTCATATGGACGCGATGCCTCCTATAGCATGACACCTGTCGTAGTGGTTTCTCCCATCGCACCGGTCTTGTCTCCTATCCACCGAACACTTTTGCAATGCGATGCCAACGTGGAAAACGCTACTGCGACTTCATGCTTAGTTTCAACACCTTTTATACATTTCATTTTTGGCCTTTATCCCACATGCAATAGAAACAAACTCTCTTCATTCTTTATATACCCCTTTGCTTTCAAATTATCATCAAGTAATTAAAAGAAGAGAAGCCCTTGGTCTTTGCGTTTGGGTGATGGATGAACGTGGGGCCCCTTTCACTTGTCTCTTGGTCTCCTTGATAAGCACTCGGTGCTGGGCTCACGTTAACTTTTGCTCCATTTTTAAAGTTTGGGTCCAAACCAAAGGTAACGAAACTTAGGCTATAAAGTTCCTCCTCAGTTTAAAAAATCCTCTTGGTCCCTCAAAAAAGACTTAGTTCACAAACACGTAGAACTAATTCTTCCTTTTGCAACCATGGTATCTCACGCCCGAGGACAAATTTCTTCTTCTCGGCCAATGTTTGAAAACCTACCATGAAATAGCTCTGTTATGCATCGTCGATGCTGCCAGAGGGGTACTAATCATAAAAAATTATTGAGTGATAACAACTAGCTCCAGCCGGGGATGCTATCCTCCCTGCAAGGTAGCAAAGAGCCCCGTAGACCAAGTGCCTGATCCATTGGGCGGCTCCCAACCCTGACAACTGCAACCTGCAACCTGTAATCGACTCTTCATCTAAAAAGTGCAACTGAAAACCCGAAACTGAAATACATACTGAAATTCTCTGAACATGCTGCAAACTGAAAAACTAACATTGTACATACTGAAAAAATGCTTGCTGAGCAAACTTATTCCTCCTACCTATCTTAAATTACTGAAATGCAATTGTTGAATCAAATGACACAAAAGTGCCAATGGACCCAATCTAGTAACTGGACATTTACTCGAATCTTGCGTACACTTCCTTTGAGCAAGTAGAGAAAACAGAAAAACAACCACTCCAAACATCCACCGACAATGAGCTCATGTCCCACAAATGCAAGAAAATTCATCTTCCCCTTAGGCTGCAATAAATTACCACAAGGGTCTTCAATAGTATGAAACATTGCCATGTCTTGAAATTCAGAAAAAATACGAGTACCTCTTTCAATTTGACCTGCAAGAATACTTGGCTGCTGATCCATGAGAATGCATGGGTAAGGGTGACTTTTTGCTACCTGAATGTTGACTGTACCTCCCTCTAGTATGAGCAGCCCTGGTTCTCTCCTTGGCATGCTATCTATCTTGGATTCATACCCATCCACATTATAATCTAAAGCTTATTCAAACAACAAACACCCTGCAAGATCATTAAACATGACAACTCTATCTTCTTGATGAAAGAACAGGGTATCTAATAGTCGATTTCCCTGCGGAGGATCGTCATCACAAATGGGTTCCCTCAAAGGAACTTCCTGCATAGTACCGTTAATCTCATGATTGTCATCATTTAAACATAGATATTTATTTTCAATATTGGAAGAAAACACATTCCTATATGAACACTGCAAATCTGTATAAGCAGGGGCCGTAACATGATTCTGCAACAGTTGATCTATTTCTTCTTCAGTTAGAAGAGGAGGTGGTCTGTACATTTCCTGAATCAAATAACTATTGCTTTCTTCCTCTTTTGTAGACTGATCATGATACTGAATGTATTCTTCATTTGTATACAAAGGAGCAGATGAATCATCATTTGTTTCTGAATAGAGCTCATGGGAATCTACTATCATTTCTTCATTGATTTTATCTACAACTAGCTTCTCGTGATCATCATGGCCATGGACTTGCGAAGAAAAATGATAAAATGCTTCAGACAAGTCTTCATCATTCATACTTTCGAGATCTTCATCAACACTTTCAAGGTACTGTATGAAATCCTCAAACTGACCATAGCAATTTTCCACTAAAGACAAAGATGGAAAATACCCTTCATAATGCTCATAAAATGCTATGTGAAAATCTTTTAAAGAAAACAAACTGCCAGGTCTCAAACCTTCATACCAATCCCTTGCTTTGCCTTCTAAAGAAGCCATGAACATCTTCATAAGACAATCCTCATGAAACCTAATCTTCAGCTTGTGTATATGTATATGAAGTTTGATTAAATGTAATTAAGCAGCATTATCACTGTTTCCATCTCTGAATTTAGGCAAGTACATTTGCCAATCTACTTTAGGAATTTGATTTGGAAAACCAGGAATATGAGACCTGCTTAAAGGAACATACCTTCTTTTCAATGAAGTCTTCTTGAAATACTAGAGCTGTAAATTCTGATTTGAAAATTGAGGAGAGCAGCCTGTGAAACAATGCAACACTGGATTTCATTAATGTGGAGTTGCCATGAGACTTTTGACATCTCAACTCTGATATAAGGTTACCGATCTTCCCAGTGGAGTCACTTTCGTACTGGAATTTGATGAGTGGAGTCGCCAGGTGAAAGATACAACCTTTTCAGAGTTTAACTGTTGTTCACCATCAACACTCAGATATGAAACCTTTGTCGTTCTCCTAGGGACGATAATACAATCTTGTCCCCGACAACGACACTAATTTGTTAACACCCAAAATGACCCCCTAGGTTGTGGGAGAGGGAAAACTGGGGTAACCACTAACCAGCTTTAGACTTAAGCTACTGACCGAGCTTAGTCTGAGAGGGCTCTCTCTTTAAAGTCACGGAAAACTAAAATGATCAACAATTTAACAGATAAAACTTATGTTCATCATTCTTGCTCGAGATATATAATCAAAACACATTAAGGAGGTCAGATTCCTGGTAGAACGGATTGGATTTAAAGAGTGTTGGTAAGACATTCATGGAGGGAGACCATTGGGAAATGGAGCCAATAAACAGATCTGAATTAGGTGGCTAGAGGTAGGAGTTGAAAGAAATCATGGACAGAGGCAAGGTAGACACTAGCTCTTCCGTGTTAAGGTTTTTTGCAGGTGGATTGGAGGAATGGGGAAGACAACCCATCAAGCAAAGCACCTAACTTGGGTGAATTCTGCAAGACTTTAGAAGAAGATGTTTGAATGCTTGAACAATGTATTCATAGCATACTTAGATGAATTCTGATCCATAACCCTTGTGCTCAAGCATGAAAGCAAAGACACAATGAAATGTTAAACAAGAAGACAAAACACATAAGAAATTACTTACTAAAGAAAGCAATGGCACAAGAATCTCAGCCATGGAAAACTTCAATTATTCCATCTCTGCAACTTTTATTCATATCTGAAAATGGAAAACATATACAATGCAGAGCCTCTCAACTCTTGAGAGTTCCCTCAAAATGAAAACCCAACCCCTCATTCATTTAATTACATGAAATTTTATAGCTGTCTTGAGCCCTAGGCTCGACCTACTCCTACCAGGAATCAGTTACAAGTCTGATGACACCTCATCAATCATATCTGCCACCTCTATTTACAAAATAGAATACAAGAGATAGGCCTAACTTCCCTTTTACATCTGGCAGCATTTCTCACTAAATGACAATTTATTTGAAAATAAAAGACAAAATAATTTTGTGATGTTCGTCTAGGTGGCTGCCCGCTAACTGACTGCCCTCCATCAACTTGCAAATCTTCATTTTTGTTTATCATTCAAATGTTGGCAGCACCACTTAACCTTTAAAACATCCTTCCATCTTTCGGTGTGTTTCAGACAACGGCTTCGACTTCATAAATAATCTTGAGCCATTCTTCAATCCCTCACTGCAACATTTGCCTCCTTAACACCTACGCTAGAACCCCTCCAAGAATTCAGAATAGTTTTGAGAGCAAGGGCAACTGCAATAACCTTATTTATGGAATTGACCTTTAGCCAAACCCACGCAGCATTAGAGACGGGGTTGCTAAGCAATAACCCATAATCATCTTCTTTATGGAATAGGAAATAAGGAACATGAGGAAACGCAGCAGTAAGATAAATACTGCGCTTTAAATAAAATCCAAGCGTGCACTGTGACAATATTGCCCTCGTTGGGTTTCCTCTTTAAACCGGGCAGAAAAGGAAGTTGAATGTGTTGAAGCCCCAGAAAAACTCATCTTTGAGAATGCCTGAAGGAATCGAATAGATGGTAGCAAAGAACATAACGGTATGAACAACTGCAAAAGCCTTAAGCAGTGGAAGAAATAACATGGCGACCATTTTGGATAATGAGACTTATTCTTCATTTTCCTCGGTTGCATTCTGTAGATTTCTTCTTTTCCATTTCCAACTCTTTGTGCAGCCAACGCCTCCGGCAATGTAATACTTGCATTGAAATATATACATGCCACCCAAAATTATGTAACGCTTCAATACGCACAATGCGGCCAGCCTATCATGAAGAGGGACGAAAAACCACCTCTATCTATCATCTGCTACACGGAAGTGGCTATGGCACCAAACCCTGAAAAAACGAATGTCAAATCTGGGTGGTAGAAATGGAAAACTCCTGGGCTAGACCTTTCTTGGAAACGAACGCCACATAACCATGCGTGGGATCTTCGACAGCAACATTCTCCGCCTTGACCTCTGTATTGTTACCAGGTAGTGCTTCTTGCAGATCCTTGTGGCTACGTGAGAGCTGGGCTTATCCATTGAATGCATCTGAAACTTACCAGCAGTAGCACCATCCTCTCAGACAATCGATCTCGTGGCATCATCTAATACTAAGAACCCTAATAAATTCTTCCTTAGCCATAGGAGAATGGCAGGAGCATCACTCCTTGGATGCAAAATGCCAAATGTGGATAGAGGGTTGGAAGTCGTGGATACAATAGCTCTGAAAAACCAATATTAGCAGAAAAGATCGATATTCCTTTTGCCCATTCAGACTCCAAGGCTACAGTCGACCTGCTTCGACTGGTCAAAATTGCCTTTTCACTCAGAGTTAGGGTTTGGGAGCTTTGATACTTCGGTCATATGCAAAAGAAAACCGCCAAAAATGGGACCACTTCTCTTTTTATAACCCTGTAAGCTGTTTTATGTTGCCAAAGGTGGTATCGCATGGCCCACTAGGATGTTTATAATACCATTCATACGCACGCGATGCCTCCTATAGCATGACACCTGTAGTAGTGGTTTCTGCCATCGCACTGGCCTTGTCTTCTATCCACCGAGCACTTTTGCAATGCGATGTCAATGTGGAAAACGCTGCTGCGAGTTCATGCTTAGTTTCAACACCTTTTATACATTTCATTTTTGGCCTTTATGCCAGATGCAATAGAAACAAACTCTCTTCATTCTTTATATACCCCTTTGCTTTCAATATATCATCAAGTAATAACAAGTGGAGAAGCCCTTGGTCTTGGCATTTGGGTGATGGATGATACGTGGGGCCCCTTTCACTTGTCTCTTGGTTTCCTTGATAAGCCCTCGGTGTTGGGCTCGCATTAACTTTTGCTCCATTTTTAAAGTTTGGGTCCAAACCAAAGGTAATGAAACTTAGGCTATAAAGTTAATGCTCCTCCTCATTTGAATTAGGTTGAAAAAATTCTCTAGGTCCCTCAAAAAAGACTTAGTTCACAAACACCTAGAACCAATTCTTCCTTTTGCAACCATGGTATTTTATGCCCGAGGACAAATTTATTCTTCTCGGCCAATGTTTGAAAACCTACCATGAAATAGCTCCATTATGCATCGTCGATGCTGCCAGAGGGGTACTAATCACAAAAATTTATTGAGTGCTAACAATATCATCATCGGGTCAATTTAGAAGTGCATGGGGTAAGTATTGAAGTTCCTCGAGGGAATTTTGAAGTGCTTGGGGAAAATATTGAAGTGCACTGGGAGTTTTTATCATCCTTGGGATAATTTAGAAAGAAAATATTGAAGTGCTTAGGAAATTTTATCATCTTTGGGAGAATTTTGAAGTGCCCGGGGCAAGTATTGATGTGTCTGGGGCATTTTTCTCATCACTGGGTGAATTTAGAAGTGCATGGGGCGTAATTCTCATTACTAGGTAAATTTAGAAGTGCATGGGGTTGTTATTTATCAATTTATGGATGCTTTTATGGTGTTGGGACATTTTAAAACAATGATGGGTGAAGTTATCACTTGTCGATGAAAATTTGCGTGGATTGAGCCATTTTAAGTATTCATTGACAAATATGCAACTCTCCTACCATTCGACCCCAAAGAGAAGAAATTTTGGTGAGAATATTGGTTGGAAGCTTGGAATTGGTCCAATAACTATCTCTTTATATAAAGGAAGTGGCCCGCTACTAGGATATTCACTTAATTCTATCAATTTGCTGGCATGTTAAGATTCATGACCCCACATGTCCACTAGACCATTAAGGGATGAGATAACAAGTAGAGTCCCTACTTGCCCTGAATCTAGTTAGTGCAATTGTGTTTCGTCGACACCTTCTAGTTGTGAGTGATCAAATACTGCTTGTGAAATGTATAAATAAATCCATCCTCTCCTCATTCAGACACTTGTTCATTCAAGAGTCTAGGAGTCGAGAGAGTCCATAGTTCAAATCCGGTGTATGTTATTCTATTGCACTACCTTAGTAATATACATAATCAAAAGCTTGAGTCTTATTGGAAAAGGATTCACCAAATTTTTACTATATTTTATAAATTAGTGAAAGATTCGCCACGTTTTTACAATTTTTTATAATTAAGTGAAATATTCGCCAAGATTTTACAATATCTTATAATTTAGTGAAAGATTCGCCAAAGAAATTATATATACATATTATATTATTGATAAAATTGCCTTCAAGTTTTCCTATATATCGGGGAGATTTGCCCATTTTTTATACATATAAATTTTGGGGGGGTTCTTAAAATCATCCCTGGTTTGGATCCAGATAACGAAAAAGGAAAAAGTAAGCTCAAACCAATTTTCATGTTTTTAACTAGAGCACAGAAAGGAGAAAAGTAAGCTCGACACCTCTTAGTATTTTTAACGAGCTCGAAGAAAGGTTGGAAGAATGATTATGGTATCTCCATTTTTTAACAAGCTTGCAATAGAAAATGAACTATGCTCGAGATGATGGTTTCATTTAACGAGCTTGAAGTTGAAAATAAACTATGCTCGGAATGGGGTCCATTGATGGGTTACTTCCCAACATGATGTCCGGAGGTTGGAAATTCCCCCCCCCCCCATCATTATGAGAGTAAGATATCCAGAGGTTGGAGACATGCCCCCAAAGCTTCGTTTCGTCTGTCTACTCTTCTTCTTCGCCCAATTAAATTCTTGGATACTAATAGGAAAAGGTTCACCAAAGGGATAGAAAGCATGAGGATCAAGTGACACAAGCAGATGAAATGAAGGTTCAAGTCCTAAATCTGGTGGGAGACTCGACTCAATGGGAGAGCAATCTGTTTCATTTTTTAACGAGATTGACACAAAAATGGAACTATGATCATAATCATCTGTTTCATTTTTTAACGAGCTTGACAAAGAAATAAAATTATTCTCGTGATGGCCTGCTTCATTTTTTAACGAGCTTGACACAAAAAGGGAACTATGCTCATGAGGATGTTTTCATTTTTACACAAGATTGAAACTGAAATTAAAGTATGCTTGTAGAGACCTGTTTCATTTTTACACAAGCTTGAAACAGAAAATAACTATGCTTGAAGTAGCCCATTTCATTTTTTAACGAGCTTAAAAAAGAATAAAAATATGCTCGAAGTTGGTTCCTACCCAGCATGATGTCCAAAGGTTGGTAGTTTTCCCTCATCATAAAAAGTTAGTGGTATCGACTCCAACATGATGTCCATAGGCTGGAAACATGCCCCTCTAAGCTTCTTCCATGGTGGGAAGAAGTTATCGGTTCGCTAACGGCTCAACTCCGGCGTGATGTCCAGGGCCGAGAGACACGACTGATAATGGGGGAGGAACCACTAAGACATGCGAAACTTTCAGGGAAGTCTAGTGGCTGACAGTCATACAATGATTAGGTGTAACAAAGGAAAGCTGAGAAATGGTCATTATGTTTCCATGATGAGGAAAATACATTACTCGAAAGAGTGTGGACACTACAAATTTCATGGCATAGACATAATCTCGCCCAAGAAGAAGATTAAAATATAAGGGACCTTGGACTACCATAATATCAATGCAAACAGTTTTCCCTCCTAAGTTAATAGGTAACTAAGGAAGGATCCCTAAATTTCCAGTAGGTATTTTATTAAAATCCAATATCTGATCAGCGGCTGGCACAAGCTGAGGAGATATTATAGCTTGCCAAGCAGTTGAGGATAAAATAATAATAGAAGCTCCTTCATCAACAATACTACGAACTACGTTACTATTGGTAACTTCCATAGATATCTGGAAAGAAACACCCAAGGGAAGACAATATTCTATTAGATTATTCTAATCAAAGGAAATGACCTCAATACTTGAGGGGGTTCCGTCGAAATGGTTAAAATTCCCCCTTGTCCAGAATAATCTGAACTGATAAAGAAAACATCAATGGTTTTCGATTCACTCTCAAATGGAAGAGTAGTATGAGATGAATATTGTGTCATGGTGACTAGTTCAGTCTCATCATTCTCCAATGAAAGAGTGGGATCGAGTGGAGATGACGTCAAATCAACTACTTCAACTTCACTCTTGAAAGGAAAATCGAGATGAAGTGCTTGTTCTCCACTTTTTGAGGAAAGAGTGTGATCAACCGAGGATTAGCAAAGTCAACTACTTTGGATTCATTCTTCAAGGGAAGAGTAAGATTGACCAATGATGTAACTGGATCGACTACTTTATCAACCAATGAAGGGTCAAAGGATAACTTACGATATCCAGTTGGAAGGTGATTCTGGGATACAGTAACGTCTTCCAAAAATTGTGAAGCTTCATCCATGCGAGGACAAAGGTAAGTAAGGTGCATGTCCTTGCATAACAAACAAGGATTCTTGACTTTACCTTTCTGACCATTAACCATAGAGTCATTGGTCGATGGGGTATCATCAATATAATATCCATAGGTTGATGATATAGGTTGTTTGGAGGCTTTAGACCACTCTTCTAATACTTTGGAAAGACCAGGACAATCCTTAAGAAGGTGATCACCCCTGCAAATCCTGTAAGGGAACTTGGGTTTTCGATGTGTTATACTAGAAAGAGAATCATTAGGAGTAGTCGATTGATGCTTGGTCTCTTTCTTATTCTTCTTCTTCTTAATCTTCATTTTCATCTTATTCTTATCCTCCTGATTACTAGCATCACTGCTTTTATCAGGCAAGGAAGAAGAAATGGAAGAAGAGACATTTGACAAAGAAGGAAAAGGATCAATTTGGGATTGATGCTCTCGTGATGGAGAGTTAACATTTGAAGCATTAAGCGGATTCGGGTCACCGAATTGGAGAATAACCATATTGGTAATCCTATAGACAATCCGGGAAGATTGAAAGTAGAAATAAAGGGAGGACCAATATCTCCAAATGGAGGAAAAACAAAAGGAACCCCTTGAAAATGGGTCTCTTGATTAGTAGTCCCAGAAGAGGTTTCCATATCTAAACTAGAAGAAAAAAGAGGCACATAGGACAAAAATAAAGCTAAAAAAACTTTGTTGTAACCGATGCCATAGCAAGCGAGTAATTACAAAGAGGCCAGAAATCCAACGAGTAGCACTAAAACCCAAAAGGCCCTCTACAAGGTAATACAGCAAGCAACCTCCTATCTCAGATCCAGATACCTCAACAAACTGTATCCTCCGCAAGGTGATGAAATCCAAGTTGGACAAAACGAAATGAGAGACCATTATAGACGAAGGGATATCCATCTACCGAAAGGGAACCCGGGTAAAAGATCCCTATAAGAATGGTCACTAGGATACATTGTTCATGACACATCTGGGAAGGTTTTCCGGAGCTTCTGCCTTTTGGCCCTTGTACTACCAGTATGGAGGCCAAAAAATACAAGGAAGACAATGGATTGATGTCATTAGGCGCTAAGTGGAGTGCGATATTCCACAAAGTCCGTTCGGAACCAGTCCTCGTTGCTTACCCTTGTGTAATGGGAGCCCCCCAACAAGTTGGTTTATAACCGTGCCAACAAATACTAGAGGATTTTAGCACCCTAAGAGAAAAAAAATATGTTTCAGATGTAAAACAATAGGGGGGAATTATTTGGATTCCTATCCCCAATGCCCTACCTAACCACACTGTTATTTTATTTCCTCAAATGAGGTTAATGTGTGTTTAGTTAGGGTATTTAATTTTAGAGGTTGTTGTTTTACTCAAGGGGAGCAGAACTACAACTCAATGGTGTGTAGACTTGACGCAAACCATGCAAATTGGATAAATTATGCAAGTCTTTTTCTTTGAATGAACTTCTAGCTAAGTAAGGAAGAGTTCTTTTCATTCCCAAATGCAAAAACACAAATGAAAATTTAGCTTTTTAATGAATGATAACCAATCATGTAAAACCATATCTAAACTACCCTAAAGTGACAAAAATAGATCTTTCTATCAATAACAAATGCAAGAATTCTCATTCATTTCCTATATTTTTACACTTCAAAAAGACACATCTAAGCTATGGGAAAGAAATATTTCGTAAATGTTTCCAATCAAATGCAATGCAAAGAAAAACATTCAATATATTTTTGTAACTCAAATGCAAAAGAACATGAAACAATATTTTCTTCTTCTTATGAATGTAAGACCAAGAATGCCAAATGATCAAACTGAGGTAAGAAGAATATTTATGTTTTTCAAGCTTGTAAATCTAGCAAAAGAGAGACAAAAATGAAGCTTCTCTTTGAAAAAAAATGGAAACAAAGAATCGATATACTCCAATATCCAATAAATAGATAAAGATGCAAAGGAAATGAAGCGCAAAAACTAAGAAAGATGACTTAGAGATACAAGGATGTCCCAATTTTTTCCAACCCAATCAAATCAATCCAAATGACACAAATATCCCAAAAGGTTGAAAAAACCTTAATATAGGCCAAAGGGACTGTAGGATACACGATCCTTGGGAGGATTTTCAAATTTCATGTTTATTTTAATCAAATATAGTGCAGAAGATTCCTAAAAATGCAAACAAACACACACTCAAACTGTGGATGCAAGAGAACCTATAGCTCCCAAGAGATAGCAAGAGGTAAGGAAAATAACCTTGAACCAAAAAACCAAGGTAGACCCTAGAAAAAAGCTTCCAAAAACACAAAACAGAGGATTTTCGCCCCTGTACAGGCCAACACAGAGCGAAATAATGAGATTTTCTCGTCCTGGAACACCGTGGGGTAGCGAAAATTTGGAAATTTTCGCATCTTAGGATACCGTGGGGGCACAGAAATATGGAATTTTCACTTTGCAAGATGTTTTGGGGAAGCGGAAATTTTCATGTAGGTGTAAAAACAAAATTAATGCCTAGATCCGAGTAGGGATGAAGTGTTGGGTTCAAGATAGTTCTAAATTATGACTAAAGGGGATCTAAGGTGATGGTAAACAACACTTATAATAGGATTTGATGATCCAAACAAGCAATCAAAGGTGAAACTAGGGAAAAGGTCCCCAACAGAGTAACCAATTTCTGTTGTAGAAATTTCTTCCTACGGATAAAAAGAAGTCCTCTTGGGATCAATTAGGTCCCTAGAAACCTACCCAATATAGAAACAAAACAAATGGTGATCTAATATCCTATATCAATCATTTACATGAAGTTTTAACATGGAATGAAAGGGAAAGAGATAGGTCTTACCTCCAACCTGTAGGTTGTCTTAGCTCCAGCTCTAAGCTTGATCTTCAAGGCTCGAACATGTTAAACAAGACAAAGGACCAAAACTTCCAAGCAAGTAGATTTATTAATATATATCTAATCTACAACATATCATGAATCAATATAACAAGAGGAAAGACATGGGAGAATAGGCCAAGTTATCATTAAGAAATCCAAAGAATTTGATTACAATGTTATACCTTGATTTCCAAGATGATAGCAACTCCTTCCAAACTCTCCAACATCACACTTGAAATGCTTATGGCATCAGAATGGCCTCCTTTCTGAGTGTTTCCCAATCATAGGATCATAGGTTTGGTGCTTCCAAGAACGCTCCTCCCTCTCGTTCATGGATGGTCCTCTTCTTATAGGATTTGAGAGGCCAAACACTAAGAAGATATTATGGATCTAAGTGAGGAATATGTGGATCAAGGATCTAAATCATGCCAAGGATGGAATGTGATATGGGATTCGAAGGGGGACCTCATCCCATGAAAATCTCCTCGAGATCCAAGATCCAAATTTTAAGGAAAATGGCTATTCGTGTATTTTTGCACCCCCATAACTGAGCAAAGCGTGAAAATGTTGTAATTTACACACCCCCATAGGCATGCAGAACACAAAAATAAGGAGATTTTGTGCCTTGCACCACTAGCTGGGCGCGGAAATATCTCTAGGAGGCCAATAAGTGGGTTAGGTCAAGTGGTTTTCGACCCCTAAGTTGTTGGATTTGTTTCCAAGTGTGACTAGGGAAGGGACCAACATGATGGAAAAGGGTCCTAACATCCCTAGGAGGCACAAAAATCATGTTTCTCATTGTGATATGACATGAAGAATATCAATGGTACACAGTGTGACAATTTGAGGTGTAGCAGGAGCATAAAAGGAATCATCTCATTGATCATTGTGGTGGAGTGTAGAAACTATTGAGCAAGAGAAATACCTAGCTTGAATAATATCCAATTGAGAAGCACCATAGACCGTCTCCACCAATGTTTTTCTTACAATTGAGTAGTATTAAAGGCAATTTATCTCATTGATCATTGTGGTGGAGTATAACACAATTGAGCAAGACAAAAACTAAGCTTGGAGAATCTCCAATTAAAGAGCACCATAGATCATTGATCATTGTGGTCATGGGAAATCTACGTAATTGAAAAATAAAATCCGCAAAAAGAAGATACCTGAAGATATCATTGAATAAATTAGAGAAAAGAGAAGAAACGACATGACTAATTGAATACATTATGTGTACACTCAACCAATTACGGTTGTAGAGGATGTCATGATTCTTCCAACCAATCCACAACAAGAAAGACAACCAGAGCATTCAATTGAGGGGCCTTCGATTTCCACAACAGTTGAAGAACAAACATCCCATGGCCTTGATCAAGGAGTAACACATATTGCACAACAAGGCCACCTGAAACAATGGACGATTTGGTAGGTTGTGGTTATACAAGTAAAAAAGTTAGAGAGGCATTGCATGGTGAATATATGCTTGAAGAAGACAATGTCATTGATACCATCCAAGAGGATGTCCTATTTCCATCATCCAGCTTCCAGCAAGAGAAAGAAGGACACAAAGATACCGTTGAAACGCCAAATTGACCAGGTGTTGAAGCTCCAACCTCCCTACCTTCATTAGCAAGTTCACGACGAAAAACTCCAAAGCGCATACAAATTGATGAAATTATCATAGGTTCGCTTGAAGATACACTATCTAAACGCATTATTGCATATCAAACTGAACAAATACTTGTTAACTATTTTGATTCTAAATGTGATGGAGATAAATGTAAATTATTTTTATCATTATTAAAATCTAGGAGTATGACTATTGTTAGGATAAAGTTAAATGTAAAGATGGTAAAAAGTTATGAACCAACTTCTCATATTGTTAAAAGTTCAGTAGATGCATTTGGTACAATTGGAAATAAATCTTGTCAAAGGATTGCAATGCAGCTCGCCGTGTGTTGTCACAATCAATCGTGAAAAAAAGCACTAGGTCACTTTGTCTTCTTAATCCTACATCCAAACTTATTAATTTGAATTTCAAAGCACTCCATAGGTATTGTGTTAGAAGGGAGCAATTTGGAATTGGTGAAATAGATGTATGGGCCTTCATTGGCAGGTTGCCATGCTCTGATATCAAGATGAATGACGTGGTAAAGGGACTAGTTCAATATTTTTGGCATGACAACACTAGACCTTCTTCCAACCAAAAAGATGTACTAAAATTGAGAACAGTTTCAGGGGATCATGAACCCCACATTAAACATTTTCTTGACATGACACAAACAGAACTATATAAGAGATTTAGGCATAAACATAATGAACTTATATTGGGCCAAAGATCCTTTGAGAAATGAAAACCATGGTATGTTAAAATAAACACAACTCATAGCACATAATATTGTCTATACCACATTAAGTGCGGTTATTATTATGAAATACACACACACACACACACACACATTGTGTGTATTTCACAACACTCTTGTGTAGAAATGCTCAACTACATTTCCTCCAATGTCATCTAGAGACTTTATTCATAGCATATTCTGCAGTAGACCAGAAGGTTCCACATTTTATCAAAAATCTTGTGTAGATGGGACATGCCAAGTGTGCGGTGGAATGGAATTATTGTAAAAATGCATAGATGTGACCGATGGGAATGAAATTGGGAGGAAGGAGGTGAACTTGCAATCATTCAAATATGTCACATATGATATTGATGGAGGGAATGAAACAAAAAAAAATACAATGGTCACTTCTCAGGTTAGTAATGAGTTCTTGAATACTATTTTTTTCTTTGGATTACAATTTCATATGTAACAATCTACTGATATATGTCTTTATTGTTGATCTACCAAGTATGGGTTTGCGACTTCATGGAGGGATTCTTTGAAAAGACACAACAATATGTAAAGCATGTACATGTGGCTAGTTGGCAAGAATAGTAGTTTAGAATGCACATTTTTACAAGTTAATTGAGGTTTTAATTTGTTTTTGGCATACAAATGTTTGGATTTATGGTTTAAATTTATTTTAGGGCATACAAATTTAAAAATTTATGGATTCAATTGATTTTAGGGCATAAAAAAACAAAAAATATAGAAATTAGAAGGGTAGAATTTGGTTTAAATACCCAAGGTTGAATAAATTGGTGCCCAAGGCGGAATTTTTGGGCCCTATACTTCAAAATGTGTTCACCACTACTTGTTTCGTCGTGGTCACTGTAATGGAGGAAATGATGGGCTCGGCCTGTTTCAGGCATAAAACATGTTTTAAAAAAAGCGTACATGTTTATCATATCATAAAGCATACACACTTATTATCTCAAAATGCATACACGTTTTATAAATACATAACGAATACGTGTTCTGTTTAACTATCCTATTTGGCCTTCAATGTGGCAGGCTCGGGACTAGGTTTGGCAGGGTCAGGATTGCTTGGGATCAATTATATTTTATGGAACTTGATTGGGTTTCTTGAATCTACCATTGCATCTAAAAGGTCCCTCAAATTTTTGTCACTCACCCATACATGATCCCCGACATTGAACTCTTTCAGAGTTCTCTTAAGATATGCATAACTTTTTGTCGATCTCAAACAACTTTTAAATTCTATTGTGCTTGTTTAACATTTTGTTCCATCTCCTTCAATGTATCAGGTCCTAGAACAATCTTATCAATAGGGTTTTCCTATGATACAGAAGTGTGGAATTTTTGACCATATAACACTTGAAATGGACTCACTTAAGAGATGCTTGATATCCATTGTTATAAGCAAAATCAACTAAGTGTAAATAATCTTCCCATTTATTTTCCTTGTCCATCACATACATATGTAACATATCTTCGAGAATTTGATTAGTCCTTTCAATTTGTCCATATGTCTGAGGATGGTAAGCAGTAATAAAATTTAACTAAGTGTCTAAACCTTTAAATAAATATTTCTAGAAGTTACCTGTAAACTTTGCATCCATGTCATATATTACAATTCTAGGAATACCATGCAAATGAAAAATATCTTTCATAAAGATATCTGGTATATTTATTGCTTTAAAAGTAGACTTTATTGGTATAATATGTGCAGTTTTACTCAATTTATCAACAATCACCATAATTGAATCATGTTGTTTAGCAGTTCTAGGAAACCCAGTTATAAAATCCATGCTTGTCACTTCCCATTTCCATTCTGGAATGGGTAAAGGTTGAAGTAAACTGGCTGGATGTTGATGTAACATACCCCTTTACTGAAAACATTTTTATGTTTGAAGAAGACATTATCTTAACTTTTATTGTAAAGTTTTATATTTGGACAAGTGTCCAAGGATGACTGTAATTGCACAATATTATTATTTAAATAAATAAAATAGGAGACACTCACCCAAGGAGAGTTGTTGAAAGAGTGTTTACTAACCCACTAGGTGGAATGGAATCTGGGTTAGAGGGAAATGGACAAGTGGCAGCATCATGAGGCAAGTAACTAGCTGTTGGTATTGGACAACTCCCTTGAATTGTGGTCATAGTGCCCTGAAAGATGGGACTGGAGCTTGAGGCTCATTTATTGAAAACTGACCATTAAAGACCTAGGAAATATTTTTAAGAGCCATCGAATTTTGGACTGAGGTTCATCACTTTTCCTGACGAGGAAAGTTACCTTGTGGTTCTGTTGTATGCACACAAGAGATTCGATGAGGGGAAGTCTAGGTTTTTTATCATGGTGCAAGTCTGCCTTGTTTTACTGCTGAGTGCATAGATTGAGGTTTTGACAAGTCTCTATCGATTGCTGGTTATACAATTTAAGTGCCTTGCTTCTACACAGAGTCTTCTACCTAGTGGTTCAGTAAACAGGCTTGGGGGTCCAAAGGAGGCAAGTAGATTGGTTGCTTCTTCTAGAAAAGGTTGGGAGGAATAAGCCTCCTTGGGTGTTTGTCCACCCTATCTACAGTTACAGGTTCTACTTATTATTTCAACCTCTAAGTAGTTAAATTATTTTATGCAATTGTTGATTTAGCATTCATAGTTATCATCATACAGAAGTAATTGTTTTAAATTCTGATCTAGTTATGTTTCTGCATAATGTTGATTAAATATATGAAATGATTAAATAAATAACGTCCTTGTATTTTTCCACATACAGTTTTCTTGTATCGTACTCTAGTACAGGGAAGGGAAGATAAAAAGAAAAAATAGATAGATGATTTGCATTGAATGAATAGACTACTCTATCATGCCTTTTTCTTAAAGATTTCCATTTTCTATTATGTTTTTCTTTTAAATTTTCCTAATTGCTATATTCTCAAAATTTATTTATTTCATGTCAAATCTTAGAAAATGGAACTGCAGTCTTATCAAATAAACATTATCATATTTCTATAGAATTAGAAACAATCATCATACTTTTTGCACAGAACTTAGGGTTTTCTTTGAAGGTCAACTATACTTTTCAAGTAGATCAACACTACCTACCCTATTCTGTTCTTTTCAAAAATCATAGTATGCAAGCTCTATCATAGACAGTTATCATTACATTTTTATGTAATTGTAAATAGATGAAAACCAATCATAGAATTACCCATAATATCCAGATACCGTAGTATCTCTGCCTTTGCGGCAATTAATTAATTCAGGGTTTAATATTTCCACATTTTCTAAACTATGCAATAGTTTTCTTTTATTATAGTTTCTTACTAAATATCCATTCGAAATTTATATAAAATATTTCTATCTACTTCTGAAGTATAGTACTGTAATCTCAAACATTACCAACATTATTAAAGAAATTCACTTATGCAAACAAATATACATGGGACAAATGATCTACATTGGTAAAACCCTAGCTTCTTCATCATAACATTTAGAATTTCTACAACACTTATCAAACCAAATAATTTATCTAAAACAAAGTTTGACTTTTTTGAAAAACATTTTCTTATATAACAAAATTCAGGTTCGAAACTCTTGGAAGAACCAAAATAATCTTAGGTTTCAGACAGGCCCATATCAACCCTATGGCCAAACCCATACATTCGAAATCTTAACTCAGATATTACCAGATTTCAAATAAGATTAAGGATACATGCTCAACATCATAAAATATAGTCACGAAAACAATTATCCTATACAATGCTTAAACTAAAACAAAGGAATATCTCAGCATCGACATCAAACAGTGGTATTACTTTCCCATTATAACCATTATCTGCAACAAAAACATATAGATACACGAAACTAGGTTACTGTTTTCAAGTTCGACCTCTCAAAATTTCCAAAGTCACCTTCTGAACCGAATAGGTTAGGGTTTCAAGGTTTCAAAACAAAACAATGAGTTTTGGCTCTTGGCTAGTGGCGATACATTAGATCTTATAACTACGCATTGAAACATTTTAAAACAAGACTTTAGCCTTAGACTCCAAGCAAGTTACAATACCATACATATTTTTATCTACGCATTAAATTATAAGAACATAGGACCTAGAGCATTGCTCACAGCCTAACAAAAACACATTAAAATAATAGAAACAGAACCTTCTCATCTCATTAAACGACTGAGGGTTTAAACCTCTCAAAAGATGTTACATTCAACAAGAAATTCTACAGCGAAAAACTGCTAGTGCTAACATCAAAATAGGCCGAAGATCTCATCATCTTTCCATTCATCTTTTGAACACAAACAGTATCACGAAGCCAAATTTCTCAAAACCCCAGCCTATCATATAAACCAAAACAATGGCCAACAAATTTTCCAAGAGTAACCTACAGGGGTTAAACCACCGAGGCTTACCGGTTGGTTGAGCATTACCGCTTGGTAACTTCAAGATTTTCAACCTGCAACTTAAAGTACCTACCATCCAAACATTGGAGGATTAAAATATGCACTAGGAAGCTTTGGAAAACAAATCACATATAACGATAGCATGATAAGTTTAGAGTCTTACCTTTAAAATATTTCTTTTGGAGTAGAAACGCTATAGCCAATGAAGAAACCAAAGCCATCATCTCACTAACAGATGCAGCAAAGAATGGATACCATTCTAAGAAACCACTATTTACATGCAAGGGAAACCAACCTCTGGTCCAATCTACTCACAAAGCTATCATAAACCCTGAAAGTTATTTCAACTACCAACGATTGCAACAAGCCAATACATTTAAAATCTTGGCTCTGAGAGATTAGTTACAGTCACCGGTCCTGTCATCAAAACCTGGAAGAGGTGATACGAAAACCTGCTAACAAACCCTAAGATCACGCAGGCCGATCGGCCTCTCCACCAAGTGAATCTCTAACACAATCAATGCCAAAGGAAACAACATCTAAGAGACTCAATGGAGGATTAGGGTTAAGTGCCAAATCCCGAGAGCATCATAAGATCAACGGTAGAGATCCTACATCATAGCACATCGTATTTCCAAGCAACCACTACATTTATGATCACATTAATAACCATTGCCACCGTGGAGACTAGCTCAGTTAACCCCCAAGATAAACCATGTACAACTCGACCATGTTGACTGTATTCTCATGATGCCTTCACGTGTTAAACACCACGATAGCAGCCACCGAGATATTCCACCGAGCTAGTAGATAGGAGTGTTTAATGCCAAGGTTGGATTACGAATGCCTCTAGCACATATCCACTACATCATTAATACCCTGTCCTTATCATACGTTGGCACATTGATTACGTTTACAACCCTGTCATATTATATATATCAATGTAAGTCATAGTTTACATTATGATATTGAATCAACTAGGTATCGATCACACATTCGAAAAGTTTCACATTGATGCTCGCATATTCATGTTGTTTTATATTTGAACCAAGGCATAAACTTCACACATATAGGAATTCCATATAGTTTATATGCAATAGGAACTATATGATAATTTGTATATAGTTTATACACTATAAGAATTACATGGAATATGCATATAGTTTACACACTATAGGAATTACATAGGATTTGCATATAGTTCATAATATAGGAAATACATGACAATTGCATATAGGAAACTGCATGGCAAGTTGCATATTATAGTAATGAATAGTATTTTTGCATTTAGCTTATGTTTTCACAAAGGCACATGATATTAATTCATAGAGCTTACTAAGGAACCCACGAATTAAATAATTCTATCACTATACAAATAGCATAGAAGAGAGGTTACATATAGTAATATGATGTTTTCCTTGATCAAAATAATATTGAACAAATAACCTAAGCATTACATTGTTTAAATATAATGACATCTGCATGGAAGTGGTTAAAATATATGTTTTGAAACTACAAGTCAGCTTCCTTAACTGGTTTTCAGAAGAAGGTGCTTCTAGTTTTTTGTAGTTAATTACAAAAGTAGATCTTCAAAGTATGATTAAATTAAAACCAACTAGGATGACATTTTCATGAATTTCACTAAAGTACCTGACTTGACGAAGGGAAGTAAATCCTTTCTATAGTTTATAACACAAGACGGAAAGCAGAACATTACTATAGGACACCTTGAATTTATCGCTCTTACTTGTATTCTGCAAACATCAAGGTTCCAATGCTTTAGCTACAAAGCTAAGTAAGCCTCAAGGTACCCCGTAGGACCCCTTTCATCATCATCAAAAAACAAACTGTCAGCACTTTTAAAGAAAACTGTATTGCAAGTAAATATAAATACATCACATAGTTCCATAGATCAGCATAAGCAAGTATGGTCGTAATATGTTTCCAAACATTATGAAGTGTTATTATCAGATTGACATTTATTCTACTTCCACACATTAACTTTAAGTTGTAAATGCCTTACTTGAAAAATTTTAAATTTTTATGAATTTTCGGGATGTTACATGTCGTATCAGAGCGCGAGTTCAAACTCTAGGCTTGAAATAGGCTCACGCGCGCAAAATAGAAAAATGAGAAAATAAAACTTAGTTACTGACTTTTATTTAATTTTGTTTATGTATAGAACAACTTGATATTTGATTTGCAGGTATAGATATACCGGAGGAATCAACAGAGGACAGATCTCCTCATAATGAGCATAATAACAACGCATATAATAATGGTAATGAAAGAATTTACGTAGAGTTAAACAATCAATCTTCTGAACTACTAAGTATTGTAAAAGATTTAAAATATGAAATAAGAACTGTTAAAGAAAAGAATGAATGAATTTTGAAGGCGCAAGAAGAGTTAAATCAGATTTTAATGGCAAACTACCAAAATGAGGAAAGAGGAAGGAAATCATAAGTAAATTCTGATTCTGGTACAATGTCCCACAAACATAAGAACAAGAAAGCAAAGAATGATAAAAGTAATAATTACTCTTCATCTGAATCTGATCGAAGTAACTTTAATTCTGATCAGGACAGCATTGACAGTGATTGTTGTTCTAAGAAGAGAAAGCATAAGCATCATGAACAAATTATTGGAGAAATTAAAAAGATAAAGCCACCAACTTTTAATTGGCGAAAATGAAAAGGGAGAGGCAGCTGAAGCATGGTTGTCTGGAATGAAGAAGTACTTTCAGATTTATGACTACTCATCACAATTAAAAGCTGAGATAGCCATATATAATCTGACCGGAAGGGCATACATTTGGTGGCAAGATGTCAAAAGAGTTAAAAATCTTAAGGATAAGGACATAAAATGGAGAACATTTAAGAACATGTTTAAGAAAAAAATTTTATCTGAACAGTACTACGAAGATAAATCAAAAGAATTTTATGATTCAAAGATGGGTTCAATGACCATGAAGGAATTATGCAACAAGTTTCTCAGCTTGTTAAGGTATGTACCTTACCTAGCTGGAGAAAAAACTAAGATACAAAGGTTTCTAAGCTGTTTACCCTTTCACATCAAGGACAGAATTGAGTACGATAACCCATCAACTCTTGAAGAAGCCATGAGGAAAGCTAATTTTTGTTTTGAACAGAACAAGAGAAGAGAAGTTGTATCGAGTTGGAGAAGTAATAAGTCTAATAATTTTGAGCATAAAAAGAAAATTTTAATTAGAATTTTGGAAGTTTTAAGAAAAAATTTAATAACAGAAATTTTTCAAGTAATAATAATTACATGGGTAATGCACCACAGAATTTTACTGCTGCAAGGAATGTGCTTAATAATAATAACAACACCAGATATGTTGAACAGAAAGTACCTTTGAAGTGTTATGATTGCGATGGACCCCATACTAGAGCTCAATGCCCACACAACAGAAAGACAGTCAACAACATTCACACCATACAAGCGGAGCCTATAGTTGGTGATGTAACAAGAGAAATGCCCAAGATAAATGCAACGCTGGAAAATCGTCAAGCAGACCATCAAACATTTATGGTCGAAATCGAAGGTATGATACAAAACAAATCTATTTTCATTCTAATAGATCTAGGTGCAAGTTTGAGTTACATTTCACCTGATTTAGTGAAAAGTTGCAAGTTAAAGGTAGAGAAATTTGATAATTCATGGTTAGTTCAACTAGCAACAGGCACTAAAAGAAAGGTTACAGATTTTGTCAAAAGTTGTGATGTACTTATGAGTCAGCTGAAAACGCAAGTTAATTTGAATGTTTTACCATTAGGATCATATGACTTGTTGATTGGCATGGACTGGCTAGAACAGCATAGAGTAGTACTTAACTATTATGAAAAGTATTTTACTTGTTTGAATAATGAAGGAAAAACTGAAACATTAAAAGGAATTCATAGGAAAACTTCTGTAAGACAAATTTATGCTTTACAAGTGAAGAGAGCTACAAGAAAGAGTTGTAAAATGTTTGTTGTTAATGTTGTTAATGACAAATGTTCATCTAAAGAAGATAAGATAAAACTGGAAGACATACCTATTCTTAGGGATTTTTCTGATGTATTCCCGGAAGAAATTCCAGGACTACCTCCGAAAAGGGAACTTGATTTCACCATTGAGTTAGTACCGGGTGCAGTACCAAACTCAAAGGCTCCCTACAGAATGAATATTCTGGAGTTAAATGAACTAAAATCTCAACTGAAAGAATTAATAGATAAAAACTACATAAGACCTAGTGTGTCTCCTTAGGGAGCACCAGTTATCTTTGTTAAAAAGAAGGACGGTACCATGCGACTCTGCATAGATTATCGTCAACTTAATAAAATGACAATTAAAAATCGATATCCCTTTCCCCGCATTGATGATCTATTCGATCAGGTATGTGGAGTAGAAATATTCACTAAAATTGATTTAAGGTCTAGGTATCATCAAGTTAGAATAAAGGATGAAGACATATTCAAAACTGCTTTTAGAATGTGTTATGGCCACTACGAGTTCGTAGTTATTCCTTTTGGGCTAACTAACGCACCGGCAGTGTTCATGTGCTTAATGAATAATGTTCTGCATAAGTACTTAGATAAGTTTGTAATCGTGTTCATTGATGATATTCTAATCTATTCAAAAACTAAAGAAGAGCACGACGAACATTTAAGAATAATTCTGGAAGTGTTAAGAGAACATCAGCTTTATGCTAAGTTAAGTAAATGTGACTTTTATAAAGATAAAATACAGTACTTAGGTCACATAATCTCTAAAGACGGAATTTCTATCGACCCAGATAAAATAAGAGCAATTAATGAGTGGTGTGTCCCTAAAGACATAACTGATGTATGGTCATTTATGGGAATAACAGGTTACTACAGAAAATTTCAAGAAGGATTCTCTAGAATTGCGAATCCCATAACTTCTTTGCAGAAGAAAGGGAAGAAATTCATCTGGGATAACAAATGCGAAGAAAGTTTTAAGAAGTTAAAAGAGTTATTAACAACAATACCTATATTAAAAATTGTTGATCCTAATAAGGGCTTCTTTGTATGCACTGATGCATGTAACGAAGGACTTCGAGAGGTCTTAACTTAAGAAGGTCACGCTATTGCTTTTGAGTCTAGAAAGTTAAAAATCCACGAAAAGAACTACGCAATTTATGATCTAGAGTTGGAAGCCGTGATACATGAACTAAAAATGTGGCGCCATCACTTGATTAGAAGAAATTTTATACTATTGATAGATAATAAGGGTTTAAAATACTTGTTGGATCAAACAAATCTTAATGCAAGGCAAGTTAGGTGGTTAGCTTTCCTTAGCGAGTATGATTTCGAAATTCAACACATTAAGGGTAAAGAAAACAAAGTTGCTGATGCCTTGAGCAGAAATGCCAAATTAAGTTTTGTGGCAGCAATCAACACATTTAAGACAGATCGGGAAAATCAGATCGAAGAAGGAATTAAGCAAGATGAAAATGATCAAAAATTGCATGATAAGGTTGATGCAAATTTATCTGAAAAATTAATAACAGAATACATCATTAATGAAAAAGGATTAATGACATATAAAAACAGAATTTATGTACCTAATGTGTCAAAGGTTAAACTGTTGATTTTGGATGAAGTTCATAAAAGTCCTTATTCGGGATATCCTGGTTATCAAAAAATGATAACTATGTTAAGGAAGGATTATTTTTGGCCCAACATGAAGAATGAAGTGGCTGAGTACATAGCTAGGTGTTTTGAATGTTAGACCATTAAGGATGAACATCAACACCCAGCTAGCCTATTGCAGCCATTTCCAATTCCAGAATGGAAGTGGGAGATTATAAGTATTGATTTTATTACAGGTTTACCTAAGAATAAAAAACATAATGACTCAATAATGGTGGTTGTGGATAAACTTAGTAAATTTGCTCATTTTATTCCTGTTAGGACTACATTCAAAGTTGCTAACATTGAAGATGTGTTCATGAAGCAAATATTTCGCTTACGCGGAATTTCAAAGGTAATTATTTCTGATCGAGACTCCAAGTTTACTGAAAATTTCTGGACAACATTGTTTAAGGGTTTAAATACTAAATTAAATTTCAATACTGCTTTCCATCGACAAACTGATGGACAGACTGAAAGGGTTAATCATATTTTAAAAGACATGTTACGAATGAATGTTAAAGATCAATCAACTAAGTGGGAAGACTATTTGCATTTAGCTGAATTTGCATACAATAATCATTATCAAGCATCTGCTAGACTTAGTCCATTTGAGATTTTATATGGAAGAAAATGTTGTACTCCTATTTCTTGGGATAACTATGTGGACAGATTAATGTTAGGACCAGGTTTGTTAAAAGAGATGGAGCTAACCGTGAAATAGGTACAAGGCAACTTAAAAGTTGCACAAGATAGACAAAAAAGTTATGCAGATCTGAAACGCACTGAAAGAGAATTTCAGGTTGGAGATCATGTCTTTGTAAAGGTAAAACCCAAGAAAACTTCTTTTAAGCTTGGGAGTTGTGCTAAACTAGCACCAAAGTACTATGGACCATTTGAAGTCCTATCAAGGATTGGACCTGTTGCATATCAGTTGGCTTTTCCATCTAATTTAAGGATCCATAATGTTTTTCACATTTCTGTTTTAAAGAAATATGTGCACGATGCTACTCATGTGCTGAATTGGAATGAAATACAGGTGGAACCTGAAGGGGATTTTGAGGTGGAACCGGACTATATTCTCGACAGGAGGAAAATTATGCTCTGGAATCATACCATAGGGTAGGTAAAGGTGCAATGGAAGCAACTTAGCCCTGATGAAGCTACCTGGGAACTGGAATGTAATATGCGGGTAGCATATCCAGTTCTGCTCCAGGGAGGCTCTGATGAAGAATAAGCAACATTAAGGACGATGTTGATCTTAAGTGGGGGTGTTTGTAACATACGCCTTTACTGAAAACATTTTTATGTTTGAAGAAGACATTATCTTAACTTTTATTGTAAAGTTTTATATTTGGACAAGTGTCCAATGATGACTGTAATTGCACAATATTATTATTTAAACAAATAAAATAGGAGACACTCACCCAAGGAGAGGTGTTTAAAGAGTGTTTACTGACCCAGTAGGTGGAATGGAATCTGGGGTAGAGGGAAATGGACAAGTGGCAGCATCATGAGGCAAGTAACTAGCTGTTGGTATGGGACAACTCCCTTGAATTGTGGTCATAGTGCCCTGAAAGATGGGACTGGAGCTTGAGGCTCATTTATTGAAAACTGGCCACTAAAGACCTAGGCAATATTTTTAAGAGCCATCAAATTTTGGACTGAAGTTCATCACTTTTCCTGACGAGGAAACTTACCTTGTGGTTCTGCTGTATGCACACAAGAGATTCGATGAGGGGAAGTCTAGGTTTTTTATCATGGTGTAAGTCTGCCTTGTTTTACTGCTGAGTGCTGTAATATCTTGATTTTTTCTCTTAGGGTTTCTGCCATAGAAAGTACAACTGTGTACCTGCCAATGGAAAGGAGCTCATGGCAAGAGCTCCACAGGTAAAAATTTGTAAGTATGATTATGTTTTCCTAAGTGTTAAGTGAATTCATAGACTTAGGAGACTGAAGGCTTGATGCAACGAAACGGATGGGGCATGGAATCCACTAGGGGGAGAGGGCAAATGGCTTGATAGCCATGAATTTTGATGATAGTGGTCATCCTAATGTCGTGAGCACTTAAAAGTGAACTGAGATGTTCACCAAGCAAAGACTTAAGTTTAAAAATATGTTAATAATTAGTCCTAGATAAGGATATCAGAGAAACTTCTAGTCGTCGGAATGTATTAAAACTCTACCTGGGCCTAACTATTTACATAAAGCTAAACAATATTGAGTACTATTAAGTAAAAACGAGTTAGGCTAAATGACATTAGTACATTGGACTTGACAAAAAGTTTTGTTATAATTTCTAAGTAGAAAAGGACTAATATTTTTCTAATTACAAATTAGAAATAAAGATAAAATGATTTATTATACCAAGAAAATATATTGGTATTTATAAAGAACGATTTAAAAGGTTATTGTAAATTAAGTTAAAGTTAGAGTTGAATATAAGTTAACTAGTTAAATAAAGAATGACTTTTATTTAATTAACTAAGTTAAAGTTAAAGTTAAATATAATATAACTAATTAAATAAAGATTGACTTTTAGTTAATAAACTAAGTTAAAGTTAGAGTTGAATATAAGTTAACTAATTAAATAAAGAGTGACACCTAGTTCATTCTTAGAGTTAAAGTGAAATATAAAATAACTAGTTAAATAAATATTGACTTTTAATTAGTCAAGTTAAGATAATTTAACCAAAGGTTGACTCAGTGATATTTTAAGATTAACTAAAGGAAAAATAAGTTAAGTGTTAACAAGAACTTATCTTGTTAGTCCAAACATAAATTCAACTATAAAGAGGGCACTCGGGTGCTAGTAAGGGGGATGCTTCTTCTTCGGCGGAAGAGAAGAACTTATGGGAAGACGAAAGAGATTAATTAGAGAAAGCAAGCAGAGCATTGCTCTCATACCCTAGTGGATCCGTGCCTGGCTCGGGAGTGATCTCTCGGCGGAAAAACCTACACCGGACATAAGTCAATTGGAAGGGAGGAACGTTGCACTCAAGTTTTCAGTCGCTCATTCTATATGCTAAGATAAGTGTCTTTTAACATCGTTTTCGAGTAAGGAATTTGATTTACGCATGCTTAATAATTTCATCAATTTTTGTCGCATGGATTTGTAAAATTATAAATGGCAATAAGACCTCTTTTCTTTGATGATTATTGATTTATCCCTTCTGGAGGTGGATGGCGAGTTATTTCGACATTATTTTAGTTCTCTTCTTTTTTTCAGATATATCATAGTGCGGTTATCAGAGTTGCATTCCCGTAGAATCTATGCAAACCAATGGGGTTTAAAGAAGAGATCAGTTTTGCAACCTGAGTTGCAGGGTTTTAAATGCAAGAAGCTTTTTCTTAATTTTCTTGGACATAGCTTAAATAGGAGACCCAAGCTCGGTTATATGAAAGGTTAGTTCAGATCTATCTTTACAGAGATCGAATCCCTTCCATTATAGAAGAATTCTATAGATAGTTATAAATGGTAAAGTAACGTTCAGGAATTTGTGTATCTCTCGGGGAAGGGTCGATTTGTACTTTCTTGCAATTATTGGCTGTGTTTTATTTTCTTCAATCTTTAAAGGAAACAGTAAATTCTGATTTTGATTTGATCTCTGTGTATAAAACTTGTTATATTTGAGCCGAAAATATACCCTGGGTCCTTCTTGTTATAAACGCTGTACATTTGCATATAGGATTGCTGTACCAGATTTCGATTTTGATCTCTGTGTATAAAATGGTTAATTGAAAAGTCTTGTTGAATCATTTGTTTTTACTCTGCTTGAATGGTGTCGTATGGATTTCAGATCTTTGTATTCCTATTGAACCATATATGCGCCTGGATTGAATTGCAGCCACCTGCTAAACTTTATTACAACCGTCACGTTAAACTTTAAAGCTGGATCTTCATTCTGCTCTGACCGGTAAACGTTAAATATTAACTGGAGATATTATTACGCCCTGGTTATAACTTTACCTTGTTGTAGGTGACCTTCAAACTCCTTATGCATAGTCATCTCTCTCTTAATTAGGCTCCGTGTATTAAATTCCAGCGTTAGCTCTTTGTCCTCATTTCGGAATTGGCTGCTCCATTACTGAGAGTTAAACGTTTCATTTTTCTGTTACAAAACACTCTACCTGACATTGTTAGCTTAAAATTTTACAATGGGAAATAATATATGTATGTATGTTTATTTAGTTAATGAATTGGGAAATAATATATGTATGTATATTTATTTAGTTAATGAATTTAGTAAAGCGATAACTCTGAAATAATATCACTGAGAATTACATTTATAATTGATTTTCAGTTTAGCTTAAATTTTACAATGAGAGATAATATATGTATGTATATTTATTTCGTTAATGAAATTAGTAAAGCGATAACAATAATATTCACCGTGATAAAATCGCTCACAATTAAATTTATAATTGATTTTCAGTTTAGCTTAAATTTTACAATGGGAAATAATATATGTATGTTAATGAATTTAGTAAAGCCATAACTATGAAATAATATTCACCTTGATAAAATCACTCAGAATTACATTTATAATTGATTTTCAGTTTAGCTTAAATTTTACAGTGGGAAATAATATATGTATATATATTTATTTAATTAATGAATTTAGTAAAGCAATAATTCACCGTGATAAAATCACTCAGAATTACATTTATAATTGATTTTCGGTTTAACTTAAATTTTACAATGGGAAATAATAAATGTATGTATATTTATTTAGTTAATGAATTTAGTAAAAAGATAACTCTATTTATATAGTTATGGATTAGAACTCGTGAAGGGGATTCGGCTATTGCCTTAATGTATGCTTGTTGATTAGCATAAATCATTGTGTGAAATATTACTATGTTTGGGTGAAGTAAAATCTCAAAAAAAAATAGAAGAAAATTTAAAAGCTCACTAATAGAACTTATAAATTATATTCTTTTTGTGTAAAAACAAACACCCTTTAAATATATACATATGTGCCCTAGAGATTAGCGGTCGCACGAAACCATGCATAGCTGTAAATTTTATGTTCCACCATACCTTGAAAACAAGCGATGGGTGTTTATGGATTTATGCATTATGACCGTGGGTCAGGAATTTTATTATTATTATATGTTATAAGACTTAGACAAATAAATAGTAGAAATTTGGTTACTACGGTAAAGCACATGAAACAGTTTATATGTTAGGTTATGGTTCAGAGATAAACGGCTTAAGAGTTCTTACCCCGGTTGGACTACTATTTATGAAGAAACAAATACTAACTTTTAATTATGAAAGAAGGGTATCAATTAGTTTATATGAGTTTCATATATAAAGTGTATCATTAAAATGATGTATATATTTGAAAAAAAATAGGGTCTCTAAATGCATAGTATCACATTAGGAGTAATGTTGTTGTTAATTAGGGAGATTATAAATTGATAATTATTGAGAAGTGTAATTTTTATTTCAGAAGAAATATTTAAGTGTTTTATATTTTAGGAATGGATTAAATAATGAAAGAAGGGAAAATAAATAGTTATTTGATGGATGGTAAAATATATGTTTGGCTCAAAATACATGATGAGGACATTAAAAGGAATACTAGACTTTTAGCTATATATTTGTAAAGAGATCGAGGTTCATTAGTATGCGTTATAAAAGAGTAATAATGGACTTTCTAAAGCTTGTAGTTGAGGTATCAATGTTATCTTCAAATAGAAATGTATTCACTAAGTAAACATAGGATATATGCGTACAGGAGAATATGAAACACTCACATTAAATACATGTTTATATTTATGGATTTCTAAAAGATAATATAAATAGTTGATATAGGATAAGGTGTAATTGCTTACTTATCAATGAATGTTAGCAACTAGTATTATGATGATATCATGATACTAGTACTAGAGTTGTTCTTACTCAGTTACAAGGCGATCAACACTTGGGTTATGAGTCCTGTAGTTAGTTAAGGTAAAACGTGTGCTTTATGTCTTTAGGAAGACCCTTAAGAATTTTTTTTTTGTGAGTATATTTTGAGGGACATTACAAGTGTAGAGTTTTACTACTGAGTACAGAGATTGAGGTTTTGGCAAGTCTCTATTGATTGCTGGTTATACAATTTGAGTGCCTTGCTTCTACACAGAGTCTTCTGCCTAGTGGTTCAGTAAACAGGCTCGCGGGTCCAAAGGAGGCAAGTAGCTTGGCTACTTCTTCTGGAAAAGGTTGGGAGGAATAGGTCTCCTTGGGTGTTTGTCCACCCTATCTACAGTTACAAGTTCTACTTGTTATTTCAACCTCTAAGTAGTTAAATTCTTTTCTGCAATTGTTCATTTAGCATTCATAGTTATCATCATACAAATGTAATTGTTTTAAATTCTAATCTAGTTATGTTTCTGTATAATGTTGATTAAATATATGAAATGATTGAATAAATAACTTCCCTTTATTTTTCCACATACCATTTTCCTGTATCGTACTCTAGTACAGGGAAGGGAAGATAAAAAAAAAATAGATAGATGATTTGCATTGAATGAATAGACTACTCTATCATGGCTTTTTCTTAAATATTTCCATTTTCTGTTATGTTTTTCTTTTAAATTTTCCTAACTGCTATATTCTACAAATTTATTTATTTCATGTCAAATCTCAGAAAATGGAACTGCAGTCTTATCAAATAAACATTATCATATTTCTATAGCATTATAAGCAATCATCGTACTTTATGCACGGAACTTAGGGTTTTCTTTGAAGGTCTACTGTACTTAGCAAGTATATAAACACTACCTACACTATTCTGTTCTTTTCAAAAATCATAGTATGCAAACTCTATCATAGACAATTATCATTATTTTTTTTTATGTAATTGTCAATAGCTGAAAACCAATCATAGAATTACCCATAATATCCAAATACCATAGTATCTCTGCGTTTGCAGCAATTAATTAATTCAAGGTTTAATATTTCCACGTTTTCTAAACTCTGAAATAGTTTTCTTTTATTATAGTTTCTTACTAAATATCCATTCGAAATTTCTATAAAAGATTTCTATCTACTTCTGAAGTATAGTACTGTAATCTCAAACATTACCAACATTATTAAAGAAATTCACTTATGCAAACAAGTATACATGGGACAAATGATCTACATTGGTAAAACCCTAGCTTCTTCATCATAACATTTAGAATTTCTACAACACTTATCAAACCAAATAATTTATCTAAAACAGAGTTTGACCTTTCTGAAAAACATTTTCTTATATAACAAACTTCAGGTTCGAAACTCTTGGAAGAACCAAAATAATCTTAGGTTTGAGATAGGCCCATATCAACCCTATGGCCGAACCCATACATTTGAAATCTTAACTCAGATATTACCATATTTCAAATAAGATTAAGGATACATGCTCAACATCGTAAAATACAGTCACGAAAACAATTATCCTATACAATGCTTAAACTAAAACAAAGGAATATCTCGGCATCAACATCAAACAGTGGTATTAAATTCCTATTATAACTATTATCTGCAACAAAAACATATAGATACACGAAACTAGGTTATCGTTTTCAAGTTCGACCTCTCACAATTTCCAAAGTCACCTTCTGAACCGAATAGGTTAGGGTTTCAAGGTTTCAAAACAAAACATTGAGTATTGTCTCTCGGCCAATGGCGATACATTAGATCTTATAACTACGCATTGAAAAATTTTAAAACAAGATTTTAGCCTCAGACTCCAAGCTAGTTACAATACCATACATATTTTTATCTACGCATTAAATTATAAGAACACAGGACTTGGAGCATTGCTTGCAGCCGAACACAAACACATTAAAATAATAGAAACAGAACCTTCTCATCTCATTAAACAACTGAGGGTTTAAACCTCTCTAAAGCTGTTACATTCAACAAGAAATTCTATAGCGAAATGCTGCCAGTGCTAACATCAAAATAGGCCGAAGATCTCATCATCTTTCCATTCATCTTTGGAACACAAACAGTATCACGACGCCGAATTTCTCCAAACCCGAGCCTATCATCTAAACCAAAACAATGGCCAACAAATTTTCCAAGAGTAACCTACAGGGGTTAAACCACCGAGGCTTACCGGTTGGTTGAGCATTACCGCCTAGCAACTTCAAGCTTTTCAACCTGCAATGTAAAGTACCTGCCATCTAAACATTGGAGGATTAAAAGATTCACTACGAATATTTGGAAAACAAATCACATATAACGATAACAGGATAAGTTTCGAGTCTTACCTTTAAAATATTTCTTTTGGAGTAGAAACACTACAGCCAACGAAGAAACCAGAGCCATCATCTCACTAACAAACACAGCGAAGAATGGATACCATTCTGAGAAACCACTATTTACATGCAAGGGAAACCAACCTCTGGTCCAATCTACTCATGAAACTATCATAAACCCTGAAACTTATTCCAACTACCAACGATTGTAGCAAGCCAGTACATTTAAAAGCTCAGCTCTGAGAGATTAGTTACAGTCACCGGTCCTATCATCGAAACCTAGAAGAGGTGCTACGAAAACCTGCTAACAAACCCTAAGCTCACGCAGGCCAGTCGACCTCTCCACCAAGCCACTGTCTAACACAATGAATGCCAAAGTAAACAACATCTATGAGACTTAGTGGAGTATTAGGGTTAAGTCCCAAATCCCAAGAGCATCATAAGATCAATGGTGGAGATCCTACATCACAGCACATCATATTTCCAAGCAACCACTACATTTATGATCACATTAATAACCATTGCCAATGTGGAGACCAGCTCAGTTAACCCCCAAGCTAAACCATGTACAACTCGACCATGTTGACTATATTCTCACGATGCCTTCACGTGTTAAACACCATGATAGCATCCACCAATATATTCCACCGAGCTAGTAGATAGGAGTGTTTAATGCCAAGGTTGGATTACGAATGTCTGCCAGCACATACCCACTACATCATTAATACCCTGTCCTTATCATACGTTGGCACGTTGATTATGTTTGCAACCCTGTCATATTATATATATCAATGTAAGTCATAGTTTACATTATGATATTGAATCAACGAGGTATTGATCACATATTCTAAAAGTTTCACATTGATGCTCGCATATTCATGTTGTTTCATATTTGAACCAAGGCATAAACTTCACACATATAGGAATTACATATAGTTTATATGCTATATGAACTATATGATAATTTGTATATAGTTTATACACTATAAGAATTACATGGAATATGCATATAGTTTACACACTATAGGAATTACATAGGATTTGCATATAGTTCATAATATAGGAAATACATGACAATTGCATATAGGAAACCGCATGGCAAGTTGCATATTATAGTAATGAATAGTATTTTTGCATTTAACCTATGTTTTCACAAAGGCACATGATATTAATTCATAGAGCTTACTAAGGAACCCACGAATTAAATAATTCTATCACTATACAAATAGCATAGAAGAGAGGTTACATATAGTAAGATGATGTTTTCCTTGATCAAAATAATATTGAACAAATAACCTAAGCATTACATTGTTTAAATATAATGGCATCTGCATGGAAGTGGTTAAAATATATGTTATGAAACTATAAGTTAGCTTCCTTAACTGGTTTTCATAAGAAGGTGCTTCTATTTTTTTGTAGTTAATTACAAAGGTAGATCTTCAAACTATGATTAAATTAAAACCAACTAGGATGACATTTTCATGAAGTTCACTAAAGTACCTAACTTGACGAAGGGAAGTAAATCATTTCTATAGTTTATAACACAAGACGGAAAGCAGAACATTACTATAGGACACCTTGAATTTATCGCTCTTACCTGTATTCTGCAAACATCAAGGTTCCAATGCTTTAGCTACAAAGCTAAGTAACTAGCCTCAGGGTACCCCGTAAGACCCCTTTCATCATCATCAGAAAACAAACTGTCAGCACTTTTAAAGAAAATTGTATTGCAAGTAGATATAAATGCATCACATAGTTCCATAGATGAGCATAAGCAAGTATGTTCGTAATATGTTTTCAAACATTATGAAGTGTTATTATCAAATTGACATTTATTCTACTTCCGCACATAAACTTTAAGTCGTAAATGCCTTACTTGAAAAATTTTAAATTTTTATGAATTTTCGGGATGTTACAGTTGATGTTCAGTTTTAACTTGTTGACATTCAAGGCATCTAGCTAAATAAATAGCAATATCGTTTTTCATATTAGGCCAATAATAATATTTTATTAGCATTGTTATCATCTTCTAATATCCTGGATGCCTGGAATATGGTTTCTTATGTAATTCATTTAGGATTAAGCATTTTACTTCTTTAGAGTTAGGTAAATATAACCCATTTTTATATGTTAACGAGTCTTTTGATCCCATAGAAAAAACTGTGGATTCACTTCCATCTAGATTTTCCTTCAATGTTTCCTTAATTTTTAGATATTTTTCATCGTCTTTAAATGCATCCTTGATTATATATTCTATATATGTTTTATAACCACTAATAGCAGCTGTAAAATTTTGAATTGTGTTTCTACTTAAGGCATTCGCCACCCTAATTTCCTTTCCTTTTATATGTTTGATCTCAAAACTGCACTCACTCAAGAAGGATAACCACCTTGCTTGGTGAGCATTCAAATTTTGTTTATCAAACAAATACTTTAGACTTATGTTATCGAACATTAGGGTAAATTTTCTTCCAATAAGATAGTGTCTCCACATTTTTAAAGAATGAATTATTACATCCAATTATAAGTCATGTGTTGCATAATTCCTTCCATGTTCTTTGAGTTTTTTTGATTCATAACTTATTACATAATCGTCTTGTAATAGTATTACACCTAACCATTCTAAGCAAGCATCCGTACATATGAAAAAGTCTTTGTATGGATTTGTTATCCTTGGAATAGCTAATTTTTTAAGTAGGTTTTTAAGTTTTTAAAAACTTTCTTGGCATTTATTAGACTAGAAAAAATGTGTTTCTTTCTTTTGTAATGAAGTTATTGGATAGGCAATCCTTGAAAACCCTTCAATGAATCTGTGATAATAACTTGTGATCCCCATATTAAAGGATCTAATTCTGATTACATCTTTAGGGACTGACCAATCTATAATTGCCTTAATCTTATCAGGGTCTACAAAGATTCCTTCTTTAGAGATTACATGTCCCAAATATTGAATTTTATCTTAATAAAAGTTACATTTACTGAATTTTCCATATAGTTTACATTCCCTTAAAGTTTGCAAAACCATTTTTAAGTGTTTTTCATGTTCCTGTTCATTTTTAGAGTATATCAATATATCATCAATAAACACAACCACAAATGTATCCAAATATTTATGAAGGACACTATTCATTAGACACATGAGCATGTCCAGAGCATTAGTTAAACCAAATAGTACCAATAATGCCCGTAACGTGTTCGAAATGTCATTTTGAAAATATCTTCTTCTATAATTCTTATTTGGTGATAACCGGATCTTAAATCAATTTTTGAGAATACCACAGCTCCCCGTACTTGATCAAACATATCATCTATTCATGGGAGTGGGAATTTTCTTTTAATAATCATTTTGTTAAGTTTTCTATAATATATACATAGTTTGAAGGTGCCATCTTTATTTTTAACAAAAAAGTACCGATGCTCCCCACGGAGACACACTCGGTGTTATGTAATTTTTATCTAGCACTTCTTGTAATTGCATTTTTAGTTATACTAATTTTGGTGTGTTCATTCTGTATGGGAATTTACAAGGTACTGCTCCTTGTACCAAATCAATAGTAAAATCAATCTCCCTTCTTGGAGGTAATCCAACTATTTCCTTTGGAAATAAATCTTTAAATTCTTGCAAAATGGGATAGTCTTCCAATCTAAGTTTGACTTTTTCATCATAATTTCCAGTTATATGAACAACAAATATTTGACATCATTTTCTAGCACATTTCTTTAACAGTAAAGCAAATATTTTTCTAGTCAGGACCTTCCTAGGAATACCTTTAACAAGCCTATTATTACCTTGTTCATCAATGCAAGAAAAAGTCTTTTCAAAACAATTTAGTATCACTTGGTGTTTTTCTAACCAATCGACATGTCATATGAACCCAAAGGAAAAATATTCAAATATGCTTTTGTAACTAAATCATTCATGAAAAACTCATAATTAGGAATAAAACTAGTTACTTTTTTTTGTTCCTGTAGCTAATTGTACTAACCATGACTTTTCAAATTCATGATTTTTCATCTTACACATCTCTACTAATTTAGGAGATATATAACTCAAAGTACAACCTGAATCAATCAAAATAGAGATAGATTTATCGAAAATCTTACCTTCAAATTCTATCATATAAGGATGATAGCCTGTTTGATAGTTATCCAATGATGTGATTATCTTTGGAATATTTTGAGCAACTTCTCCACACCTTCTCCAACTGTGACATATTATTTTACCGTGTGAATGCTTCGAACCTCCCTTTTATGAGGACAATTTCGATAGAAGTGACCTTCCCCACAACCCCAACATTTCAAAGGCTATATTTTTACTTCTTCATTTTTCTTATTAAAAAAATTATCCTTAAACTTAGATTTGATTGGCTAGCTCTTATCTTTAGTTATATTCTTTTGATAACTCTTGTGTTTATTAAAGGACTTAAACTCTCTTCTTTTAAAGTCATGACCTCCTCTTTTCTTAAAATTCTTTGGGATTTTGTGTATATTCTTAGCTTTATTATAGGCCAATTTTTCTTTTCTCATTGCTTCATTTGGATTATCAAATTCTAGTCTATCTCTATAAAAACTTGGTAAACAGCTTAAGAATCTTTGTATTTTTTGCTTCTCTTCAGTGAGCTAGAATACATACCTTAGTAATGATAGAAACTTGGTACATAAGTCATGCACTGACGTCTGACCCAGCCTTAACTCATAAAATACTTTTGCATTCCCCTCATAATAATATTATGAAAGATATTATTTTTTAAATTATTTCTTAAACAATTTCCAACTTACTTTTCGTTCATTAATTGTTTTAGCTATTTTTAAATCTTTCCACCAAATCTCATCTTTTCCAACTAGATTAAATATGACCATTTTTGCTTTCATTGACTTAGAATAATTATACATGGTAAAATACTTTTTCATTCTTGATAATCGAACCTCAACTTCCTCTCCATTTTTGACTTCACCATCAAATATGGGAGGCTTAATTTTATTAAATTCACCAGTTATTTCATCCTTATACTTTTTTTTCTTCCCTCTATTGTTGGAATCATCCAAATCACTATCAACATAGCTATCATTAGGGGAAAAAGGTTCAAAAGAGGAATCGATTCTTTTACATTTATTTTTACTACATGCTTGACCCGTATCCTTAGATATCTCATTTAATTCAAATAAAAGAGCTTCATTCAAATCTTCTTGAGTTCTCATTACTCATTCATGTTCAATTTTAAAAGTTTGGAGTTCTTCATGTAAATCCCTTATTGTTTACAAAATATTGTCTTGGTTGTTGTTAATGTTAATATTGTTATGATGTTGTTCTTCCTCATTAAGTTCTACCTAGATAGGTGGGGTAGGGGGTTGTCCTTCAACCATTTCCCTGCAGTTTTAATAACACAACTTTCTTCTATACAATTAAGAAGACAACATAATACACATAATCGGTTTTCTCACACTAGAAATGGACTCCATAAGGTCGAGTGTTGTTACCTATGCTCTGATACCACACTATAACATACCCAAAAATCATAATCGATAAAAAAAAATCACTTTTAAACACGAATAATATAATCATTACTCTAAGATAAGTAAAAATACAAATCTTGACATTATGTCCCAAACTTGTTTATATAATAACCTATATTCAGCTTAAGAATCCAAATTCAACCCCGACACATACATATATCAAAATTTTAAAATGAACTCAATAAATAAATTTATATACAATCTTCTTAAATTCAAAATTTACATATAATATTTTTGTTCTTTATATTTTTATATGTTATAGTTTTTACACATCGAAAGTTGAGATTCTCTATTTCTGTTTTCCTTCTATGTTATATCTCAGACAACTTTATTACCATATAGATATAAATTAGATTGTTATAATGAAAATTCATTACAAGCTTAAAGATCAGTTTAAGAATCATTTCAGAAAACTCATGACAAATGTAGCAGCATATGAGGAAATAGGAGAATTACAGTTTAATAAGCCAAAGTTCAATAAAGAAAACAAGGAAGAAGCGTCGCTAGCAATTGCATAAACAAACAAATAATCGTGTGTAACAGATCGACGATACTGCCACAGAGGTAGGCTCCTTATAAGTTTGCATCTAACTAACCAGTAAAACGACAAGAATATTCGACTGAGACCTAATTAATAATTATTATGTCGATATGAATAGCTGATCACTTGAACTGAAGGGGAGAGAAGAAGGTTTGGCCGAATCGCCAGTTGGGAGGGACTGCATTGTAGAAGGTCAGAGACTGCCCATCACCTATCATCACTCGGAAGGAGAGCGCCTTCCCTTCCAGATTGCCAATGTTGTTTACCCAACTCGCACCCCAATTTCTGTTCAAGGCTTGCCAGTAATTAGCAGGGAACCCACCTGCATTTACCCACACGCCCCTCACATCCCCGCTCCCGCCCACATTGCTTATGACCACCGCATTGAAGTAGGCGTTCCCTTTCATGGAAAACCTGAGCCCTCCCTTCCTGAGGCATGGCACCCTTCTGTAAAAGACAGGCACAATTCCTGCTTTGTAGCGGGCGATCGTGAGGTAGGCAGGCATTGATAGGTCGAAGTGGTGGTTGGGATGATTGCACCATCCAGCTCCATAGGGCGGACACAAGTTGGTAGCAGTGACTCGAATCCTGGTTCTACCTGGGAGGCACCAAGCTGGATCATCTCTCGCATTGCACAACAATTCATAGCAAGATCCACACGCCTCCCCTTGTCCGAACAGTGCACCGCTCAGTGCTGTGTTGCTTATGCCATATCCACCTTCGTACATATTCTCATAACCGCAGGCTCCACCTGACAATATGCATCAATGCCAAAACCGCCAGATCCAAACAATAACCCATCAGATTCAAGAAATTACAAACAGACGCTGCAATTTTTATCAAATTGTTCCACTAGCAAAATATTTAGAGATTACATTAAGAAAATAGGTTACCCATATCGGTTGACGTTCCGTGAGCCTCTCCATAGAATGTTGCATGGGCTGGCATCCATCCTCTTCCGCCGCGGCCTGCATTTACCAATTTGAATTGTTCCGAAAAGCAACAGATTATGACCATCCGGATGATCAAATTGATGGCCATCACCATCATATTATTCCATGCCATCTTTTGTAGCTAAATTGTAATTCACAGATTATCTGTAACTCAATTCCGATATAGAGCTATCGATGCAGTGAGCTTGAGCTTGCTGTGTGAACTTCAGCTATATATATAGGTAGAATTCGTGCACAACACCCCGCATCTCCTTCAAAGTTACACTCGTTTTCACGTCAGCCTTCCAAATATAGTAAAACTGAAACAGTTTCTGGTCCTCGGGAAAGTGCTGTACAGACAGTTGCACGACAGAGTCCTTGGCATCGAATCTATATCCATAGTTTTGTGGAAATATATGTAATCGACGTCTCGTTAAAAGGTGGTTATCTTGATTGCTGATTTCCTTCATCCAACGAGCATGGGTGATTATCTCGATTGCTGATTTCCTCTATCCAACCAACATAGATCAAATGCTGATTTCCTTCATCCAATGGGTATGAATCAAAGGTTGACGTTTTTCATGCCCAGTTGGATAGAGGAATCAGCAAGCAATCGAAATAAAGATGGCATTTATCACCAATACTATTCCCATCAGTTAACTTGACAAATTACAACTGTAATTTTTTTAATTTATTTTTTAATTTACTTATTTTAAAATTTAAAATTTATTTATCTATTTATATTTTTTATTTAATTATTATTTAATTTTGAATTATTTTCAACACTATTTAAATGAAATTTCTTTTTTCCATGGAGAAAAGTATACAATATAAAGTATAATGGTCAGATATCTCATTCACATGGAATATAACTTATGTTGCACAAGTTTTCCTAACGAGCAACGTGGGTACAAGTATCCTATAAGTAGAGAGATGTTTAAAAAATATAAAATTAAAATAATTAAAAAAACATGACTTAGTATAAACTAGATGACTTAGCTTATTCCTTATAATATGGTTGTAACTAGAACTTCTTTTTTTTTTAAACAGAAACAGGTGAAAGGATTGTATTAACAAAGGCTGTGCACAGCCATTCAGTACAGAAACAAAATCCAGCTCTCTGCATCAAAAGAAGGAAAATTGCAGAGGCTTATAGAGTTTATCCCCTGGAGTTCTACACTTTTAGATTTCCTAAAAACTCTATATTTACTGGTGGGGTAAACCCTCACAAACTGATTACATAATTTAAGGCAAAAAAACATTCAAGATAAACAGCTGAGAGAACCTGCAAACAAGAGACTGCCATTATCCATAGTTCTGCTGATGAACTGAAGCCGCCTCAGCCATCTCCATGTTAACTGTTGGGGCCTCCTGAACGCAGCTGCATTGTGTTTTGTAAACAAAAGCAGAGATTTTTGTTTTGACACTGTCAACTTTCCCCATTAATTCAATGATGTTCCTGTCAATATCCTCCATGCGCGATTCCAGGCAGGAGAGCCTGGAATGAATGTATTTATCTTCCAGAACAAGTTCATCAATTTTATTTTCTGTGTTGCAAATTGCAGCGTACGTCCTCGACAGGTAAACCTTGATATCAGAGGTGAGTCGACTCAGTGTGACTATCGCCTGCCTGACACCGTCCATTTCGCATTCAGCCGAGAGAAAACCGCCTTCGAACAGCACTGTGGGTTCCTGAGAGAGATAGAGGCTTTGCAGAGCCGGGCCGAGAGCTGAGAATGAAGGGCCATCCATATTGAATACAATACCACCGACTGTCACCTGGGGTGATAAATGCTTGAGCGTGGGGACTGTGCAAACCACGAGGGGAGCACGTGGAGTGATGTGAGGGTGCCGTGCCATGCCTTGGCGGTGGAGAGGGTGAAGACCATAGCCATCATCGCCACGAAGATAAGGGTTGTTAAACCCAAAGTTTTTCCAAAGTGGGTGATGCCTTGACCGCATTTTCATTATGGTATAAAATGATATATTAAAGCTTTGTTTAGGGAGGCTTTCCCTATGCCTAGCTTGACTCCATCATTAGCCAAAGTGTCAGCAATACCATTGTGATCTCTTAGCACATGGTAGTAGAGTGTGTCCTTTGGGAGAGCAAAACGCTTAATTCTTTTCTGAATTCTCTGGTTTTTATCATTCTTGAGGAGATTGCCTATGCGCATAGCTTGAATAACATGCCTGGAGTCCCCAAAGACCTGAAGGCGATTCATGTTAAGGGCGGCCGCTAATTCTAGAGAGTAGTACAAGGCAAGCCATTCTGCTTGATTGTTGGTGTTGGTGCCGAGTCCCCAAGAGAAGTCTACTAATTTATTTCCTCCGGGGTCAAAAATTACCCCCCCCCGCACCTGCCGCCCCCGGGTTCCCCTTTGAGGCCCCGTCAAAGAAGATTGTGAATCTTGCTTGTTCCTTCCACCATTTTTCAAAGGATTCTTTGTCTTTTCTTATTTCCCACTCATGACATACTGGAGGTTTTGGACTGAAGTGAACTCACCATAATGAACTTTTGACTCCATTGAAATTCGTTCCAGCTTAAGACTTCCTTGGCGCGGAGTGCCGCTCCCTTGGATTTCAATGATTCGGAGATGAGGGTTATTGCTTTGTTTGCTAAGCTCATCTCTGAACTTTTTTTATCTTCGAATATTCTTCTATTTCTTTCCAGCCATATTTGCCAACATGTATTCATGGGGACAAGCTTCCAGATTCTTGAGAAGGAAGGTTTGTTTTTTGAACCTCCCTGGACTATGTAATTCCATTCATCCAACATCTGTTTCATCTGTCTAGGGAAGGGGAAAGAAATTGTCAGTGGATCAAGGACCGTATTCCAAACCTGTCTAGCAAAGGTGCATTCCAGAAAAAGATGTTGTGCATTCTCCTCCGCGTTTTGGCACAGTGGGCATCTAGAGGGGCCTTCAATACCGCGTAGCTTGAGATTGTCGGCTGTCAATTGTTTGTTGTGAGCTAGAATCCAGAAAAAGTAGTTTATCTTTGGAATGCTGTCTCTATTCCAAACTTTCTTCCACCTTGTTTGAGAAGGGTTGTTGTTCCTGGTGAGCATTGTGTAACCATCTTTGACTGAGTAATTTCCAGCTTTGCCCCAGCCTCTGGTGTCCTTGGATCTGATGCTTAAGGGGGATTTCCCATTCAAGAGTTGTGTGAAAATTTTATAGCTTTCGAGTAAATGACCTGGAGGGTTCATATTTTTCCAGTCTTTCCATTTCCCTGAGGATGTCCAGGTAGCCATATCCTCCAACTTCATTATCCCTGCATCTTGAAGCTAGATTTTGACATTCTGGATCGCTTGAATCTCACCTATAGGCTGCTCTCCATTTATGCTATCAGTCCATAGGTTAATTTTGGTTCCACTACCTGGAATCCAATACATATTGTCTTTAATTATGTCTGCTGAGGCGAGCATAAGTTTCCAGATGGCAGTTCCTGTGTTCTTCTTCATATTGTTTAGACATCTCTGTCTTGACCCTCTGGTGTATTTTTTCTTAATTGCCTCCTTCCACCACTCTTTTTGACCTGATACCAGTCTCCAAACAATTTTGGCTCCAAGTGCTTTGCTCATCGTCCCTGGATCCCGGATGCCCAAGCCTCCTCTTTTCCGGTTCTCCTTGACGATACTCCAATTGACTAGATGGAACTTTTTGCCTTGAGACCTCCCTCCCTGCCAGAGGAATTTTCTGATTTCCAGGCATATATCATTCATAACCGTCTTGGGGGCCAAAAGAATGGCTCCAGTGTATATGGGAAGAGAAGAAATGACTGCTTTAATCAAGGTCACTCTACCAGCTAAGTTGAGCCAGCGTGATCCCCAAGAATTGATCTTATTCTTGATTTTTTCCAATATCGGCTGCCAAGTGGCAGAGGCGGTTTTTTTGTGAGTGATAGGGATACCTAAGTACTTGAAAGATGTCCAGTCAAAGCAGGGTTTGAAGTCTAAGATGAGGGCTATATTTCTAAGAAGGAGGTTTCCGCAATTCCAACTGTATATATTGCATTTTTGGCTATTTGTTTTTCCCCCGGAGGCATGAAGGAAGAGGTCAAGGGTTGACTTAAATCTATAAGCAATGATGGACGAGGCACTACCCATAAGAATGGTGTCATCAGCAAACTGCGCGTGGTTGATGGGAGGAACATTTTTTGATATTACTATGCCTGGGAGGGAGCCATTCAATTGCTGATTATTAAGTTTTCTACTCAAGGAGTCCGCCGTGATGACAAAAAGGCTAGGGGAGAGGCAACAACCTTGTCTCAACCCCCTGGTCAAGCAGAAGAAGGAAGAAGGTCTGCCATTAACTAGCGGGGCGATCCAAGGGGATCCAATACATGCTTTGATCCATCCTATGAAGTCTTTCCCAAACCCAAATTTTTCCATTACTGTGAAAAGAAATTCATGCCTTACTCTATCAAAAGCATTTGCCATGTCCAATTTTATAACCATACCTGAATCTTTTCTTTGAATGCTCGAGTGGATTGCCTCTTGGACAAGAAGAATATTGTCATAGATTTGTCGTTCCGCCATGAATCCACCTTGATTTGGAGATATGATTCTAGGTAGAAGCCTTTTAATCCTGTTGGCTATGATTTTGGTAAGAATTTTGTAGGAGGAGTTACATAGTGAGATGGGGCGGAATCTTCCTATGGAGAGGGGGTGTTTCTCCTTGGGTATGAGAGCTATGAATGTGGAGTTGGTGGCCCCTCCAATTCTTGCTCTTCCCCTGGTCCAGTTGAGCATTCTGACCAGATATTTTTTGAGCCAATACCAAAATTTCCTATAGAATTGAATGGGAAGTCCGTCCGGGCCTGGTGCCTTTTCTGGATGCAATGACCAAACTGCTTTTTTCACTTCTTCTTCGGTGATCTGATCCATTAATCTCTTATTGTCAGAATATGAAATAAGCACTGGGATTTCCATGCTCATTTGATCTAGATCATCTTTAGAGACTTCCTCATTTTCATTATATAACCTTTCAAAATAAACTTTAGCTTCTTGGAGAATGTTGTCCTGTCCTTCTATCTTTTGGCCATCCTCTCTTGTGAGACTCAGGATGTTGTTTTTCCTGTATCTCTCCTTGCATTGGGCATGGAAGAATTTGGTATTTTTGTCTCCTGCCTTTAACCAGAGACATCTTGATCTAAGCCTCCATTCTTCTTCTTCTTTTCTAGCTATGTTCTGAATTGCCTCATCAAGATTCTTTTCTTCTCTAAGTTTATCAAGTTCTTCTCCAGGTTTTAGACTGTTTTGCTTAGCCCAGGTTTTCAACGCTCTTTTGATTAACTTTAATTTGGTCTCCCAAATGTAGCCAGGGGATCCAGGAATGAATTGCTTCCAGATTGAGACAGCTTCATCCATGCAATTTTGGTTTTCTAGCCAAGTCGGATTGATCCTGAAGGGAAGAGGGCCAAGATTGCCTGGGGAGGAGAAAAAAAGGGAGATGGGCCTGTGATCAGAGGTGGCTGAGGCTAGTATTTTGGATTCAGGGATTTTGGGGTTGAGGAGAAAGGAAGAGCTGATTAGAAAGCGATCCAGGCGAGCGGCAATGTGGTTTGGGCCAATCCTCTTGTTGTTCCAGGTGTAGGCACCATGCTTGGGCTTAATGTCTATTAAATTCCATTCCGAAAGTAGGTCTTCCAATCTTTCTCCAAATGGATCTCTAATTTTTGACCCCCCTTTCCTTTCCAACGCTGAGATGGTGACATTAAAATCACCAGCTAGGATACAAGGGAGATTTGCTAGGGTGGGCCACAGGTCTATTAGCTGGTTCCAGAACTGTTCCTTTTGGCCATACAAGGTCGGCCCATAAATATTTCCTATCCAAAACCTATCATTACTTGTAATATCTTCTAACTCGGTAAAAATCCAATGTCGATTTGTCTCAAAAGAATGACATTTATACTTACCTTCATCCCATAGGGATATAAGTCCTCCAGATGCTCTTGTTGCGTTGACTGCAATTCCTTTTCCTTTGGGCCATACTTTCTTCATAATGCTGATGCAGTCTTCCTTTTGCATTTTAGTCTCCTGGATTGTGAGGATTGAAATGTTCTCCATTTTTTTAAATCTTTTTATTGCTTCTGCTTTTTGCTTCCCGCCTAATCCTCTACAATTCCAAGAGACTATTTTCATTATTTTTTGATTTGAAGAGGACCTGCTCTGTCCTTTCTTTCCTCCTGAATCTATTTTCCACTAGATATTACTCTAACATGCTGGTACAAACTGGTTTGCTTGCCCGCCGCCCTCTCTCTGGCTGCTTCTTGTTCTCTGATAGTTTTGTTTAGTCTTCTTCCTCTTTTAGCTATGGGTTCTTGTTCGTCTTCTTTGCTCTCCGAGGTTTCTTCTTGAAATAATTTTGCTTTGGCTCTTGTTACTGATCCTCCTGAATTTAATGAGGGCTCTATTCCATCCACTGCGTGCTGAGAGGAGGGTGGGTTTTGGTTCTTGTCCTCATTATCGACTTGATCCTGATCTCCCTGATGTTCTTCGGATTGCTTTTCTTGCTCCTATTCTTCTTCATTTTCTTCACTACTCAGGACCTGGAATTTGTTGGGATGCTCTTTGGTTTTTGGTGGAGATTTGTTCACTGCACTCGCATTATTTTTGCTCCCTTTTTTCTTTGAAACTTCGTTCCATTCTCCTCCTTGAGTTTCTTCTACTTCTGGGGTTTTTCTTTTGGGGCATAGCCTCGCAAAATGCCCGTATTCATGACAAACCTTGCACTTAAAGGGAATCTGCTCATAGTCCACTGTTTGCCTGTGACTCCATCCTTCCATAGCTAAGTCTATAGCTTCTGGGAGACCCTTTTCCAGGTCGACTTCAACACATATTCTTGCACAAGAGAACATAGGGGGTTTTGGCTCTGATTTGTCGATATATTTCCCCAGCGAATTGCCTATGGCTCGTAAGTCTTCATCGTTCCAACAGTGGACGGGGAGGTGCGGCAGTTTTACCCAGACGGGAACTGCCCTTGGAATGTCTTTTTCTGGGTCAAAAGAAAGATCCCATTTATTAAGGTACATTCCTCTTGGCCCCATGAAATATGGTCCATTCCTGAAGATTAAGTCTCGATCCTCCTTTTTCTCAAAGTAAAAGACAAAAAACCCTTTCCCACAAAAGATTTGTTGCACCTCACCTTGGATTAATGGTCGCCAATTTTTGCTGAGCCAAGATTCAATCGAGCGGGGGGAGGGCCAAAGTCCCGTGAAGTGTCCTGCCAGTCCTTTTTCTGCTAGCGCAATGGCTTTACATTTCGAGGCGGTTGAAGTGATTCACTTATGGAACCTCTGCTCTTTTGACAAACTTGGAGTCAGGTTGGGTTGAGGCTTTCGTTGTGGCAGGCAGAGAAGCAACCAATTCCTTGAAAAAATCGGCGATGGGAGGACGGCCAGCCTCTGGGCCGTTGCGGCCAGGATCCGGCGGCGGCTCCATTCGAGCAGGCGAAACTGCAAACCCTAGCAGCTATCTTCAGTCGGCTCGCTTCCTGAGATTTTTTTCACCTCAAGCACTTCAATTGAGATCATTGTAACTAGAACTTCTTACCAAATGGAAATAGCAATAAAATCAAAATTACCATCCACTTCTGTGATTATATAAGGTAGACTCTTTTTAAAGTGAAAATTTTTAGAAGTTATAGTTTCTATATTTGTGGCTATATGTATAGAGTAATTTTTCAGTTTTATGTCAACTATGATTAAAATGTATTAGAATATTATATGTTTACAAGACATTCTATACTAGCCTATTTGCAAAGGTGTATAAATAATCAAGTTTAAATTATTATAAACAAAAATCAAGATAATTTTTATTTAAAATTTTAAATGTAATATATGAATTTAGTTTTAAAGTAAGATTTAAAACTATTTCCAATTATTTAAAAGTTTATTTTTTTATTCATAGAGTAAATAGTGAAATATATAAATTCACTTTATTTTATTTAATATATAAATGATCAAAATAGATTTACATTTATTATTGATTAGCAGTAACTGCAATTCAGCTTAGGGACCAGTGAATACTCTAGCACTAGCGGTAGATAGAGATATCGACAAGGTAGCACAGAATAGACTTTTACTGCAACTTAGTTTTCTAGAGAAAAAAATATGAATCAACCATGTAAAAGTATGGTCGCAAGGAAACAAGAATGTCGTTAACAACCTACATGAGTGGAAGCTCCCAGTGAAGGAAATGCGCAAGAAAAAGTACCCAAGTTCTCTATTTTAGAGGGTAAAAGTTCCCAACCATCCGGAACGATTCCAGCTGGATTGGGAAAGTTTGCTACAAGTTCTCAAGTTCCCTCGAACGTCAGAACTTTAGGTATATTATTAAAACTACAATTGGAAGGTTTTGAATAGATATAATAAGTTATTGGTTATAAATTAAAGGTAGAGTAAATAAATTCTCCTGTTCTCATCAAATTCTAAAATTAAAATTATTTAATTATTTCGAAAAAAATAAAATTTTAAATATAATAATAAATTAGCATAATGATTGTGAAAGGTGTGGGGTGCTTTATGATTCCAAGGGATATCAAATAAATTTTTTTACTTGAAGATTCAATATAGCAACAAACAACCAGGCATAACTTTAACATTATAGCAAGGGTTTCTCATTGCAGAAGGTATTAATATAAATGATATTATAGTTTTTTAGTTCAACAATCATCTCCTCACAATATTAAATTCAATAAATTATCACAAGAATTCATGATATGAAGTAATCATTTATAGTAATGGAGTTTTATAGATCGAAGAACTTTAAACTTTGAATATAAATGATATTATAGGTTTTTTTTAATTGAACAATCATCTCCTCACAATATTAAATTCAATAAAATTATCACAAGAATTCATGATATGAGGTAATCATTTATAGCAATGGAGTTTTATAGAGCCAAGAACTTTAAACTTTGTGGGTAAGGGAGTTGAATTTATATATGGGGTTGAATATTTATTGGCATTTTAGAAAAAAATATCGGGTAGATATTAATACCTACATCCTCTAATCTATCCATACACATTTAACATATATGCATTCCCTCCTCCTCATGTAATTTGGAGTTAATTACCTTACATAATTTTGTTCCATTCAATCTATTTAAGGCCAGCTTTGCATTATGAACTCACAGGAAATGGAAGTGTTCAACGTATGTGGGTTTAAACTAGCTCGATGCCATTCCAGATATGATCCTACTTTAAGTCCTTTCAAAAAATTTAAAAGAGACATCAAAATCCGAGGAGCCAAAATAAGCCTACAAGGATTGGAAGTATACTCCATCTTGGTTGGTGCATTCTTTTGAGAAGGCTCTTAGAATTGCAGGGGCAACTTACGAATTCGAGAGACCACCTCCTCTAAATTAAGCTTGCATTTTGGGAAATTGTCAAGCTAGTTTCATTTGGGTTGAGTTCACCTATTTTATCTTGTGATATTCTCTTTCTATACTTCTTTTAGTTTCTTAGATAGGCATGAAAGAGTGATTCTCATGGTTTCACGACCAAGCCACACTTGGAAAAATTCAAACAAGTTCCTTAGGTGAATCCTTTGATTTTTATGTTATGATTTTGAAGCATTGGGCTCCCACTGTATTTTCAAGCATAGGCCCTCTTTTCCTATCAACATTGACATTGAAAATGAAGTTGGATAGCTCCTCACATAGAACAAAATGTATTAAGCTGCTAATTATTGGTTGTGAAGAAAGGATACTACTTCCTACCTTTCTAGGCAGAATGGCTTCATCTCATGATCACTCTATTATAGGTGTCATCCAAAAACATGTGGACATGGAAAGAGACATTTGTTAGTGTGAGAAACACTGTGATAATTCCCAAGATAAATTTGCTATGATTATGAGGAGATGGGAAACTAGGAGGAAATATTAGGGGTTGAAAATTGAAAGGGAATTAAAGGCTATAAGAAGATAGTTACCACCGATGAAAGCCTATATTGAAAATCAGAAAGCCAATTTGGTGTTGTTGGAAGCAGGAAAGGAATTCTAAAAGGATAAGTTATAAATAAATAGGAATTGCAATACAAAGTCCCTCATCTAGAGTTGGAACAAAGACTGTTCACCCCAAGTGGTTTCCATGGAATATGACAGTGGAGAAAAAATCAAAGCAAAAAGGACACCAAGACCTTTCTTAATTGGCTTTAGTAGTAATTCGAGGAGCTATAGATATCATGGGATGATATAATTTCTTTGATTATTTGCAATTATGTGTAAATTTACTTTTCTTCTAGGACAATTTTTCAAACTATATATGAGTCATAGATTGTTTTCTTAGAAGATATTAGCAAGATATAGTTAATTTGGATTCAGTACTTTGGACATGGGCCTCACTTTTCGGTTTCTTGAACTATGCTATGTTTCATATTTTGTATTCTCAGGATATATGATGAGGCTACGACTCTTTATTATTATTATTATAACTAGTATTTGTTTGCGTTAAAAATCAAATTAACACAATCACTTAATTACAGGTGTTTAATATAAGTTAATCACTGTCATTTTCCATCCCTTCTAACTAATGGAATCGATGGGGAGTGTACGAATGTAGATCCATGTTAAACTTGTATCTATCAATCATTGAGAGGGATAAAATTTCTTAATATGCATTTTTTTTATCATTTAATTCTATGTCATGTTTCAATTCCTTCATACTAGATGATAAAAACAAAATTACATCTCAAGAAGCTTGATCCCTCTAGATTCAGTGTTAATATGGATTTATGTTGGTTTAATTCTTTTTAGATATCGTTATACATATGTGTGTGTGCATGACAACATCTATATTATACTAGGTTGTCGAGCATCTCACCACTCTTGGTGCAATATAGCACCTTAATTATCTGGTTGTGGTTGTAAACATTCGTAACATCCCTCTTTATCCCTTCTCTTTGTAATTAAAAATATAACTATGTATTTGTTTCTGGTATGAGCCCAAGGCCAAGGCCCCACCAGCAAACCATGTAATCTTTGTGATTTACTTCCTAAGTTGTAAATGGTTGATTTTAGACCTAGGAGACTGAAGGTTTTGATGCAAACTAAACGATAGGGCAATGGATCCATTAGGGGGTAGAGCTGAAAAGGTACTAGTGAAGCCTCAAGACCTTGGTTGAGGATGATTGGATGTCAACATGGTACGTGTGAATCTAAAGAGAAGGGAGTTAACGTATGAGCATGGATGCTCAAAAGAAAGTGAGTTTGTTAATGTATGCATATTGCTACAGGATCAAAGATAGGAACGTGCATTTTAATCATTAATAAGCATTATATTAATGATTACTAATTAAGTAAAATAAATGAATTTTAGTTAGAAATTCCTAAATATTCACTAGGATTTAAAGAAAGCTAATTTCCTACTTAAAATAGTGATTTGAACTATATATGTATATATATAATGGTCTTCACTAAATTAATTCATATCTTCACTAAATTAATTCATATTGAAAAGGAAAAATTGATAAATGTAAATGTAAATGTAAATGTATATTTATATCTATATATATATATATAATTTATGGTTTGTACTATTAAGAAGAGGAATGGTCCCTTTTGAAAAGAGAGCCTACCCGAAATGAATAAATATATTAGAAAAGACAACAATGGTTATTATAGCTAAGTTTTTCTTATGAAAGGAAATCGCTTACATAAAATTTAAAGAGCTGATCTTGGAAGTTAGATTCTTAGGAGTAGTAATTGGGGGCTTGTCTCCTCATGGGAAAAGAGCGCCCACTCCTTCGGATTCCTTTTGTCCCCTTGATTGGTAAGGAAAATTCCTTCCAAACTAACACTTGGCATTCTCCTATCTTTTTGGGGTTCGATCTCCAAATGGAAGAGAGAATCCTTCCAAATATGGGCAAACTCCCCAAAGATGAGGATCGATATGTGTACTTATATTGAATCCAAGAGAGGGTTGCGCAGAGGAAGGGACAAGTTTGTATGTAGAACAATATCTGCATCATAGAATGAGAGAGATCTTTGCATCATATAAGAAGAGTGATATTTGCATTATGGAGGAAGAGCGATCCTTACATTGGAGAGGAAGAACGATCTATGCATTTAGAATGAAGATTGACCCCTGTAATCCTTGATCTTTGTGTAATCCTTGTGACCTCTGCATTAATGGTATGGTTTGACCTTTAAACTGATTTATTTATGTGTATTGTATGGCAGTACCTACCATATCATTCTTTGCAATATTGGATCTTATACTATTTGATCTCTATGAATGGATCTCAACTTGATCGATGTACCCATTTTATACTTTACAATTTGTATACGGTCTCAACGTGATCACTAGGGTTCTCAGTTTAACCGCTGAACACATAATACACTTGGTTGTGGCACTCGATCTCAGCTCAAATCGTTGTTGATCACAACTTGTAAAATGCACACATAATATATTTTGGTTGTGGCACTCGATCTCAGCATCAATCGTTGATGATCACAACTTATAAACTATACACATAATACTCTTGGTTGTGTCACTCGATCTCAGCTCAAATCGTTATTGATCACAACTTGTAAACTGCACACATAATATATTTTGGTTGTGCCACTCAATCTCACCATAAATCGTTGATGATCACAAATTATAAACTATACACATAATACTCTTGGTTTTGGCACTCGATATCAGCTCAAATCGTTGTTGATCACAGCTTGTAAACTGCACACATAATGTATTTTGGTTGTGGCACTTGATCTCAGCATAAATCGCTGATGATCACAGCTTATAAACTATACACATAATACTCTTGGTTGTGGCATTCGATCTCAGCTCAAATCGTTGTTGATCACAACTTGTAAACTGCACACATAATATTTTTTGGTTGTGGCACTCGATCTCAACATAAATCGTTGATGATCACAGCATATAAACTATGCACATAATACTCTTGGCTGTGGCACTCGATCTCAGCTCAAATCTCTATTGATCACAGCTTGTAAAATGCACAGATAATATATTTTGGTTGTGGCAATCAATCTCAACATAAATCGTTGATGATCACAGCTTATAAACTATACACATAATACTCTTGGTTGTGGCACTCGATATGAGCTCAAATAGGTTTTGATCACAACTTGTAAATTGTAGAGCTGCTCGATCTCTTTCATTAGAGGTTTATTATTTGTGTATACTGTGTTATAGTTACATTTGATCAAATTAAACATCTAGATAGTGCAGAGTAGCCTGATCTCTTTCATTAGAGGTTAAATGTATGTGCATATTGTGTTATAGTGCCATTTTGATCAAATTAAACAAAGACGGTGCACAACATCTCGATCTCTTTCATTAGAGGTTCAATATATTTTTATATTGTGTTATACATTGTGATCGGGTTAAACAGAGACGGTGCCACGGCACGCCGATATTTTCATTAGAGTTTAAATACATGTCCAACTCGGTTATAGTTATACTGGGGTGAGTACAATAAGTTAGGGCGCAACCCTTGGTTTCGTTGGAATTATGAAGTTAATGTATTTACATATATTATGTGGAAGAGAAACCAAGAAGGGTATGCGAGGTGATTGGAATAAATACTGGTTGTAATATTTTGATGAAAATCATATGAGTTGAAATATATATCTATCTATCTATATAATTATTATACTTATAGCATATGCTAGTTACGCTTGGAAATAGCATGTATGGGGTAGAGGAAGGGCATAGCTGAACACTCTGGTATTGAAAGTATATTATACGATTGTAATAAAAGAAAATTTGTACTTAAGGTAGTAGTAAATCTCTTGAGTTACACGATCCTCTATCCTCCTAGAGAATTCTTTTCCATTTCGGGGGTGACTTTTCGGTGGCAGAAATATACACCGGACAGAGGGCCAATTGGTTGGGAGGAAAATCACAATCAAACCTCCAGTCGCCTTAGTCTACTTTCCTCATATGAGTATTATTTATTATTGTATTGTTATTTGAAGATGTCAAGTTTATAAATGAAGGTAATTGTCATGAGTTCCCTTGTTCATCAATTTCATTCTTGTAGATGGATGTTGTGAGATATTGATTGTAATACTAATGTGTGACAATGGAAGCACGCTTGTACCTTTGTTTGTAAAATTAACAAAATGACAATGGTTGTGATTTACTTAAAGGGTACACATGTATAATTTAAACTAGTTGATAAGGTGTACATGATGTTAATGTATGTTGTCCACTTTATACATTTATATCCAGACGATCTTTGCTATTGTTGTGAAAATACTATGAGTTGTTATTATGTACGAGTTATACTTTTTAGGTGACCGAGATTTATGTGATTGAAGTATACGTTGTATACATGATTACCTTGTTAATCGATTTCATTCTTGTATATGGATGTTGTGAGAGGTTGAGTGTAATACTAAGGTGTGTTAATGTAAGCATACTTGTACTTCAGCATATGAGATTTACATAATGATGATATATGTGGTTGTCTTTATAAAAGGTATGCAGGTATATATCTAGATAATTGATGTTACTTACATGATGTTAGTGTGTACAATAAAAAGGTGTACAGCTAAATAGGAATAGTACTGGCACTAGTGAAAGCTAAGATTGGAAGTTAAATAATCATAATGGCCACGGATCGTCATATGAAGAATTTGATTATGTGGACAAGGTATTATGTATTCCTATTGTTTAACTAACTATGTGTGATAATAAAAGGAGGTTACCTTAAGGATTTTAGTAAGTTGTTAAGAAATCCATGATAGTTCTTTATGTAAACAATGCACATATATGATTCCCTAGAATTTAATGTGTAAAGTAATTATCTTTTGTATCTTAATTTTGGTAAAGATTGGTTAACTGAAGAGGGTTTTTCATTCTGGAATCAAGTAAGCTTAATTAGGATAAGACTAAAGTTTTGTTTGGGAAGAACAAAAAAATGAATCCCAAACTAAATGGGTTTGCCTGTAATTATTGTGTATGTTTAATTATGATGTTTAGACTAACATGTCCATTGTTGTATGAGTAAAAAGAAAAAAATTATACCCCATTTCCTCCAAATACTAAAAAGGATATTGGGTGTGTTACAACATTGGGCATCTCAAGGAAGGATTAGTATGTTTATTAATAAAAAATCAATATTAAAATATCTATGATGTTTGATTATGTTTGACCACAACCAATAGCTATAATGACCATGTTTGACAATGGTTGAGTATAATTGACTTTAGATTGACATTATTGATAATGGTCAACCATATTTGATTATGGTGAACCATTTTTGAATTTGGTTAAATATGGTTTATTTCTAGTAAATAATGGTTGGTCATGATTGACTATTATTATTAACCATGATTAATTGTGGTTAACTGTGCTTAAGATATGGTCAACTATGGCTAAAACCATGGTTGACCATGTTTGATTATGGTTTAATATGGCTGGAGATGATTGATAATGGTTTGTGACGGTTGACCATGATTGATTATGCTTGACCATGTTTGATGATGGTTGACCACGGTTGACTATTAACTATGGTTGACCATTATTAAGTGTGGTCAACTATAGTTTACTATATTTTAATATGGTTGACCATTTTTAACTATTTGATAATGGTTTACTATTGTTGATCATGTTTTATTATAGTTGAATTTGATTGAACATGGTTTACTTTTTAACCATTATTGACTATGGTTGATAATGTTTTACAATTGTTGACTATTTTTTACCATGATTCATTAAGTTTAATGATGGCTAACCATTTTTAATTATATCGTTTAACTATCATTTTATAATGGTTAACCATAGTTGATTTTGTTGACAACCATTTACCATGTGTTGACGAGGGTTAACAATGGTTAACTATGGTTTGACCATGCTTAATTATGATAAAAAATGTTTACCTATGTTTAACTATCATTGACTATGTTTAACTATTCTTCAGCATGTTTACCTATGGTTGAACATGGTTGGGCGCTTTTTACTATGTTTAACAATGTTTAATTGTGCTAGAGCATGTTTGGTAAACGTTGTGTTAGCACCCCAAAAAAAATTGTGGTTAATCGTCTTTTGGCGACATTAATTGTCTTCTGGCAACATCGGCGGTGCAAGATTAGAGCATTTTCCCATGACGGGGGGATTTTAAGCCTGGTCGAAAAGAAGAAACTGTCCCTGGGTATAGACACCATGGTCGCAAAAGGACAATTTTTGAGAAAAAGAAGAAAGTGAAAAGTGACCACGATTTGGTAAGAAAAGTCAATCTTAAGTCAAGGATTAATTTTTACATTTTCCTATACTCCAATGTTTAGCACTTATATGGAAGTAAAGGGTTGAAGGCCTTTTTATTATATAAAAATGAAAGGTTTAGCCTAAGCATAAATTTTATAAGAGAAGCATCGTTTTAATTTTTAACCAAAGTTAAACTTTGGGGAGGTTTTAATAAAACCAAAGTTGGCACCTTATGAGGAGGGGATTAACGTTGTATATCCTAAGTTTCGTTTGGACCCAAAGTTAAACTTTGGGGAGGTTTTACTAAAACCAAAGTTGGCACCTTATGAGGAGGGGATTAACGTTGTATATCCTAAGTTTCGTTTGGACCCAAGCTTCAATTAAAATTAGAACAAAAGGTAATGCACCCAGCACCGAGGGCTTGTCAAGTGACCAAGCACCCAGCACCGAGGGCTTGTCAAGTGACCAAGAGCCGAGTCAAAAGCCCCCACATAGCCTCTACACTCCAAGGGCCATGCACAAGGGCCTCTCCATCGCTTGTTACTTGATAGATGTGGAAACAAATGGGATATATGAAAACCAAAGAGCTCATTCTCCCATTGCATGTGGGATAGGTCCCCAACAATTACAAAATAAAAAGAAATATAAGCGATGAGTCAATGGTCCACGCCAACATCGCATGACCAAAGTGCTTGGAGATAGGGCCAGTTGCGATGAGAAAAATACTCGCCAACGTGTCACTCTAAGAGCTCCTCGCATATGCATGAAATGGTATTGGAAACTGCTTTGAGCCCATGCGATACTACCTCTCAAACAAAAGCGGTTTCAGGGGTATAAAAGGAAAAGCAGTTCTATTTATTCACGTCTCATTTGACCGGGATGTCAAAGGTCCCCAAACCCTAATGTTGTTTTAATCCATCTGCAAACTTGGTAGGAGCCGAGACGCTCTCCGAAGGGCCGATTTCTTGGATGCAGAGAAAGACTGCTCTCTCATATGCTAAAGTTACACACCGGGGTTGGGCTATTGGCAAAAATAAAAAATGTGGCACGCCTGCGATGGAATTTCGTTTAAGAAAATTCATCACCGGTCGAGCTTCTTCGAAGCAGGTTTCAGAAGTCGACTTGTATAAATTTGAGATCTGGCTGTGTAGTGGGAACTTCAAAGGAGAAGCTGGGTTCAACCAAGCAAATGGACGTGGAAAAATTTGCAGGTATCAGTCGTTGGGTCATTCTGCAGTAGGAGAGAGATGTCTTGACAAAGAGAATCAACTAAAGGTAGCCTATCGTCACCAGACTTTCAAGAGATACGAATTTCATGTTCAGAAGCTGGGTTTAACATTTTAAAAATCCAAATAATAAGTGCTACCGCCATGAAATTTTTTTTTCCCTGCAGATGGCCGAAGCTAGGCTTTCATGTTCAAATGGACAGTGCCGCAGGAGTCTGAAGCTAAGAGTTTCAAAGGAGAAATGGTCCCACTTTTTGGAAACTTGTTGTTCTTTGACAGAGTTTCCCATTGTCTCAAAACCCTAACACCTTTCCTCCAAGAGCCATAAGGTCTGTTACGATGCCAAGAGCCTAAATTGGTGCTGTCGCCATTTTTCTGAAGCAAATTAATAGATTTTTTTCTTCGTTTCTTCTACATGATGAGTTTGCTGCGCAATATATACTCAAACATTTGAGTGGCGTTGTTAATTTCTCAAATCTAGCAACCCTATCCCAGTGTGGTGATCTCTCGTCTCTTATGCCTCTGCACTAAATGGCGCCAAGTCCTACGATGTTTCATTCACCGACGGAAAGGGAGTTAAGGTTTCCAATGTGAGAGCTTCAAAGAAGAAAACCTCGGGAAGGAATTCTTCCTACGCCCATCATAACGACTGTAATCTTTGGCTATGATTTGTATACCCCAGAGCTCGTAGAGGTCGTGGCATACATATAATTCAACGCAGGTGCAGGTGGTAGTTTGATTGCAGCAAACAAATGGCTGCCCTTCAGGGTGCATTCAATGGCAGGGTCTCGGTCGTGGGGTTTTCATTCATTAAAGAAGGAAGAATTAGGTTTTCCTGTGGGAGAGCTTTGGAGCTAAAACTTTCAAGGTCGAGCTCACTATATGCCCTTCATGATGCCTTTCATGCACCTGCACAAAATCAGGGCACGAGTTGTGATCACCAGCTACAAGTTATGGAGCTGACTGCAAAAGATCTGGGAAGACAACATGGGTATAATACAGGCTTAAATTTCATTTAAACACAAAATTTGTCTTACGGATGCCTTTCTTCACATTCCTTTCTCCTCATTCCATAAAGCAAAAAAGTATTGAATTTACTGCTATGCATTCTTGTCCCTAACATTGTATGTGTTTGGCAAAGATTAGTCTCATAGATAGGGTCGCTACAGTCATGGCCATTTCCAAAATTATGAGGGGTATTTTTCAGGTTTTTGATGTAGATATTAAGTAGGGCCAATTTCATGAGTGAGGCTACTGTAGCTGTCATTATTTTTAAAATTATTCAGAATTCTTGGAGAGATTTTGGTGCAGGTGTTAAGAAGGCAAATGTTGCAATGAGGGATGCTGCCGAGAAGGTGAATAATAGCTCAAGAATATGAAGAAATCGATGGTAGAAAAGCATGAAAGACACTCATGAATCTCAAAAAAAGCAGGGGAGATGATTTATTGTATTGAAAAAAGCCCAATCATTTTTGCAGCGGCTAAGTCCACCTCTTGAAATGAAACTCCTCAAAAGCTAGGAGAAGACCAATTTAAATATTAAAGTGAGAAAACACCTAGCATTCAAAAATGGGCAAAAATGAAGGATTCGAGAGCTAAGTGGGGCAGCCACCTAGAGAGCATAACAAAATATCTTCTATCTATTTTTAATAAAAATTTTCATTTAGGGAAAACTGCTGCCATATGTAAAAAGCAATTAGGCATAACTTTTAATTTCTGTTTTGAAAAGATAGGTGGCAGAGTTGTATGGATGATCTGTCACTAAATTTGTAACTAATTTTCTGTTAGGATTAGGTCGACTATGAGTCTCAGGACAGCTATATATTCATTGTAATAGAAGACCTAAGGGTGAGTGAATCATTGGGATGAAGCCTAGGAGAGCTCAGCTCTGTTTCTGAGATTTTATTCTTAAATATATCAGCAGTGTTTGAGGCTGGGTTATTTTGCAGAGAATTCCTGTGTTATATTTCTTGCAGTCTGTCCTTCTTTTTCCCATGTTAATTTGTTTATCTTTCTTTGTATCTCATTATGTTAAATTTCTCTCATGCTTGAATAAGGGTATCATTGGAATAGGATTCATTGAAATAATACCATGTTCCTTTCATTTCAGGCATTTCACCACCAATTTTTGCTAAAGTTTGCATAAGATTCATCCTTGTTAGATGCCCTATGCTGATGGACTGTTCATTTTTCTTCTGTTTCACCCCTTAAATCTCTTTGACTGTGCGTGGGTGGCTACCTTGCCTCTGTTTAGATAGCTTATGCAGCTACACTGTTATGTGTTTTATGATTCATCTTTTGACTCCATTTCCCAATAGTTCTTCTCCTGATTCTCTTACCAAGGTTTTAATCAATTTGTTCCTGCAGAAATCTGATCTTCTGCACCTGTTGTTCATTGAATATCTTAAATGTTGAATGCTGGTCTATTTCTTCATTACTGACAATCTTGATGATTTCCAGCTTTCTGTGAGTTAAAGAGAGAGCCCTCTCTGTTTATGTTAGGTCAGAAACATAAACTAAAGACTGGTTAGTAGTTACCCAGGATTACTCTCTCCACAACCTAGGGGGTCAATTTTGATGTTAACACGTTGACTATGGTTAATGACAGTTAACAATATTTGACTATGGTTGATTATGTTGAAGTAGATTGGTTATGGTGACCATGTTGGCTATACTTGACTTTATGACAATATTATATTGACCTTAATATAATTTCACATGTCACATTATGGTTAACTTTAATATAATGTCACATTGTGACATTAAGATGACGACTTGTATTTTATGTCAAATTATAATGTTTAAGGGATGAAGTCAAAGTTATGTCACATTACAATATTAGAAGGTTGAGTTCAACAAATGTCACATTGCAACATTGTATGTGACATTAGTTATATATCACATCTTGAAATTAAGAGGATGATGGTTGGATATGCTTCACCATCTTTGACTATCACTGAGTGTGGCTGCATTAGTCTACCATAGTTGATAATATTTTATTGTAATTGATTGCAGCTCATTGTGTTTGGAAATGGTTGACTTTTGTTGATTTTGTTTTGTGATCCTTAACTATGGGTGTCCATTTTTTACCATGTTTAACTATGGTTGACCATGTTTAGCCACGATTTACTATAACTAAGCATGTTTGACCATGGTTGATTATTGTTAACCATGGTTCACTATGTTTGACTATGGTTAACCACTGTTTGACTTTGTTGAATTATAATTTCCTATGGTTTGATAATAGGGAACTAAGGTTGATTTTATTTGAAAATGGTTGACAATGCTCAATCAGGTCTGGCCATGGTTGACTATGGTTCACCATGGTTGACTATATGGTTCACCACATTTTTCCTATGGTTGGTGATGTTTGATCATGGTTAATTATGGATAACCATGGTTTACTATGTTTGACAACATTTAACTATGGTCATGTTTGAACATTATTGATGATGTTTTGCCATGCTTAGCAATATTTGACTATGGTTGACTACATGATTACGGATGACCATGGTTGAATATGCTTGACATTATGGCATGAAGATGTTGGCTTAAATATTATGTCACATGTCACATTATTGTTGACTTAATTACTATGCCACATCATGACATTAAGAGGTTTCCTTGTATTTTATGTCACATTGAAATAAGAGGATCAATTAAAAATTATATCACATTATGACAATAAGACAATGACTTCAACAAAATGTCACATTATAACATTATGCATGACAACAATACTACATCACATTATGACATTAAGAGGTTGACTTCAATAATATATCACATTGTGACACAAAGAGACTAATAATATATTATTATCTTTCATTGGGACTACATGATTCATTGTGCTTTTCTATCACTAACCATGACTAGTCATATTTGACAATGGTTAACCATGTTTAACTATGGTTGACGATGCTTGACTATGGTTGACTATGTTAGACCATGATTTTCAACCATGTTTGATTATGGTTGAAAACTATGGTTTAATTTGCAACATGAAAGTGTTGACTTTAGTATTATGTCACATGTCACATTATGGTTGACTTGAATATTATCTCACATCATGAAATAATAGTTGGGTTTTTTATGTCATATTATAACATTAGCAGGATCAAATCAAAATTATGTCAGATTGTGAAATTAATATGTTAACTTCAACAAAATGTCACATTGTGACACTATGCATGATAACAATATTGTATCTAATTATGACATTAAAAGGTTAAGTTCAATATTATATCGCATTGGAACACTAAGAGAATGATAATAAATCTGCTACATTGGGATGTTCATCTTTATTGACTTATGCCAAATTACTATGTTCCTCAATGGTTATGTTGCAGTGTTCATCAACGGTTATGCCAAATTGAGACATTCGTTAAGAGTTATGTTTGATCATGGCATTTGTCAGTTATTATCTTGCATTATGACATTGGTATTAGTTGAATTCTATCAAATTACTATGCTCCTCAATAATTATGTCTCATTATGACTTTCCTCTTAGTTTACTTATGTTGAATTTCTACATTTATTAACAATTATTATGCATTGCAATATTCACCTGGGGTTGTGTCTCATTCCTATATTTCTTAAGTTTTATCTTGGATTGTGTTGTATCTCAGGTGTTATGTTCAATTAGGACATAAATTTGAATTCAACCTCTTAATGTTGCAATGTGATAGGAAGAGGTTGAGTTCAATATTTTGTCACATTATGACATTAAAAGGTTGACTTAAATATTATTTCGCATTGCGACATTTAATTGAAGTCACTCATAGTATTATTTTTGAAATGTCACATTATCACATAATATTTATCGGGGATCATTAGAATTTTCTTCCCCTTTTTTATGCAATGGGAATGCCCACTTGTTGACAAAACAATACGTGTGGATTATAAGGAACATGTGCGCGTTCCTATCTAAACAAATTCGGGTCCCTTCTAGACCTTCACGTAGAAATGCCACATTTTAATCCAGAAGACACATCAATGCAGGAACACATGTGTGCATTCCTAACCATGCACACATAGAAACATGAGTTCCTATTTGTTCTTAAAAAATGGGCCAACCAGTTCACATTTTTGTTAATCGACCCCACCTACCCAAGAATGAAGAACTTACTAGGAGAGAACACAAGCACATTCCATCTTGTAGAATCCACCAACACATCTACTACCATCATCATCATCTACTATAGGTAAGCTCAATTTTTGTTATTATTATTTTGTTTCATTTATAAAAAAATTAATGGTTTTATTCTTTAATTACAATTATTATTCAACAAATATGGCAGATAACGCGGACCCGAATATAAACCAAAACCCTAAACCCTCATAATACCCAAACAATGAATTAAATCAATGCTTATATGACTTCAAAAACCTAATTTGTGAACTTCAAAACACAAGAGAACCATCCCGCTAGTCATTAGCCACATCTATTGACTCCATTGTTGCTTCCATTGGTCGTTCCTAAGGTAAATTATCAAATATATATGACTATAGGTCTAGGATGAGGGAATTCTACTCAACTGGAATTAGCAAGGAATAAGTTTAAAAAATAAATATAGCTAAACAATCCATATTCTTGTTGTTCATTGACCCAAGATCCAACCAACCACTTGATCCGAGAAAGAGGCATCTTTGCATGGATTGGTGCACATTAAAACAATGGAGAGGCCATTGAATGGATTGATTTTTTATGGTGTTTGATAAACTTCCCTACAGTAACAAGTAGGTTACCCTATATTTTAATAGGAAATTATGATCTAAGTCCGTTCTTGGTATACATTTCAATTATTTTGACATTGGTGAATTCCAGGGGGTTGGTATTGACTCTTCTTAGGATCCATAAAATGCTATATTGAACCCACTGAGGGGGCCTTCTACTCCTAGGAACACACCACCCCCCCCCAAATTCACTGCATCTCAAAAAATAGATCCAAGCCACTAGTATTGCAATATCATCTAGTGCAACACAATGCATTTGCAACAACATCTCATTAAGAGACATCCTCTTATGATATTAGACCACTTGGCGTCGAGCCATCATCTATCTAGGCTAAATTTTTTGGTTCCAGGCTAGTTGATCCTCATTAATGCTCATTTTGAGTACATACTTGCTATGTCCCAAGAGAGGATCCTATTCAAGACAGTTTCTTGGATGAGGTTAGTATGAAATAATTTGTATATATTCATTGTTTTTATATTTAATGTTGCATTTGAAAAATATTTGGTAGACCTAAATTTAAAGTATTTTTAAATGTATTTTTTGTTTTCTGCATGTGCAACTCTTCTGACATGACACCCCTCCATCTAGGCGACGGGTTTCCTCATATGTTGTACTTGATGTAACGATTGTTGCAACTTGTTCACTTGGGGCTCCTCGGACCTAGGTATTTAGAATAATTTATGCCCCCCCCATATGTGTGTGTGTGTGTGTTGTTTCCTCTACTTTATTTCCATATTAAATGCAAATTGAACCTTAATTCTTTTTCTTTTATAATGGTTATTGGATGACCTATTAATTAAGGTCTAAATATATAATCAAGCCTTATTAATCCTCAAATATATTATGTATATCCCTAGTTTATCATTTAATATAGAGCCCTATATTTCTTCCACGATTTGTGTGGGATGGACTAGATCCATAAACGTGTATTATAATCCCTAAAAGTAATAATTATGAAAGAAACCCATGGTTTTGGTCCTAAACCATAAATTGTTTGATTGAAACCATCACTATTATGCCTAATTATTAAAATTGAGGACATAATCATCTTGTAGGTCAAAGGTTCTTTATTTAGGGACTATGTTATGATCTGCATCCATATGTGTGGTTGGTGAGGGATATAAATAATTTTTTATTTATGAATCCATAGTTTTACCCCTAAACCACAATTGGGACCATGCGACCCATCCTTGTTGTGTCAAATTCTAGAAATTGGGCACATGGTATTATTTTAGGACAAAAGTCAATTTTATAAGGCACATGTCTTAGTGTAGGGCATATATCATTTAGTTGTTTCCCTAAACCATGGATTAGGCCATGTGATCCATACCTAATACACCCAATCCTCAAAATTGTGTCTATATTTCCTTTTCAAACTAAACATTTATTACATAGGGGCTTATTCCATGCTATTGGGCCTGATGCCTCACTTTTGAGCCTTGAAATCAATGGTTAAGGAATTATGAATCCACATTTTTTGTTGAGAAACCACGAGTTAGACAATGAAACCCATCCTTTTTGTCCAATGCTCAAAATCATGTCCTTATTCCTTTGCAAGATAAATATTTCTTCTATAACAGGGAAAATTTTAAGGATCCATACTTATTTAAGAATCTATAAACCTTGGTGAATCTTACCAACTCTTAAAATGCCAACTATAAAATATTTGGTGATATTATTCAAAAAATGTTTCAATTTCTAAGGATTTTATATAGTTTATATAATAATTTGGTTATTTTTAGAGCGAAAATGTTTTACCCCATCAAAATTGAGCGAAACAAGGCTTCAAAAACTGCAAATTGGCAAATCATTTTTTGGAAAAAAAACACGGAGAAACAACCGAAGGGATAAATTTCAACCCTAAAATTTTCCTTGTGTATAAGTTATGTGTTATGGTATGAGTTCATATTCATGGCTTATGATCCATAAGAATTATTATTAGGGTTTAAATCATTAGTTTTTATGCCAAAATTATGAATTGGGACACAAAATACAACCCATGGGTGTCCAATCCCCAAAAATAAGGCCACGTTCCTCTAACAAGCTAAGGATTTATTATATAGGGCAAGTGTTTTGGTATAGGGACCCATGCATGGATTGTAAGTATTAAAAGAAATCATTTGGGCTTAAATCCCTAATTTTTGGACCAAAAATAAGGCTTAGGACATGTGACCCATCCCTTGTAAAAACATCTTATCATCATAATGATTCTCATTAGCCAAAAATTCCATCGTGAGGGATCATGTCATGGTTAGGGCGACATATAAATATTGTGAGAATTGAAAGTAAAAGTGAGGTTTTGAAACACTAATTTTTAACTTTGACCATTGCTTGGACCCAAATACCTCTCCATTCTATGCCCAATCCCTAAAATTAGGTCAATATTCCTCTAATATGTTAACTTTCCCCTCTATAGGTATTGCAAATATGCAAGTACTTACTTTGAACCACCTACAATGCATGGGAATTTGAAACACAATATGATATTTATATAGGTAACCTTTGGTAAGTGGGAAAGGAATCTAATGCACACTAACCCCTACAAAAATTTACATGCTACAATCCCTGGCCTATAAGACTCCTCACATCAAAATAAAACTCTTAATACTTTGATTCTTTGACCAATATGATCCTAGGAATACTTTTCACATTACTATAATGATCCTCTCACACACGTACACACTTTGAAACTTTGGGCATGTCCCCATTATGGCCCCATAGACACTAAATCATCCATCCCATCACACATTATATTTCATAAACCCTAGGATACCTCACATCACAATCAACCCTCAAACAACTTAAATCTTGAATCCTTTGATCTATGGACACATTACCCCATAATGAGAATTAAACCCTCACACTTACCTAACTCCACAACCTTGGTCTCTTCCACTTATGTCCTTGAAGACACTATGACCAAATTCACACTAATCCCTCCAAATAATCACACAATAAATCTCCTAATCATTAGGGCCCCTCACACGTCATTTTAACCCTCATACAACTTAACCCTTGATGGTTATAAACTTGAGCATATCTCTCACATACTTACCCCTCATATCCCCATACACCTTCGTCTTACCCATTATAAATACCTTGGATAGTACACCCTAATGCACATCAACCTCTTCAACTTTTTGCACACTACACTCAGCCCAAGGATCCCTTACACCATAGTGGAAACTAAAATAACCTTAACCATGAACTAATGCAAACTTAAGAAGAAGTTTCTATGTTATTGTATAATAACCCTTTCACACACTTATTAACACTCATGCACTTGGATTTCACAAATTATGTCCCTACACACACTACTCCCTATTTGACACTAAGTATTTCCACTAATTAAAAACATACCCCCAACTCTAGAAGCCTGAGTAATGGAAATAAACCCCTAAAAAATATTAACCCCTTCCCAATACAAGCTCAAAAACACATTTCCACAAATCACAATGAATTCCTCGCACACTTACACACCCTCATGAACCTATCCCACACCCATTGTAGCCTTAGAATACTCTATGCTTCAATACAAACTAGCTCCTCCAACCACTTACATATTATACTCCTTAGAGCCTCTGAACCATCACATGACAATCATCTCCTCAAACACCTTAATCCTTGACCCCTTCGAGTGCAAGTACACATTTTTTTATAACTACAATGAAACCCTCCCACAATTAATCACCCCCATCCATTCAGGAGGAAGTTTGTAGCTCCTAAATGATGTCTCTCCTTGATAGATTTTTTGGGTATAACCAAATTCGTCTTAAGAGATATGATCACTATAAAACCATATTTACAACAAGATGGGGCAATTTCGGTTAAGACCGAATAAATTTTGATTTAATTAATGTGGGTGCAACATTTCATAGGTCCATGCATGTTTCCTTTGACGATCTCATCAGGATTATCATTCAAATCTACATTAATGATTTAATTGTTCATTCAAAATTAAGAGAAGATCATTGTTGTCATCTTAGATAGGTTTTTCTTCATGATTGCAAACAATTTGGTATTTCGCTTAACCCTACATAATCTATTTTTAGATTTTCTTCGGGAAAACTACTTGGACATGTTGTTACTAGTTTATTTATTAGCATTGACTCTGAAAGAGTCAAATCCTTCCTCCCCCTACTTCAAAAAAGGGAGTTCAATTTTTTATGTGTAAATTTAACTTTGTCCACCATCTCACTCCCATTTTTTCTAAAATAGTTAAACCTATTCACACTTTATTAAAAGGAGAAATGGATTTTACATGTACATATGAGGCTCAATATGCTTTTGTAGAGATTACATCAGCTATTTCTAAAACCCCAATTTTGGAAAAACTTGATTTTTCAAAATATTTTGTAATATATACTAATGCAACTAAAGAAGAAGTTTCAGCTATCTTATTGCAAAAAAATGAAGAAGGATTCAAACATCCTATTGCTTTTTCAATTCAAATCCTTTTGTATGAATATGCCTTGAAATTCACTCTAATTGAAAATTATTCCTTCTCTTTAGTGAAAGCTATTGAGAAATTTCAACATTTTATCTTAGGCAAGCATACTTAGGTTCGAGTGCCTTTGCTAGCAGTCAATTTTTTACTTTTCCAGACCTTCTTTTCATGTACATTGGCACATTGGTTAACCAAAATTCAAGAGCATGATCTCTCGATAATAATTGCTAATACTATTAAAGGAAGAGATCTAGCTTTACATTTATCTGAAAATACTGAGTATAGTTATGTTTCTCTTGCTAATGATGATTCTTTAACAACCCTATTTTATTTTGAAAGTGAAGATATCGATTTGCATGACCATCCTTGGTATAGAAACATCATTTATTATCTTAAACATGAACATTTTCCAACAGGATTAAAAAATCATGAAAGAAGGGGGTTGAGATTAGAATGAACAAATTATATTCTCTTAGGCTCTTTGCAATATTTTGAAGATCCCTTGATGAAATGATTTTAATATGTATAGATGAAGGAATTGCTTAATATATGTTAGAGTTTTTACATTACAAAGATGCAGAAACCATCCACATCAGTGGACACTCCGTATCCAACTCAACTACTCATAAGGTTCTTCATATAGGGTATTATTGGCCCTTTATTTTTCAATATAATTCATATAAATTTGTATGATCTTGTGATGTATGCAAATGAGCTACAAGTAAGCAGAAATTGTCTACAATTCCATTAAAACATGAAATCTCATTCTTCCATTTATCTCAATGGTAATTACATTTTATTTGACCTATTGACCCTCCTTATTTTTCCAGACATGTTTGTATTCTTACCACAATTGACTATTTCACAAAATGGTCAGAAGTTGTTTAGATATGCTCTCAAGGCCACCTATAGCCAAGATCACAACTTTGGGTACTCTTATGCATATGAATCCTTTCACTCATGATGCATACAAGGAGGAATACATAGAATATGAGGACTTCGAGGTATTTCAGTAGCTACAAGTACAATTCCATGTAGAAGAAGGTGATATAAAGGATGACTATCATATCTAGGATGGGTTACACTACAAGTTGGACAAGCTCCATGTTCCTTAAGGTGAAATATTGCAATTGATGAGAAAGGATCACACCTCCAAAGTTGCAAGGCATTTTAGTGTTGGGAAGACAATTTTCAACTTGCAAAGGTATATTTATTGACATAGAATACAAGAAGATGTAGCTCTCCTTATAAGAGGATGCATAAGTTGTTGTACAAGAAAGCTCAGTAATTCAAAGCAAGGTCTAAAACATCCCTTACCTTTTCCTAAGAGATCATGGGAGAGCATCTCCATGGATTTTGTGGGTGGTCTTCCAACCACTAAGAAGGGACATGACTATTTATTTGTGGTGGTTGATAGATTTAGCAATATGTGCAATCTTATTCCTTGTAGAAGGACCATCAAAGGACAAGAGGTAGAAAACATGTTCTTTGGACAAGTCTAGATGCACTTTGGGATACCAAGGAGCATAAAAGATTGGCACTAAGTTGAACAGATCCACAACATTTCATCTAGAGAAAGATGGGAAGACGGAAGTATTCAACAAGACTTTGGTGCAAATTTTGAGGGGTTACAATCATAATCATCTGAATACTTCGGATGAAAATCTAATCTACATCCAACACTCCTATAACAGAGCAGTCCACACTTCCATTGGAAATTCCTCTTTAGAAACTTGTATTGTATATGTGCCACCTTCACCTCTAGATGTTGTTAATGGACAACAAGGGGGAGTGAGGGAATCCATCATAGGTAGAGATGAAAAATTCATTGATAAGATCAGGAAAATATATTTACAAGCACATGGGGAACTCAAGAGGCCACATGATTAAAGTATAAGGCAATACATGACCAACACAAGGTTGATAACACATTCACGTTGGGATACAGAGTTTTGGTTGTACTTGAATAAGGAAAGGCTACAAGGACCTAGTAAGAAGATTAAAGAATTATGGTATGGTAATTTTGAAGTGTTGGAGAAGATGGCAGGTAATTCCTATAGACCCAGTCTACTCCCATATATGCGCATTTACTAAGTAGTGAAAGTGGAAAATGTGAACCTATATGAACCTTCCATGTTGGACAAGGAACCTTAGTAGGTATTACCTTATGTAGAGGATTTAACACCAAAATATTAGGTAGAGTTAGTAGAAGATATCGTCTTTCAGAAAACTTCTAGAACAAATAGGTGAGGACAATATGAATTCTGGAAGGTGGGGTTGAAAGGACAACTTCTAGACACAGATAAATGGTACTCTATGTAGAAGGTAGAGGAAAACTTTCATCACCTCATTCAGTAAATTAATTTTGGACCAAAATGCTCCCAAAAAGGGAAGGTGTGATCTAGGATGGATCAATATAAAATTTTCCATCTATTTTGGTGCTTTATTGGTGGAGAAATTGGATGAATTGGCTTATAGGGACCATTTTAGGGGTAGGTCTCACTTTGGAGATTTGGGGTCCAGAACCTTCTCAATCCTAATTGAGAGTCTAAATAATATTTTTTGGGGTAAAAAATTCCATCACTTTGTGATGGCCCCTCACATGATTCTATACTTTGAGACCTTTATAATTCTCCAAGAATCTCCTCAAACATAGTTCGTATGAAGAAGTTATTCCTCAGGTGCAAGTTGACCTATGTGTTTGACCATCATGGTACCGATTAGATTCCTCATCAGTTCCCATTTCTCACACATGCAAAGCTAGTCATATGAACTCTCTCAAATAAAGGCACAGTCCTCAAATATGAATGGGTTTTCCCCCATAGTGAGTTTTCCATGGGTATATTGTGTTATTGTTTGGATTGTGTATTTATTTTCTTTAGTTATATTTCCTTTAGTTCTAGTTATTTAGCATTTATTGGAAATAAGATAATAAAAACAACTAAGTTGTAATATTGTTTTGATGAATTGTTCTAGTGGACTGTCCACGACAAGTTATAGATCATTGGGAAAAACCAATGGGTAGGTCCATAAACCTCTTGATCTTAAGATTCCTAGAAAAATCATCCTTTTTGTAGCAATAGTTACCCCTGAACTGAAAAGTGGCATTATGCAAGCAATGGTTTTAGTAGTTTTAGGCCCAATATGGTGTATCCAATCATTCCTTTATTTTCCTCTTTTCCACTCATGTAATACCTAACACCTTCTAGGTGCTCAAAGGAGTATGCATGAACTTTCTTTTCTTTTCTTGATTTTTTTCTCCACCATTCGTTGTCTCAATGAATATCTAACCCCCTCCTTTGGTGCTCAAAGATGGTATTCCCCCTTGAGGTGTCCCTCTTTCTTTAATTAATTTCCATATCTCCTTTTCTTGGAAGAGACTATTATTTAGGGTTTAAATTATTTTCTTAGACAACTAGCATTAGTTAAATAATTTCATTAAGGCATTGTCTACTTTCGTTAGCATAGTGTCATGGTTCTCCTCATCCCTCATGTAACCTACCTTAATTATTTTTTTCATAATTTAAAATAATAATAAAATATTTGTCCATCAACTCACATACAAGGAACTAGTTAAAAGATGATTATACTATTTAGCTATTTAAGCAAAATATAGTTATAATATAATTACAAAAAAACAACTAATTTAGTTTTAACAAAATAAAATAAAACGTAAAACTTTGGGACATTTTGACCATGCGCATTACTCTCTCTAGTTGGATTTTCCTTCCATTTCTTATTTGTATCCATATTTTGACTTGTTTACATGTTGATTCAAGAAGTTTCTTATTCTAGATTTTCATCGAAACTTGCTTGGGAAAATCCTTGTGTGGGGGTGGATCTCAAGTGTAATATACCTATAATTTTAAATTTGTATGCACAATTGTTGGTGTTAATTAGCTTAAGATTCACTACTTGAATATTTTGAATGCATATTTTACTTGTTAGGTTTAGGATCCGTTTAGAGATTATCCTCTTTGGAAGTCTCTCCCCATTAAGGAGGTAGGGGAGGAAAATTATTTAGGCCCTCGTTCCAATGGTCCAAGGACTAATGACACTTTGTTGGCACTGATTTAGGTCTTGGGGGTGAAGGTATTTCGTGACAAAGAGGGACTTTAGTTAGTGGTGATGGTGTTGGTGGATATGAATCCAATGCTTGCTCATACAAGCAATGGCTCAAGTTTTGCTAGTACAACTTTTAGCGACTTAGGTTTAGATCTCTCATGGTTTATAAGATCTAGATTTGTGGTTCTTTTCTCAGGAATCATTGGTTGGAATGACACTAGGAAATCCCATAGAGGTCCTGTAGAGAAGATTCAAGGAAGTACATCTTCCTTTGTGGTGGGTTTCCATAGGATACCTCTCAACCCTAGTTTAGTGATCATGGTTGGATTCACTTCTTCTAAGATTATTGGCATGGATATTGAGTGTGCAATAGAAAAACTAGGACACGAGATCCATATTGAATAAAAAGATATATTATTGAATTGATAAGATGCTTAACGCTTTACAAGAGCTCGCCTTTTATAAGGTTTGAGCATTCTTAAGAAGGGTTACGTCCCTTCAATTAAACTAATTAATAATTTATTGATTAATTTAATACAATATTTAATATTCATAGCATTGCCACTCTCTTTTAAAGAGCTTTGTCCTCAAAGCAATGGTAATGAGGGATGTAACTGTCGAAATTGTTCTAATTCCCATGTTGCATCTTCTTCGGGAAGATTTTTCCATTTTATGAGGTATTCTTTAATGACTCGCGTTCTTAATCTCTTCTCTCTAGTAGAAATGATAGATTTTGGCTCGAATATGATTCTTCCTTCTTCATTTAACAAGGGAAGTATTGTTTGTGCCTTCTGGTGTTGACCTATCATCTTTTTCAAACATGAAACATGAAAAACATTGTGGATGCAACTTGTAGTTGGCAATTCCAACGCATATGCCACCTGACTAATCTTCTTATTAATTTGATATGGGCCATAAAAACGTGGAGCCAATTTATTTTTTCCACCTTGTTTAAGTGATAATTGTTTATAGGGTTGTAGTCTTACAAATACCCAATCTCCAACTTAAAATTCTCGTTCTGTTCGGTGTCGATCTTCTTGTTGTCTCATTCTATTCCTGGCAGTATTCAAATTCTCTTTAAGTACTTGGACAACCTTTTGGTTTTCTTCTAAATGGTCATTTACTGATGCGACCCTTGCTTGGTTGGTAATGAAATCCTTCCATTTTGGGGGTTCATATCCATATAGGGCTTGAAATGGTGTCATTCTTGCAAATGTATGATAAGTAGAATTATACCACCATTCTGCAAGATGTAGCCATTGGAACCATTTATTTTGCTTATCAGTTACAAAACAACGGAGGTAGGTTTCTAAGCATTTATTGACAACTTCTGTCTGTCCATCTGTTTGGGGATGATAAGCTGAGCTCATGTTAAGAGACGTTCCAATTTGCTTGCAAAACTCTCTCCAAAAGTTTCCTTTAAACTTGGCATCCCTATCACTTACTATAATCTTTGGAAAACCATGTAATTTGTAGACATTTTTACAAAAAGCTTCGGCTGTTTCTTTTGCCGAATCAGTTTTATTCACTCCAACAAAATGTGCATATTTGGTTAGCCTGTCTACCACAACTAGTATTTTGTCTTTTCCATCTGATATGGGTAGACCTTCAATGAAATCCATTGAAATTTCCTCCCATTTTTTATTTGGAATATGTAACGGATGGAGTAACCCCGGACTTGAGATATTCTCAGTTTTATTCCGTTGAAAAATGTCACAATCTACAACATACTTGTGAATGTCGGCATACATACCCTTCCAAAAGAATGATTGCCTTGCATTATAGTAGGTTTTAAAAAATCCTACATGACCAGCAGTTGGACAGTCATGTGACTCTTTAAGCACCTTGGTCTTAAAACTGGAAGTGGAACTTAAGTAAATACGTCCTTTGTACCATAAGAGATCATTCTTCCATTCAAACTTCAGATACTGATTTATGTTGTTAATTATGGAGCAAACCTCTGAATTCTTGGCATATTCCTTACGAATTTCGTCCAAAAATTCTAGGATCACCATGGATACGGCGTAGACTTGTATCTCTTCATCTTTCCTTGATAAAGCATCACCTACTACATTGTCCTTCCCCCTTTTATGTAGGATCTCCATACCGAAGGTAGAGATTTTCTCTATCCACTTTTTTTGTTCAGTTGTTAATGTCTTCTGCTGTAATAAGTGTTGTAGACTATTATGATCTGTTCGGATTAGGAATTTACTTCCCAAAAGGTATTGTCACCATTTAGTTAATGCATGCATGATGGCAAGCATTTCCTTGTGGTATGTAGACTGTAGGTATTATCTTTTGTTCAACTTCTTTCTTTCAAAAGCGATTGGATGACCTTCTTGCATTAGCACAGCTTTTATCCCAAACCCTGAAGCATCACATTCGATTACGAATGGTTTTGCAAAATCAGGTGTTGCCAAAACGGGAGTTGAAGACATAATTTGTTTCAACGTTTCAAAGCATCTTCTTGCTTCATCATCCCATTGAAAAGAATTTCTTTTTAGGATATTTCTTAGTGGGGCAGTGACGTGTGCATAGTTCCTGATGAACCTTCGATAGTAACCTGTTAATCCCAAAAATCCTCGCAATTTTGAAACATTCTTTGGTTCGGGCCACTCCTTCATCGCCTGGATCTTCTTTGGGTCCACCTTAACTCCTTCCTTTGAGATTATATGACCGAGATACTCCACTTCTTGCTTCCCAAATGTGCATTTTGACTTTTTTGCATAGAACTGGTTTTCCTTCATAAGAGATAGAACCTCTTCTAGATGCGTCAAATGTTCTTTCCATGTCTTGCTATATATAAGGATGTCATCGAAGAATACTAACACAAATTTCCTTAGGTATGGCTGAAATAGTTCATTCATAGTTGCCTGGAATGTGGCAGGAGCATTAGTTAACCCAAAAGGCATTACTTTGAATTCATAATGTCCTTCATGAGTTTGGAAAGTAGTCTTTGCGATATCCTCTAATCTGACCCTGATTTGATAGTACCCTGACCTTAAATCAAGTTTCAAAAAATATTTTGCGTCATGAAGTTCATCCAGCATGTCATCGATGAAGGGGATTGGAAACTTGTTTTTAATTGTTATTTTGTTTAATCCTCTATAATCTATACATAATCTAAACGATCCATCCTTCTTCCGTACTAGTACGACTGGAGCTGCATAAGGGCTTCTACTCTTGGTGATGACACCACAATTCAGTAGATCTTGAACCAACCTTTCTATTTCTGTTTTGTGGTGGTGGGGATACCTATATGGTTTAACCTTGACAGGATTTGACCCCGGTTTAATCTCGATTATGTGTTCTATACTCCTTTCTGGTGGTAGCTGCATGGGTAAGTCTTGAAATATGTGTTCATGTTTCTGGTGTAATTTTTGGATTTTCTTTTTTAACTCATTTGGTTCCTCCTCTTTTCCTTCCAGTTGATGACATTGTATTACGTATGTTGATGCCCCTTTTCGAATGATTTTTTCCATATGCTGAGATGAAACTACTTGTGTGTTTGGTGGATGAAAACCATATAGCTTAAAAATTTTCCCTTGCCACTTAAACTTGATGAAATGTTTTTTATGATTGGCAGAATATGTTCCCAATGTTTGTAACCATTGGACTCCCAAAACGATGTCTACTCCTCCCAACGGTAAGGTATAGAGTTCTGATTCCAGTTCAAAGTCTTGTATTTGAAGTCTCACCTTGTGGTACTTTCCAACTTTTTCAATCTTCTTGCCATCTGCAACCATCACCTTCATGTCTGGAACTAGATGTACGAACAACTTGAGTTTTTGTGCCACTCTTATATCAAGAAAGTTGTGAGTGCTTCCAATGTCTACTAGCACTGTAACATTCTCATTTTTTATATACCCTTTTAACTTGAGAGTCCGTGGTTGACTAATGCCTGTCATGGCTGCTAGGGATATTTTGGGGGTCTCATCGTTCCCGACTGCCATATTTGCGGTTTCCTCCTCTTCATCTTCTGGCTCTTCTTCTTCTTCTTCTTCTGATTCACTATTGTCCTCTGCTTCACAAGTATATAATTTCTTTGAGCTGTCCTCGGGGCGACACCTATGTTTAGGATTACATTTGTCTCCACATCGTCGACATTTTCCTTCCCTCATTCGTTGATTCTCGAGGCTCTTCCTATCGTCCCTTCTAGGCGGAGGGATGTATTTGTTTGAATCATCCTCTGGAGTTGACTGGATGTTTCTTTGTGAGTATGACTTCCCTTTATTTGATTGGAAATTGTCAAATTTGGCCTCGGCTGCTTTTGCTTTTTGTCTTGCTGCCTCGACATTCATTATGTCATGCATTTTTAACTCTTTTTGTATGTATGGTTTTAGTCCTCCCAAGTAGGTTTCCAACCATTGTTTGTAGGATAGCCCAAATACTCTGGTAGCGAGGGATTCCCATTGATGCATGAATTCTTCGACGCTTCCCCTTTGTTGTAATCTGGTAATTTTTTAGAAGAATTCATCTTCTGTGATTCCTTGAAACCTTTTTAAGAAATCATTCTTGAATAAGTTCCAAGTGTATGTGAAGTTGTCTCCCTTCCACCACATATACCAGTTGTAGGCATATCCTTCAAGGTGCATTGAAGCATACTTGACCTTTTCTTCGTCCATTGTAATGTTATATATGTCGAAATACTCTTATGTTTTATTCAACCAAGCAACGCATTGGTCTTCTCCTCTGTTATATTTCATCATTTCTATTTTTGCTCTCAGCGGGTACATTATGAATGGTTGGTATTGAGTACCTTTCGTCCTGTTGCGTTCTAGTGAATCAGAATTGGAAGATGGGGTAACCGACATATCCGAGCCATGTTGTTTATGATTTTTTTCCTTATCATCCATTTTTTGTAATATCGCTTGGATACCTTTCTGATTCTCAGTCACTTTTTGGTCTAACATTTTTTGTTCCTTGCTCATAATGTCGAACTTGTCGTCTATTTTCTACTCCATTACCTGAATGACTTCATCCTTAATTTCTTTCTTAAGCGCTTCCTGGTTCTTGGTGATCATTTCCTTGAAAGTTTGGAAATCCTTCTCTATTTTCACAATTTGAGCTTTTAACTCCATCGTCATGCTTCTTAAGTGTGGTGGTGAATAATTGGACCCAATTTTGGCTTATGGGATAGTGAGAACAATTAAAAGGTCTTGGAAAATGGTGACTTAATAATAATTATTATAGCAATAATAATTACTATAATAAAATAATAAATATTTATTATAGAGTGGAAATTTTTAATAAAATTAAAATATTATATTATTATAATAATATTTGTTTTATTAATTTTGGTTTGTTTTTTTGTAGGGCATACGTGGATAAGGCTAGCGGGCATGGAAGCGCGGAGGGAAGATGGCGGGGAGAGAGAGCAGCAGTAGGGGATGTGGCGGAAGGGAGGAGTGGTTGCGGAATGGTGACGACGTTGGGTGGGACGGATGGAGGGTGTGAATGGAGGCAATGAAGGAGATGGAGGGAGCAGAGCTGGGAGTGCGTGGAAGGTGAGGGAATTAGACACAACGAGGGTGTGGAGGTGGAAGCGATGGGGAGGAAGAGTTTCCGGTGAGGGCGAGGGAACGTGGATGGGAGAGAAAGTGGGAGAATGGTGACAGGGAGTGCAGCGGCGAGAGGAGCGTGAATTGGGGAGAGCGACGCGTGAGGAGAGATCAGAAATTTGGTGAGGGAGATGGGGGACGAGGTGAGTGTGCGTGCAGGGGCCTAGGAGCAGATTCGATAGTGAGCATGCATGCAGGAGCTTAGGAGCCGATTCGGCTCTGATACCAAATGCAACAGAAAAAATAGGACACGAGATCCATATTGAATAAAAATATATATTATTGAATTGATAAGATGCTTAATGCTTTACAAGAGCTCGCCTTTTATAAGGTTTGAGCATTCTTAAGAAGGGTTACGTCCCTTCAATTAAGCTAATTAATAATTTACTGATTAATTTAATACAATATTTAATATTCATAGCAAAGTGTTCTTGGAAATTCAAAACAAACAAATGAAAGGTGGTCCCTTCTCATGTTCAAGTGCATTGACCTATGAGGGATTTTACCTCCCACCCATAAATAAATTCTTACATTAATGCAATATTTCTTTTTTCTAGCTTGGATGGATTTGAGGTATAAAACCAATTCAATAATTTAGGCTTTCATCTGCACTTGGAATGAAGCTCCTCTTACTATCTTGGAATATTTGTGGGGTGATGCTTCCCAAGCCAATATTGGGCATTTTAATGGCCTCTATGAGACGTTTCAAGACATTGTTTAAAAATTTTACCTTTATTTGTTTCATAGAAAATTAGATCCAAAATACTTTTTTCTCATGATGTAATCTAATGCTTTCCTTTTGTTCTATGTGGTGAAATGAAGTTCATCATAGCATAGTATTTTAATTTTCTTTTAAAGCTTGTTGCTTTATATATATATATATATATTTTCATTGTCTTTTGTAAATATTTTTTTCTATATATAAAATGTATTTAAAAAATAAAATAATTTTTTTATAACTCTATTTAATTGCATAATTAAAATTACAATTTATTTAAATTTAAAAAAAAAAATTCAAACAAAATTTCTTTACTAATTCACTAAAACGAAAAAAAGTTTTCACTAAAAAAAAGTTTCAACATAATTGCAATCACAAATTCCAATCAAAGCAAATTAAAAGAAAATATTTAACATTAAACTTTTACCAAGTTCTTCATTTTCCAAAGTAAGAAAAGGTCTACAATATCATGTTCCTCCCTAAGTTTTCTATTGATTAAAGGTCTACAATATCATGGAAAAATGTTTCAGTATAACTGCAATTGCAAATTCCAATAAAAGCAAATTTAAACAGGAAAAATATTTAACATTAAACTTTTGCCAAGTTCTTCATTTTCCAAAGTAAGAAAAAGGTCTACACTATCATGTTCCTGTCTAAGTTTTCTGTTAATTAAAGATCTACAATATCACGTTCCTAACCAAGTCTTTTTTGTTAATATAAACCCATGACCTCCGCTGGCAGCAAAATCAAAGATAAATAACATTTTACTATCAAACCCTTTATTTTCATAAAACATGGAAAGGCTTACATTATCGAGGTTACCAACCTGGCCTATACTTGAACATGCACCCAGGTCATAGTTGTGTTTTAACCAAACAGGGCTACCTCAAATAACCTGGTATAAAAGATAAGACTTTCACTCATCCTTAATGTCTTTTCTAGATTTTGGGCCATTAACAAATTGGGAACAAATTCTAACCATTTAGATATTTTTATTTCAAACTCTTATAATTATCACTGAAAATAATTTAATTTTATGTATAGGTAATTTTCATGCCAAATAAAATTGTAAACTTTTGACTAAAATAGTCGTAATTGCAATTGAATTACACGTAGAACCCATGTGACTATAGGTTAGAACACATGTGAATGCATAGGAGATGGGGATGCTGTGTCATATATATAGCAGAAGAGGAAGACGCACAGCAACCTCAAGTTCTCTCAGGGTTCTTTCCACCTCTACATTGAGTCACGGAAAAACTGCGAATCGCAGGTAACTTTGGTAGATATGGCAAGGAATAATATCAGTTTCATCATATGGACTGCCATTATCAGCTGCCTAATTTGTTCGGAATATTTTGGAGTGGCGAATGCAGGCGGGAGCATATGGAAGCGCGCTCATGCAACATGCTACGGAGAACCTAATGGAATAGCCACAATGGGTATGTTGCTTTGCTTCTCATTTTCATTTTGCAAACATCTCATTTAAACGAAAACAACTATATTACGTTTTAAAGAAATGTTTTCGTTGAACGCCAGGTAGATAGTAACTTATATTTGATGTCCTGTAGAGTCTTCAGACCGGGGAATTTCTATTCCAATAAAAATCTTCGATTTGTTATTTTTTGAATTGAAGCTGGTGCGAATACGATCCCATTTTTACTATAATTTGTTATTAATGGTGGGAGAGATGGCAGGAGGAGCGTGCGGATACGATGATATGTACGCAAGTGGCTACGGAGCAAGCAACACGGCAGTGAGCACCGTTTTGTTCAGGGAAGGGGAGGCCTGCGGGTCGTGCTATGAATTGTTGTGCGATGCGAAATCTGATCCAGCTTGGTGCCTCGGCGGTAGGAGGCTTAGAGTCACTGCTACCAACTTATGTCCTCGATCTGGATGGTGCGATGCTTCTCGCCACCATTTCGACTTGTCCCAGCCTGCCTTCACCTGGATCGCCACCTACCAAGCAGGAATTGTGCCCGTTTTATACAGAAAGGTACCGTGCTTGAGGAAGGGAGGAGTGAGGTTTAGTATGGCAGGCCACGCCTACTATAATACCGTGGTCTTATCAAACGTGGGTGGGAGCGGGCAGGTGAGTGCCGTGTGGATGAAGACCGATGGAATCGATGGTTGGCTACAATTAACAAGGAATTGGGGCGCTAGTTGGGGAAACAGTACTCCCAATCTGGAGGGGCGGGCTCTCTCCTTCATCGTAACCCTACGCAATGGGCAGACGCGCACTTTCTACAATGTAATCCCTTCCAACTGGCGATTCGGCCAATCCTTCTTTAGTGGCGTTCAGTTCCATTAATTCCCAGAATAATTCTGTAGCTCACACCAATCTGCATTAATTACGATTGAGCTTAGGGATAGGTTTGCTAGGCTTCTCCACTTCCTCTTATGCGAGAATAATAATGGTCGTCGATCTTATATCTCTGGTGTCGTAGATCTGTTTCTCAGACTATAAATCTAATCATCAAAAACTTGCCCTCTGTGCTAGTTCCCTAATTTTGTTGTAAGTGTTTCTAAATACAATTAGTCTTGAATGGTTTTATTAATCTTTATTTTCATATGTTATATCAAATTAACTAGTCTAATAAGGAGCATGTCAAGGACTAGAGAGATCCTTTGGAGCTGAGATGCGCACCTCTTGATATGGAATTCAACAGATTAGCAGATCGTTTATTTAAAGAAGCACTCTCAGTAAATGAAGGTGTTTTTTATTATGAAGAATGGAAGGATGACACATGATTTCTAGGGGTTCCTACCTTTTTATGAATGGCTTTGTTTATGAAGAATAGAAGGATGGCATTTTTATGAATGGTTTTGTTTATGAAGAATGGAAGGATAGCACATGATTTTTAGGGGTTCTTACTTTTTTATGGACGACTTTGTTTATGAAGAATGGAAGGATGGCATTTTTATAAATGGCTTTGTTTATGAAGAATGGAAGGATGGCATTTTTATAAATGGCTTTGTTTATGAAGAATGGAAGGATGGCACATGATTTTTAGGGGATCTTACCTTTTTATGAATGGCTTTGTTTATGAAGAATGGAAGGATGGCATTTTTATGAATGGCTTTGTTTATGAAGAATGGAAGGATGGCATTTGATTTCTAGGGGTTCCTACTTTTTTATGAATAGCTTTGTTTATGAAGAATGGAAAGATCGCACATGATTTCTAAGGTTTCTTATTTGGTCTATTAATGTTTTTTTTTTTTTTCTTTTCTTTATTAATAGTTTTTTATGTTGTGGTTTTTTTTTTAAGATGAGGACATTAGTGTTTAGTTTTATAATTGGCTTTGTGATGGTAGATTGGTTTTTGTTTAAGTTGTTTGTGTTTTTCAAGATTTCGGATCATTTTGATTAGATAAACTTATAAAATATTATAAAAATAAATATATATTATATTAAATTTAAGAAAGATCAAAAGAAATAAAAGAAATTTAAATCTTGTTACACTAAGTTTTAAAAGAAACAATATATAAGTGTCTGAAAGAAAATTAAAATATTTAAAAGATATAATGATGAAAAATATTTTTATTGAAATAAATATATATAAGTGTTTGAAAGAAAATTAAAATATTTAAAAGATATAGCGATGAAATAGAGTTTTATTGATTTATTTTTATTTTAGTATTTGTATTATGGTTTTTGTTTTTAATGAGGTTTATTAATTTTTGTTTCAATTTAATTTCTAATTTTAATTTCATTATTTTTAATAAAAATTTATTTTATTCATTTTGAATGTTTAGATTTTAAAACAATTTATTTTATGTATAAATTTTAGTTTTTAAATGTAATTTATATAAATTAAATTATATTGTTAATATATATTTCTTTATTATTATTATTAAAAACGAGTTTATTTTTCAAATGTAAATTATATTTATATGGTTAAAATTATATTATTAATAAATATTTTATTTTTATTTTAAAATGATTATTAATATATAATATTTGAAAAATATAAAAGAAGTAATATAAAATTATTTTTGTTTCAGTTTTATTTTTTAATAATTAATTTTTTAAATATTAAAATATTAAATTTACTTTAATTATAATAGATTTTTATTTATGTGTTAATTTTTGTTTTTTTGTTTGCGAGAATCTTGGAATGGCCATTCGTCTCAGAAATATGTTATTTTTATTCATATAAATTTAAAATAAGTTTATTATGATTTTAACATGTATATATTATATAGTTATATTTTTTATAAATTTATTTTATTTAATTTTAAATAATTTTTTTTAAATTAATAATTATAAGAAATAAAATTTTAAAGAGTTTTATTTATGTGATAAAAAATTTAGAGAAGAATTTTCCTAAATTACATTAATTTTGATTAAAAAGTTAGTAAAGTTAGTATTGTAACAAAATAAGAGGGAGAGATTTGTATCCCAAGACTCGGAGTTTTTCATAAAGACAAGAGATCCTTTTAACCATTAGCCATTAGAATTTTGAGAAATGTCCAAGCCTTTATTTTAGGTGTGTGGATCTTCTTAATTTTAATATCATCTATATTTTATACATTAGTATTTTCATCAACCCTCCACATCTTTAACCAAGACATGATATATTGAGCCTTATGTACTTTTAAGTGGACTTTAAAGCAATTTTTGAAAGTATGTGGTCTCTTCTTTAATTTTTTCTTCTACATTAAGTACCTACTCATAAGTATGCTATAAATGGTAGAAAGACCACTTTAACTAGGAGAATAGAATATGATGTAATACTTTTAATTTTAAGAATATAATTCATAAAATGCTTATGGATTTGTTTACTCCTTCAAAATTGTCTAACTGAAACTACACACCCACACAAAATAACATGAATCTCAAACAAAAATTATTCACCTCAATCATATTGATAACATTTTTTATGATTTAAAAAAACAAATTCTACCACATTGTTGTAAAATTTTCTATAACTTTATTTTGATTTATTTAAAATTTAAATACATAAATCATTAATATTATATAGCTTGAATTTTTTATTTCAAATTTAATTATATAATTTAAATTATTGTTATTGCTGTTATTATTTTTAAATTTAAATTATGTATTAAGTTTGTTGTTTGTTTTTAGGGAGCATATCAAAGAACCTTGTTTTTTGGTTTTTCTTGAGAGTAAGTGGATATCATGTACTATTTGATTTAGTATTTGAATAACAATAATATGCTTTTTTTTATGGAAAAAAAAAATTTAAAATATTATATAGAAAAATAAAAATTAATAATATTATAATATCTATAATAAAATATTCATTTTAAGATACATTTTAAATACTTTTTATTTTTATTAGTTTTAATTTTTGAATAATACAAATTATACTTTTTCTCATAAAATAAAATTTACATAAAATAGAATATATACACTAAATTTATATGAAATGCCATATCTTAACAATCAAATTTCTATTTGACTTTGATATGAAATACAAAATTACAGTTTAAAATTATAAAAACTTAAAGCTATCAAAATTAATTATATGACTTTTATTATTTAAAAATAATAATTTTAATTAAAATTTTATTAAAAAAAAATTAATAATATTTCAACACTTTTACATCAAATCATAATAATATAGTACATATATAATTAAAAAAACATCTAAATTTAAATATAATCAAAACAATAACTAAATGATTAGATGGTTTATGATGTTAAGGTTTCTTTTATAGATGGTATCAGTCCGAGGACACCTTCGTAGCTTTTGATCGGGCTCTTTTTTTTCCATGAGGTTCAGTGAGCTTTTGATCGGGCTATGTTTCTTTTCCATGAGGTTTAGTTCGCCGAATTATGATAGGTCATTTTTAACCAACAGTTTTAGCTGTTATGGGATCTCTTTTATATACTCCTTATATAAGTTATGTTGGATGATTGTACAAAATATTTTTGGTATGGATGAATTTAAATGTTTTTTTCACTATTTCAGACTGGGTTTTAACAGAATATTGAGATCATATGCATTTAACTTTTTATTTCTTTTTTATAACAGTTTTTTCTATATTAACTATTATATAGATTTGTTTTGAATACTATTTATATCAGTTTGATAAGTTATTAATTTTTTTTCTCGATTTTTACATTGATACGTAAATTTATGTTACAGTATTTTAAACCATAAATTAGTACTTAAAAATAATTTTATAAAAAACATTTTGAGAATAGTACATAAAGTAAATTCTATATTTTTCTAGGCATAAAATTAAGTCAACATTCAAAATTAGACCAATACAACAATATATTTAATACCTTAATTTTGATTAATTACTTTTTAATTTAATTTTAATGATTTTAAATTCTAATCATTTTAGTAATCCAACTGGATTAAAATGAATCATTTGATATAAATTAAGTTTTGTTTGTTATATTTTATAATTATTTATTTATTTTAAATAACTTAGTTTTATTTTTTATAAAATTTAAATTTTTTTGTTAAAACCATAGTAGCAACATTGAAGTTTGTGTAGGAAATCCACATGGAATTACTCAATTATTCATTAACTATTCATTTAAAAATACAACAAGAATGAAATCATATCCAATGAAAACATTCATGATTACAGTTTTTAAAGGCATTGCAAAAAAATTTTGCTTCTGTGCATCTCATTGGTCTACATCACAAGATCATACAAATTTATATGAATCTAGAAAAATAAAGGGCCAATAATACCATGTACAAATAATCTTAGGAGAAGTTGATTTGGATGTAAAGTGTCCAAATAATCTTAGGAGAAGTTGATTTGGATGTAAAGTGTCCATTGATGTGGATGGTTTTTTCATCTTTATCACGTAAAACCTTTAACATATTTTGAGCAGCTCTTTTTCTTTTATATATATTAAAAGCATTCCATTGGGGGGATCTTTGAAATAGTGGAGAAACTAATAGAATAAATTTTGTTATTTCTAATATTGACCTCCTTAATTCATGCTTTTTTAATTTTATTGGACAACGTTCATGTTTCAGATAATAATTGCTGTTTTTATATTAATGATGGACATGAAAATCTATATCTTCACTTTCAACATAAAACAAGGCTGTTAAAGAATCATCATTAGCAAAAGAGTCATAACTAGATTCGGGATGTTGAGTGTCACATACCCAAACTCTAGACATTTTATGTTATGATGAAAACATTATGTTTTATTTTTATTGTAAATTTTTATGACTATTGACCAAGTGGGGTCAGGGAAGACTGTAATTAATTACTTTGAATACTTTATTATAAATAAATAAAAGTGGAGACAAACATCCAAAGTAAACTGTTGAATGAGTGTTCACTGACCCACTAGGAGGAATGGACTGGGGTGGAGAGAAAACTGACACTTGGCGGCATCCTCAACTCACTTCTAACTGTTGCAGGGAGAAACTTCCCTACTTTTATGGTCATGTTCCCCGAGAAAGTGGAACTGATCATGTGGCTCATTTACTGAAATAAACTGAACAAAATACCTAGGCATGCTACTTATCTACCCATCGAATTCAGCAGGAGGCTGTTCATTTTCTACCTTGTGATCATTTATGTGCACAAGAGATTTGATGAGCGGAAAGTTAGAAGTGATTGAGTGAACTAAGACTGCATTCTGAACTAGTGCAGCCACATTGCTGAGTTCAAAAATGTTAAAAGAAGGAAGTACTACTTCTGAGTTGCAAAGGAATTTATTCCATTACTCCACACAGCATCTTCGTCCTGGTGGTTCAATGAACAGACTCGTGGGTCCTAAGGCAAGTAACTTGGCTGTCTTCAGGAGCAGGCTAGGTGGAATAGTCTCCTTTGGCTGCTTGTTTCTTCTACAGTGATCAGGTTCAAATTGTGTTATCTTATTTATTTATGTCTATTTAGTACTAATGATCTGAATGCTATTATGTTATCAGTTTTTAATTATAAACTAGATAAACTGTACTGTTAATGAATGTTTAAGTTCTGCAATTTCATCTATTCTAAATTATCAATATAAATGCTAGATTAAGATACAGATTTTATGTTATGATAAAAAGAATGAAGGAATGAATGATAATGCTTCCCTGTATTTTTCCTCACACTTTTCAGTGCCGTACTCTAGTACAGGGAAGAGTAGTTAAATTTAGATATGAATAATGATATGCAGCAGATAGAGATGGATGAATATTTGTATAATTAAAATCTGTAATGTCTCTATACTATCAATGTATTTTACTTGAATATAAATCTCTTTTGTATTACATACAAAAGAACATGACAAATATCTAGTATTTAGATTATTTTCAATAACAAAAGATTCATAGAAGAGAAGTAATGATTTTATGATTTCTGTCCAAACTTAGAATTGTTTAGGGTTTCAACCCTTCGCAAAATAAAAACATATATTTCATACATTTCTGAGTATAAACCTCTCTTTCAAACATACTTTACAAATATTATAGTCTCTACTATCAAAACCCTATATCACTGAAAGTAGTATGCAAATCGAAGTAAAGTTTGGTACTGCCACACAAAAGTAGAAGCTATATATATAAAAACACTATTGCTTATTATAAAACATCACAATATATGTTGTTCACAGTTAATAATACCAATCTTTAGCAATTAAGGTATCGGGAAAATGTCTCAAGGTTCAAACCCTGTGTCTAAACATACATCGTAACATGCTGTAAATAATTCACAGTAAAGATTTCATAAGAGAAGTGTGAGTCCAGGGAATCGAAACCCTCGGCACAAGATTTCTTAAACCGTAACCTCTACAGTAAGTTTATTAAAAACAGCGCTACGGCTTGTTATAGTAAAGTAAATATTCATTACCATTATCGACGAGGTCTTGCCCGAGTTTCTTAAAACACTAAAAATTGAAATTCTTAAACGTAGAAACGATGAGGGAAGCTGAGAGTCATCTACAGGCTCGGTATTTCCAAGACCTAATTTAGTTAATACGAACAAACTCATAAATAAAACTTATAATACTACTGAAGGTATTTATGCAGAACAAGGTCAATGGTTCGATCCTTAGCAAGAGTCATTCAATACAAAAACGCAGTATTCATTTAGTAGGGTATAAAACCAGGTTCACAATCCACTTTTCTTTTACACAATGGTAAAACAAAACAATACTACATACAGTAACAATGATGGGTCTTTCCCCTTAAATATCAATAACAGTGTTCAAACAAGTCTTTAAATATTAAAACTTCAACACTAAACTGTAACAATATTAAAGGCAAAACATATTAAAATGTTGTGAGCTACAGCTCAAGGGACAAAGCCCTCATAATCAATGGCTTCACAGCTTAAAAATTTTGACATCAAGTCAACTGCTCAACCACACATACGCCTTCAAATCTTGGCAAAACCACAAACAAGCAAAACCTTTCACATATGTTGAAAACCCTTGGAGGATGTCACCGAGGCTTACCGAATATCAAAGTATCCTTCTTCCTTATAGGAAAACATCAACACCATGCTCACAAAACAACACCTACCAAACAATACATTACAACGCAGGGTCAAAGCTAGAAGCGAAAAGCTTAAAACAAAAGACAATGCCAACAGTTAACCATTGAAAAATGCAACTGTAGAAATAACACATTACCTGATCTTTACTTCGAAGCATCGGCTTCTTCAATGCATTAAGTTTGTGCTCGAAGCACCGCAAAAAAATCCAAGAAGAACCTAAGCTCTGTTTGTTTTCTATTGTCAAAGCACACCTGAAGATTCAACATTTGCAAATGCTCATGATATTACTCGATGGGTTCAACATTGTTACACTCATAAAGTTCGGACTGTAGAACACTACAAGACCATCGAAACACTGGCAAAACCATACTAGCAACAGGTCACGGTATCAAAACTTCCAACGCACTACATTATGGTGTTAGCCCTGTACATTACACTCTCTCTCACAACACTCTTAGAACTTGATGCAGGTACTTGATCACTCCATCGAAACCCTGGAAGGAAGAAATAAGAAACAGTTACAAACCCTGAGAACTAGAGGGCATGTCGGCCTCCCTCCCCACTCGCTCATGTAAATGAATGCTATAGACATAATCTCGACAGTGGTATATTGGAAAGTTAGGGTTTATCCTAAAACCCGAGAACACCTATAAGATCTACGATGAAGATCTAGCCACCAAGGCTTACAATGTTACGACCACCAAACTGCATTAAATTGCATTAATCACCACTGTCACCAACGTCGAGTTTTCCTGCCATCTCAGATATCCAGCTAGGACTCTACCATTCCAAGCCATGCACAACTCGACGACTTTTACACTTCCAATTAAAGGTCATCACCTTAATTCCATTTGATTCACGTGAAGTTCGCCATGAGAGCAGCCATCAAGCAATCCACTATAATTGCAGTTATGGAAACATTAATATCACAGCCTTTGGTTCGAGTGCCTGCCAACGCACATCCCATTATGAAGTCATTACAGTGTTACATATGCTAGTGGTAAGTTAGGGCTAGGGTATGTAAATTCATGGTTATATATATATATCGTTTACACTTTGAGTTCACACATATAGCTTAATACAATTAACCTATTTCATATAATTTCATGCACAATAGTCTTTGCATATGGCTTATACCCTTAGGATATGCATATACAAACATAATCATATCACATAGGGTTGCTAATCCATACTTCATCCCTAGTGTAAAACTTATAGTATGTTCATATAGGATAATTAAAATGTATTACAAATGCAATTTCTATAGCATGGATAAAATATATATATGGTAATACGTTGTATTACAAATTCAATTTCTATAGTATGGATAAAAGATATAGAATGTAATACATTGATTATCCCATAGTTTAGCTAATAGTATGCATTGGAACTATGTGTACATCGCCATAGTTTCAAATAGAGTAGAATACTAATTGAATTTTAATAGTCAAACAATGAATTCTCTAGTTAAACAAAGTGTACAAAGTTATTTGAACCAAGGGCATTAAATACCTGAGAAGTTGCGGAGCAGACATTTTACTCTAAATGATTCATACTTCAATCTTAGAAACTAACTCTGTACAACAATTAATATCTGAATACGTTTTCATGCTTCAATTGAAATATTCTATCTTACCTGCATTCTGCAAGTAGAATTCAGGGGTGTTAGTTAGCGATAGCTAAGTAAGCCTCGGGGCTATTCAAGGACCCCCTTCATTTCATTCAAGACAAACATTTAGTCTAGAGATCCAACAAACATATCATAGAACGAAAATCGGGTGTCATGCTTTTGAACATTTAATACATAATGCAAGCATTGTAATTCTTGAAACATTCCAACATTTGATGGACGATAAAAAGACATAAAGACATTTTTAAACACTAGTTAAAAGATAATAGAAGTGATGACAGGTGTCGTTGTTTGTAAGTAAAATAAACATTTAGTCTTAACGACAGATTTTAGAAGTTGTTATCATTACAACACCTTATTCAGGGTTTAGTTGTGTTTAAAGTTAACACTTTTCATTTCCGCATAGAAAACACAAGCATTTATTGCTACTTGAAAAATTTTAAATTTTAGTGAATTTTTGGGGATGTTACATGTGGTATCAGAGCGCAAGTTCAAATACTAGGCCTGAAGTGGCTCATTCGCGCAAATGAAAATTTATAACAGAAATACAAATTACTTATTTAATTTATTTTGTTTTCAGTTTCAGCATTTTATAAATCTAGACTACAGGTATGTAAGGACCAACAGAGACGGCTGAGGACAGGTCCTTAAATAACGAATAGAATAATAATGAACAAGGACACATTAATGCAGAAAAATTATTTTTTCGAATTGAATGATAATTCATCTGAATTATTAAGGACTGTAAAAGATTTAAAATTTGAGATAAAAACTGTTAAGGAAGAAAACGAACGAATCTTGAAAGCTCAAGAGGAGCTGAATTAAATCCTGCTGAATAATTTTCATAAAAATGATCAAGATAAGGAAACCATAAATAATGTTGAATCTGGAACTATGTCCAATCAACGTAAGGATAAGAAGGTAAAATTGACTAATTATGACAGTAGTTCATCTTCTGAAATTGATGAAAGGGCATACAGGAAAAAGCATAAGTATTCTAGTGATAGTACTGACAGTGACTGCTACACTAAGAAAAAGAAGTATAGTCCCTATGAAGAAATTTCTGGCGAGTTTAAAAAGATCAAACCACCAACTTTTAACAGAGAAACGGAAAAGAGTGAGACAGTTGAAACATGGTTGTCTGGTATGAATAAGTATTTCCAGATTTACAATTACTCAAGTCATCTAAAAACTAAAATGGAAATATATAATCTAAATGGGAAAGCAGACATCTGGTGGCAAGATCTGAAAAGAGTTAAAGGTTTAAAAGAGAAAAGTGTAAATTGGAGTAACTTTAAGAAATATTTTAAAAGGAAATTTCTGTCAGAACAGTATTATGAGGAACGAGCTAAAGAATTTTATGAGTTAAAGCTAGGTTCCATGGATATGAGAGAGTTATGCAGCAAGTTTTTGAATTTACCAAGGTATGTGCCTTATATCATTGAAGAAAAGCCTAAGGTACAGATATTTCTGAGTTGCTTTCCCTCTCACATAAAGGATAGAATTGAGTATGATGGACCTCGAACTCTTGAAGATGCCATGAGAAAGGCGAACATCTATTATGAACAGAATAAAAAAAGAGAAGGCATACCAAGATGGAAACCGAAAAGGCCTAACAAATTTGAGCAAAGGAAGAAGCAGTTCTCTTTTAATCGTAATTTTGGGAATAATAAATCACGTAATTACTCCAACAGAAAGTTTCCAAGGAATAATGCAACAAGTAATACACAGTCAAAATTTATAGCTGCAAGAAAAAGTGAACCACCTAAAAAATTTGTTAAAAATAATGAACAGAAGGAACCTGTTAAGTGTTGGGAATGTCAGGGACCTCACTATGCATCAAACTGTCCACTCAGAAAGAAGATTGTTAACAACATACCTACTATACAGGAGGAAGCAACTGTTGGTGACTTAGCAAGGGAGATGCCCAGAATAAATGCAGCTTTGGAGAACAGACAAGCTGATCATCAAACTTCCATGGTTGAAGTGGAAGGTATTCTGAAAAATAAACCTATTTCTATTCTAATTGATCCAGTAGCAAGTCTTAGCTATGTTTCACCTCATTTAGTTCAATGTTGCAATCTTAAAATGGATAAGTTTGATAAATCATGGTTGGTTCAATTAGCTACTAGAACGAAAAGAAAGGTGTCTGATTATGTGAAAGAATGTGAATTACTGATGAGTCAGTTTATGACTCATGTTAAACTGAATGTGTTACCTTTAGGTTCTTACGATGTTCTGATTGGAATGTACTGGTTAGAAAAGCATAGAGTAGTATTAAATTGCTTTGAAAACACTTTTACTTGTTTAAATGATGCACGTGAAACTATAACAGTAAAGGGTATTCCTAGAAAGACATATGTTAGACAAATTTCTGCCTTACAAGTTAAAAAGGTTGTTCGTAAAGGGTGTAAGTTGTTTGTTGTAAATGTAATTAACGATGAACAATCCACTAATGAAGATAAGTTAAAGCTGGAAGATGTACCCATTCTTAAGGAATTTTCTGATGTATTCCTGGAAGAAATTCCAGGACTACCTCCGAAAAGGGAACTTGATTTCACCATTGAGTTAGTACTAGGAGCAGTACCAAACTCAAAGGATCCTTACAGAATGAATATTCTGAAGCTTAATGAACTTAAATCATGGCTTAAAGAATTGATTGATAAAAATTAAATAAGGCCCAGTGTGTCTCCATGGGGAGCACCTGTAATTTTTGTTAAAAAGAAGGACGGAACTATGCATTTATGCATCGACTACCGTCAGCTAAATAAAATGACTATAAAGAACAGATATCCTTTGCCCCGCATTGATGATTTGTTTGATCAACTACGTGGTGCAACAATATTCTCTAAAATAGATCTAAGGTTGGGGTACCACCAAGTCAGAATTAAAGATGAGGACATCTTTAAGACTGCATTCAGAACTCGCTATGGACACTACGAGTTTGGGGTTATGCCTTTTGGGCTAACCAACGCTCCAGCAGTTTTCATGTGTTTGATGAATAACGTATTACATAAGTACTTGGATAAATTTGTAGTTTTTTGTATTGATGACATTCTAATTTATTCTAAGACGAAAGAGGAACATGACGAACATTTAAAGATAATTTTACAAGTGTTAAGGGAACACCAACTTTACGTTAAGTTCAACAAATGTGATTTCTTTAAAGATAAAATACATTACCTAGGGCATGTGATATCCAAGGATGGAATCGCATTAGACCCAGACAAGATAAAAGCAATTAATGAATGGCTTGCCCCGAAATACATAACTGGAGTATGATCTTTTATGGGAATTATAGGTTACTATCATAAGTTTATTAAGGGATTTTCTAGAATAACAAATCCTATAACATCTTTACAAAAGAAAGGTAATAAATTTTTATGGGATCAAAAATGTAAAGAAAGCTTTACGAAACTAAAGGAGTTATTAACAACAACACCTATTTTAAAAATTGTTGATCACAACAAAGATTTCATAGTGTGCACCGATGCATGCAATGACGGACTTGGTGGGGTCTTAACACAATAAGGTCACGCGATTGCATTTGAGTCTCTGAAGTTAAAGATTCATGAAAATAACTATGCCACTTACGACCTAGAGTTGGAGGCGGTGATACATGCATTAAAAATGTGGTGACATCATTTAATTGGAAGAAAATTTATTTTAATGACTGATAATAAAGGATTAAAATATTTGTTGGATCAACCAAATATGAATGCAAGGCAAGCTAGGTGGCTAGCTTTCCTTAGCGAGTACGATTTCGAGATTCGACACATTAAAGGGAAGTAAATAAGGTTGTTGATGCATTAAGCAGAAATGCAAGGGTAAATTTTGTTTCGGCAATCAGCACTTATAAAATTGATCTGGAAAATCAGATTAAGGAAAGAATCAGAATGGATGAAAAATATCAGAATTTACTTAATAAAAATTGCTGAAGATAATGCTGAAAATTCTATAACAAATTTTAGAATTGATGAAAGAGGGTTACTGTTGTATAAAAACAAACTTTATGTGCCTAATGTTGCTGAAATTAAATTGTTGATTTTAAATGAATTGCATAAAATTCCATACTCAGCACATCATGTTTACCAGAAGATGAGAATTATGCTGAGAAAATATTATTTTTGGCCATGTATGAAAAGTGAAGTAGTTGAATATATTGCTAGGTGTATAGAGTGTCAGCAAGTAAAAGTTGAACACCGACACCCAGCTGGTTTGTTGCAGCCACTACCTATTCCAGATTGGAAGTGGGACATAATTAATATTGATTTTATTACTGGTTTACCTAAAAATAAAAAACATAATGATTCCATAATGGTAGTTGTGGATAAGCTCAACAAAGCAGCCCACTTCATACATGTTAAGACAACTTACAAGGCTGCTAACATTGCTGAAATTTTTGTGAAGCAGATTTTTCGTTTGCATGGTATTCTGAAAGTTATAATTTTTTATAGAGACTCGAAGTTTACAGGAAATTTCTGGAAATCTTTATTTAAAGGTTTATATACTACTTTAAATTTTAGTACATCATTTCACCCACAAACAAGATGGGCAGACTGAAAGAGTTAATCAAATTCTTGAGGACATGTTAAGAATGTATGTTAGAGATCAGCCAGGTAAATGGGAGGAATATTTGCATCTTGTTGAGTTTGCTTATAGTAATAATTACCAAGCTTCAGCAAAACTCAGTCCCTTTGAAATTCTATATGGAAAAAAATGTAATACTCCTATTTCTTGGAGTAATCCAGTTGACAGGGTAATGCTAGGACCTGATTTGTTAAGAGAAATGGAACTAACCATGAAAGAGGTTCAAGGCAATTTGAAAATTGTACAAGATAGACAAAAAAGTCATGCAGATATGAAAAGAACTCAGAAAGAGTTTCAGGTTGGTGAACATGTGTTCCTCAAGGTAAAACCTAAAAAGACTTCCCTAATATTGGGAAGTTGTGCTAAATTAGCACCAAGATATTGTGGACCTTTTGAAATCTTGTCCAGGGTAGGACAGTGGCATATCAGTTGGCATTGCCACCAAATATTAAAGTACATAATGTATTTCACATCTCTCTTTTGAAAAAGTATGTGCATGATGCTACTCATGTGATTAATTGGAATGATGTACAAGTGGAACCAGAAAGAGATTTTCTGGTGGAACTAGATTGTACCCTCGACAAGAGGGAAATTTTGCTTCATAATCGTACCATTGGACAGATTAAGGTGCAGTGGAAGCACCTTAATCCGGACGAAGCAACTTGGGAATTGGAAAGTAATATGCAGGTAGCATATCCAATGCTGTTCCAGGAGGAACAAGAGGATGATGAATGAAGTAACATCGAGGACGATGTTGAACTTAACAGGGGGAGTTTGTCACATACCCAAACTCTAGACATTTTATGTTATGATGAAAACATTATGTTTTATTTTTATTGCAAAGTTTTATGACTATTGACCAAGTGGGGTCAGGGATGACTGTAATTAATTACTTTGAATATTTTATTATAAATAAATAAAAGTGGAGACAAACATCCAAAGGAGACTGTTGAATGAGTGTTCACTGACCCACTAGGAGGAATGGACTAGGGTGAAGAGAAAACTGACACTTGGAAGCATCCTCAACTCACTTCTAACTGTTGCAGGGGGAAACTTCCATAATTTTATGGTCATGTTCCCCAAGAAAGTGGAACTGAGCACATGGCTCATTTACCGAAATAAACTGACCAAACGACCTAGGCATGCTACTTATCTACCCATCAAATTCAGGAGGAGGCTGTTCATTTTCTACCTTGTGATCATTTCTGTGCACAAGAGATTTGATAAGGGGAAAGTTAGAAGTGATTGAGTGAACTAAGACTGCATTCTGGACTAGTACAGCCACATTGTTGAGTTTAATATTACTAAAAGTAGGAAGTACTACTTCTAAGTTGCAAAGGAATTTATTCCGTTACTCCACATAGCATCTTCGTCCTAGTGGTTCAGTGAACAGGCTCGGTGGTCCTAAGGCAATTAACTTGGCTGTCTTCAGGAACAGGTTGGATGGAATGGGCTCCTTTGGCTACTTGTTTCTTCTACAGTGATTAGGTTCAACTTATGCTATCTTATTTATTTTTGTCTATTTAGTACTAATGATCTGAATGCTACTATGTTATCAATTTTTAATTATAAACTAGATAAACTGTATTGTTAATGAATGTTTTAGTTCTGCAATTTCATCTATTCTAAATGATCACTATAACTGCTAGGTTAAGATATAGATTTTATTTTATGATAAACAAAATGAAGGAATGAATGATAATGCTTCCCTGTATTTTTTCTCACACTTTTCAGTGTCATACTCTAGTACAGGGAAGAGTAGTTAAATGTAAATATGAATAATGATATGCAGTAGATAGAGATGGATGAATATTTGTATAATTAAAATATGTAATGTCTCTGTACTATCATTGTATTTTACTTGAATATAAATCTCTTATGTATTACATATAGAAGAACATGACAAATATCTAGTATTTAGATTATTTTCAATAACAAAAGATTCATAGAAGAGAAGTAATGATTTTATGATTTCTGCCCAAACTTAGAATTGTTTAGGGTTTCAACCCTTCGAAAAATAAAAACATATATTTCATACATTTATGAGTATAAACCTCTCTTTCAAACATACTTTACAAATATTATAGTCTCTACTATCAAAACCCTATATCACTAAAAGTAGTATGCAAATCGAAGTAAAGTTTGGTACTACCACATAGAAGTAGAAGATATATATATATAAACACTATTACTTATTATAAAACATCACAATATATATTGTTCACGGTTAATAATACCAATATTTAGCAATTAAGGTACTAGGAAAATGTCTAAGGGTTCAAACCCTGTGGCTAAACATACATCGTAACATGCTATAAACAATTCACAGTAAAGATTTCATAAGAGAAGTGCAAGTCCAAGGAATCAAAACCCTTGGCACAAGATTTCTTAAGCTGTAACCTCTATAGTAGTTTTATTAAAACAGCCCTACGGCTTATTATAGTAAAGTAAATATTTATTACCATTATCGACGAGGTCTTGCCCAAGTTTCTTAAAACACTAAACATTGAAATTCTTAAACCTAGAAAAAATGAAGGAAGCTGAGAGTCATCTACAGGCTCGGTATTTCCAAGACCTAATTTAGTTAATACGAACAAACTCATAAATAAAACTTATAATACTACTGAAGGTATTTATGCAGAACAAGGTCGAAAATTCAATCCTTAGCAAGAGTCATTCAATACAAAAACGCATTATTCATTTAGTAGGGTATAAACCCAGGTTCACAATCCACTTTTCTTTTACACAATGGTAAAACAAAATAATACTGCATACAGTAACAATGATGGGTCTTGCCCCTTAAATATCAATAATAGTGTTCAAACAAGTCTTTAAATATTAAAACTTCAACAGTAAACTGTAATAGTATTAGAGGCAAAAAATATTAAAATGTTGCGAGCTATAGCTCAAGGGACAAAGCCCTCATAATCAATGGCTTCACAGCTTAAAAATTTTGACATCAAGTCAACTGCTCAACCACACATACAACTTCGAATCTTGGCAAAACCACAAACAAGAAAAACCTCTCGCATTTGTTGAAAACCCTTGGAGGATGTCACCGAGGTTTGCTGGATATCAAAGTATCCTTCTTCCTTACAGGAAAACATCAACACCATGCTCACAAAACAACGCCTGCCAAACAATACATTACAACGTAGGCTCAAAGCTAGAAGCGAAAAGCTTAAAACAAAAGACAATGCCAACAGTTAACCACTGAAAAACACAACTGTAGAAATAACACATTACCTGATCTTTATTTCGAAGCATCGGCTTCTTCAACGCATTAATTTTGTGCTCAAAGCACCACAACAAACTCCAAGAAGAACCCAAGCTCTGTTCATTTTGTATTGCCGAAGCACACCTGAACATTCAACATTTTCAAATGCTCACGATATTACCTGATGGGTTCAACATTGTTACACTCCTAAAGTTCGGACTGTAGAACACTGCAAGACCATCGAAACACTAGAAAAACCCTACTAGCAACAGGTCACGGTATCAAAACTTCCAACGCACTACATTATTGTGTTAACCCTGTACATTACACTCTCTCTCACAACACTCTTAGAAGTTGATGCAGGTAGTTGGTCATACCATCGAAACCCTAGAAGGAAGAAATAAGAAACAATTACAAATCCTGAGAAGCAGAGGGCCTGTCGGCCTCCCTCCCCACTCGCTCATGCAAATGAATGCTACAGACATAATCTCAATGGTGGTATATTGGAAAGTTAGGGTTTATCCCAAAACTCGAGAACACCTATAAGATCTACGGTGAAGATCCATCCACCAAGGATTACAATGTTACGACCACCAAACTGCATTAAATTGCATTAATCACCACTGTCACCAACGTCGAGTTTTCCTTCCATCACAGAGATCCAGCTAGAAATCTACCTTTCCAATCCATGCACAACTCGGCGACTTTTACACTACCAGTTAAAGGTCATCACCTTACTTCCATTTGATTCACGTGAAGTTTGCCACGAGAGCAACCATCAAGCAATCCACTACAATAGCAGTTATGGAAACATTAATATCACAGTCTTTGGTTCGAGTGCCTCCCAACGCACATCCCATTACGAAGTCATTACATTGTTACATATTCTAGTGGTAAGTTAGGGCTAGGGTATGTAAATTCATGGTTTTATATATATATATTTTACACTTTGAGTTCACGCATATAGCTTCATACAATTAACCTATTGCATATAGTTTCATACACAATAGTCTTTGCATACGGCTTATACCCTTAGGATATGCATATACAAACATAATCGTAGCACATAGGGTTGCTAATCCATACTTCATCCCTATTGTAAAACTTATAGTATGTTCATATATAGGATAATTAAAATGTATTACAAATGCAATTATATAGCATGGATAAAATATATATATGGTAATACGTTGTATTACAAATGCAATTTCTATAGTATGGATAAAACATATATAATGTAATACATTGATTATCCCATAGTTTGGCTAATAGTATGCATTGGAACTATGTGTACATCGCCATAGTTTCAAATAGAGTAGAATACTAATTGAATTTCAATAGTCAAACAATGAATTCTCTAGTTAAACAAAGTGTACAAAGTTATTTGAACCAAGGGCATTAAATACCTGATAAGTTGCGGAGTAGACATTTTACTCTAAATCATTCATACTTCAATCTTAGAAACTAACTCTATACAACAAGTAATATCTGAATATGTTTTCATGCTTCAATTGAAATATTTTGTCTTACCTGCATTCTGCAAGTAGAATTCAGGGGTGTTAGCTAGCGATAGCTAAGTAAGCCTCGGGGCTATTTAAGGACCCCCTTCATTTCATTCAAGACAAACATTTAGTCTAGAGATCCAACAATCATATCATAGAACGAAAATCGGGCGTCATGCTTTTGAACATTTAATACATAATGCAAGCATTGTAATTCTTGAAACATTCTGACATTTGATGGACAATAAAAATACATAATGACATTTTTAAACACTAGTTAAAAGATAATAGAAGTGGCAGCAAGTGTCGTTGTTTGTAAGTAAAATAAACCTTTAGTCTTAACGACATATTTTAGAAGTTTTTATCATTACAACACCTTATTCAGGGTTTAGTTGTGTTTAAAGTTAACACTTTTCATTTCTGCATAGCAAACACAAGCATTTATTGCTACTTGAAAAATTTTAAATTTTAGTGAATTTTTGGGGATGTTACTTTGAGCTAAATGTAAAGCTAGATATCTACATTAAATAGTATTAGCATTTATTATCAAGATATCGTGCTCTTGAATTCTGGTTAACCTTGATGTGCCAACTTACTTGACAAGAAGGCCCAAGAAAGTAAAAATTTGACTGATAGAAAAGGCACTTGAACCTCAGTACGCTTGCCTAAGATAAAATTTTGAAATCTCTCAATAGCCTTCACTGAAGAGAATGATGATTTTCAATTAGAGTGAATTTCAAGGCATCGTCATAAAGGATTTGAATTGAAAAGGTAGTAGGTTCTTTGAATCCTTGTTCATTTTTTTGTAATGAGCTAACTGAAACAACTTCTTCAGTTGCATTAGTATATATTACAAAATCTTTTGAAAAATCAGGTTCTCCAAAAACAAGGGTTTTAGAAATAGCTCATTTGATCTCTACAAAAGAAAATTGAGTGTCCTGTGTCCAGGTAAAATCTTGTTCCCCTTTTAATAAACTGTGAATAGGTTTAACCAATATTTTAGCTAAATCTCAAATGAAACGACGAACATAGCTAAGTTTCCCCATAAAATATTTAACTCCCATTTTTGAACTAGTGTTTGTCTATAGCTGGTACTTTTGTACAGACTTATGATTAAGGGGGCGATTGTTAGCAACATAATCATAATAATAAATTCCTAATCTCAATTTAACAACCTTTTTGCTACTTTACGGTTCTAAGGTGGTTGTGATTAAATCCTATATAAATGTAATATACATGAATATGAAAGGTGAATGGGGTAAGGATTTCTTTCCACCATCTTCATTTATTGGTCTCCTTGACTCACTTGTTAATATTCTTTCTATCAAATTTTAGGGTCTTTGCATGCACCAACTCCCAATAGAGGTTAGGGTTTTGGACCTTCTAGAATGTTCTTGAAATTCCACATGTGACTAGCTTAACATGTGTGAGAAGTGAGAGCTAACATGGAATCCACTCGATACCATGGTGGTAAACCAAATAGGTCATCTTGTGGGAGGCATAGCTTCCTCATATGGACTCTATTTGAAGTAATTCTTGGACCATTGGAAAGGTCTCAGAGTGTAGAATCATGTGAAGAGTCATTAAAAAGAAATGGAATTTTTGACCCCAAAAAACATCATTTAGACCCTCAAGCAGGCCTGAGAAGCTTATGGATCCCAAATATACAAAGTGAGACCTGCCCTAAAATAGGCCCTACAAGCTAATTCATCCAATCTCTTCACCTAGCAAGTACCAAAATAGACGACAAATTTTATATTGATCCATTTCAAATCACACATCCCTATTTTCATAGTATTTTGTCTTGAGAATATTTTATTGAATGAGGAAAGGAAATATTTCTACATTCTCCTTAGAGTACCATTTAACCTTTTCTAGACATTTTCCTTACAACCCCACCTTCCAAAGTTCATACTTTCATTTCCTAGTTGTTATGGACTTCTTTTGCAAAAATATGTCTTCTCCTAACCCTACCTGAGATTCTAATGATAAATCCTCTACATAAGGTAATACCTACTCATGTTCCTGGTCCAACATGGATGGTTCATAGAGTTTCAGATTTTCCACATTCAGTTTGAGTAAATGCGCATATATGGGGATCGACTGAGTTTGCAGGAATTAACTCCCACCTTCTCTAATACTCCAAAAGGACCATACCGTAATGCCTTAATATTATTAAGTAGGACCTTGTAGTCTTTCCTCATTCAAGTGCAACCAAAATATTTCTCCAACCTTGAATTTTTTCTCAACCTTGTTGGTCATGTCTTGCCTTATAATTTTCCTGTGAACTCTTCAATGCCTCCTACAGTTATAAATGGATTTTCCTAATCTTATCAATGAATTCTTTTCTCTTAATGATTCACCCATGGTCTCTTCCCTCGCTACCCCTTGATTTCCTCGAAAAACAACATCTAGAGGTGAAGGTGGAAGATACCCAAAAAATTTCAAAAGGGGACTTTCCAATGGTAGTGTGGATTACTCTGCTATAAGAGTGCTAGATATAGATTAGATTTTCATCCCAAGTCTTTGGATGATTTTGATTTTAACTCCTCAAAAGATACACCAAAGTCTTGTTGACTACTTATTTCTACCCATCTATATATGGATGGAATTTTGTATATATTTTCAACTTACTATCCATCTTTTATGCTCCTTGGTATCCCAAAGTGCACCTAGACATGTTCAAAGAACATGTTTACTAGTTCTTGTCCTTTGATTGTCTTTTTACAGGGCATAAGAATGCACATCTTGTTGAATCTATCAACTTCCACAAATAAATATTCATGTCCTTTCCTAGTGGTTGGAAGACCACCCACAAATTCCATAGAGATGCTCTCTCATGGTCTCGATAAACTTGATATTTTTTCAAGGTCTTCAATGCTTTATTGAGATGTGATTTTTCACTTCCCAGGTAGCACTATAAAACAATATATCATCCAAATATACTATCACAAATGAATATAATAAATGAAAGAGTACATCATTCATTAAACACAAAAATGTAGTTGTTGCATTACACAGACCAAATGACATTACTAACCATTCATTTAGACCTTTACTAGTCTTGAAGGTGGTCTTCCAGGTGTCTTCTTCCTTCACTCGTTCCTAGTTCTATCGTGATTTGAGATCCAACTTGGTGAAGTACTTGGAATGTTGCAATTGATCTAGCAAACCATCGATCTTGAGAAAAGGGTATCTATTCTTGACAGTTATCTTATTCAAATATATGTAGTCAATACACATCCCCCATGTCCCATCCTCCTTGGGAACTATGATAGTAAGTGACCCACAAGGTGAGTTTTTTTGGTTGGATTATTCCCTACTCCAACAGTTGTTGCAATTTCTTCTTTACTTCTTATGCTTCCATAAAAGGTTTTCGGTATAGTCCAATGATTGGAAATGGAGAATATGGAAATAGTTGTATCTCATGCTTCACTTCCCTCTTAAGAGGTATCCCTCTAGGCTCCTGGAACACTTCTCTATATTCCTACAAAATTTTCTCCAAATGGTGTTTCTTCTCTTTGGTACATCCCTCCAAGGATTCATTTTCTTTTACCAATTCACCATCATGTTGATTATGACTTAAGAAAAGCAACAAAAAATTTCTACTTGAATTGATCAGTTCTTTTGCTTTGTTAGAACTTACTAGAGAGATCTTCAATTTTCCTTTGTGCATATTGATGATGAAATATTTATCATGCTTGATAAAGTGGTATTGGTTTTCTCTCCAAATTAAGATTTAATTCATCTTATACATATAGGGGACTCCAAACACTAAACCACAAACATCAAGGGGTACTACATCTACCTCCACTTCATCAATATAATATGCACTTATGGAAAATTTAATCTTGCACTATTTTGTGACCCTAAGTTATGTATCCTTATTTACCCATCCCAATGGATATAGGCTAGGGTGACCATGAACTTCCAATCCAATCTTACTTACCATATTTTTTTTTATGAGATTTGCCTATGAACTGAAATCGAATAGAACATCAACCTTGGTATTATATATATGGATCTTGATATGGAAGAGTTTCATCATCTCCTTCTCTTCCTTTTGATAAAGGATCCTCATATTCACCTCCTTATGCACTGAAGTGCAAGAAGTCTTCTCATCCACATATGACTTTATTTATACTTCTTTCCTTGAATATGTGGCTATAAGTTTCTTCTTCTTAGCATCCTTCTTGTGACTATTAGGGTTTAGCTCTATATGTAGCTTCCAACCCTTCTCTTCAGTGCGACCATCAAAGTAAAAATTGTGATAGTGGTTTTTCAAATCCTTGCAATGTTGTGTCTTTGTTGTAGTATTATTTTATTTTCCCTTCCACTTCTTCTTCCCCTCCTTGGAAGCATTTTGGCTCTCCTTCTGTTTAGAACCACTTGGTTGTCCTTTCTTGTGGCCTATATTTTTTAGGTACTTTTCTTGCACACAAGCCTCATCAATTGTCCTCGGCTTGAAGAGCATCACTTTATTCCATAAATGACTATAATGTAAACCACCCAAATACTTGAGGAGTACATATGGATTCTTGAGTAAGATACCCAACATGATAGCCATATTCCTAAATTCAGTGGTGTACTCTTGCACACTCTTCCATTTCCTTTGCTTGAAAGTAATGCCAATGGATCCACTAGTCCTCTACATACCCAATAAGGTAGAATTGTGACTTAATTATGGTTTTGAAATCCTCCCACTTATTTATTGGCGGGTCACCCCCCAACCTAAGTTCCTCAGTGTGTCTTTTCCACCAAGTTAATACAAGTCCCTCTAAATTCAGTTGAACAAATGAAATCTTCTACTCCTCATCTATGTTGTGGATACTTAAATAGAACTATAATTGCTACAACCAATGATTCAACTTTAAATAATCGATTTCATCTTCGAACAACTTGATAATGACTTTTGCTTCCATATTAAATAAAGATTAGGAAGGAATGTTGGTACTTGAACCACACATTAAACACCTTCTTGACACAACACAAACATAACTATATGAGTCATTCAATAATGAACATAAGGAATTGAACTTAGGCCAAATATATTTTGATAAATTCAAGCCTTCGTGTGTTATAATAAACACACTATGTAGTACCGTCCCCATCCTAGTTGTCTATTCTCCTCGTACAAAAAAAACACACTTTGTACGACTTGTTGTTGTAGATACCATGTATAATATGATTATTATTATTATAACACGTTTGTATTTATTTGTAATTTTTTGCATAATAACCATGTGCAAGATTTCTCAATGTTAATACCATTGAAATCATCAAGAGACATCATTCATAACATCATGTGTAATAAGGAAGAGGGACAAACATATTATGCAAAAACTTGTTTAGATGGAACATACCATGAGTGTAGTGGAATGGCTTTATTGAGCTAGTGCATTCATCCAAATATTTCATTTCTATATTCAATCTTTTACATCAAATCAAGCCATAGATCCTACACATAATACCATGATATATCCAAACAAAACCATCAAGATATATGCCAAGATAACATCAAGATATATTATAAGATAACATCGAGGTCTATGCCAATATAACCATCATCATATCCTCGATAACATATTCAATGACTTCACATGCCATACCAAGATCAAAGATGAACTTTATCCATGAGAGACATGTGCCATCACAAAAGAAACTCACAAACATGAACCATACCTTTTCCAAGATCAAAATATGAAGAAACAATAAACAAACCAAAAGGAACTCTATATAATTTCATCACATAGCCCTTGCAACAAGATTTTCAGCGAGCTAATAATTTTGTAATTCTGATTTTGTATGAGAAAGTTATGCCATTTTTTCATGAATCTCCTCGGTCCTCAAAGATGCCCAAACATTTCTCCTCCACAAATTTTCGCATTTTTCTCCAAGAGTTGTGCAATACCAAAAAGAGACTTGATGGTTGACAAAATGAAAAGTTTGATCTTCTATTTATACACTTCATCATGCCTTGTACCTCCTTTTAGGGTCTCCTTAAACTCATCCTTAATTTTTGGATCTCCATATTTTAAGGGGGTCTCAAGAGTTAGTACCCCACTTCAAGGATCCATCTTGACATTTCGTGCCAAAACTTTAAGATCACTCCATATCTTCTCAAAGGGGCCTTAGAGATTTTCCACATCATCATACTTGATGGACATATCATTATTTCTTGCAGGGATCCTTGCCACTTCATGTGGTCCAATGGGCCAAAGTACCACAACTTTTGGGTTCATGTAGACCAAAAATCATTATTTTGGGGATATTTAAAACTTCATACCAACTTTCTTCAGACCAAATTTGGGGACTCTTTAGGGCGTTCTCAGCCATGGGTCATGTAACCCAAAATCATGGGCAAGTGGACCAAACACCATCATTTCATGGCTTCTTCACCTCTTATTTCAACATTGTCCTGTAAACCAATCCTTATTACTTTGGAGGCTATTTCTCATGGTCATATGGACCAATCCTTCTAGTCATGCAGACCCAACACCACTACTTTCAGGGTTATGTGGACTCATCATCATGGTTTTTGGAGATATTTCAAACTTCATCCCAATATGCTTTGCACCAACCTTAGGGGATATCTAGGGCCTTCTCCAACATGGGTTATGTGACCCCCACCACATGGTCATGTGGATCCAACACTATTATTTTAGGAATTCCTTCACATTTCTTACCAACATTGCTTAGGGACACATTTAGGAACTTCCTTACACTTCTTATCATCATGGTTGTGTGACACACCATAATGGTCATGTGACCCATCATCATGGTCATTAGGGGATTCTCTAGGGGATTTGTACCACTTTTGTACAACTCAAAATGTCTTCACGTGAAGGCCATGCACAATTGCTATGCCAAAAGGGGGCCTCTTTGGATTTATGTACACTTGGGACAAGGCTTATTCTTCAAGGGCTTCCTTAGGATCATTAGAGTATTCTTTAGGAGCTTCAAGGCTTCATCAAACATTCCCAAACAATCTATATCTATTACAACCATAACATGTTATACAACTTGATGAGAACTTATACTCAAAACGAGAATTCTAGCCATAAAACTCATATTTTTGCATTAAAAACACCAAAAAACAACCCCAAATCAAAAAGTGGTACTACCGGTAGCACCACTTTTTTTTGGTTAAAAATATAGACATAGACCAAAACAATCCTTATTTTTGTTTACAAAAACCTCAAAATCAAGCCCTAAATCGAAAACTAATGCTACCAGTAACACACTTTTTCAAAAAATGGCATTATTGTATAATTGTATCATAATTTAAAATTGTATTTATTAAATGTCTTAATAACACTATATAAATCCAGCATTGAGTTAAATACAAATTATTCAAGAAATTACTTCACCACACTTTTCATAGAAAATAAAAGGATTTATGATATTATTCACAATAAAACTATAGATTAAACCATAAAATATAGAAATTATGATATATACAGGCACAAGGGAGAAAGAGGAAATGCAGTATACTCTAAAATGACAACTATTTATAAAGAACGAGAACTCGAGTTATAAAAATTCTTATATTTGCATCAAAAACAACAGAAAACAACCTCAAAATGAACCATGGGTGATATCGTTGTAATTGAAACCCTAAACCGACCCTCGGATTGAAAAGTGGACCTCCTAAAATTTTAAAAAGTAAATTTCAAAATTATGAAAATTAAAAACTATAAAATTTATTAAAATAATTGAAAAACCAAATTAATATATATATATATTAGAACCTTACAAGAAAACCTATAAAACAAAAAAATTAAAAAATATTAGAACAAAATGTAAAAAAATAAAAACACAAATTTCAAAAAAATACAAATTTATGAACCAAAATTTACATTTAAAAAAAAAATTATAAATCAAATTCTATTTATTTTTATTTTTTTAATTTTTCTTAAATTATTTCAAATTAAACATTTTTTTCAAAATTTAAAAGAAAATGTAAATAAAACATTTGAAAAAAAATACTTAAAATAATAAATTAAAAATAAAATTTTTAAACTAAAAATTTAAAAAAAAATTAAAAAATTATTAGAAAAAAAAAACCACCTTACCTCCCGCCCCCATCCCCTACCTCCCTACCCATCCTGCCTCCCTCCCACTGCCACTATGTCCTCTCCTCCCCCCTCCTACCGCCCCTACCTCCCCTTCCCCCTCCCCTCTCTCTCCCCCCTTCCCTCCACCCCCGCGCCCTCCCCCCTCTCTCCCCCCCTTCCCTCCACCCCTGCGCTCCTGCGCCCTCCCCTCTCCCCCATTTCCTCCACCCCTGCACTCCCATCCCCCTCCCCACCGCCCTCGTGGGTGGAAGGAAGTGGGGAGAAGGGTTGGAGCGTCGGCGCTGGGGTGGAGGGAAGGGGGGAGAGGGGAGGGGGAAGGGAGACGAGAGGGAGGGGAGGAGAGGAGGTAGGGGCGGAGGGAGGGGGGCAGGAGAGGATGTAGGGGCGGAGGGAGGGGGCAGGAGAGGAGGTAGGGGAGTGGAGAGGGGGTAGGGGTTGGCGGCGGGAGGGGTATGTGTATTTTTTTAATTTTTATTTTTATTTTTTTTTAAATTTAAATTTTCTAATATATGTTTTTTATTTAAATTTTTTTAATAGTTTTGATTTTTTTTTTTTTAATTTAGTTATAAATTTAAAATTTTATTTTTTTGAAATTTTGTTGTATTTAATTATTGTTTTGTTTTGTTTTGAGTGGTTTTTCAAATTTAAAAAAAAAAAAAGAAAAAAAATTTCTTTAGTTATATACATAGAAAATACTTAAAATGCATTAAAACAAACATTCAAATGACTTTTTTTCGTTTTTTTACAAATTTGCTCAAAATAATTTATTTAGGAGAAAATTTTAAGAAAAAACTTCAAAAATACACATATTTTTCATTCTAAATGGTTTCTAAAAGTTAAAAAATTCAAAAAAGTGTGTATTTTTTCATTATAACTATCTACTAAATGTAGATTTTTTTGTAAACTTTGAAAAAATGCCCTTGTAAATAAAAGTTATGGTTTTCTTATGACCAAGAAGTTTCAAAATCACAAAAAATGGCTCGAAATGAAAAATGATGCTACCAGTATACACACTTTTTGAAACGGGGGCAAAAATAAAAACTAAAATTGACCATCAAAAAATGAGAACAATGTCAGGTTCTCGTCAAGTTATATAACTTGTTCCATATCATCATTATCATCTTGACACCAATGGCAACACCACATATCTCTTCACCCTTTTGACATCAATTATGTCCTATTTGACATCAATGACAACTTCTTCCAATAGATACAACCTTTTCTTAAATCTAAAATGTTGATATCACATGTACATATTTTCATCTTTAATGTTTTAATGACATTAATGGTCTATATTGTTAAGCACCGTGCATTATATTTTGTAGGGCACATATATATAGTTGTTTCCCTAAAAGATAATGAATGGGGTGGGGATTATTGGTTAGCATGTTGTCTATAGGGAAATCAAACCCTTAATATATCCATAACTAATGATGAAAATAACCATTTCCCAATTGGTTCAATGGTTTTCAAATGGGAATACTTGACACAAGAAAACAATGCAAGAAATGAGGGTGGATATGTTTATACGTATTACAAATCATGTGCAAGTACATATCAATTTACAAACCTAATCATTGGTATCAACATCCAATTATGAATTATTCCTAGAAGAAAATCCTTGAGCATATGATACTTCCTACTAGATGTTGAGCATGAGAAACTAATGGAGAACATTAGTATCAAAGGTTCCCAAAGGGTTTGGTTTTATGATAACCTAAAAGTATGTTGACATGTTGGGGTATGTTGATAGAAAATGTATGTTATTTAAAAGTTTATTGATTTATTTCTAATGCAATTTCAATTATGTTATTTATGCAAATTGCTATTTTCAATGTAATGTATGATGATACTAACTATACTATTCTTCTACCATCCAAGTTTCTCCAAAGAATCTAGAGAAAGCACATCAAGGAGAAAACAGAACTTGGTTCCTTTAGACACCATCATGACATGCTTAGGAATTTGTAAATTTTTCATTCGAGTATTTATATGGATTATGGATGAAATTGCATAGATGGATTAAATTATGTTGTTATCATGTGGTTTGTGCAAGCTATCCACACATTATTGCTCTTACTGGTGATTTTCAAGCTATAAAAGATACATGTTGATTGAAATTATTCATTGGTATCATGTGTGGGGACTAGTAGTCATTTTTTGTACATTTCATAGAATAGTATGTTTTACATGGGTACTATATACTTATTATTTAAAATTAATATTGCTTATCACTTTAGAAAAAATGTTTTTGTGTATTGTATTGTTATTCTAGTTCTTTTGTACTCCCACTATGTACTTGTACTCCCACTACATTTTCAAGAGTCATGATCTGATAGAATTGTTTTTTAATATAATCTCTATTCCAAGTCTAATGTGAGAATGTGAAAGATATGTGAGTAATAGTAAAACAAAATTGATAATAGTCCACATGACACAATTATACAACCCATAAGAAAAAAGAAATCTAAGAGATCAAATAATAGTCCACAGCCAAATCAACACCTCAAAAGTATGAAAAACATGGCTAAACATGGTTTGAGAAAGATGGTTTCTTCATCAAGGCAATTAAGTGGACCCACTAGAAGGCCTAAAGTATGAGTTGAAAATTGTAATAAGCACTAACATTGGGACTATCATTGTTTGATGTGCACTATATTTTTACATATTTGATGGATTAAAAGTATCACTAAATCCAAAAGAACCATTTTCCAATGAGCAGGTAGTGAAATATCAAATCACCAAGTGGATAAGAATGCATAGAGAGCATGGGAATAGTCCACCTTTACCATCAAATTTGAACCCAACTTATCAACACAATATATAATAATAAAATATAAGCATGGTAATCAAGATATGTTGGTATGCATGAGTTTAACATCATATTCATCTTCATAATCAATTGAGGTACATGCCGTGAATGTTATTATATCTTACATCCATAGGAAACTTAACTAGAGTATCGAAACATGGGATAAAGAAGGCCTATTTATGAATGCATGAATATAGATTCAATTGATGGTAAAAGGACAATTTTCACATTAAAATCATTAGACATCAATGAAAATACATGCAAAGAGTATGGAGAATATTTTAGCTATATTATTTGCACAATAATCCAAAGTTTTATTTGAGGACCATAGAGATTACTTATCTAGAGAGTCACACCCACCCAAAAAACTATTAGTTTATGATAAGAAAGCTTGAATATAGCTATCATGAAAATGAACAATTTTCATAAGATTCACAAGTTACTACACTCAAACACACAAAGAAAACAAAAATAGTGAATAGTCAAGATAGCTTACAATCATATACAATTTCGCTACAGTATGATGCACAATCAAAAGATATACCTTTTGCAAGAGAGAAAAGTCCTCTATAAAATAAAATCCTAATTCAACTTGCCTTTCCAACCAATTGACTCTAGCATTCTACCACCATGGTTATTGGTTGTTGTGGGAAAAATAACCACAGGGGTGAGTAGTCCTCCCACAATGCTAAGAGAAATCCTTGAGGTTGTACCAAGGACACAATATTTTGTTTTTAAGTCAGTATCCCAAACTCCAAATGGAAAATAAAACTCTAAACAAGAAATAAAACTAAACTAAAAAGAAATAAATGGGACAATTTCTAAGCAAAACAAAATAGAACAAGAGCATTCCAAACCAAATGTTGATTTCCCAATAGTCTAGATAAATACAGTAGTGTCACTTAGGAGGTGAGGGATTCAAAGGGAATCCATCAATATCCCTTAGGGAAGTCCTTTTTGTCCATGCAATTCCAAGATAACGATCATACAAAAATGGAGAAACACTTGCTTCTCAGAGGAAGAAAGCAAGGGAGATTTTGCATGCCAACTTGAGGTAGGAAGTGGATTGAACGGTGAGCTCAAAATGCAATTCCAACAGCATAATTTTTCTATGATTTTCTCCTATATAATGCATGCCCATGTATTCCTTTTATAGGCCGAATGGAGGCCAAGAAACATCAAAATCCAAATGTGAACACTCTTTCCGTTAAATTGGTTCTCCAAGTACATGAGGGGGGATATTGAATGTTCCCAAGCATGTGAGGAGTCTCATTTGAATTATGGAGACAGGAGAGTTTTTTTTATATTTGGAATGCATTGTGGAAGCAAGTAGCCCTGCCATTTTGATAGTTGTGCAATTTTTGAAGGAAAATCCACGTGAGTACATGTGGTTTCTTGAACAGGTAAGTTGAACTAATAACGTGGGTGTCTAGTGCTTTTAGATATGCAATTTTTTGTACTAAATACCTTTGACATTTTAGGACTCAATTTATCTTTTGGATCTAATGAGGATACCTTCAATGACCTACATGATGTATGTTGATGACGCCTTTCTGCAAGATTGTCTAAAATGTTGTATGTGTCTAAGATTTAAGCGTTAACATATGCCCCCTTATGTATGAGGTTCTAAGAGTATTGTAAGGCCGAAATGCATCATCGTTTCTTTATCTCCACGTTCTAATAAGTTATCAAGCACTTGTGGGTGAAAATACCTTCCCATGGGGGAAGGTTGTTGGTGATGAATGTTGAACCTGTCAAGAATAAATGGTGTTTTATACAAACGAGATAGGCATACCTATGCTCATGAAAATATGTCAAAATATATTACAATAAGAGGGGGAATGAGGGGTCCTCCCTTGATACTGTTTCTACAAGGATGAAGGTGGATTTTATCCTTGTATGAATAAATGATTCCTAGAAATGATGTTACTGGTGCCGAAGAAGTGGAAATGCTAATGACCTCGAACATCCCACTAAGGTGGGGGACTTGAATAATGGTGAAGTTGTTAGATATTGAAGAACTTCACTATATCAGTTGTGTTGCTACCATGAATCATAAATTTGAACACTGCTACCATCAGAATGTACGACTCCCCTAATGTGATAGACTTGTTGGTATCTAGCATAGGGATACCACTAAGTTAGGGAGCACTAATGACTCTCCCTACTTAGTTTGAGGAGATCCCTTATATGGATGAGAAGGGCCCCCGAGGTATAACTATAATTGTTTCAACTCTTAGAATAGAGTGATTTGATGTCGATGAGAGTTGAAGAAAGTGATCAGACAAGGGCCTTATCTCAAGAAGCAAGATCATTTTGTAACCAACTGGGACATTGAAGGACTTCACACAAGACTGGCTGATAAGAATGGGAATCATGACTTCCCTTGATTGATGTAAACAGGGGTGAGTGACTGACAACAAAATTCTTCAAGTGATGATACAAGGTGTAACGCAGGGAAACAGAGTGCAGATGAATGGATTTATCACAGACACAATACTTATGTAGTAAGGTGAATGCAAAAACTATTAATGTTGGGGTTAGGTGGACTCAAGTACATCGATCAAGGGAGACCATGGGGTGCTTCCAAAAAAAGAATAATGTGATGGGGTTCCCATGGTTTTTTATGGATTGGGGAATGATTTGTACATAAAGAATTATGTATGTGGTTCCCAAAATTTTGAGTGGGTTAGGGAACAAATTCATGTGGGATAGATTACCACGGTTTTGAGTGAGTCAAGGAATAATTTTGATGATGATGGAATGGTTTTGCACAAACAAGAAGATGGATTCACCATGAATCAATGCCATGCATAATATTATTGTAGGAATAACTAAGTTGTATTAGTGTCTTCAGAGAGTTAGACCCCATTATTGTCTTCTCGAGGGTTGATGATACGAAGCGGAATGTAGACGGTATATTTCTCATGGGTGAATGAGAGGTTATATGTGAATCATGATCATAACATGTGTCGAGTAATATGAGGGATGAGGTGAGAATAATGCAAGGTGAGGAGATGTGGTTTTATATTTGACAATATTGGTGAGTGATTAGATTCCTCAAACTTGGGAGGGATCGACATCATGGATGCCAAAATATGAAAGGGTTGTAGTGGTATGCACAACCATGGAGGAGCATGCTCTTCTAGGTGATGACATTGATGGCATGTCATAATAAAGAATTAGGACCCTATGGTTTTCAGTGGGAGTATTGGGTAAATGCAATGTAAACATAGGGGATATGTTTCGTATATGCTAGGTTAGGATTATTTACCTATGATTGAGGTTCATGCACCATTGTTGTATAATGAGAGGTTGTTTCTTAGTGATAATCCTACACATATGATGGATGTATCGAAGTGTAATACTGATTATGACAATAGTATTGACAATGTACGAAAGTTAACTAGAAACATAGAGCACTTGGAGTGATGGCCATGAAAAATAGGTATCGAATGAAGTTTTTCAAAGGAGTGAATGGACGGTACCATGTTGAATAAATCACAATTTTGATCGCAGTGGTGCAAACGGATTGTCAAACCGGGCTATGGTTTTCCTGTATGATTCAATTGAAGATTGGGTCAATTGACTATAAATAGGGGTGGGGCCCTCTTTCTCAAATCATTTGTATTGGTTGATTTGTCAATTCCCTAAAGATATTTGTGTTGTTTCTAGGAGATTCGACCATCGTATTTCAATTCTGTGAGTTCCAGGTAATTCGTGGTCCCATCCTCTACAATTATGTTGCCTTAATTATTAGCTTAACAGGTTAATTGATTCGTACGACCATCCATTTTAGTTTTTGACTAGTCGTGCAGGTTTTGAAGGGTTTCCCATTCAACCCTGCGTAGTTATCCCTTCAACAGTCATTTGTAGCATGGGATTTTTTCATTTCAGAAGCATTTTGATATCGTGCAATTTTTCACTGAATAGTTGCACTTCAGCGTGGCCAAAGAATTCATCTCATGCACATGTATCTAGCATGTATGTATGGGATATAATGACACTAATCATGACTACCAAGTGTCCATGACTACACGAATATTGCACGTGAAAGTTTAATGTAATGGTCATGCTAGTAGAGAAACTTTTCATAATGTAAGTCATGTTATTTTTGTTAGTTTTTTGCTTATGTGATGCTAAAATTGACTCTAAGTTTATATTGATTTTTCATGTAGTTGAATTCGGACTATGAATATGGCCCTTGTATCATGGAAAGAGAATCTGTTGAAATATTGTAACTTCAAAGAATATTATATTTGTACTTTATTATTCTGGAGATGTTTCATTCCTCCGTAAAGATCTTATTGTATATCTGGAGATGTTTATTCCTCCGTCGGAATGTGGTAACTTGGGTTATTAGACTTCCCTAGTGGGGGTCGGCCATGTGTGTGTTATGTGGGTCAAAGGGTTGTTAGACCACCCTAGTGGGGTCGGACCAGTCAATTATAATACGATATTTAACCTAATGGTTAAATACGAGCCTACATGTACTTGTGTAAAAGATATGTCAGAGTAGTGTATAAATAGAGGAGGTGTGTTCCTCATTTGACACACTCACTCACTTGAGAGAGAGGCGTACTTGTGGGGGAGAGGTCTGCTATGGTGGAGGAGAAGATCATGTCTTTGGTTTTCATCTTTGTATATTGCTGGTCATCTATATTGAGGAAGCTTTACTGGGTTTTCTACCCCATGAGGGTTTCCCAGGATAAATCTGTGTCTCTTGTGTTTATGCTATGCTTGTTGTTTCTTCAGTGATCCTGTATATGCTATTATTGTGAAATGGAATGTAATGCTGTTATTTTCTGTCTTAGAATATTAAATCTTAACATGGAATCAGAGCTAAACTGAAGGAAGGCAAGGTATGGCACTTACGACACTTGCTTTACTTACGACAATTTGAAGGTTAGGGTTTTATATAGCAAAAACCAGTCATCGTGGAACTTTCACTATAAATCCATTTTGGCGAATGTTCAGGATCTGAAACCTTTACATATCGTACATAACATCTCTAGGTATCTTGTGTCCAAAGGGAACCCTCAGATTCGTTGTAATTTGTAAGTTATGATCAGTACAAGTTAGGGTTTCTGCCTCTTCCAGATCTCAGTCAAAATCAGGTGACCTAGGAAAAAAGGTCATAACTTGGGCTAGGAAGCTCCAAATGAAATTTCGTAAAAAGTGACAGGTATTACACAGACTGTACTATCTCAGGAAACGTTTTCAAAGGCCGAAGCTAAACCAGTGACACGTGGCACGCCATACAAGTTCACTCTCTTGTTTTATCCCATAAACAGGTCACGTTGCGACATTTGGCATAAATATCTCTCAGAGAGTCCAATTGAGGTCAGACCTTTTAGGATGGAAAGATAACAGGGCGAGATATCTTAGAAAAAAAATTCAGAGGCCGAAGTTCAAACAGTGACACGTGGAACTCCGTACAATTCGCTCTCCTGTATTATCCCAAAACAGGTCACGTTGCGACATTTGGCATAACTCTCTCTCAGAAAATCCAATTGAGGTCAGACCTGTTAGGATGGAAAGATGATAGTTCAAGCTACTGCAAAAAAAGTTTTCAAACCCTGTGGAGAGAAAATTTTGGAGTTATAGCAGAAACAATTAGGTACATATTTATGTCAAAACAGAATTATTTTTGGAGCACCTTTATTCATGGCTTCCGGAATTTAGGGTTTCGGAGAAAGTTAGAATTTTTGGAATTGGAATCCACGGCTGAATGCTACTCAGGAAAATCGAAATTTAGAGACCAAGATCAAAGTTTTTGGTTGGGTAGAAGACCGGTCTTGATTAAACCCTAGCTCGGGATTTTGATCGGAAAGATGGAAAATTAGGGCTTCAGTAAAAGTTGGAATTTTTGAAGTCTGTAACCACGGCTGGAAGCTCCTGAGAAAAATAAGAGTTTAGAGCCTTGGATCAAACCTTTTGATTGAGCAGAAGGGTGGGCTTCATCAAACCCTAGTTCGGGATCCTGTCCAGAAGATCCAGAAGTTTCAAAAGCAATTTTGAGGGGTCAAATTTTGGAGATTTCAAAATTGAAGTATGCTAGTTTGATCAGCTCAGCAAGACACATCCTTCCATTCATTCGGAAGTGTGAAAGTCAAAGATTGAATTTTTAGGGTTTCTCTAGCAAACCCTAATCAAGCTCCAGATCAAGTTTCAGGGGAGTTGAGACTAAGGCCTTACATAAGAAGACTACAAGAAGTCTCGACAGGTATGACTTAAGGAGGTTCAGGTATGTCTTGAAATCTGATTCTTGATTAAGTTCATGATGTGTTTGTATTCATATTATTTATTAGTACAATCTTGATTAATGTTAGAATTGTCTTATCACCCTAGTAATAGTATGAATGCATGTGAATGATCGAATACATTCATTGATTAGGGCTATATGATTGTACTAATCCATTATGGTGTTTTGTGAGGTTGATGTTGTATGCTAACAAGATACAGGTACATCACAAAAGACAAATCAAGTTCCATGACCATGACAACATGAAGACAAAGATTCATCCATAATCTTTGTTCTACTTACGAGGTATGTATGACTTTGTTATATTATGCTTAAGCTATGAGACATGCAGGTTCTAGCTCAAGGATCTCTAAATCATTGAAGAGATTGTTTAGGTATGTTGTACATAACTAAGCAGGTATATTAATCCAGGTATGTTTACCTGTGTCAAGTTAGAATCTTACCTTGTGTTAGGATCCCTTATATAAGTATACTTGGTATGATTGGTTATGCTTATTCATAAAGTTAGTAATCAAGGGTTTATGCATACTATGTCTCTTATCTTGATGATTTAATTAACCTGAAGAGTACTATGATCAAACAAGAATATGCATGAGTAAAAGAAGACTTCCTTGAAACTCTGAATACTAATGATCATGACTATATATATATTCAAGATTATTTAGAATTATAATGTTTTGATAATATTGAGAATATACTAATGAATGTCTGTTTGTGTATGAGATCATGAGGATGACATTAGTGCACACTTGAGCATGCACAGTGGCACATAATGAATAGAAGTTCAAAAGACATATAGAAGATCAAGCGGGAGGCAACCACACAAACATAAAAGATAAGTATTTAAGTTGTTATTTGAAATAATAAATGATATTGTCCGTAATAGGTTGTATGCATATTTGTATTCCTATAATATATCATATTGAGTGTAAACATTCATAGAGCATTGAAACAGTATACTACTAATATGCATATGATTGGTAAGTTGGTCAAACATTCCATTGTTGCTTGTCTAGAATGAAACCTCTTTGCTGACATACTGAGAGTTGTGCACACTCTCGATAGTATGTTCTGGTAGAGATGGAAGAAATCTAAATAGCCACTGTATGCATACAGGATATGGAAAAGTGTTGTGCCAAAGTATTGATCAAAATAGTTGCATAACTATGTAAATGATATCTGTATGCATAATAGGTTATCATGTCAATTTGATTTGATGATTATGAAGTATTACTAACCATGTACTTAATTTTGATTTGTAGGAAAGATCATGATGAATGATGAACACTGAACAAGCGATGGATGTTCAACAAAAGGATTTACAAATCAAACACACTATAGAAGGCTCGCGGATAGAAGATTCTCTTAGAAAGAGGAAGAGAATCATGACAAGATGTTTGCTCCAAGTGGCTAGATAAGACCATTCTCTTAATGGTGTAATTAAAGAAGAAGTGTGAATCAGGTTCTGTATGGGTACCCAGGATCGATAATCAATTGATGAGCTTAATGATCACCATGGGTAATGTGGATCTCAACCTTTGCTACAAGGTTGAATATGGTTTCTAGACACAGATGGCATGGATGCAAGAAGGAACTCACCACAGAGTTCAAATGATATTGAGGCCCATATCAGTAGACCCATCTAACGAGAGATGGCACAGATAGATATGCAGAAGATCATTCAATGCAGAGTGCGAATGATGTTCAGTCACAAAGGGAGAATTGACAGTTTCTTGATAAGCTTGGGCTTTACCAAAAGTAAAGTTGTTCCTAACCTTTACCGTAAGTTTATGGATTATACTATTATTGTATGTAGATGATATCTTTCTGATAGGGAATGACAATCAGATCATGAAAAGAAAGAAGAAGATGGCTGCAGAAATGAAAAATGAAAGATCTCAGATTGATGCATTACTTCCTAGGTCTGGAAGTATGGCAAGGAATATTTCTCAAACAGAGAAAGTATGCTGAGAAATATTAAAAGAACTTGATGTGTTGGAATGGCCACTCTCATGGATTCCAATTTGAAGTTGTTAGCAGATGACTCATCAGAGTTAGTGGATATAACTCTGTACAGACAAATTATTGAGTCATTGATGTGTCTAACGAATACTAGGTCAGATATATGCTTTGTTGTGAACACCTTGAGTCAGTATCTAGTGGAAACTAGAAGTGTTCACCTGTTAGTTGCAAAGCATGAGATGAGGTACCTAAAGGATACAATAGACTTTGATCTATGGAGATCATGAATTCAGTTGGCTACACAGATATTGATTGAGCAGAAAGTGTATCAGACAGGAAGAGCACATCGAGAAGATGTTATTGTCTGGGATCAGCCATGATCTTGTGGTTTAGCAGGAAGCAGTCTAGCACAAGCGGAATATATGGTTGCTTGCTCTGCTAATTGTGAAACGACATGGCTTCAGAATTGTTTGACTTAGAGATGAACCCAACTGTGATCCTATGTGACAAACAGAGTTGTACTAAAATGGCAAAGAATCCAGTGTTCCATGATAAGTCAAAAGCACATGGAGATCTGGCATTTCTATATACGAGATATGGTGCAGATAGGAATTAAAGTTCGAATTTGTAACAAGCTACCAATGTACTAACCAAACCTCTACCGATCCGATATACTAACCAAACCTCTACCTCAAGTAAAGTTTTCCGAGACAAACTTAATATAGTCCAGAAGGACCCTCCTCAAAAGGGGGAGTGATGTGATCACTTATGATGATATTGCCTGCATCGACAGTGAGGTTGATGATGTGAATACCTATATTGGTGATGCCGACAGAGAGGTTGGTGGATGGTCCTTAGACAGGGTCTAAGGTGACAAGCGGATTGCATCATCCTTGAACACATGTTCTAAAAGGAGCCGTAGACGTATGTCTTCGAGAATGAAGTCCTTGGTGGACATATAGGACTGCATCATCCTCAAGAGAGCACGTAGACATATGTCTTCAAAAATGAAGTCCTTGATGGACATATAGGATTGCATCATCCTCAAGAGAGTCGTAGACGTATGTCTTCGAAAATGAAGTCCTTGGTGGACATATAGGATTACATCATCCTCAAGAGAGCCATAGACGTATGTCTCCGAGAATGAAGTCCTTGGTGGACTTGAGGGGATTGGATCATCCCTAGACTTCAGTCCTAAAGAGAGCCGTAGACATGATGTCTCCGAGAACAAAATCCTGAATGAACAAGTAAGGGGATTGGATCGTCCTCGGACTTTAGTCCTTTGAATTGAGCCGTAGACATGATGTCTCCGAGAACAAAATCCTGAATGAACAAGTAAGGGGATTGGATCGTCCTTGGACTTTAGTCCTTTGAATTGAGCCGTAGACATGATGTCTCCGAGAAAAAAATCCTAAATGAACAGGTAAGGGGATTGGATAATCCTCGAACTTTAGTCCTTTGAATTGAGCCGTAGACATGATGTCTCTGAGAACAAAATCCTGAATGAATAGGTAAGGGGATTGGATCATCCTCGGACTTTAGTCCTTTGAATTGAGTCGTAGACATGATGTCTCCGAGAACAAAATCCTGAATGAATAGGTAAGGGGATTGGATCGTCCTCGGACTTTAGTCCTTTGAATTGAGCCGTAGACATGATGTCTCTGAGAACAAAATCATGAATGAACAGGTAAGGGTATTGGATCGTCCTCGGACTTTAGTCCTTTGAATTGAGTCGTAGACATGATGTCTCCGAGAACAAAATCATGAATGAACAGGTAAGAGGATTGGATCGTCCTCGGACTTTAGTCCTTTGAATTGAGTCATAGACATGATGTCTCCGAGAACAAAATCATGAATGAACAGGTAAGGGGATTGGATCATCCTCGGACTTTAGTCCTTTGAATTGAGTCGTAGACATGATGTCTCCGAGAACAAAATCCTGAATGAACAGGTAAGGGGATTGGATCGTCCTCGGACTTTAGTCCTTTGAATTGAGCCGTAGACATGATGTCTCCGAGAAAAAAATCCTGAATGAACAGGTAAGGGGATTGGATTGTCCTCGGACTTTAGTCCTTTGAATTGAGCCGTAGACATGAGGTCTCCGAGAATTGAATGATAGGACTGGATCGTCCCTGAGCTTCGGTTCAAAAGGTACATGATAGGACTGGATCGTCCCTGAGCTTCGGTTCAAAAGGTACATGATAGGACTGGATCGTCCCTGAGCTTCGGTTCAAAAGGTACATGATAGGACTGGATCGTCCCTGAGCTTCGGTTCAAAAGGTACATGATAGGACTAGATCGTCCCTGAGCTTCGGTTCAAAAGGTACATGATAGGACTGGATCATCCCTGAGCTTCGGTTCAAAAGGTACATGATAGGACTGGATCGTCCCTGAGCTTTGGTTCAAAAGGTACATGATAGGACTGGATCGTCCCTGGACTTCGGTTCAAAAGGTACATGACTGGATTGCATCATCCATGGACCTATGTCCTAAAGAGAGAAGGGTTGATCATCCTATGTAATGATGATCGTGTGATGACGATGCTGATGATCGTGTGATGACGATGCTGACGATGCTGATGATTGTGTGATGACGATGCTGATGATCGTGAGATGACGATACTGATGATCATGAGAATCCAGATGTTGATGTTTTTGTAGTTGTTCGAGTGCTGCAGAAGATAAAGACTCGGTACTGAAGATGTTGATGTTCCAGTATTGAAGATGTTCCAGTAACTGCTTGAGTTACTAATGATGTTGAGAAACCTTCCAATGATTTATAGATGTATCATGTATGATGTTGATGACTCCTTGCTCGTGTAGATACTGTTATAATATCCTTCTCATTAAGGGGGAGTGTTGAAATATTGTAACTTCAAAGAATATTATATTTGTACTTTATTATTCCGAAGATGTTTCATTCCTCCGTAAAGATCTTATTGTATATCCGGAGATGTTTATTCCTCCGTTGGAATGTGGTAACTTGGGTTATTAGACTTCCCAAGTGGGGGTCGGACATGTATGTGTTATGTGGGTCAAAGGGTTGTTAGACAACCCTAGTGGGGTCGGTCCAGTCAGTTATAATAGGGTATTTAACCTAATGGTTAAATACAAGCCTACATGTACTTGTGTAAAAGATATGTCAAAGTAGTGTATAAATAGAGGAGGTGTGTTCCTCATTTGAGACACTCACTCACTTGAGAGAGAGGTGTACTTGTGGAGGAGAGGTCTGCTATGGTGGAGGAGAAGATCATGTCTTTGGTTTGCATCTTCGTATATTGTTGGTCATCTATATTGAGGAAGCTTTACTGGGTTTTCTACCCCCATGAGGGTTTCCCAGGATAAATTTGTGTCTCTTATGTTTATGCTATGCTTGTTGTTTCTTCAATGATCCTGTATATGCTATTATTGTGAAATCGAATGTAATGCTACTATTTTTTGTCTTAGCATATTAAATCTTAACAGAATCGTCATGATGAGTTGATCGAGCATGTTGATGTTACTTCTAAGGTTGAGCATACCCTACGTGATGCGGGGTTTCTCAAGTTCTTTTTATTCCCATATACAAGGTCCCATGACACTCTTTTATGGGGTATAATAAGCATGTGGGATGTTGATCAAGGCTTCTTCTAGGTGGGTGATGAGATCCTCATGATTGTGTTAGAAAAACAAGATCACGGAGCAATAAAAATAAATAGAAATGCAAATATAATCACACATACACATTACAAGAGAGACATAGATATATCGTGGTTCACTCAACTTGGGCTACGTCCACACTGAAGTTTCCAATCCTTATTATTATTTTGTCCACCAAAGTGAAGGGATACAACCTGCAACACAACCATTGCACTTCCTCTTCACTGTCTCACAGTCTCTCTTCTGATCTTAGAGATATTTACAATGCATAAAACCTAATACATCAACCCTAGCCATATTACAATGTCTTTCTTTTATAAGGGAGATACAATGGGAAAATACCATGGGTTACCCAAAACCATGGGCCCGTAAAACAACCCCAAAAATTTCCTTCGGGGGCTTCACCCCCCCCCCCGTTGGGGTGAGTGTACAGTACTTTTTACATATCATATAAAGCTAGGGTACAAACACGGCTGAATAATAATATCTATGAATCTGGAGATCAGGCTCCACAACCAACAATCTCCCACTTGGAGATTGATCACAACAACTCCACCGCTGCTGCACTTGCTGGACCTTGGACTTGGAAACTTTCTCATCTTCACCTTCATGCTAGAAGGACAACTGAAACCAAGCAGGAACTCAGTTTCTCTCTGGTCACTACCTTTGTGAACATGTTTGCAGGATTCTGGCTAGTATGTAATGCTGAGTTCTTTGCAAGATGAATGGCACTTTGGCTATCACTATACAACCTGTTATTCTTATGCTTCTTACCCAATTCCTCCATAAACATCTACAACCAAATCATCTCTTTAGTAGCCTCTATAACAGCAACATACTCTGCTTCCGTTGTTGAAAGTGCAACAACCTTCTGCAGTTTTGAAATCCAACTTACTGTTGTTCCACCTACAGTAAACACATACCCTTTAGTGCTCCTCCTGCTATCATTATCACCTGCCATATCTGCATCAACATATCCCTGTAGAATAGTGTCTGAACCTCCAAAACATAATGCCTGAGTGGTAGTACCTCTCAAATACCTGAGAATACACTATACTGCCTTCCAATGTTCTTTACCTGGATTGTTCATATATTTGCTCACAACTCCCACTGCTTGTGCAATAACTTGTCTTGTGCACACCATGGCATACATCAAGATGCCAACTGCTGGTTGATAGGGAATCTTGGACATGTAATATGTCTCTTCCTGTGTCTTGGGACACATTTCCTTACTTAGACTGAAATGGCTGGCCAAAGGTGTACTTACTGGTTTTGCATTCTGCATTCTGAACCTCTCCAACACCTTTTGTATGTACTCACTCTGAGACAATGTCAATTTGTGATTTTTTCTGTCTCTCGTTATTCTCATACCAAGGATTTGCTTTGCAGCACCCAAATCCTTCATCGCAAATGAATTAGCTAGCTTCATTTTGAGTACATTTATATCCTACATGTTAGACCCTGCAACAAGCATGTCATCCACATACAATAACAAGATAATATATCTTTCATTGTCTAGCTTCTTGAAATAAACACAATGGTCAGAATGACATCTACTATACCCTTGTTCTATCATAAACCTGTCAAATTTTAAATACCACTGCCTTGGAGCTTGCTTCAAGCCATACAAACTATTTTTCAACCTTCATACCAAGTTCTCCTTACCTTGGACCTCATACCCTTGTGGCTACTGCATATATATCTCTTCCTCCAAATCCCCATGGAGAAAGGCTATTTTTACATCTAACTGTTCAAGATGCAAATATTCTACCGCCACTAGACTTAAGATAGTCCTAATTGAAGTCATCTTAACAACAGGAGAAAATATTTCATCAAAATCTATACCTTTCTTCTGTGCAAACCCCTTTACAACAAGTCTGGCCTTGTACCGCTTCTTGCCTCCTTCTTCTTCCTTCAACCTATAAATCGATTTGTTCTGCAATGCTCTTTAACCAGCAGGCAAATGAACCAGATCCCAAGTTTGGTTTCCTACCAATGAATCCATCTCCTCATTCACGCCTTGATCCCACTTCTTTCTAGTTTCCACCTGCATTGCTTCTTCATAACACTCTGGTTCACCAGAATCAGTCATCAATAAATAATACATTGAAGGAGAGTATCATTCAGGGAGTCTACTTAACTGAGTGGATCTTCTTGCAGTTGCAGGAGTCTCAGGTACTTGCTGCTGTTTTTTATTTTCTGGCACCTTTGAAACTTTATTTTCTTGAATTTCATCAAGTACTTTGTACTCTGTGTATTCCTTTTCCTGTTTCTTTCCCTGCAACTAATCTTTATACATGACCTTTTCATTGAATATCACATCTCTACTCTTGATGATTTTCTTATTTTCATAATCCCATAAACAATAACCAAATTCATCAACCCCATATCCAATAAAGGTACATTTCTTGGATTTAGCTTCAAGCTTTGTTCTATTTTCTTTATCAATATGGACAAATGCTTCACAACCAAAAGTTCTCATAAATGAGTAGTTTACCTTTTTACCTGTCCATGCCTCCTCTGGAATACTACCATCCAAAGCAGTAGAAGGCCCTCTGTTTATTAAATACACAACAGTATTTACAGCATCTGCCCAAAACTGTAAGGCCAACCCTGCATGCAATCTCATACACCTTGCACGCTCTATGATCATTCTGTTCATCCTTTCAGACACACCCATTTTCTTGTGGTGTTCCTGGGACTATCTTCTCTCTACGAATCCCATGATATGAATAGTAACTATCAAACTCCTTGCCGCAGTACTCACCTCCATTATCAGATCTCAAACACTTCAGCCTTTTTCCTGTCTCATTCTCAACTAAAGCTTTCCACTTCTTAAAAGTAGCAAACACATCAGATTTCTGTCTAATGCAATAAACCCAAGTTTTCCTAGTTGCATCATCAATAAATGTAACATAATAATGAGAGCCACCAAGATATTGTACCTGAGCTGGTCCCCATACATATATATGCACAAGCTCTAACTTTTCATTCTTCTTTTGTTTCCCAACCCTAAGAAATCTGACTCTCTTCTGTTTTCCATAAACATAGTTCTCACAGAATTCCAAACTTACCTGCTTCAAATCTGGTAGCAACTTCCTTGAGTGGAAAATTTGCATCCCCTTCTCACTCATGTGGCCAAGCCTATGATGCCACAATGCTGTATATGTTCTTGTGGAAGCTAAAGAGATAGAATGGTCAGTATTATGACATAAATACAATGTACCTACCCTGTCTCCTTTTGCTATCACCATTGATCCTTTAGTGATCTTCCACCACTTTTCTCCAAATGTAGATAGACAGTCGCCATCTCCCAACTGCCCTGTTGAGATCAGATTTCTTTTCATAGCAAGAATATGCCTAACATCTTTTAACAGCCAGTCAGTTCCATTCTTAAATTTTATCCATACCTTACCCATTCCAACAATTTTACATGGCTCATCATCACCCAATAAAACATGTCCAAAATAGCCTAGAACATAATCATGAAATTATTTCCTATGGGGTGTAGCATGACATGAAGCCCCTGAATCTACTACCTAATAATCACTAGTATTATCTAATGCAAGAATCAAAGCATATTGTAACACATCATCTGCTACATTTGCTTCCTGGGTAGTTTCCTGTTGTGCATCTCCTTTCTTCTTTAGAGATCTGCAGTCTTTCTTCATATGCCCTTTCTTTCCACAGTTCCAACACTCTATTTTTCCCAGTTTGGACTTGGATCTTCCCTTTTTAGAGTTGTTGCGATTACCTTGGATCTTTCCTCTCTCCTTTTGTCTTCCCCAGCTTTCCATGGTCAACGCATTACCTGATGTCTCACTTGTGGTTTTTCTTCGCATTTCCTTGCTAAGGATAACACCAATAACATCATCAAATTTCAAGGTGTTTGAACTAGATACAGAGTTACTTACGGCCATGACCAAGCTATTCTAGCTTTCTGGAAATAAATATAAGATTAGAAGAGCCCTAACCTCATCATCAAAGTTCACACTTACAGAACTTAGTTGATTTGTAACCGTATTAAACTCTTTTAAATGATCAGTAACAGATCCACCTTCAAACATCTTCATATTAAATAAACGCTTCATTAGAAATACCTTGTTGGAGGCCAAGGGTTTTTCATACAGCTCACCCAATGCGCTCATCAAACCCTCCATTGTTTTTTCTTTTGAGATATTGAAAGCCACCGATGAAGCCAGGCCCAACCATATTGTTCCCAGAGCCTTTCTATCAAGAACCTCCCATTCTTCGTCCTTCATAGTCGCCAGCTGCTTTGCTCTTCCTCCCAACAATAGGAATAGATCCTTCTGGTACAGATAGTCCTCCATTTGCATCTTCCATAACTGGAAGTTTTGGCCGTTAAACTTCTCGACCTTAAACTTTCCTTCTTCCTCCATTTCTCCCACTCGAACCAGAAACCCTAGCTTCCTACGGGTTTATCTGCCAAATAGACCTTGGGCTCTAATACCAATTGTTTAAAAAATAGGATCGTAGAGCAATAACAATAAACAAAAATGCAAATATAATCACACAAACACATTACAAGAGAGACACAAATATATCATGATTCACCCAACTTGGGCTACGTCCACATTGAAGTTGTCAGTCCTTATTAATATCCGTCCAACAAAGTGAAGGGATACAACCTCCAGCACAACCGCTGCACTTCCTATTCATTGTCTCACAGTCTCTCTTATGATCTCAAAGATCTTTACAATGCATAAAACCTAATACATCAACCCTAGCCGTATTACAATGTCTTTCTTTTATAAGGGAGATATAATGAGAAACACCATGGGTTATCCAAAACCATGGGCCCGTAAAACAACCCCAAAAATTTCCTTCGGGGGCTTCGACCCCCCCACACCCCAGTCGTTGGGGTGAGTGTACAGTCCTTTTTACATATCATATAAAGTTGGGGTACAAACACGGCTAAATAATAATATCTCTGAATCTGGAGATCAGGCTCCACAACCAACAGATTGAGGGTCAGGGTATATACCTTTTTCCTGGACTCCTCATCCATGGGATCAGGGAGGTTACACATCCCACCTTAGCTGGTTATCGAATGATCCATCAACTCATAGCCCAGTATTGTCATGGGAACCTAGCTTCCCAAGTTACGGGGTGGATTGGGATCTCCCATATTGAGGACCTTTATGTCTGAGCTATATCCTCTACCATAGTTCAAGTACTTAGTGTGATGAGAACTAATCGGATCACTAGAGGACAACTCATATTATTTGAGCAGTTTGTGGCAGGGAACCAAGTAGCCTGGGGGCATATGATGTTGTAGCATCTCCATGAGATGTTGAATGATATGTTTATGTGGGTTACTAGCGAGTTCACCTATGGGAGTGTGGTATACTCCTATTTCATTGATTGGTTCCCATCACTGTGATTGTCGGTGATAGTACCCATGAGAGGGCCAAGGGATACACAGATGGCATTCTCGGGGCAATTGATTCCCTGAGACGATGGTGGTGAGTTAGGATATATTTTCATGGATCACTACTAATTGGCGTGGAGATAACGAATCAGATCTATGGAGATATATCCCTTCAGTGGATGGATTTCAATGGAGACCCCTAGCCTCCTCTGCTAGTTCATGATTTGGATGCCCAAGGTAAGTGTCATATTGTTATACATGCTTTGTACATTTTTATATGGGCATGTGCAAGCTAATGAAGGTCACTTTTGGCACGTTAGATGCAATAGAAAACTGAAAAATTAGGCATCCCTCAACTTGGTTTTTTTGAAATACTTACACAATATATCTTTCATCGAGTAAAAAATATGAAATGTAGGAAATTGGGTCACGTTTCCGAATATATAAGTTTTAAGTATTGAAAATTTACATAACTATTCCAAATTTCATATTTTCTAACAGTCACTTTTTATTTTTTTGGCAAATGATAAGGTATATGTTTTTGTGCGTGCAACCTTTCAGTGCCTAAATGATGGTTTCGAGCTAGGAAAATTGGTACACATGCATAGAACCCGTAGCACTAATGCAGCACTATTTTTCCAAAATTAAATGTTTAATTTTTAATTTTTTTGTAATTATGTAAGTGATAAAACCTAGAGAACGGTACGTCAAATGTGGGTGCATCCTTTGAAGGTCTTAATGCAGTTATTTCAACCTGTATTTTTTATAGCATGCAAAGGTCAGTGTCTACTAGTGCAGCAAACAATGTTTTTTAAAAATGGTTGTGAAATGAAAAAGTTACAGAATACACACTATCAGCATGTTTTTTGACTTAAAGAATGATGACACAAGAAAATTAGGAAACAAATAGAAAATATCAATATTTTTTAAACACAATTACATATTTGGAATCTGCATAAAAAATGATATCTATGCCTAAACTTTCATTAATAATGGTCATGTATGTCATGTTGTAGAGAGCGGTGAAAAGAAGGCTTATTGAGAAAAATGGTGGAAATGCCTAATTAGTTATGGTTCAGTAAATTCCATAGCACGGGTTTGGTAAGTCCGAACCAACCACATAGGATTGTGGCTGACACGTGGGCGCAAAAGGAGGGGGTGATTAGGTGCTCTGGAACACGCGTGTGTTCTATTTAAATTCAAGTATTTTGATTGGTGCTCTTGGTGTTAGAAGGAACGCGCACTCGTTTTGTATGTACAAAACGCTCGAGCCTTTTGTATATACAAAACACACGCGCGTTATGGATATACAAAATGCTTGAGCGTTTTGTATGTACATAACGCATGTGCGTTATTAACTTCACAAATTTATGTTTTTAAGTGTTGAATAAATTTATATACATAACATATCTCTCTCTAACCCCTCGTCTCCCTCACCCTAATCCCCACCACTCTTAAAACCCCTCCCTTTATCTCTCTCCTAATCCTATCACTACTAACCCTTTCTCACTCTCTCCCCTCCTACACCTTACCCTTACTAACCCCCCCTCTCTCTATCTCTTCTGTACTCCTCCACCAACCCCTATCCCCCACCCATCTCTCTCTTCTAACCTCCTACACCCTCCTCCCTCTTTATCTCTCTATAACCCCTTAAACCACCCTACCCCACGCACACCTAACCACCTCCCCTCTCTTATTGTCTCTCCTACTCCCCATACCCCTAACCCCCCTCTCTCTATCCCCTCCTCCTCGTAACCCTTACAAAAACCCTCTCTCACTCTCTCTTCCCTACTTCTACACCTCTCTCTCTCTCTCTCTCTCTCTCTCTCTAAACCCCCTCTCCCTCTCCCTAACCTCTCCCCCATATCTAACCATCCTACTCTTTCTATCTCTATCCTACTACCCCTATCCCTAAACCCCCTCCTCTCCTTAGCCCTTACTAATCCCCCCTCTCAATCTCTCTCTTACCTACACCAGCACCTACCTCTAACCACACCTCCCATCTCTCTTTCTCACTCCCTACAACTAACACACTCTCCTCTCTCTCTCTCCTTCATCCCCCCCCCCCCCTCGTAACCATTACTAACCCCCTCTCTCAATCTCTCTCTCTCTCTCTCCCCCTCACTAACCCCCCATCCTATTCCCTTACCCCAAACTAACTGCCCCTCTCTCACTCTCTCTTCCCTACTTCTACATCTCTCTCTCTCTCTCTCTCTCTCTCTCTCTCTCTCTCTCTCTCTCTAAACACCCTCTCCCTCTCCCTAACCTCTACCCCATCCCTAACCATCCTACTCTGTATATCTCTCTCCTACTCCCTCGAGCCCTAAACCCCCTCCTCTCTATCTCTCTCCCCTCCTCTCCCTAGCTCTTACTAACCCATGCTCTCTCAATCTCTCTCTCTCTTCCCTACACCTCTACCTACCTCTAACCACACCTCTCATCTCTCTTTCTTACTCCCTACAACTAACACCCTCTCCTCTCTCTCCCACCTCTCCCCCCTAACCATTACTAACCCCTCTCTCTCTCACTCTCTCTCTATCTCTCTCACTCGCTCGCTAACTCCCCTCCTAGCCCCTTACCCCTAAATAACCCCCTGTCTCCCTCTCTCTTCCCTGCTTATACACCTCTCTCTTTCTCTCTAAACCCCCTCTCCCTCTCCCTAAGATCTCCCCCATCCCTAACCATCCTACTCTTTCTATATCTCTCCTACTCCCCCTATCCTTAAGCCCCCTCCTCTCTATCTCTCTCCCCTCCTCTCCCTGGCCCTTACTAACTCGGGCTCTCTTAGTCTCTCTCTCTTCCCTACACCTCCACCTACCTATAACCACACCTCCCATCTCTCTTTCTCACTCCCTACAACTAAAACCCTCTCCTCTCTCTCTCCCTCTCCCTCCTCTCCCCCCTTAACCATTACTAACGCCCTCTCTCACTTTCTCTCTCTCTCTCCCCCTCGCTAACCCCCCTCCTAGGCACTTACCGCTAACTAACCCTCCTCTCTCACTCTCTCTTCCCTGCTTCTACACCTCTCTCTCTCTCTCTCTCTCTCTCTCTCTCTCTCTCAACCCCCTCTCCCTCTCCCTAACCTCTCCCCCATCCCTAACCATCCTACTCTTTCTATCTCTCTCCTACTCCCCTTATCTCTAAACCCCCTCCTCTCCCTATCCCCTACTAACCCGGGCTCTCTCAATCTCTCTCTCTTCCCTACACCTCCACCTACCTCTAACCACACCTCCTGTCTCTCTTTCCCGCACCCTACAACTAACACCCTCTCCTCTCTCTCTCTCTCTCTCTCTCTCTCCCTCCTCTCCCCCCACCCTAACCATTACTAACCCTCTCTCTCACTCTCTCTCTATCTCTCCCCCTCGCTAACCCCCCTCCTAGCCCCTTACCCCTAACTAACCCCCCCTCTCTCACTCTCTCTTCCCTGCTTCTACACCTCTCTCTCTCACTCTCTCTCTAAAACCCTCTCCCTCTCCCTAACCTCTCCCCCATCCCTAACCATCATACTCTTTATATCTCTCTCGTACTCCCCCTATCCCTAAACCCCTTCCTCTCTATCTATCTCCCCTTCTCTCCCTAGCCCTTACTAACCCCCTCTCTCAGTCTCTCTATCTTCCCTACACCTCCACCTACCTTTAACCACACCTCCCATCTCTCTTTCTCACTCCCTGCAATTAACACTCTCTCCTCTCTCTCTCTCTCTCCCTCCTCTCTTCCCCTAACCATTAATAACCCCTCCCCCCTCTCTCTCTCTCTCTCTCTCTATCATGTCCCAAATTGGAATTGGGTCACAATGGCCTAAGCACATTGGACATATTCATTAGAGTTTGTCAAATTGACGCTAAGGGTCAAATAATTGCCAAGGAGGAAAATTACTAGTTTCCTAGGTTTGGGGTGGAAGCTTTGGGATTTGGAATAAGGGGAATAATAAATGATGTTTGAACATTAGAATGGCATAAATATTTAATAAAGGAGCTAAATAAATATATACAAGTGAAAATCAAAGTGGCATTTGATCATGAAGACACATGGAGAAAGGGGGACCCACATATGGCTATATTTCCCCACTACACTTGGCATCATTCTCTCACCAATTCGAATTCAAGGTGAATGGTAACATAATTGGGGGAGTCAAAAGGTATTATTCATTGCATGACTCATCCAAGGTCTAAATGTAGAGGAAGAGTAACTCCCATGGAAGAGAAAGAGGCAATTTGGAGCTAGTGAGACACTTGGGCTAGATTCCCTAGCTCTATGACAACAATGATGAAGATGCTATGACACCTATGACACAAATCATACCTGAAGGATGAAATATGAAATATATGACATGTCATGGATAAAAATATCCTCCGAGATGGTGGTCAAGGGAGTTAGGGCAGCTAAGATGCTTCCACATGTGATTTGGTGGAAGTGGGAGACTAGGAATTGTTGTACAAGTGGCGTTCATTGGAATCTCTTCCCAACTTGAGTTGGCATGAGTCTCTTGGAAGGAATTCGACCCATGGAGGACATTAGAATTTAATAAATTTCAATAAAAAATAATGAAACCAGCTTTTTACCATTTGAGAAGTTTGCAATTGCATTTGTGAAGAGGGAGAGCTAGTGGATGACTAGTTTCTTGCCTTAGCCAATTTCAAGGGTGAAAGATTCCCATCCAAGTTGGTAATTGGAAAGGCCATTCAGAACTTTGATTTGGATATTTAATGGAGTGTTTATTTGTAGGTGTAAGCTACATGGAAGCTCATGGTTTCTTCTAGTGCAGCATGCTCTCTCAACCATTTCCAGTTTTGATGGCATATTCTTGACCCTTGAGGGAGGGCGTTTTTGGTGAGCTCTTGTAATCTTTGGGAGAGCTTCCCATGATATATTTCTATTTTAATATGATTAATATACTCTATTATTCATCTCCATAAATTTTCAGGTTGAAATACCAAGTGGTTATATGTAAAATGGATTATTAATGAGAAAACAGTGACCATTCCCCCACTAGATTGATGTATGCCAATGTATTGATGATGATTTTGAATGGAAGAATATTTCTCTAATATATTTATGATGTATGGACTTCCATTGATGAGTATTAAAATTTTCATGTTCAGCACTTAAGCATTTGGAGCCATCTTGCTCAGTTTTATTTTATTTGAAGAAGATTTCATGCTATTTCCCCCAAGGTCGAGCTAGTGATTTTTGTTGTTGTTTGGGAGAAGGTTAGAACATAATTAATAATTTATTAATGGTGCAAATGAGACCTAAATAATTTACCTCATACATCCCCTACCTCTATTCAAAATTTCGAGTGAGTTTGGAGGCATTTAAAGAGTCATTTTCAGTACTTACCCTAGGGGGATTTGAACCCCAAATTGCTAGTTAAATTCCATACTTTGTCCATAATATTAAACAAGTTTTCAGAAGTATTTTGATGGTCACAAATCATCCATTAACATCATAATCAAGTACAAATATCATTCATACACCTTCACTGAATATTTAGAGGCATTTGGAGCCAATTGGAGACCTCGAGACCAATACTAGTCAAAGGGAAATTACTAGTAAAGTTCCCTACATTGGCCAGAATTGAAAGAGGATTTGTAGAAGTATTTTAAAGGTCCAAAATCATACATTAAATGCATATTTATGTCCTAACATCATCCATATACCTTCTCAGAATATTTGAGAGCATTTGGGGCAAATTGGAGACCTAGGCATCAAAACTAGTCAAAGGTCAAATTTGGGAAAAAAGTGAAAAATTGGTCCTTTTAATAAAATTCTTAAAAAGGGACATTATAGTGGTATCATAGTATGGTCCTTGCACCTGTGTATTAGGTCCATACATATAAGGATAATTGGAATCCATGTCTTACTATTATGAAGAATCCTATGAGTACAATTCTTACGAGGAATATGCAAATGCTTATGAGCAATATGAAGTAGAATGTGAATGGTTTGAGGAAGAGGTGCCATCATGCAACACTTCTTACAATTTCAAGAGAAATGAAGATTATTCTTATGACCTTGAATCTAATGAAGATGAGTGTGTCACACTACCCAAGGATAATTCTATGAATGATTTACAAAGGTATAGAGCAAAATATAAAACCTTGCCCCAACAATATCAATCATATCTAGAACATCTTGCTTTGAGTAAAAATATACAAAAGGCCATGACTTTTGAAGACTATGCTGATGTGGTGTTTGCAAATAGGCCCAAGAATTAATATGTGGAGTTACTGAGGAAAGGTTTATGCCCTTCTTGTAAAACAATTTGGAGAGAAAATCATGTGTGTGTGACTGATGGTGAGGACCATATAAAAATCATTGAAGAGATGACCAAGCAGTTTATGAAAGGATTCAAATTTTTGGCTATCCAACCCGTGAGAAAATATATTGATCTTAATAAAACCAAGGGGAAAAATTCATCAACTTGCTTGAAGGAGAAAAATGAGGAGACCCATGAACCACCTAGTTCTGAAAAAGGTGAAGTAGAAGAAGCAGTACATGAAGAGGATCGAAAGTCACTCCCAAGTGACTCTGAAAAATATGAAGAGACATCACATGAGCATGAAGAAGATTCTATTGAGAGTATTGAAGATCAATTCGAGACACATTCTACCTTGGACATGAATAAATGAGCATCTACTGATGGATGCTTGAACTATGAAGGAGTACCTACTGATGGGTGCTCACACCTCTATGTTGGTGACATAGAGATCACTTTTGAAAATATTGCTGCAAGACAAACTTCCATTAAACATGAAAATGAAGACCTTGTAGCAGTTTAAGAAGAAATAAGATTAACTTCCCCATCACCACTCGAGCTTCATGAAGTTGGTCCAAGCAAGAAGGAAGAAGATGAGGAGGTTCATTTGCAAGATCTTCATTTTCTTGAAGGGTCCTTAAAAATGAATGAAAAGAAGATCAAAGAGTCCCTTAGCATTCTCCATGACACTCAAGCATTGGTGTCAAATTCTTGTTAGAGAGATACTTCATTGGAGGAAACATCCTTCCTTGAAGACATGGAGGAGATTCAAAGAGCAATATGCCACATCAAAGGTAATTTCATGTCTTTGCTTTTTGATAGAAACCATTTGTTTGAGCTTAATGAATTTTTACATGATGCATACTTGAATAATAATGAGGATAGTCATAAGCTCACAATTCCAAATGAGCAACTTCTTGAAAAGTTGCAAGATACTTGTTTTTCCTCCTATGTTTCAGATTGTCAAATGGTAGATTGTTTGGAGGATTCTCATGACATGGTGGATCATGAGAACTGTGGAAAATTAATGTGCTTGATGTGTTTGAATATGAACTTGAAGAGATCCAAACACTTGATGTGGTGGAAGATGAACTTGAATTGTCTCTTGATGAAGGTTATGCAATTTTTAAAGAAGAGCTTGATTCCTCTACATTGGAACAATCTATGACAAAGGTTTCACACTTTTGAAGGAGCTGCATGATACTACCCATATGGATCCTTCCCATGATGAAACTTATGCACTTTTTGATCATTTGGGTGAGTTAGTTAATTCTCCTACATCCTACAATACCATGTTTTGCAGCATTAGTCTCAATGAAGAATGGGTGAAAGGGTTCTTTTTTATGGTGCCACATGAGGAGTATGGAACTCCTAGATTTAATTTTTATGATGATATGGTTGGAGAACATTCTTATTCATATTTGCAGCAGCATCCTTTGTTACTTTATGATGATGTACATCTACATGGATGCACCTATGATATGCATTTGAGTCACTTGAAGACTCATGGTTTTTCTTGCTCAACACTTGATTCATTTGATGTTGGAGGAACTTCATCCAACACTTGGGTGAATAGATTTATGATTGGAGAACATTTTTGTTGGAAGCCACATACTTTGTTATATATTTATGATTCTCACATTCAGGGATGTATGGGTAAGACTTCTTTGAGTCATTTGAAGTCTCCTTGTTTTTTCTGCTCATTATTTGGTTCAGATTTTAGTGGAGATTCTTCATTCACTTCTTGGATGAAAGAATACATGGCTAAATATTTTGATGCATATCATATCCTTTTGGAGCAGCATTATAGGACATGGGATCCTCACGTATGTCATTGGAGCAGATTTGATTGGTCACTTGAAGCTTGTATGCACTTGGAAAATGGTGGTCTACTTGCTTGGAGGTATAAGCACTTTCATGATTCTTTAATGAAGCACCTCCTTGATGTACATTTTCATTATGTTGTTATGTACTTTGATGATATATATTTTGTACTCATGATGTTTGGAAGAATGCATACAATAAAATGGGATCCAGGAATCCTCTTATCTTATGGTATGGGTTGGAGAGCACTCCTAATTGTCGGGGTGCATTACAAGTAATGGGACCCTAGAATAATTTTTGTCTCATTGGTTTCAAACTTTTTGGGGAAACAAGCAGTATGGGAGATGGATTTCCCACTTAATAAAGTGATTTTTATCAGAGTAGTGCAGCAACAATCATGGTGGTTCCTCTCTAAAATCTCATGGAATCTCAAAGACTCAAGATTGTGCAATTCAATGGCAACTTCAAAGAATTATACAGAAAGCAGGTTCTTCAACACCCATGTTTGAAATTGCTTGAGGACAAGCAATATTAGGAAGGGAGGATTTGTCATGTCCCAAATTAGAATTGGGTAACAATGGCCTAAGAACATTGGACATATTCATTAGAGTTTGTCAAATTGATGCTAAGGGTCAAATAATTGCCGAGGAAAATTACTAGTTTCATAGGTTTGGGGTGGAAGCTTTGGGATTTGGAATAAGGGGAATAATAAATGATGTTTGAACATTAAAATGGAATAAATATTTAATAAATAAAATAAATAAATATATACAAGTGAAAATCAAAGTGGAATTTGATCATGAAGACACATGGAGGAAGGGGGACCCACATATGGCTAGATTTCCCCACTACACTTGGCATCATTCTCTCATGAATTCGAATTCAAGGTGTATGGTAACATACTTGGGGGAGTTCAAAAGGTATTATTCATTGCATGACTCATCCAAGGTCAAAATGTAGATGAAGATTAACTCCCATGGAAGAGGAAGAGACAATTTGGAGCTAGTGAGATACTTGGGCTAGATTCCCTAGCTCTATGACAACAATGATGAAGATGCTATGACACCTATGACAAAAATGAGACTTGAAGGCTGAAATATGACATATATGACATGTCAGGGATAAAACTAGCCTCCAATAGGGCACTCAAGGGAGTTAGGGAAGCTAAGATGCTTCCACATGTGATTTGGTGGAAGTGGGAGACTAGGAATTGTTGTACAAGTGGCGTTCTTTGGAATCTCTTCCCAGCTTGAGTTGGCATGAGTCTCTTGGAAGAAATTCGACCCATGTAGGACATTAGAAGTTTATAAATGTCAATAACAAAGAATGAAACCATATTTTGATCATTTGAGAAATTTGCAATTGCATTTGTGAAGAGAGAGAGCTAGTGGATGACTAGTTTCTTGCCTTAGCCAATTTCGAGGGTGAAAGATTCCCATCCAAGTTGGTAATTGGAAAGGCCATTCAGAACATTAATTTGGATATTTAATGGAGTTTTTATTTGCAGGTGTAATCTATAGGGAAGCTCATGGTTTCTTCTAGTGCAACACACTCTCTCAACTATTTCCAATTTTGATGGCATATTCTTGACCCTTGAGGGAGGGCATTTTTTGTGAGCTCTTGTACTCTTTGGGAGAGATTTTCATGATCTAATTCTGTTGTAATATGATTAATATACTCTTTTATTCATCTCCAGAAAGTTTCAGGTCGAAATACCAAGTGGTTATATGTAAAATGGATTATTTATGAGAAAACAATGACCATTCCCCCACTAGATTGATGTATGCCAAAGTATTGATGATGATTTCGAATGGAAGAATATTTATCTGATATATTTATGATGTATGGACTTCCATTTATCAGTATTACAAGTTTCATTTTCAATACTTAAGCATTTGGAGCCATATTACTCGGTTTTATTTTATTTGAAGAAGATTTCATGCTATTTCCCCCAAGGTCGAACTAGTGATTTTTGTTGTTGTTTGGGAGAAGGTTAGAATAGAATTAATAATTGATTAATGGTGTACATGAGACCTAAATAATTTCCCTCATACATTCCCTACCTCTGTTAATAATTTTGAGTGATTTTGGAGGCATTTGGAGAGTCATTTTCAGTACTTACCCTGGGGGGATTTGGACCCCAAATTGCTAGTTAAATTCCATACTTTGTACAGAATCTTAAAAAAGTTTGAATAAGTATTTTGATGGTTATAAATCATCCATGAACATCATAATTAATTACAAATATCATTCATACACCTTCATTGAATATTTAGAGGCATTTGGAGCCAATTGGAGACCTAGAGACCAATACTAGTCAAAGGGAAATTACTAGTAAAGTTCCCTACATTGGCCAGAATTGAAAGAGGATTTGCAGAAGTATTTTAAAGGTCAAAAAGCATCCATGAAATACATATTTATTTTCTAATATCATCCATATACCTTCTTAGAATATTTGGGATAATTTGGGGAAAATTGGAGACCGAGGCATCAAAACTAGTCAAAGGTCGAATTTGGGGAAAAAGTGGAAAATTGGTCCTTTTAATAAAATTCTTAAAAAGGGGCATTACACTCTCTCCCACTAGCTAACCCCCATCCTATCCCCTTACCCTTAACTAACCCTCTCTCTCTCTCTCTCTCTCTCTCCTATCCCCCCCCCTCTCTCTCTCTCTCTCCTAATCCCCCTTCCCCTACCACTAACCACCCCCATCTCTAACCCCTAAGCCCCTAACACCAAATCCCTATTTAACCTCCTAACCCATAGAAACTATTAAATAAGGTTTTGATGAAAATGCAAATTTTTGTAGAGTACCATAACACTAGCATGTTTTTGGATGAAGAAATGCTCACGCGTTTTGTGCCACTAGACATTATTTAGCCGTGCACCAAACATATTAATTTCCTAGGAAATTTTTAACATTCAAGAAATGCGCGTGCGTTATAGTTTTAAGAAATGCTAGCGTGTTTTTTGTGTCCATAACGCTATCATGTTTTGTCTATGCAAAAATTTCGTAGAATACTCTACCTATTTCATACTCGAAGTTTTCGTTGTGTCTTCCCGACAGCGCCGCAAAAAAAATTCATAATCTATGTTCACAATCAGCAATCAAGGTAATTGAGGAAGCTTGGCACTCTATTTTCACAATCAGCGAGCTTGAAGAAGATTCTATAGGTAGCATTGGGAATTGAGGATTCTACATTCACAATTAGCAAGCTTCAAGAGGATTCTACAAGTACATTCAATTTAAAATTATCAAGGACCATTCACAATTAGTAGGCTTCAAGAAGATTCGTTTGTATCAATCAAGTACATTCAATTTTAAATACATTTTCGTATGAGGATAATCCATCCTTTTTACAAACATAGGACCATGAACATCTTATTTTCCTTCATCAAAACAACGTTATCAAGTAAGATCATTAAACTAGTTAGGTATTTCATTTTCCATGGATTCTGTATGATTACTTTTGCATTATGACAAGTGGAAAATGGACATATGAAAGAGGTAAAGCACAAACCAGGGTCTTACTGATCCGGATTTATGTGGGAACAAAACAAAAGATAGCATATACAGAATCATATACAGAGATATATTGCAAATAACACAATGATACAGTAAACACATATTCTATTAAATAGCAGAAATAGAACAGACTGTAAAATCGAATAGCTAGAATGGTGGTAGCTATCTCTGAGAAGAGATGTGGCCGCTATGCTCATTCGTGCCAAGATGAATACAAAGAGAGGCCAAAAGGGCTTATTTATCATAAGCATGAGGGAAAGAATCCCAAACATCCAAAAACCAAACCCTAGAAGATGAACCGTCATAAAGTTTGTGGCCCCAAGGTCGTAGTTGAACAGTCAACTTCCTGGGGTCATAACTTTTGCATACGATCTATGTTTGGGACGCTCGGTAGCTCGTTGGAAAGGTCTATCCAAGATTTAAAACTTTCGACTAAGGCCATGTGCATGCCGTTGGCAACCATTTGGCCCCCCAAATCTCCAAAAAAGGTTGTTTAGGGCCTCAAAACGGCCCCAGAAGTTTAGGACCCAAAAAACCATAGAAAAATTACTAGAAAATTGGCAAAATGGGAAACTGTTTTGAGCAAGTGGAATAGGTGGGTGGTCACCGATATCCATCTAGATCAATCCTCCCCCCTTAGGAAGCAATGGTCTCCATTACGTCAAATCTCTTATCATATGTCGAGTTGTGTGTCGAGTTGAGCTCTTGGTGCGACATTTGCTGAAGTGGAAAGGTTGCCTTACTTTGACATCTTCGGAGGGTTGTAATTGTTGTTGATGGATGCGCTGGAGCTGTTCAACAGTTTTGGTTGTGGGTGTGGTGTTATTGGTAGCTCCAATCTCTTGATGACTTCTTCTGAGATCAGGTTCTTCTGGCTGCCGCTATCCACAACAAAGTGTAGGGGAATTCCCTTCACCCACATCTGTGAGTGGAAAAGGCGCTCCTCTGCCTCTAACTCTTCAGGCTCCTCTAGCTGAATCTGTGTGGTGGCAACAACGGCACTGGGTTCTGCATCAATGATCTACTTCCCTTTTCGTGCGGCTGTGAAATTAGGTTCTGAGTCAAAATCGAAACTGGGATCTGATTCTGAAGCTTTGATCTCAGCCACCAATGATTGTTTTGAGCGACATTCATCAATGTTGTGCCAGAGGATTTTGTGGAACTTGCACCACTTCCCGGTGTCCTTCTTTGTCTTTTCTTTACCCTTCAATAGGATCAGGAGGTGGTGGATTCTAAGGAGGCTGATAAGGTCTCCTAAAAGGTGGCCTTCCAAAACCTCTGTTTTGGTTTTGATTCTCGTTGTTATTTCTTTTCAAATAGACCATCTCATTTGACATTTTCTAAAGGAACTTCTTTACATCAGTCATGTCAAAAGGATCCTTGTTTTGGGTAGAATCCTTGGGCACGATGTCAGTTTTCTTCTTAGACGTGGAAGTAGAAGGTTTCTCTTCTACTGCATCTCGACTATCCTTCAAACAATAGATATACTTTTTCACTTGAATAGCTTCAGCATAGGCTTCATATAAGTTGTTTTTATGTGGCCTTTTTACCCACATTGCAATAGGGGTAGAGAGACCCTTTTCATAAAAGGAAACTAGAAGCTCTTCTGCTAGAAGAATAGGAGCAAGGATTCTATTCTTTAGGTAAGAGAATCTTTAATTGTAATCTTTAATCCTTTCTTTACCTTTCATCTTTATAGAAGATAATTCCAAAACTAAATCCTGTGGTGTTTTGTCATCCCCAAACTTTTGGATAAACAACTTCTCAAAATTGTCCCATGATGTTATGGACCTGGCTTCCAAGGCAAAATACCATGTAGATTCTTTGCCTCCAAATGTGTAAGGGAAGAGTCTACAAACCACATCCTCATGTATCACACTCCTAAGTCTGATAGCTTGCATGAAAGTTTTGATATGATCCAACGCAGGTGACTTATCATCTGGATCGAATTTGGGAAGCCATTTCTCAGGGTTCTTAGGTAACCTATGTTGGTCCCCGAGTATCCATACAGCATCTTGGTCAAGCCAAGGTCTATTCTAGCCTTCCCCAGCCATAGATTTTTCTTCTTCTCCTTCGGATGAAGAGTTAGAAGAATGTTCACTTTCAGATGAGGAGGATGAAGATGAAGGAGGAGAGGGTGGCGGTCCACTTGAAGGAATTACTTGTGAAGCTTGTTCTGTTTCAATGAATAATAAATCAAGATCAAATTCAGGGAGCTATTGTTGGTTTGATGAACTATTTTGTTCAGCTACTTGCTCAGTATTTTTCTCAGTAGAATTTTGACTATCTTGAATTTTTTCTTATGGGTTGGTGTTTTCATGGTGAATTGCTGCTAACCCTTGATTTATCTCTACAGAGAGTCTCTGCTGCAGCCTAGAAGTACTATCATTAGACCTTTTGAGTATTTATTCGAGTGATATAGGTCCTCTAGTAGGTGATACAATAATAATGTCCCCTGTTCTAGGATATCGGTGAGTTGTTGGTTGTACAAGCGAAGAAGGGTAAAGAAAAGACAAAGAAGGACACCAGGAAGTGGTGCAAGTTCCACAAAAGCCCCTGGCACAACACTAATGAATGTCGCTCAAAACAGTCATTGGTGGCTGAGATCAAAGCTTCAGAATCAGATCCCAGTTCTGATTCTAACTCAAAACCTAATTTCACAGCAGCACGAAAAGGGAAGCAGATCATTGATGCAAAACCCAGTGCCGTTGTTGCCACCACACAGATTCGGTTAGAGAAGCCTGAAGAGTCGGAGGAAGAGGAGTGCCTTTTCCACTCACAGATGTGGGTGAAGGGAATTCCCCTACACTTTGTTGTGGACAGCGGCAGCCAAAAGAACCTGATCTCAGAAGAAGTCATCAAGAGATTGGAGCTACCAATAACGCCACACCCACAACCATACACCATTGGATGGCTAAGCCAAGGACGAAGGATCTGTGTCAGTCACCAATGTCACCTACCATATGGCATCAAGCCCTTCAAAGATGAGGTATTATGTGATATGGCCTCACTCGAAGTATGTGATGTTCTCTTAGGACAACCATATATGTGGAAGCATCATGCTGTATATGAATCCCAACCTCGCAGTGTCATTGTCACTTTGGGAGGACAACTCTATCGGATACCAGAGACAGTTTCACCTACCCCAACCAAGCAGGGCAGGAAGATAATCTCCCACACTGGGAAATTTTCCCTATTCGCAAATGCCACTAAAGGTGAACATCAAATCGCAGAGACATCCAAAACCTATGTAGATTATCCTTCTACTCAGTAGAAACAAGAAAAACACAAATTTAGTGCAGCATCGCCTATTCGAGTACCTCTACAGTGCAAGGCCACGCATTCAAGGTGCTCCTCCAAAAAGAAACCATCCACACTGGTGCATACCAAGGATACCAAAAAAACCAAAATTGTTGAACAGCTCCAGCACATCCATCAACAACAATTACAACCCTCTGAAGATGTCAAAGTAAGGCAACCTTTCCACTTCAGCAAATGTCGCACCAAGAGCTCAACTCGACACATAGCTCAACATATGATAAGAGATTTGACGTAATGGAGACCATTGCTTCCTAAGGGGGGAGGATTGATCCAGATGGATCTCGGTGGCCACCCACCTATTCCACAGGCTCAAAATAGTTTCTCATTTTGCCAATTTTCTAGTAATTTTTCTACATTTTTTCGGGTCCTAAACTTCCGGGGCCGTTTTGAGGCCCTAAACAACCTTTTTTGGAGATTTGGGGGGGGGGGGAAATCATTTCCAATGACATGCATATATGCCCATTCGAAAGTTGTAAATCTCGGATAGACCTTTCCAACGAGCTACCAAGTGCCCCAAATGGAGATCGTATGCAAAAGTTATGACCCCGGGAAGTTGACTGTTCAACTAACCACCTTGGGGCCGCAAACTTTATGACTGTTCATCTTCTAGGGTTAGGTTTTTGGATGTTTGGGATTCTTTCCCTCATGCTTATGATAAATAGGCCCTTTCGGCCTCTCTTTGTATTCATCTTGGCACGAATGAGCATAGCGGCCACATCTCTTCTCAGAGATAGCTACCACCATTCTAGCTATTGTATTTTACAGTCTGTTCTATTTTCGCTATTTAATAGAATATGTGTTTACTGTATCACTGTGTTATTTTCAATATATCTCTGTATATGATTCTGTATATGCTATCTTTTGTTTCGTTCCCACATAAATCCGGATCAGTGGTGATCTAATTAATCTCACAATGAACAATAAAAAATAGGAGAGAAACCAAATGAGTAACTTGTTAGTAATTATTTTGAGAGGTGGGGCTCCTCTTTGAGCCTCACCTCCCATTCACTTCATATGTTTTTGTTCATGCTTATTCTCATGCAAGATTAGTGTTTTTCATGTGAATTTTATGACAGATTTGCATCCTTAATCTCCTCCTCCCTCGGCATTCAAGTCTTCCGGGTCTCACCACCCAAGATCCGGATCACTTACATACTAGGTTTTAGTAAGGATAGGGTTTATATCTTCAATGATTTTATGAGAGTGAATTCATGACCAGCTATTGGTTAGCATATTGGAACAAACTAGGGTCTTACAAACTAGGGTATATTTGACCATATGTACATGAAGGCCCAATGAATTTTATTACACTTTACTTATGCATTCCTTTCCATTGTACTTGATACTTTGCCATTGTTTTTATCATGGTAGAGTAGGTACACTTCAACCGAACTTCATAGATGTTCTTGTACGTATCGTTTGATGAAATACGCTAGCATTAATATAATGTGTAGCATCTATTAGACTTGCTCTTAGTTTGTGAAAATGTCATAGGCTTACATTGATGATATGCGTAGCATGTTTTACATGATAGAGGTTATTCAAACATATTATGACTTATTTTGTTAACTTTTGCTTTTTCCTTGCAACATATTTTCCTTGCAACCATAATCCTGATCAATGGGTATGACTCCTTGGAGCTGACAAAAACCACAATTTTAAATTAGATATCAAATTATCATGCGTGTACTAATTTCATTGAACTATTGAAAGATATTATTAGTTTTTTCCATTAAAATAATGTTTTCATAACACAATGGTGAGATGTTACTTGATCAATGCAATAAATGTAAGAGAATAAATATTGCTTAAAATGTAATTATATAAATTTCAAAAGCATAATTTATCAATTTGTGGAAGAGATAAATCATCACAAGCACAAGTGGAAAATCAAGAGAAAATATGGAATATATTGTATCATGCATTGATAGCCGAATGTTTGTAATACAAAATATGGCAAAGTAGTCAGCCCTTAAATGGCATGTCAATGTACATGTATCCCCAAGTACAACAATGTGTACATGTATGTCAAAATACATATATACAAGACTATGCAACATCAAAAATCAATCTTTCGCTTCTTTTTCCCCGACTTTCCTCTATCGACCATCTCCCTAGGATCGCTCTGCATCTCAGGAGTCTACAAAAAAAAGATCATTATTTTTAGCAAATAACTGCACTAATACCCTACCATTAACAAACTTAAAAATTAACTTATGGCCAAATTATTTATGACAAACACTCACCAAATCCAATCGGGGTATAGATGTTTGCGGTGTGCTCATGGAAGGCCTCTCTATAGTTGTGCTCTGCAAATAAAACACCATATCTCAATTAATTCAACATTGATCAACATGTTTGGGTAAATTGAATAAAAAGACTTGGTCATTAATGAACATCTCACCACAAGAGGAGACCCGTTCAGAACCATGGATTGAGCAGAGGGGTCGGGCACTGCTGCCGCTAATGGCTACAATCACCAAATGGGGAAATTGCCACATGCATGAATAAACAATATAGTAACATGGTTAAATACTATGCATTGTAATTGTTGAAATAGTTACCTCTGTATGACTTGTGTCTATTACAGATGTAGCACTAATTGCAGCATTAATGACCCTTGTTAGGTGAGGGGTAGATGGATCTCTCGTGTGTCTGCTATAGAGGAAATCCGCACCCTTTCTAGGAGTGGAGACTCTCTTATACACTTCTCCCTTTTGCACATTTGGACTACAAAGAGCAGAAACTGTTGACTTTCTCCTAAGTATAGAAGCTGGTGGCTACAATCACCAATTACTGACGTAGTTAGAAATGCATTGGTCAATGAAATAACATGTATTAACAAACTAACAATGATGAAATACATACAGATGTACTGTATACTTCAATCAATTCTAAGAAACGTTCTTCCACCTGTTGTGTCTCTATGGGTATGCTATCGCTTTTATTCCCACTAGGGGGGAGCTCACTAGATGAAATCACTTCCCTCTGAGGGGGATCTACAACCTACAATTTAGAAAATTGTAAATATTAGATTGTGTAGCATTAATTAAGTAACATGTGATAACAAACTAACATGTATTAAAATAATGTCATGTTAAAATAGTAACCTCAGCGTGATTTGTTGTCGCTGAAGGTATGGCAACATCTTGTACATCAGAATGTTCTGCTGCATGAGCCTCTTGCCCCTCATGCCCTTCTTGTAGCAACTACAAGTTTTAAAATCATTAAAAATATTAGCAATCTATATATGTGTAAAGTAAGGAAAAATAATTTACAAATGACACTAAATTGTTAACCCTTTACTCATGTATTAAAATAATGTCATGTTGAAATAGTTACCGTAGTGTGAGTTGATGTTGTTGAAAGTATGACAACATCTTATACATCAGACGGTGCTAGTGCATGAGCCTCCGGACTATCCTCTGCATCATCAGTGGAAAAGTCTTCCCCCTTGTTCCCTTCTTGTAGCAACTACAAGTTTTAAAATCATTAAAAATATTGGCAATCTATATATGTGTATAGTAAGGAAAAATAATTTACAAATGACACTAAATTGTTAACCATTTACTTACCTGTGTAAAATACCCAGTAAAGGTATCATTTTCTTGGACAGGACCAAAGCAAGGATGGACGCATACTGTGCATGGGTGGGGCTATCGGCTGTGCTCATGATGTGCAGGTCTAGTGCCACTACTAGATGCTCCTCGACCACTGGAAGGTGGTGGCTCTACTCCACTAGGAGGTGGTATATCTACCCCACCGAGAGGTGGTGGCTCTACTCCACCCATATATGGTGGTTGTAATGGCCCTATCTGGTATGTACCTTGAAGATACGTGCTATGGAGAACAACCGCTTGTGCCAACAGTAGGAATGACTCATGTGTCTTTCGGATCAAACTGATGTGAAGACGGCACATATGGCTTGGGTAGCTTCCTGCAAGGTGGAGCTACTAGGCGATTGGGATCTATGTGCCTCACATTGGGATGTTGTTGAGGCATCCCCATCCCAACACGCTGGTACTCCAAGATATCAAAATAATTAACATGCTTCCCCAAAACAAATTCTGCGTACATCTTTCTAAGAAAATATAGAGGCATTTCCCTGTTTTTATGTGGTGGTACATCAAACACCATGTACCATCGGTCCATCCAATTATCTATGAATGGTTGATATGTACACCACTCAATAGAGATATACCTTTTTTTTACATTCGGGATTTCACTTGTCTGTCGATCTCTAAAAAGGGAAAACATATGTTGTTTTGTTATCTTCAACTTCTTAACTTATTTGTAGCTAATTCCATTAGCATATTCTTGCCTCTTTCTCTCACTGTATGTAGTAATATCTTGCAGTGCACCATTAGACCTACTAAAGGTCTCTATCATTGCATCCAAATTGGATGCAAGCATACGGTGCCTATCATCAACAATTGTTATTGAGGCTTGAATTTCTCCAAGCCTCTCAATTTCTCTTTGGATGTCTAAATGTGCATCCATGGTCATCATTGCAATCAAAAAATAAAAAAACAAATCATTAGAAACGTATACATGTGATATAATGACATCTCTCAAAAATGAAAAATGTTCAAACTTTGTGCAAGAACGAATACATTACAAACATAAATATCATCTCAAAATACTATAATAACAACTACATGTAAGCCAAAGTGGAAGGTGAGGATCAACTACATGTAAATCGATTAATGATCGATGGTGGAGAGCTCCTAATTCAATTATTAATGAAGGATTGAGACAATGGGGGCCTTAAAAGCACTTTATGTACGCCTTTCTAGATCCATGTCATGTCCCCAATTTTGGTTCATCCAATACCATGGGTGAAAGGGGACAAAATCAACCCCTAAGGGAATTAAATGGTATTAGTTCTATTTGCTTAGAATTAATTTTGGCCTAAGTCTCCCAAGTTGGCAAATTTATTTATTAAAGGTAATTTTGATAAATAAAATTAATGGATAATGAGAAAGTGTGCCAAGAGGGCACCCATGTGGAAGATGTTTCCAAATTGGAGTAGGGGTTAATTTTGAGGCAATTATACCACATGAATTAATTAATTATTAATTAATTGCTTAAATGTTGAATTTGGAATTAATTCTGAGTTGGAATATTTTTATTAATAAATATCGCTAATAAATATTGGCAAGTGGTGATAATATGGCTAGGAGGTCGAATTTGGTCATGTCGACCACTCTTGCCTTAGTGGCAAATCTCAGGAAAAGCAAGGAGTCCAAAGGAGGAAAGAAGACAAGGCAAACAAATTAGAAACTGGAAAAAGAAAACAAAAAAGCTGGCAAAAGCAGGTAAAAGCAGAAAAGTGGAAAGAACAAGAAAAGCTGTAAGTAAAGATTTAGCAACATCCAGAAAGCTAACTAAGGCACAGTTGCTAATCTGGGTGAAGAGAGACAAAAGTTGGCAAGTTTTTCTAAGACAAAACTTGCTAATTATTCCAAGAAGGCGCCTACATGACTTGGAGTAGGATGGGAAAGTGGTAACCTACTCTCACAAGTCACCAAAGCTAAGTAACTTACTCAGCAAGTCATCATAAAGTTTATAAAAGAAGCCAACCAACTCCAATGAAGAACTTTGGATCATTTGTAATTTTGGTTTGAGAGCTCTGAGCCTCTCTAGTTGAGTGTTGTGCCTCAACTGTTTCTCTTGGGTGATGTGCCCCAAGGTCCTATAATATTCAATGAGTGTTATGCAGGTCAACAGAAAGCTGCTACAGCCATTATTAGTCACTACCATCTCTCATTGAAGTTCTCCAGTCTATTGGAAGAGAAGATCTTTCATACAGTGAAATTCTAGCTAGTTTTGGTGAAGCTTCTCCCATTGAAGATGAATGCTCCAGTGAATGTGCCAAAGGATTGATGGAGGGTTGGTACAGCCATATGTTCAGTCAATAGAAATTTCCAATATCAGAAAGCAGCCTCAAAACTGATCCATCTTCTTCTTCTTACTCTTTCTCACAACCACAGCTAGATTTGGAGGTGTTTTCCCTACAAGGAAGAGAAGAGCTGTGGATAGCACCCCATCCTTTCTCAGAATCTTAGTGTGCAGCCCATACTCTGTTTCAGACTTGTAGAAGATCATACCACACTTTCAGAATAGATATTTGGTCAATACATCTCTCCTTTCAGTTATTCTATGGCCCTATGAGGGGGCTTCTAGTCTACAAGACAATGTACTGATGAGGAGCTAAATAAATGAGTGCCATATTGGTTCAGTGAGTTATATTTCAACCTTTTGTTGTTGAATACAATATATCAGAACATTATCATGCTTCATAACAGAATATTTCAGTTAATAAAAGTAATTTTGTAACTGAGATTGAGAGACTAGCTCATTGAGCACCGTTTGTGACTAGTTTTACTGAAATGATTGCCAAATTCATTTTTAGTGTCAGTTTTGCATTTCGTAAATTGTAGGAGGTTAATAATTCATTATATTTTCCATACCAGTCCTTACTTTAATAATTTAGAATCATTTAAACTCATTTTGTAAATATTGGAAAGTAACTAGCTCAGTAATCCAATATTGGATTAAGATTCTCAAATCACTCTTAATCTTTCCAAATATTTTTGAATGCTACCCAATGAATCCATTGAACTTATTTGACTATCATAACTCAGCCTTGGACCCTCAGTGACCCACCCAGTCTAGTAAGCATATGCTGGTGCGCCCAGGAATCTTTGCGGTAGGATTCAGCGGTAGCTGTTGTCCGAAACATAAATGGCCCCATTGCTTTGTGCTTAGGACTCTCCCTCTGATATGATTTGCTGCTACTGCACACATCTCATATAAATTCCAGAATTGAATGTTCATCTTACCAAAATCATTTTCAAGTCTCCTTACCCGTCACTGACTTCCTGCTCGGTTCGGTGAATTGATTAAAAATGGACAAGTAAATTTTATTTAAAATTCTGAACTTGAGTTAATATCTGGGTTAAATATTTCCTAGGATATTACAGTGGTATCAGAGCTCTTTCATTGTCTCATCCTATGGAAATTAAATCTCAGTGGAAAGAAGACTCTTAATTTAATGAATTTGCAGTCATGTCAATGTTTAGTGAAGAAGACTCTTACTCTAGTGATGATTTTTATGAGCAATATGATGATGCACATGTTGATCCATATGAAGAGGAGGAGATGACCTCTGTTGAAAATTTTTATTTGCATAAAATTGAATATGATTTCCTTGTTGAACCATTGTTTGAAGAGGACATAGGAACTGACATACCTATGACTAATTGGGATTATGAAGGAATACTCAAAAGAGACAACCCAAAGAAATCCTATGAGTACTTCATGGAGTACTCTACTTTGAAGAAGGAGGTTCAGAAGTCCCTAAACTTTAGAGATTATTGTGATTTGGATATTCAGAGGCTGTTCAAAGACCCCTACAATAGTGATAGAAAAATAAGGATTGCACATATGGTTGATGGTGTGTGCAAAGAAGTTGAGGCAAGATCTTTAACCCTAGGATCTAAGATGGAAAGGAGGGATAAAGATGTGTCCTCACAACCAGGAAAAATCAAGGGAGAAAACCAAGGGCCACCTAGTTCTTTAGGTGGAGAAGAAGTAGGGGAAAATAAATATGAAGTTGCAGCCCTACATATGGATCCATCCCAATCTCAGGAGAAAGGAACCAAGAAGGAAGTTTCATCAAGGCCATTGGCAGGGCCAAGCATTGCGAGACTGTTTGGTTTTCCTTCAAGAAGGAAGTCCAAAGGTTGTGATCTGAGCACCACACAATGTGGAGATACATCAAGTTTCTTGGAAAGAAATGACCAAGAAGACCTTGTTGCTACCCCATTACTCCAAGAAGTGGATGAAGAAGGTCAATGCACAGTGGAAGATCCAGCAGTCAAACATTCGATTGTTGGAGATGAGGGAGGTAAAATCACTCTCGATATTTTGATGGTTGATTTCAAAATAAGTGCAGAAGAAATGGGACAGAATGATGAAGGTGAGACATATTTTGGATATGATCCAAAAGAGGAACATAATTCAGATTTACAATCACCCCTTGAGCCTCACCAGGAAGCAGAAATTGAGCACATCTCAGTAGGGTGTGAAGCAGAGAAATGGGTGGATGAACAAACCATCATAATTCCACCACATAAGGAGGAGAACATGACACATGGTGAATTAGTAATTTCTGATTTTTATGTGTCATTAGGTCAAACTAAGATGGCAGCCATGTCCATTGAAAATTTTAGAATGTCTGAGCCCCCTAGTGATGAGGTTCATAATTCTAGTGTAAAAAATGAAAGCAGTGTGAAGGCTGAAACTTTGAGAGAAGATATTTATGTTGCACCAAGGATGAATGAGCACTTATGTTGCAGCCCAAATTATGTTTTTGAGGACCTAAAAGATGAATATATTGCCGCAGCAACATATGGATCAGATTTCGAAACCTCAAGTGCACTGCCTGAAATCGATCCGATGATGGGAAATGAAGAGGAGGAACATCTGCAAGAACCTCATCTTCTTCCAGGGTCACTGAAGATGGATGAACAGAAGATCCAAGAGGCCCTGAAAATTCTCCATGACACTCATTCTTCAGTGTCGAGGTTGTGTTGGGAAGCTGCTTTAAGGGAAGATCAATATTTCTTTGTAGCCATGGAGAATATCCAAAAAGCAATGTCCACAATCAAAGGTAATTTCTCACAGTTGCTTTCCGATAAAAATTACATGTGTGAGCCTGTTGAATTGTTGCAGGATGCATCATTGCATGATGAAGAAAATATTTTCAGATATGAAGAAGAGAACTACAAGCTCAAAAGTGATTTGTTGGCCACCCAAGATTCTTTGAGATACACTCAAAGTGCTCTCTCAGAATCCCAAATGAAGATAGAACAATTCCAGCAAGAGTGGAAAGAATTGACTGAATCCACAATTTTGCCTAAGAGTCATCCCTTTTGGGTCAATGACATAAAATATTACATGAAGGAACCTCATGAGTGGGTGGACCATGAGGAGCAGTCTATGCAGTATGTGCTTGAAGAATGTACAGAAAAAGTGGGTGAAAAGCAAGTGCATGATTTTTTCTAGAATGAACATCAGAGGATCATTGAAGAAGGTCTTTCTTCCAAGGAAGGTATAGTTGATTTCACCATAGATGGTTCAGCCATCAATAGAGAGGATACATCCACAACTTCAGTAGATGAAATGTTCAAAAGCATGGCTCACCAACCTTCATTCCCCACTTCACATTCAGCCACAAACCTTGGGAATGAAAATTGGGTAAAACGATGATATTTTTTTGTGTCACATGATGAGCAGAAAGATCCTAAATTTGAGTCAGATGACATATTCCTTAACCTGCAGTAGTGGAGGCAGCCCATGCATGTGTTTGCAGCCACTTTTGACAAGGAGGCATCAGATCCACACTTACTTTCAACATGTGGGTCATGTGATGGAGTTTGGAACCCTTGGATCAATGGCAGAGAGTTAAGCCATTGGATGAAGAGGGGAACACCTGTGGAGTTCCGTAGAAATCATGAGTTCTCTTTATCTGAAGAGAACAGACATATGGCTGATCACATTCCATATGATTCAGCAAATAAAGGTGTTTTTCCATCCATTGGTTGGATGGATAAAGGCATAATTGAAAGGGAAAACCTAGAAGGTAAGAATCTTATGTTTTGTTGCAAGAAAATTGTTTTCATCATTGCTGATTTTTATATGATTTGCAAGCAGCAGAAAAGGCATAATTTGCAGCCATCTGATGTCACTCATCCACATATGGATTGGGTGAAAGATTACCTGACAGACATGAAATCTCCTTGCAAAAATGTTTTTGCTTATGATCAAGGGAAGGAAGCCAAGCAGGAAAGTTGCCAAGATAAATTAATGATTACTTGTAGAAGTTGGCCTATGTGGAGGGAATCCACATGCTTGGAGATTGGAAAAATGCAGCTGATACTTTGGGATCCGGGAATTCCTTGGAGTGATAACTTTCTAGAGGTGACAGAAAATTATGGGTCCTTGCGGAGGAAGCAGTGGGATCCGGGAATTCTACTCAGTTATATTAACTGGGTTAAGATTTTTGTTCATGATTTAGTGAAGATAGAGTTTACAGTGCAGTTTAGTCATATTACATTTTACTTAGATTTTTTTTGAAGGCCCCAAGTTTAATTTTCAAATTGTTCAATGGACGGGCACAAATAAAATCAGAGTGGTGCAGTAGAAGCTTGGTGGAATCCTAACATTGCTTGAGGAAGAGCAATCTTGGGAAGGGAGGACTGTCATGTCCCCAATTTTGGTTCATCCAACACCATGGGTGAAAGGGGACAAAATCAACCCCTAAGGGAATTAAATGGTATTAGTTCTATTTGCTTAGAATTAATTTTGGCCTAAGTCTCCCAAGTTGGCAAATTTATTTATTAAAGGTAATTTTGATAAATAAAATTAATGGATAATGAGCAAGTGGGCCAAGAGGGCACCCATGTGGAAGATGTTGCCAAATTGGAGTAGGGGTTAATTTTGAGGCAATTATACCATATGAATTAATTAATTATTAATTAATCGCTTAAATGTTGAATTTGGAATTAATTCTGAGTTGGAATATTTTTATTAATAAATATTGGCAAGTGGTGATAATATTGCTAGGAGGTCAAATTTGGTCATGTGGACCACTCTTTCCTTATTGGCAAATCTCAGGAAAAGCAAGGAGTCCAAAGGAGGAAAGGAGACAAGGCAAACAAATTAGAAACTGGCAAAAGCAAACAGAAAAGCTGGCAAAAGCAGGAAAAAGCATAAAAGTGGAAAGAACAAGAAAAGCTATAAGTAAAGATTTAGCAACATCCAGAAAGCTAACTAAGGCGCAGTTGCTAATCTGGGTGAAGAGAGACAAAAGTTGGCAAGTTTTTCTAAGACAAAACTTGCTAATTATTCCAAGAAGGTGCCTACATGACTTGGAGTAGGATGGGCAAGTGGTAACCTACTCTCACAAGTCACTAGAGCTAAGTAACTTACTCATCAGGTCATCATAAATTTTATAAAAGAAGCCAACCAACTCCAATGAAGAACTTTGGATCATTTGTAATTTTGGTTTGAGAGCTCTGAGCCTCTCTAGTTGAGTGTTGTGCCTCAACTGTTTCTCTTGGGTGATGTTCCCCAAGGTCCTATAATATTCAATGAGTGTTATGCAGGTCAATAGCAGGCTGCTACAGCCATTATCAGTCACTACCATCTCTCATTGAAGTTCTCTAGTCTATTGGAATAGAAGATCTTTCATATAGTGAAATTCTAGCTAGTTTTGGTGAAGCTTCTCCCATTGAAGATGAATGCTCTAGTGAATGTGCCCAAGGATTGATGAAGGTTTGGTACACCCATATGTTCAGTCAATAGAAATGTCTAGTATCAGAAAGCAGCCTCAAAACTGATCCATCTTCTTCTTCTTACTCTTTCTCACAACCACAGCTAGATTTGGAGGTGTTTTCCCTACAAGGAAGAGAAGAGCTGTGGATAGCGCCCCATCCTTTCTCAGAATCTCAGTGTGCATCCCATACTCTATTTCAGACCTGTAGAAGATCATACCACACTTTCAGAACAGAGATTTGGTCAATACATCTCTCCTTTCAGTTATTCTATGGCCCTATGAGGGGGTTTCTAGTCTACAAGACAATGTACTGATGAGGAGCTAAATAAATGAGTGCCATATTGGTTCAGTGAGTTATATTTCAACCTGTTGTTGTTGAATACAATATATCAAAACATTATCATGCTTAATAATAGAATATTTCAGTTAATAAAAGTAATTTTGTAACTGAGATTGAGAGACTAGCTCATTGAGCACCGTTTGTGACTAATTTTACTTAAATGACTGCCAAATTCATTCTGAGTGTCAGTTTTGCATTCCGTAAATTGTAGGAGGTTTATAATTTATTATATTTTCCATACTAGTCCTTAATTTAAGAATTTAGAATCATTTAAACCCCTTTTGTAAATATTGGAAAGTAACTAGCTCAGTAATCCAATATTGGCTTAAGATTCTCAAATCACTCTTACTCTTTCCAAATACTCTTGAATGCTGCCCAGTGAATCCATTGAAATTATTTGACTATCATAACTCATCCTTGGACCCTCAGTGACCCACCCAGTCTAGTAAGCATATGTTGGTGTGCCCAGGAAGCTTTGCGGTAGGCTTCAACGGTAGTTGTTGTCCGAAACATAAATGGCCCCAGTGCTTTGTGCTTAGGACTCTCCCTCTGATATTATTTGCTGCTGCTGCACACATCTCATATAAATTCCAGAGTTGAATGTTCATCTTACCAAGCTCAGTTTCAAGTCTCCTTACCCGTCACTGACTTCCTGCTCAGTTCGGTGAATTGATTAAAAATGGACAAGTAAATTTTATTTAAAATTATGAACTTGAGTTAATATCTGGGTTAAATATTTCCTAGGATATTACAATCCAAGGTATTGGGGAAGATGTTATTCGTCATCCTCTACCTTCAGAAATTTCTCTTTTGTATCTAATTCATTTCATGTTCATGGCCCTTTCCTTGCTCGGAATCTAGTGTATGATGAGGAAGATTTGGTGGTGAAGTCCTCTACATCATTAAGAAGGGGCAAGATTTTGAATGTGAGGGTTGATCTACACGTGTTCCATGAAGTAAATATCTTATCGGTTGGTAGGTATGAAGACCCAAAACCATCGATTGAGTATCTTGGTGGTGAAGGAATTCAAAAACGATGTGGTAGTTCATCTTAGCAACAAAGTAAGCGGTGTGTCTGCAAAGGAGGGGAACCTAGTCCCTTGGGGTTTAAGGGATGATGTAAAATCCATCATGCCATTGGGTTGGATTCACGAGCATTGGTTGGAAATTTTTAGGGTAAAAGAATGTGTGGGAAAAAAACATAACGTTTGGTTGAGTCAAGTCTAGAAACCAAGCCTAGGTTATAGTCCATAGTTCCTCCTCCTAGCAAAATGGTGGATGGTTTTTGTTTTCCAATTTGCAATAGATGTGGACAAAATATTGAAGAAAAGTTGGTGTTGCGATTCAAATCCCTTATTGCTTAGGTGGATGCAAAATTCATTAATGGGATTGATAGTATGGAGGAAATGCCATATGTTAAATAAATAAATAAATAAAAATTAGTTTTCGAATTTCATTTACATGGATTTTTAATTTAGGGAAACATAAAAAATTTATATTTTTATTGAGGAAATGAGGCAAGGATGAATGTTTGGATGCCTACCTTTCAAATCCTCCTTGCAAGACGAAATCACCCTCCTTTCTCTTTGAATTCGCCCTCCCTTCACTTCTCCATGACATCTTTGGAAGCTCTAATTGCTCAAGCATTTCGGTTTTCTGTGGATAAACAGTGGTTGCGGCCCATGGACTGTTTGTTAGTTTTGGTTAATATTTTTGTTATATTAACCATAACGCGCAAGATTTATGTATCACTATAATGCATGCGCGTTATTGAATCCTATCCTACATGTTAACTGACATGGCAGGCTCAGAGCCCTCCCATGACTAGTTCTAAGAAACGCGCACACGTTTGCAATTCACTAAACTTTAGCGCATTTTGTGAATGCACGATTGCATCTAAAAGGTCCGTCAACTTCGTGTGAGGGCCCATATGCACATGTTTTGTCTGTTATATATATATATAGTACTGATATCAAATGATGTTTTGATGTAGATGTTAATCCAATGAGGCGGGAGGGGGTCTCGGCTACTGCATACATGCCACCCCCCATAGGGCCTCGTCATCATAGGTGACGTGATGAAGTAGGTGTTGGAGTTGGGGGAGTTGCAGGACTTACAAGTGGTGCTGCCTCCGTTGGGGGGGATTCTCCAGTGGACCAGACTACTGTGGTTTTTGCCGACCTAGAGAGGCAAATTTCTATCCTTGGCATGGGCATGGATGAGCCACCATTGGGTTCTCTTAGTGATGAGTAGTTATCCTAAGTGGTGGTGCTCCCAATAGAGTGTGGGCATAGGTGGAGCCATGTGGTGCACATGGTTACATTGTCTAGTCACATTACACGACGAGTTCAGGGATGACAAGTTTCCTCCACCAGTAGGTCCAGCCCCAACTCAATTTCTAGGGCCAGCTCTAGGTACAATGACAACACCGACGCAAGCGGTGTTCCCTTTGGCGATCTTGGGGCATCATGCGCCATTACCCAAGGAGGCTCCCTAAGTGAGATACACTCGTGTATTGTATTTTTGTATAAGGATGGAACCCCATTTTCTATATGTCATTGGCATAGCCTATGAGAGGTAGTTTTTTTTTATGTATCCCCATAAGGCATATTGTTTTATATGTATGGCCCATGAGGACTATGATGTATATAACACTTTGATTATATATATATATATATACATATATATATATATTTATATTTGTGGCATGTTGGGCTCATTTATGTGTTTGATGTATACATGTGCAATGTATGTTTATGATTATGCTCATATGCACTTTTATGCTTAGATGTGTAGTTTTAAGGACTAACACATAACTTGTATGGTAAAAACACAAAGGCTTTATTTGCTTGCAGGATCGGATTGATTGGTGAACATGATGGTTTCAAATTATCAAGCTAGGAGGTACACTCGCAAAAATTTCATGAAAATGTGAAATTGTTTTGTAATTAGAAAACATTTCCAAAAGAAGAATAGAATGAAAAAAATCTAATGATATTATCTTTTACTATTATTTTCTTACATATAGTTTTTAAAAAAAGTCATTATTTATTAAATTAATTTGATTGCTATTAGTTTAAAATATTTAAAACATATTATTAAGAAAATTGATTTAAAAATTATTATTAAAAATTTTAAATTGAAAATAAAAATGATTTAAAAATTATAATAAATAAATTTATTCAAAGACATATAAATATTAAAATGAGAATAAATTTATTTTAAATCCATATAAATAAAATAACATAAAGTGAGCCTATGAAACCTAAAATATAGATAGTGAATGAGTTATTGTCGAGACACTCCTAAAAAAACATAAAATAATTTAAAATTTGTAAAAGTAAATAAATAAACATATTCAAAAATATATATAACTAGTGAATGAGTTTTTTTTTTCCAGTGAAAAAAAACATACCATTGATATTCAAAGATTTGAACCAAACAGTACAACGACAGATCAATCAAAAAACTGATAATAGTCCCACGATCTCAGCCATCAAAGATCCTGATTACAAAAAACTAACTTCTCAAACTTTCAGCCAAATCCAAAAAAACATAAAGTTACATCATACAACTGCTAAACATTTGAGTAAAAACCACTAATCCAGGAAAACGTAAGAACCATAATCCTGAATTCTGTTTCCAAAAAATTCTTCCCATATCAAGAAACCTTCATCACCTTCCAAAGCTAACTTTGACATCTTATCTGCCAAGGAGTTTTTTTCACGGAATATATGCTCCAATGTGATGTTGCTAAACTTTTCAAGCTCAAATCTTATCCTACTGCACCAATGTGATAATACATTCACATTCAAATTGTATTCACCTTTATCCCATTTGATTGTAACTATGGAATCACCGAAGATCTTAACCTTCGTCAACCTGAACATGTTTGCCACTCGAAGGACACACCAAAGTGCTAATAATTCATCCTTCATGTTGGTACCTTTGCCACATTTAAACCGTAAAGTATAATAATGATCTTGGTTTAAAATTACCACTCCTCCAGCTGCACAATGTCCAAAAGTAGTAGCTCCATCAAATAATAAAACCGGATCATCAATGATCAGATTAAAATTCCCAATCCTCCTTATTTTTGTAGGTCCTGCCCCCTTTTGAAATGTCATAAAAAGACTCAGGGAACTACTATATGCATTATCCACATAAGGCACTTGATTTTCAAATAAATCATGATTCCTTCGACACCAAATAGACCAAGAAATGAACACCAAAAGTTTATGAAGTTGCTTGTATGATCTGCACCACTGTTTAAGACTATGTTCAAAATTTTCAGCACCCCAGCTCCTGTCAATGTTGAAAGTACTATAGAATTTCTCCCAAACCTGTTTAGTAAATTCACATCCTAGGAACAGATGTTTGGTAGTTTCAGCACAGCATTTGCATAAAACACATTGGCTTGGGCCAATCCCACCTCTTATTCTCAGATTATCCCATGTCTTCAGTCTGTCTTGTAAAACAAACCACAAAAATCACTTAAACTTTTTCAGAATTTTCCATTTACAAATTTCTTTGTACCACCAATGATTAGGGTATATACATTTCCTCTTGGTTATGGACTTGTTAGCGGTATTAGCAGTCACAACCCCGTGACTTTCATTCGCAGCCCAAGTAACAATATCATCTCATGGCATTAGTCTACAGCCTATCGAGTTCAAGGATAAAATATATGAATCGCATTCATAAGCTGATGCTCCAGTCAAACCAAGATCCTGTGCACTAAGCCAATAACCGCCAACTCTGTGATTTTTAATACTATCCAAAGTTACAAAACCAGCCACCTTAATAATCTGAAGAGTTTCAGTTGACAAAGTGTATGAATCTTCTAGCCCTACTATTGGATCAACTCCAATAGATATCTCCTTTCCATTACCCACCTTCCAAAATAAGTCCTTAGCAAGCCAAAAATAAACCTTAAGAAACCCATTCCAAATCGGGGACGCACCTCTGATTTTCTTTCGAGGATTCCTGAGCTAGTTGGAAACCTTCAATTTAGTATATTTCAATTGGATTACCTTTAACCATAATGTATTACCAAATAAATCTCTCTGCAATCTTTTGAGTCGTAAAGCTTCACTAAAAGAGCCAAGATCTTTTATCCCCTAGCCTCTAGCACATACCGGGAGGGACAGTCTCTCCCATCCCACCATAACCAACCGTTAATTGTTTAGTCCACCAGTCCAAAGAAAGTTAAAAAATAACCTCCTCAAAGTATTTATCACCGAACAAGGAACTGGGAGCAACGAAAACCAATAAACAGGAATACCTGTCAAGACTTCCTTAATCAAAGTGAGCTTACCTCCAATAGACAACAAACGATATGTCCATTGAGAAATTATGGCTTCAATCCTCCTCACCAGCCACTTCCAGTCTTTAATGAGATATCCATTCGGTTTAAGATAATAACTGAGATAAGTCAAGCCTTCTTTGATAGAACAATACTTATATGGCATGATAGAAAGGATAGCATCCATCCTTTCATTAACATCATTTTCATAGAGACAGGATTTCCTCATACTAACCAGCATACCAGAGGCTTTACAAAATAGCGCAATTACTTCTTGAAACCGCTTCCATTCTGCAATGGAATCATTGCCAACTAAAAGAACATCGTCTACGAATAGGATATGAGAAATGTAGTTATCTTCAAACCTTTAATTTCGTCATTCAACCTTGCTTGTTTTATCATCCTACTCAACCCTTCGATCACCAATAGAAATAAAAGTGGTGATAAGGAACACCCCTGTCTAATCCCTCTGGAACAACTAAAAAAACTTGTTGGGACACCATTAACCAATACCGCTATGCTCATGGTTGTCACACAGCCCATGATCCAGTTGATGACAAGTGCTGGAACCCTAATTTGTATCAATATGAGCCTCAGATAATCCCAATTAACTCTATTATAAACCTTTTCTAAATCCAATTTGAATAAAACTGCCTTCAATTTCTTTTTCTTGATAGAATGTAGCAAACATAAAATATAATTTAATAGAATGAGGTATTGTTGAGACACTCCTAAAAAAACATAAAATAATTTAAAATTTGTAAAAGTAAATAAATAAATTTATTCAAAAATATATAAATATAGTATCATTATAAATATTAAAATGACCATAAATTTATTTTAATTTTATATAAATAAAAATAATTTATAATTAGAAATCCATTTTAATATAATTAATTTAAAAAAAAAACAATATTCAAATTACATTTTTTTAATATTAAAACATATAAATTAAAAAAATCAACTTTATATTTATTTTTTTTATTTTTTTCAAATATTATATTTTTTAATAATAATATTTCTTAAAATAAAATAGAATGTATATCAATGATTTAATTTTGGTGGGTGTGGCCTAAACAGGGTGCAATCTCTGCTGATTGCTGATTGGTTAAAATGTATATGATAAAATAGAATGTATATTTCTTAAAATAAAAAATTCAATATCTCTCGCAAAGTTAGTTGCGATTCACAGTTTTATTGTGATTGAATCTAGAGATGGAAAGTACCAGGAGAAAACTTGAGGTGGTTGTGGGTTCTTCCCGTTCTGATAAGTACATGTATATATATCGCACAACATTCCCATCTCCTACACATTCACATGTGTTCTAATGTATAGTCACGTGGGTTCTACGTGTAATTCAATTGTGACAATTTTTTATTCAAAAGTATACAATTCTCCAAAAAGATTACATAACAACTATGTAATTTCCATTTGGTTTAGAAAATTACTTATTATAATAAAATCTTCAGTGATAATTACAAGAGTTCTCAACTAAAAGTATCTAATTAGTTTCCATTTGGTTTAGAAAATTACTTATTCATAATAAAATTTTCAGAGCCTAAACTAAAAGTATCTAATTGGTTAGAATTTATTAATGCCCCAAAATCTAGAAAAGACATTAAGAGGAGTGAAAGTCTTATATTTTAGACTAACTGCTGGTTATTTGAGGTAGCCATGTTTGGTATACACAAAGCTATGACTTGATTGCATGTTCAAGTCTAGGACAAGCTGGTAACCTTGACATTGTAAGCCTTTTCATACTTTGGAAAATAAAGAGTTTCAATAAAAGGTTAAGATTATTCATTTTTATTTTTGTTAAGATCATTCATTTTTATGTATGATGTTGCTGCAAGTCAAGATCATGAGATTATATCAACAGAAAAACTGTGACAAGTAACATGATATGGTAAACCTTTTTATACATTGGGAAATGAAGAATTTGATAAAAATATTAAAGTGAAGTCTTTTTCAGTTTAATTTTGGAATTGGTTTGAAACTCTTTTTTTTTTTAATTTATTCATATAATTGTGTTGGTAAACCTTTTTATACATTGGGAAATGAAGAACTTGGTAAAAAGATTAAAGTGAAGTTTTTTTCATTTTTAATTTTGGAATTGGTTTGAAACTCATTTTTTTTTAATTTTTTTTTTTGGAATTTATTCATACAATTGTGTTGAAACTTTTTTTCTCTTATTGAAATTTCATATATATATATATATATATCTTATAAATAATGAAAAATATTTAAAATATATATATATATATATATATATGAGATCATATCATTTTGTGATCAATAAGCAGTAAAAGAAAGTCAAAATATAATGTTGATGGTGAACTTCATCCCACCACATATAACAAAGGGAAGACACTAACTAACCTCACGAGCAAAAAATATATTACACCTGATCTTCCATAAAATAAATAAAGGTAAGATTCTCAAACAATGCCAAAGATATGCAAGTGAAGGGAAAACATGAATAAAATTGATTCTCAATAAACACTACCTTGAAGCACCCTTGAGCACTAATCCTAAAGAAACCTCCAACATTCTTGGCATACTAACACTCCCAAAAGAAGTGCGTTAATGTCTCAAAAAGATAACAAACAAGATAGAGGCCATCAAAATGCCAACTCTCGGCTTAGTAAGCACCACTCCATAGATACTCCAGGATAGTAAGTAGAGATTCATTCCAAGTGTAGATGAAATCCCTAAATATTGAACTGGTAGCTTTATGGCTCAAATCCATCCAAACTAGAAAAATTAAATATTCCATCCATGTAATACTTTGTTTATGCCATCAGAGCTAAAATCTCTCATAGGTCAACCCACCCAAACATAAGAGGAGGCTACCTTTCATTTGTTTGATTTGACTTACCAAGTAGACTCAATTTCCATGTCATTCGTCTTAGAAGAAGTGGAGCCAACCATAATCACTAAACAAGGTTTGAGAGGTACCCTAGGAAAACCCACCACCAAGGAAGATGTACTTCCTTGAAGCTTCTCTACAGGGCCTCCATGGACTTGACTAGTGCCATTACAACCAACAATTCTTGAGAAAACAACCACAAAACTATATCTCCTAAAGGAATAAACATTTGAACCTAAACCACTAGTTCCTAAGCCACCTAAAGTTATACCAAAAAAATATGAACCATTTCTTGTACCAACAAACATTGGATCCATAATAATCCATCGACACCATCACCACTAACTGAAGGACATCTTTGTCTTGAAATAACTCCACCCGCAAGAATTGAATCAATGCCAACAAAGGCTCCACCAATCCCTATCCCATTAGAAAGAGGGTCCAAATCGTTTCCCTCTCCTACCCCCTCAATGGGGAGAGACTTTCAAAGTAACATGCAAAATAGGCATTCAAAATATTCATAATTCAAGTATTAGTTGTGGAGCCTGATTATAATCTTCTCGATTTAGAGGTCTTTGTTTCAACAATGTTTGATTCCCAATCCCTGGAAAAGGGGTGTGGTGGGGCTTTCCCTCCACATTATTTTCACCAAGGGGGTGGCAACATACTTTTGGAGCCCCCACTTGGTGGGGGTTTTGGGGCAACACCCCCAATATAAGTTTTTGGAAAAATGCCTTGTAAAATGTTGTAATTTTGTAGTCAATTTGAATTGTTCATCATTAGGTTACAAATATGACAGTAGATTTGCTTATTTTTTCCTTAGATGGAAACCCTCTTTTAAAAGAGGGCATTGTATTATGACTATGTAGAGTGTAAGAGACACTGTGAGAGAGTAAAGAAGAGGTTGTGGTGGATGTGGATGCAGCCCATATCAAGTGGACCACGTGTATTGGTGTCTCTCTTATATTTTGTTCTTATGTGTTTTATTTCCACATTTATTTTATTTTATTGCTTTACGATCATGTTTCTAACATCAAGTAGTGAACATTAAGCTAATGAATACCATCAATTGTGGATACAAATTTAAAAAGAGAGGTCTAAAAATTGAGATCCACTTCCACACAAACTCGATGATTTTCCCCGAGAGAGTTTTATGATCATTTGGAATCAAAAAATTGCTAAATCAACTTGAAACAAGTCAAAAAATAGATACAAATCAGAAAAAATGGAAGGAAAATTCAACTAGACAAGGTAAAGAACGTGGTCACAATAATTAGGATTGAAATCTACCCACCATGAATGAAAACAAGAAATACAACTAGCATTACTCCAATTACCAAACTATAACACATGGAAAGTTGCAATATTAGAATTAAATTAAAGGTAAACATACCTTCATCCAAACCCCTAGTAGGAATTCAAACAAATATAGTCTCTAGATGCATATGGCTTCAAAATATTATTTATTTTCTATAAGGGAAACTAATTAAATACATCAAAGTCCAAAAATGGATTGGGAATAGTAGAACCTAAATAATGAGGGGGGGACCTCAACTCCCTCTCCCTAAAAATCCAAGGCCACTCTAGGTTCCTCAAAATTGTTTTAGGAGGAAACTTTCCATTTTTATGTACCCTCAATTGCAAGAACATGGGAACTAGTTGATGGGACAAACACCATTTTATTAGAGGGATCCCTCAACTTAACAATAAGCTATACATCCTATAAATATTGACTATGGCTGGCCACCTTCTCATCCTCATTGGTGTCCATGTTTCCTTCAAATGGAAAAGGATACAACACTTCTAAATATTTTGAGGCTCTAAGATTCAATATCCCTAAGATAATAGCATTAAAAGAGTGACCATTACTTGCACCAAACCATCACTAATAGAGTTGTTCAAGGAAATATACTATGATAGATAATTTTCACTAAATTTATCACACCATTAGTAAACATTGTCCCTACTCTCCATCAAACTCTAAAACTTTTGTTTAAAAAATAGTTTCACATTATAACCCTTAACCCTAGAGTTTTGAGTGCACTAAAAACCCAAGTATCTATGATATGAACAAACCATTATTATTATATATGGCATACATAGCTATTGAATCAATAATACCTACAAAATCTAAAGAACCCTTTCTCCCAATCCCTTCTACACTGAAGAATAACTTGTACCTACAATTTTAGAAGCAAATTCAACACCTCATTTGCACCCCTTCTAGCAACCAAATCCCTACATTGTATGGCATTTTTATTGTTGAAATTTGGTTGAGATTTGATCTTTAATTCTTTTAGATGCAGAGACATGAAGCAATGAGACAATTCAATGCATGAAATTCATACACCCATAACATATGATATACCCTGGGTAAAATCCTCAAAAATATGAGAACAAAAAACCCCATCAATTCTTCTCAGTATAATATAATGGATAACAGAGAATGCTTTCTTTTGCAACATAGTAGATTGATTTCGGAAGATAAGAGATCATCAAACATTCTTGATGAATATACGGAATCAATAGAGAAGAGAGATCAATCGGATGTGTGCACAGCACAACAATAACAAGCATGAACAATACCCTGCACAAAGAGAAGCACCTTTCCTTCAATGGAGAAGAGAATTCGCTTCAAACTAGATTCAACAATCCTGTATAACATATTTATACATTCTTCTCTTCTATTTTTAACTTCTATCTTCAGGATAAACTCGCCCTCAAACTGGATGTATTAATCGTGCATGGAGTGGTGCGCCCCATTTCTCATTCAGTGCTTCATCTCACTGAGATGTCACTCGGGATGAACTTGCCTCTTAACTGAAATCTTTCCCACTTAGTTAGGTGGATAACTTAAGTGTTGACATGCAAGTGTCACAACTCACATGTCATCTTTTAGTTTAACATAAGTGTCGTCATGCATAACACTTAATTAACTAGATCTTTTTTGTTGTCACTTAGTTAACTCTCTTTAACTGAAGTGTCGTCTTTTAGTTTAACTAAAGTGTAAATACTTTAGTTAACTGAAATCAAGTTGATTGATTTAATTGAAGTGACCACTATGATTTCTTTAGTTAACTGAGACATATATTTAACTGAGGATTTAACTGAAGCATTGATACTTAACTAAAGATTTAATAATTTTAGTTCTCTTTAATTAGCTAAAGTGTCTGCATGGGAAATTTCGAATTCTCTTGATCTCTATGCTTTATCTTTTATGTATTTATCTCTTATTGCATGGTCAATATGTGCTAACTTTAATTATCCATCACATTAAATTATACTAAGAAGAATTATCAGATGTTGTGATCATATGCTAAAGTAATTCACTTTAGAGGTGATCAATCTCTAAAGGAGACTTAATAGCAATCTAGTGATAATGGTTAATAATATATCACACAAAATTAAATGCTTTTAACAAGTAAAGCATGACCTTTATACAGAAAGTCTACCTCTATATGGGAGGTCCATCTCATGGATACCTTTATACAAAAGGTTCACATGATAATCATGACTTGATACACACAAGTTCAGATCCTTATCCAGCAAGAATTTACAACATCATTGCTTTGATCAATTACCTCTATACGGGAGGAATAACCTTTACACAGAAGGAAATCAAAGTGCTCACCTCTCTACGGGAGGATCAATCTTGGCTACACAAGATTGGTTTGGATAATGTCTGCTGATGCTGTATATTTAACACTCCCTCTCAATGAGGGAGGCATTCTCTGCCATACCAAGCTTGTCTCAGAAGTACCTGAACTTCATCACTGACAGAGGATTTGTTAACACATCTCCAATCTGCTCATCAGTAGAAATGTACTGAAGTTTCATTGTACCTTTCTGGACCATGTCTCGGATGAAGTGATACTTCATTTCAATATGCTTCAAATTGACATGAAACACTGGGTTTTCGGAAATCTTGATGCAACTCTGATTGTCACACCTAATAATGGTAGGCTCAATATTTTCACTGAACAACCCTTCAAGTAGCTTTATGAGCCACATTGCTTCTTGGCAGGAAGCACTACCATCTATGTATTCTGCTTCAGTAGTTCTCTGGGCTACGGAGCCCTGCTTCCTGCTGGACCAATATATCATAGTTGATCCTAGGTTATAACAGTAGTCGGATGTGCTCTTATAGTCCACAATGCTTCCTTCCCAATATGAGTTTGTATAGCCAAGTAACATGACTCCTCCACTGAAGGAATATCTGATTCCATATGAAATTGTACCTCGAAGGTACCTAAGCACATGCTTAGCAATTGTCAAGTTTATGTGTCTCAGATCAGACATAAATTGACACAAAATGCTCAAAGCATAACATATATCAAGCCTCGAATGTGTCAAGTACATTAACGATCCTATAAGTTGTCTATAGAAATTGGGATCTACTCGATTTGATCCAGATCTTGACTCATGAAGTTTATTCAAATTGGAAACCATCGGTGTAGTCATAGATTTGCAATCTATCATGCCAAACCTGTGCAATATATCCACACTGTACTGCCCTTGAGATATAAAAATTTCATCTTTTCTTTTCCATATCTCAAGGCCAAGAAAGTAGTGCATTAGACCTAATTCTTTCATCCCGAACTCTGAGGTGAGCTCCCTCTTGCACCAAGCAATCAGATGTTCCTCTCGAGTGAGAAAAAAATAATCAATATACAAAACCAATATCAACGGTTGGTTCTTGACTACTTTGAAGTACAAATTTGGATCATCTTCACTCTTACAGAAACCCATTTTCTAAAGGTATCTATCAATTCTGGAGTACTAAGCCCCGTGGGCTCGCTTAAGCCCATATAGAGCTTTCTTTAGCTTGCAAACATGGGACTCCTTCCCATGCACCAAAAATCCTTCAGGCTGTTGAATATAAACCTCTTCCTCAACCTCACCATTGAGAAAGGTTGTGTTCACATCCATCTAGTGAAGTTTCCATCCTAGAACAGATGCAAGTGCAATCATTGCTCGGATTGTGGTGTACCTTGCCACAGGGGAAAAGGTCTCATCATAGTCGATGCCTTATTTCTGAGAGAAACCTATGGCAATGAATCTGGCTTTATACTTGTCAATGCTACCATCCGCAGGATGCTTTATTTTGTAAAGCCATCTAGAATTCACAATGGACTCCCCATCAGGTTTGGGAACAACCTCCCAAACATCATTCTTCATTATAGATTTGTACTCTTTTTTCATTGCATATTTCCAAAATTGCTGCTTTGCAACTTCTTCATATGAGGATGGTTATGAATCATTGATGTGACTCATCAGTGCAACATACCCCGAAAATCTGTCAGGTTGCTTGTGCTCTCTGTATGAGCCTGTTGGTGCTCCATGTTTCTCTTCATTTTGTAAGATGTCTCAGCACCAAGAAGATCATATTTTAGTGGGAGGTTCATCAGGAGACATCTCAACCAGTTCTGCTGGTTCTTCAGGAGCTATCGAATCTAAGTCATCTTCTGTTTTCTCCCTCTCTAACTCTGAAGGGGGAGAATCAAACTCGGGATCCTCCATCTTTGAATCACATTGAATCTCTTTCGATATTTTGAAAGTAGCTTCCTCATGGAAGGTAACACCTCAGATTACTTCACTGTGTCTCTCACCATATACATATATTCGGTATGCTTTGGATGACTCGCTATAACCCACAAAGGTTCCTTTCTTTCCAGAAGGATCCATATTTGTTCTCTTTTCTTTCGGTACATGAATGTATATTGGGCTCCCAAAGATCCTCAAGTGTGAGATGTCTGGCCTCTCACCGGTAAACACTTCTTCTAGTGTCTTCTCATCTAGAATGGCATGCAGGATTCTATTCTGGATGTACACATGTGTACGGATATCTTCTTCCCATAATGAGGTATACATATCTTGATCATGCATCATGGCTTTTGCAGCCTCACATATGGTTCTATTATTTCTTTCGGCAACCCCATTTTGTTGAGGGTTGTATGGTACTGTTAACTGTCTACATATTCCTGCATCACTACATAGCTCATTAAATGCATGTGAATCAAATTCACCTCCATTATCATACCTTAATGCATGAATGTGATTTTCTTTTTTATTTTCAACTAGGGTTTTAAACTCTTTAAATTTGCTAAGAGTTTCACTTTTAGCCTTCATGAAATAAATCCATGACTTCCTAGAAAAATCATCTATGAACAGCACATAATATAAGAAGCCACTCATGGAGGGGGATGGCATGGGACCACATACATCAAAATGTATTAGATATAAAATCTCTTTAGATATAGTAGAACTTCTATAAAATATTTTCTTAACATTCTTCCCAAGTGCACAACACCGACATACACTATCATGCTCAAATCAATATGGGCATACCTTTTACCATCTTTTGAAGTCCTATTATCGCTTTGTAGTGTAGGTTTCCAAGACTTCGGTGCCATGGCTCGCATGGAATGATAGTGTGGTGAATCATAGCTTGAATGTACTTCTCGGGTACCTTGTAGAGTCCTCCCTCTCGAACTCCAATCATAGCAGTAGATTCTAGGATTTTTTTCTTTGGCCATAAAATTGTTTTGTTATCCATGAAGATAACTCGGAATCCTTTGTCTTCAAGAACCGAAACTGAAAGGAGGTTCTTCTTCAAGCTTGGAACATATAGAATGTCCTCCACTTGTAGAATATCATAGGTGCTCAGTTGGAATGAGGTGGATCCAAATCCTTGGATAGAATAAGTTGAGTTGTCCCCCAACTCTACCATGCACGTGAATTCTTTCACTTCTAGATTGGTGATGGTAATCTTGTAACTAGTCATATTTTTGGATGCACCACTGTCAATCAACCATGTGTCTACATTTGAGATGACGAATATCGAAAGGGATGAGACAAGATAATACTCCCTTCTTGTCTATGTTTCTTCAGATGCATTCTTTTGAGTGATTTCATCTTCTATGGCAGTAGAATCATGAAACTTTCCTTTCCTCTCTGCTCTACAATATATTGAGAAATGACCTTTCTTGTTGCAATTGAAGCATCTATATTTTGACTTGTCAAAGCCTTTGTTGAACTCCTTCTTCTTTGAATGAGAGAACTTATTTTGGAAGAAGGGTTTCTTTCCTTTCTTCATTATTTCCGTGAGGGGAATATTTTCTTCTTTGATGCACACTCACTTGCTCTAGATTCACCCCTCCTCTTGAATGCAGTCATCCCACAACCTTTTGAAGTTAGGTTGTACCTCCTGGCCATTTACTGCAGCCAAGAATGTCTCCCATGAAGATGGGAGACCATCAATAGTAGTTTGGAGAAGATCATCTTCATCCACCATTACTCCAATACAAGCAAGTTGATCTCTTACCTGAGATATCTTTGAGAAGAAGGAGGTCATTGTCTCATCTGTCTCCATCTTTAATTTCCGAAGCTTATTCTTCAATTCCCTCTTTTGACTCGGGGCCTTCTTCTCATATAGATTAGTCAATGTATCATAAAATTATTTTGCGGTCTTCAACGGCGTGATCACGGGCATCAAGTTATCTTTTACTGAATCATAGATGATATGTTTAGCCTTAGCTTGATTCTTCTTGAAGTTGATGCACCCTGCATTAGATGTAGGCTCCTCCACCATAGTGGATACATAGAAATCCAATTCATGTTCCTCTATGATGTTGAGAATCCTAACCTTCCAAGTGTTGAAGTTTGAGGTGCCCTAAAGACAGTCTTTCGGTCGTACAAAGACTAATGCCATAGTCTTCAAATCTTGTGCTCAAATTCTCAGGATCAATGTATTCTCTAGCTGGCATGCAAAACTGAGCTCCTTCATGCCCTGAGCTCTGATACCATATTGAAATTTGGTTGAGATTTGATCTTTAATTCTTTTAGATGCATATACTTGAAGCAATGAGACAATTCAATCCATGAAATCCATAGACCCATAACACAAGATATACCCTAGGGAAAATACTCAAAATTATGAGAACAAAAAAACCCAGCAATTCTTCTCAGTATTATAATATAATGGATAGCATAGAATGATTTCTTTTGCAAAATAGCGGATTGCTTTCGGAAGATAAGAGATCATCAAACACTCTTGATTAATATACAGAAGAAATAGAGAAGAGAGATCAATCGGATGTGTTCCCAACACAACAATAACAAGCACGAACAATACCCTGCACAACAAAGAGAAGCACCTTTCCTTCAATGGAGAAGAGAATTCGCTTCACACTGGATTCAACAATCTTGTATAACATATTTATGCATTCTTCTCTTATATTTTTAACTTCTAACTTCAAGATAAACTCTCCCTCAAACTGGATGTATTAATATTGCATGGAGTGGTGCGCCCCACTTCTCATGCAGTGCTTTATCTCGCGGAGCTGTCACTTAGGATGAACTCGCCTCTTAACTAAAAGCTTGCCCACTTAAATAGTTGTCTAACTTAAGTGTCGACATGCAAGTGTCACAACTCACGTTTCATCTTTTAGTTTAACATAAGTGTCTTCATGCATAACACTTAGTTAACTAGATCTTATTTTTTGTCACTTAGTTAACTCTCTTTAACTGAAGTGTTGACTTTTAGTTTAACTAAAGTGTAAATACTTTAGTTAACTAGACCCTTTTAGTTAACTGAAATCATGTTGATTGATTTACTTGAAGTGACCATTGTGAGTTCTTTAGTTAACTGAGACATATCTTTAACTAATGCTTTAATTGAAGCATTGATACATAAGTACTAAAGCTTTATAACTGAAGCTTTAATAATTCAAGTCTATGCTTTATCCTTTATCTCTATGCTTTATCTTTTTTTTTGTCTCTTACTACATGGTCAATATGTGCTAACTTTAATTATCCATCACATGACATTATACTAAGAATAATTATCGTATGTTGTGATCATATTATATTATTCCAGACCATATGATCATATGCTAAAGTAATTCACTCTAGAGGTGATCAATCTCTAAAGGAGACTTAATAGCAATATGGTGATCATGGTTAATAATATATCACACAACATTAAATGCTTTTAATAAGTAAATCATGACCTTTATACGGAAGGTCCACCTCTATACAGGAGGTCCATCTCATGGATATCTTTATACGGAAGGTTCACATGATAATCATGACTTGATACACACAAGTTTAGATCCTTGTCCAACAAGACTTTACAACATCATTACTTTTATCAATTGCCTCTATACGGGAGGAATAACCTTTGCACGGAAGGCAATCAAAGTGCTCACCTCTATACGGAAGGATCAATCTTGGATACACAAGATTGGTTTGGAGAATGTCTCTTGATGCTGTATATTTAACATTTATGACATCACTAGGGATACCTACAATTTTAGAATCCAATTCAGCACCTCATCCATTTGCACCCCGTGTAGCAACCAAATCCCTACATTGTATGATATTTTTATGACATCACTAAGGATCGTAAAGCCTCCACTTTCACTTGAAATTCATTGCATGTCTATATAGTCGTTTGAATGGCCATCACCTTCCTATCCCCATTATTTCTCCTACAAACAAATTATTTGTGCATTAGGTTATTTAATTGATGAACCTCCAAACCTTTATTACATTCTTATATTTAATTTATAAATTCTATAAATTCTATAATAGATTATTTAATTGCTTAACCTCCAAACTTTTATTACATTCTTATATTTAATCTATAAATTGGCATTTCCTTGAGATTCTTGTGGTGTATGGTTGTCTTTCTTGGACCATAAATGATCTTGTCTCAACATGTGTGGAATCCAATTTTATATCATAAATCATCTTGTCTCAACATGCGTTGATTCCCATTTTACATCATTTTTGCATAGGTATTTAGACGCGAAGGGGTCGACACCACATAGGATTTTTGTGCTCTAACTTGCTTTGGAGAGGTCTTTCCAAAACCACCCTCAACATGATCTAAGTAAAAATATACAACTTTTGAGTTAATTCGTTATTGAGAAGGCTAGTTAGATATTCTTAACTCCATAGTAGGTTTTGTTAGGATTTTTTTCTTAATTATAAATGGAAAAGGATGGTTATTGCCTGTTAATATCATAATAGTGGCTCATTTGGGTAATTCTTGTAGCTTGCTTCTAGGGTTTCATTATTTCATCTTTTTCCATAAGAATTAGGAACCTTATGAGTTTAACAATAAATTGAATACATGACCAAAGTATGGAAGTAAACATGTGTATCTTTGAGTTTTATATATCTTACTTAACCAGTAGTTTACTAGGGTCCTTGTTTAGTACTATTACTAACATAAAATATAGGAATATGCATTTTGAAAGAGTAACTTTAAATTTATAGGATCATGATTTACTTGTAAAATGTTGCTTCATCGTAAAGGCCAAATATGAAATGGAATTATAATTAACAAACTTATATCTAATTTTAATGAAAAGAAAATCATACTTAAATGGATTTATGAGTTCAACTTCTAAAATTAGAAATAAAATTTATTAAAAATATGTATTTACTATGATAACAACAATTCATCATTTTGGATGGTTATCGAGAGATGTGTTTTCAAATCATTGAAAGCATCAATATTTTCTATTAATGCTTTCCTAGAATTTAGTTATTTGCTAGTGTTCATTCTATAAAATGTCTCTATAAGAAATAGAGGCACAATATTAGATCATGTTTTCCTAGAGATTGTGATGCGGAGAAACTATGAACTAGAAAAAATGGAAGCATATGCTCGGATAAATCTTTCAAGGAATGTTGCACACAAGAATTGCATTTTTCTAAACTTAAAATAATCACTTCAACAAGAATGCAACAAAATTTGAAGAGTAATGTTGTCGATAAAGGATGGAATAGAAGACAAGGGCATTGGGTAATGAAAAATGAAGGGATAAGGGTGCTTAGCCTACTATCTACCTTAACATTGTCTATATCCTATACCATTTTGACTTAATTATTTTGATGGAGTGAAAGAGGATGCAAACAAAAAAACCTAGATATGCAAATTTATAAATTCCCTAGAGAGCTATCAGATTGCATTATAACCTTGCAATTATCGATAACAAAGATTGAGCATCATGATTCAAATTTATTTTCCCATTTGGGTTTCCAAGGTAAAGTATTTGTTTTCCATTGTTATTAATTTATATGTACATTGTGTATTATTGCTTGTACACTTTGTCAATTCTTGGTCTATTTGTGTTGGTGTTGTTATAAGATAAATAGCCTTCAAGAATTCTCAATTTCACACGCAAATTAATTCAATGGGATGTTGAATCCCAACAGGCACAATGATCCCATCATCCAACCAATCCCTTACTCACTCAAAAAGCATCATGGGGTTGTATACCATAGAGGAAGAAGAAAACAATAAGTAATTTCAATTCCACATTGGAAAAAATCAAGAGATTAGACATAATAGAAATCAACAAGATTAAGAAATTCCAAGAAAATGTGTGTTTGTTTTTCTTAGCAGTTTGATGTTTTTAAATTTTGATAACTTATCTATCACATAAATATAAATTTCATGCATATAAAGGATCACTGAAAGAAACACATTCATAGTAGATGCAATGTTTCGCCTGGGAAAACCCTCTCATGGGAAAATTCCATAAACTCATTTAGATAAGATTCCTCAACAAGATACAATGTCAAATCTAGTGCCTGACACTAGTTACACGAACATAATAATGATATACAAGAAAGATACAAAATAACCTTTGATTAGTTGAGCCCTTCTGAGAATGAAGAAGAGAGAGAAAGATAGTAAACCCCAAAAGATGTCTTCTTGATGCCCCTTGATCACTTGTCTAAGATTCCTTGGATCTGCGCACTTGCTTCCTTGCTTGAGTGAAATGGTGGGTCCCAAATGAGGCAACTTCACTTCTATTTATAATGGAAAAGGTCACTTTTCTTACTGGGCCTGTAACAACCCAATTTTGATCACATTGCATTAATGATGTGATATCGTTATAAAATCATGGTGAGGAGCTCAAGGCCAAGACCACGCCATCAATTTATCGTTCTTTTATCGGCAATTAAAAATCGATGCATGTGGATCGCATGCTAGCCTGACATGATGGAAATCTTAGATATGATGTAAATGTATTTTAATAAAAATACCCACAACTAGCTATGCAAGGAAACAAGATTATGGGAGCATGATTTTTACAAGGAATAGGGAGGGAAATATCCAAACCCTTGAAGCCAGTAATGTTAATCCAAGTGTCAATGAGAGAATCCATGAACCATTAACTACCCATGTTGACTTATGCACCCAATTGTTTAATTCTTCTAAGAGGTAGTTGAAGTAGTTATTATTTTGGGAAATGGAGAGTATAACTGTCCAATTTTCTTGTATGGGCAAGCCACCATTTTGGAAAATTGTGTTTTTCTTCTTGGGAAAGAAAAGACCCATGAAATTGCTTCCATTCCATTCATTCATCCATGATTTTTGGTCTCTCGCACTGTGTTTGCTTGCTAGGCGTTTTCTTCCATGAATTTACTAAGTTTTCCTCCATTTTCTAGTTGGGAAAGTCATTTTTGGTGTTGCGGAATGGTTGGAAAGAGGGAAAATCGAATTGGGGTTCTATGAGATCCATTCTTGCCACTCATATGCTTATCTACCTACTGGGAATTCAAATTGTAGCTTCTAGTTCTTGTTTCTCATCTCAAAAAATTGTTTTGGTGTGCCCACAATTTGGAACACTCATGGAAATCATGTTTTGTGAATCCCATAGCTAAAATATTTTGCTATGCCCAACAATTGTTCCTTGTTGTGTGTGCAGGATATTTCTATGGTTTGGGTTATGTGCATCCCTTTTTTTGGCTTGAAATTGTGTGTAAGAAACCATGAGTAGACAAGGATTTGGAATTGGCTTGATAAACCTAGTGAATGGTGTAACCTCACCAAAGATGATAGGGCTCTGGATACTTTTCTATGCACAGCATGAAGAGCATTAGAAGGGAAGGTATGGCATGAGAGAGTGTGGAGCAGAGAAGGGGATACCTTCCTTGTGTTGGGTGTGTAGGTATTGTGGGTGCCAAGCTAGCTAATATTGTAGAGGTTCTGGTAGATCTATGGATTGAGCTCACTAGCTTAGTAATTCATTTCCTCTACTTCCTTGACATCCTGATAAAACTAGGTGTGGAATGGATTGGATGAGATGTGGCATATACTTGACTGTGTGTGAGTTTTTTATTCCCTTTTCCTTATGGAAATCATGCCCAGCTGGGGGGGTGGCAGCTGTGTTGAGAGATTTATGAGCACAGATGTCCTATGGTTGGGTGGAACATTGCACTTGCATAATCAGTTGCTCAAGACAGCTTCATTTCAAGATAAGTATTATCTTCTATTTAATTATGCAATGTCTTTAATTGATGCATGTTATAATTATGTTGGTAATTGCATGTTAGATGTGTGTAGTAGAGTTTATGTACACTGTATCTATTTGGATTATGCATCTACACACATGTTTCATTTGTTATGAATTCAAAAAATGATGATGGGGCTAAATTTGGAAGCCTGAATTTAGTTCATGTTCCCTCCCTTATAAAGTCATATTCATGGAATGGGACATGACAGGGTCAAATTGACCTTTTTGACTGGGTCATTTTCTCTTTAACTAGGTTGACTTGTTCTTGGGCTTGTTATTATTCTTTCTTATGTAGCCATCATAACAATATCTTCTGATGCTACTAGAAACATCAACACTCCTTAGAAAAGAAGGTATTCTTTTGGCACATTCTTCAACATTGGCTTTCTTCTTGTTAACTTATGGAATCTTCTACGGTCTACAGAAGTTCTCTATGAGCTTTCCATCCTTCGCGATGTTCTCCAAGGATTCACCACTTCCAAAGTGGCTTCTTTCTTCTTCATTATCCCACTATACCCCCACTATCCAAGTATATGGCTATCAATGAAAATTTTAAGGATCCATAATTTTCTCAAAATGTAGAAACATTGGTGAATCTTACTAATTCTTAAATTTGCAACCATAAAAAATTTTATGATTTTTTTTTAAAAATTAAAATTTCTAAGGACTTCACATAGTTTTTGGATAATTTTGGTGATTTTTAGAGTAAAAAAAATCATCTCATGTAATTTTGGTGAATCATCTTTGAAAAAGAGGCAAATTGGCGTATCGTTTTTTGGAAAAAAGGTCAAAAAATAACCCATGGGTTAAATTTTGCCCCTAAAATTTTCCTTAATGGCTATTTGACCTCTCCAAGAGGTTTGATTGTTCCCCAATAGTCCTGACTATAACTCACTTGAGTATATGATAGTCACTTATAGTATTGGAGACCTAGACTATTATCCGACAGTCATCAAAGGTATTGACTCTATCTCTACTCATGTGGGTGCACTTCACAAGAGATATTATAGCCCCTACCTATCTGATTCATGTACCACGACTTACCAGTATTTAAGCCATGTGCCACTACATGACTTACCAGTTAGGTTTTATCGTATAAGTTATAGGTCTCTGAGCCATGTACCACTACATGACTTACCGATGGGGAAGATGCTTGAGTCATGTACCACATGACTAACTAGTGGTGGGGGGATACTACACATTGTTTCCCATGGAGAAAAATCAACACTCACTCTCAGCGAGGGGATTCAATCTATACCACACCAACCTTGTCTTGGAAGTACTCAAACTTTACTTTAGATAGAGGCTTGGTAACTATATCAACAATTTGCTCATTCGTGGATATGTACTGGAGCTTCGCTACTCCCCTTTGCACCGTCTCTCGCATATAATGGCATTTAATATCTATATGCTTTGACTTGTCATGAAATACTTGACTATCTAAAATATTCACATAGATTTGGTTTCCACAGTAGATCCAAGTCGTCTCTAGCTCTTGATCAAATGAACCCGCAAGTAACTTTTGAAGCCACCCTACTTCATAATTGGTAGCACTAGCTTCTATGTACTCTTCCTCTACATTACTGAGTGCAACGGATGTCTGTTTCATGTTGAACCATGATATCATGGTTGATCCCATGCTAAAGCAACATCTTGAATCCTAATGTGATTTTCTTGTCCATTGCACTTCCTTTCCAATCAGATTATGCATACCCTTGCAATTTCACTTCACTATCTGAGACATAAATGATTCCATATCCAACGGTACCCTTTAGGTATCTCAACATATGCTTTGCTTCTATCAAATGTACATGTATAGGCTCAAACATGTGTTGACTTAAGGTGTTCACTACAAATCATATATCCGGTATGTTGTTAACTAGATACAGAAAGGATCCAATCATATGTCTGTACATCGTGGGTTCCACCAGATATGAAGAAGAGTCACTCAACAACTTCAAGTTCATCACCATTGGTGTGGCCACATACATATAGTCCATCATCATGAATCTCTTGATCATCTCTATTGTGTATTTCCCTTGACTGAGGAAAATATCATATGATCTCTGTCACACTTCTAATACCAAGAAGTAATGCATCATTCCTAGATCCTTCATTTAAAATTATGTTACAACCTCCCTCTTGCACTTATCTATGAGCGTCACGTCCTCTGTAATAAATAGGTCATATAAATACAGTAGTAATATCACTAGCTAGCCATCCAAAACCTTGTAGTAAAGGTTGGGATTTGCTTCACTTTTTCTAAAACCCAATCTCATGAGAAATATGTCTATCTTGGCATACCATGCCCTGGGTTCCTGCTTAATCCCATACAAGGATTTCTTCAATTTACACAAATGTGATTCTCTATCTTGAGTCTCAAATCCTAGAGATTGCTCTATATACACTTCTTCTTCAATTACACCATTCAAGAAGGAGGTATTGACATCCATTTGGTGTAACTTCAATCCCTTCACAGAAGTTGTGGAGATAATAGCTTTAAAGAAGTGTGTCTGGCCACTGGAGAAAACGTCTCATCGTTGTCTCATCATAATATACTCCCTCTTTCTAAGAGAATCCTTGATCCAAAAATATTGCTTTGTATTTCTATATGCTTCCATTTGCATCATTTTTAATCTTGTATATCCACTTGGAAGTTACTACTAACTTCCCTTCTGGTCTTGGAACCACCTCCCATACATCATTATTCATGATGGAATAGTACTCATCCATCATGGATTCCTTCCATACTTGCTAATCTACAGCTTCTTCATAAATTGAAGGTTCTATATCAATTATGTCACTCATCAATGCCATGTAGCTAGAATACCAATGAAATATTTTAATTTCTCTAAAAGATCCACTGGGAGCACCATAATTCTCTGCATCCTGGATTGTGCTCCAGAACCATGGTGGTCTCTTCTTGGATATTTTCATCTCTCTAGGTGGATCTACTAGTTCTTTTGGCTCTACTATCTCATCATGATCTTCTGGAATAAGTCCCACCGAAGTAGAGTCTTATGCACTTGTTTTCTTTGGAGCTTTAGGATCTCCATAAGCCTTATCCATGTGATACTTCTTGTATTTATTGAAGGTTGCATCTTTGTCAAATGTCACATCCCTACTGATATCAATATGTTTATGTCCTAAGATGTAAATTTTGTATGCCTTTGAAGTCTCACTATAACCAACAAAGATTCCCTTTCTTCCTGAGGGTCTAACTTTGTCCTCTTATCCTTGGGAAAATGTATATACACTGGACAACCAAATATCCTCAAGTGGCTGAATTCTAGCTTATTTTCAGTAAATGCTTATTCTAGTGTTTTGTTTCCCAATATTTGATGAGTACTCCTATTCTACACATACACAACTATCATATTTGCCTCTTCTCATAGATGCATGGGTAAGTCTTGTTCATGAATCAATGCCTTTGTTGCTTCCATGATAGTTCAATTCTTTATTTTCACGTCTCCATTCTGTTAGAGATTGTAGGGAATAGTCAGCTCCCTCTTAATCCCTGCTTCCTTGCAGAAATCATTGAAGTCATTTGAGGTGAATTCTCTTCCATTATATGACCTCAAAACTTTAATCTTTCTTCTGAAAATATTTTCAACAAGAGATTTGAATTCCTTGAATTTACTGAATACTTCATCTTTTTTTTCAAGAAATATATCCTTTTTTTGTAAGAAATCATCAATAAAACTTACATGGTACAAATACTTACTGAGGGAGGGTTTGACATTTGTCCACATACATCTGAATGTACTATTTCCAATATTCCTTCTACTCTATTGTCACTACTTGAAAATGTTCCTATGAAATTCTTTCCAAGAGCACATCCTATGCACAGGCCTTCATGTTCTACCTAGATGTCTAGTAGTCCAGTAACCATCTTGCTAACAATTGGTAAAGCTCTGTAGTGAAGATGAGTGAATATTGTATGCCATATCTCACTTGAGATAACATTTTCATGCACTAAGGATTGAGTTGGGTGTGCCTTCAATTTGTATAAGCCTCCCTCTTGAACACCAATCTTAGTAGTTGAATCAATACTTAAATATTTTGACCACATAAGAACTTGGCCATCTATAAATGCTACTTTGAAGCCTCGATCTTCTGAAGATGATATAGAGAGAAAATTCTTCTTTAAAACTGGTACATATAGTACATATTTCATCTTCATGGATTTTATTGATTCCAACTTCTAAGAATCTTTTCCTAGTCCTTTAATTGCATATTTGGAGCTGTCTCCAAGTTCCACTTGATAGGATGAATCCTTTTGGAGCAATTTCGTGAGTGAATCTTTGTATAAGCAATCATATTCTTAGATGCACCACTATATGCTAACCAGGTATCACTTTCATGAGTAACAGTACATGTTAGTGTTGATATGAGTAGAAATTCATCATCTAATGCTTCCCTTGACTTCTTGTGTGAAGTAGGCTCATCATCATCCACCATATGAGCATGATGATTCTTTTTCCCTTTTTTGTTTTCTTGAGTACAATTTATTGCATAGTGTCCCAACTTGTTATAATTCTAACACCTGATCTTGGACATATCCTTCTTGTTCTCTGATACTGCACTTCTATCAGTATTCATGGTAACCTTTCTTCCTTTTTATATTCTTGCATGAGTTGCAAGTGCTTGATTTTCTTTGCCATTTGTCTTCTACATATTTGAGATCAACCTTTCTTCTTCTTGAGTGCAATATTCCCATAGCTTACCAAACTTGAGTAGCTTTTTCCTTGCATAGATACCTTGAAAAAAACACATCCCAAGAAGAGGGAAAACCATTCAATGGTGTCAACACAAGATCCTTTTACTCTACAATATCTCCAATATATGCTAGTTGATCCCTGATCTGAGAATCCCTTGTAAAGTAGGAGCACATTGTCCCTAACTTGTTCATCGTCACATTCCTTAGGTATTGTCTTAACAATAACTTTATGCTAGTATTCTTGCTTCCATATAATCTTTTCAAGGATTCAACATTTCCTTAGGATTCTTCAATTCTGACACATGAGGGATCAAGTGGTACTTGATTGAATTAGATAGAATTCCTTTTGCTTTGATCATATTTTTCTTGTACTTTGCTTTAGCCTCCTCCTCTTCTAGTTTTGGGGTTTCTTCTTTGACACAATATAAGAGATCACTATCTTCTAGAATGAGAAGTATTATATGCTTCCAAGATCTGAATTTATCTGCTCCCTCCAATCTATCCTCAACCATTAGATTGGTTGTCATTTTGTCAATGCTGAGATTTGACCTAGAAACCACAGCAAAAGGTAGGTAAAAAATGAAGTTTTCCAAAAATAAGATCTGACTCCATAGATAGATGTTCCCTTCTAGGTTGAGTTCAAATATGATAAGATCGAACTTGGTATGTGGATAGAAAGGCTTAAAATTGGAAGCCTAGTTCTTGACCCCCAATAGAAATTAGGTCGAAAATGGAAATTTCATCAAACTGATAATTGCTTCCATAAAAAAGTGCACCTTACTAGGGAGAGTTCCAAGATACTATTTTGAATTCCAATATATGGATAAATATGCCCAAACTTGAAATCCCTAGTTTCTAGCACTTCACTGGTAATGGCTTATATTCAGTCATGCTCTGATACCATGTTGATTTTTCTTAGCAGTTGGATGTTTTTAACTTTGTATAGCTTATCTATCACATAAACATAAAATGCATGCATATAAAGGATCACTGAAAGAAACTTCATTCATAGTAGACACAATGTTTACCCTAGGGAAACCCTCTCATGGGGAAAACCCAACAACTTCTCTAGATAATATTATTCAACAAGATACAATGTCAAATCTAGTGCTCGGCTCTAGTTACATAAACCAAAGAATGATAGACAAGAAAGATACAAAATAACCTCTAAGTAGTTGAGCCCTTCTAAGAATGAAGAAGAGAGAGAGAGATAGTAAACCCCAAAAGATGTCTTCTTGGTGCCTCTTGATCATGTGTCTAATATTCCTTGGATATTCACACTTGCTTCCTTGCTTGGGAGAATTGGTATGTCCCAAATGAGGGAAATTCACTTCTATTTATACGAGAAAACATCGCTTTTCTTACTGGGATGACTTGACCTTTTTGAATGGGTCATTTTCTCTTTAATTGGGCCAACTTTTTCTTAGGCTTGTTATTATTCTTTCTTGTCGATCCGACAGAAGAATATCTTCTGATGCTATTAGAAACATCAACAAGGTGGTGTCTAAAGCATAGAAGGACATTATATCAAAATTTGTTTCTCTCTCATCACAACTTATCACATTGAATTACATTCAGAATATATTACACAAGTGATCATTATTTATAGCTCCAAGATGTAGCTAACTCCCTTGAAGTGTGTAATATCATGTCCATATAATTGGGTCATTGCACATGACAATTTTCTTGAAGTCTTTCATGTGATGGAGTCCCAACAAAAAAAACATTTGTTGGCTCATTTTAATACCATGGTCCACAAGGTTTCCATCAAAGGGTGCATTATAGTTTGTAATGGCATTTTCAATTAGGCCTCATGAGAGAAAAGATCTCACCCAAAGTGCTTTCCAAGACATATGGGACATGCAAGGAATAGGTAGTACAACAAATGAATCAACCACATGCTCAACTTACCAAGGGCACGAAATCCGAACCGGAAACATAATTGGGTTCCATCAAAATCCATAGATGTGTTTGTCCATTGTGTGCATGGTCTTGCTACCCACGGTCTCTTGGGATATTTCAATTCAAAATTGACCCCCTTGTGCAAAATTGACGTTAGCCCTTATTGAGAAAAACCCTACTTCTGGAGATGGTATAATACAACTGTTTCTCGAAAATTGAAACATGGTAGAACGAGTTCCCCTAGGTGAAACCTAAGATCCTGAATCCATCAGAATAAACAGTTTCACGATCTAAGTTACGTTTTTTATTCTATGGCGAGTTTCAAGTAGTCACCCAAGGCCATTCAAGGACAACTTGTGAATTTGCAACAAGGGCACAAATTCCAAACAAGGTGGCATAATTGGGTCCCTTCATCTCCCAAAAATGTGTTTGGCCATTGTGTATGTGGTATTGCGACCCATGGTCCCCTTATATATTTCGATTCAAAATTGACCCCCTTATGAAAAATTGACATTGGCCATCACTAAGCAAAACCTTAGTTTCGGAGATGCTATAATACGACTATTTTTTAAATAAAAAACAGTAGGGGGTTCCCCTGGTGAAACCTAACACCTTGAATTCACTAGAATTGATGGTTTCACGATCCATCTTACGAATTTTGTTCTATGGCAAGTTACAAGTAGGCACCTAGGGCCATTCAAGGACAACTTGTGAATTTGATCTAGGGGTACAAAATCCAAACCAGGAAACATAATTGGGTACCATTAGATGCCATATATATGTTTGGTCAGTGTGGACATGGTATCGCTAGCCACAGTCGCCCAGGATATTTCAATTCAAAATTGACCCCATTATGCAAAATTGACATTGGCCCTCACTAAGAAAAACCCTAGTTCCATAGATGGTATAATACGATCATTTCCAGGAAATCGAAACATGGTAGGGTGGTTCCCATGGGTGAAACCTGGCATCCTAGATCGATCAGAATCGATGGTTTCATGATCCAATTTATAGTTTTTGTTATGTGTCCAGTTTCAAGTAGGTGCCTGGAGCCATTCAGGGACAACTTGTGAATTTGCTCTGAGGTCCCAAAATCCAAACTAGATAGCATAACTAGGTGCTGTTAGCTACCATAGATGTGTTTGGCCATTATGGATGTGGTATTGTTTTCCAAAGTTTCCTAGGAAATTTCAATTCAAAATTGACCCCCTTGTGCGAAATTTGTTAAAATATTGTAACTTCTAAGAATATTCTATTTGTACATTATTATTATATCCAGAGATGTTTATTCCTCTGTCGGAATGTTGTAACTTGGGTTATTAGACTTCCCTAGTGGGGTCGGCCCAGATTCAGTTATAATGGGGTGTTTAAGTCCCCTAGTGGGGTTGGTCCACTGAGCATTGGGTTATATCTATTGGGGCCAACCTAGTTAGGTATTTTGTCTAGTGAGAGATAAAGTATAAATAGAAGTATTGTGTCTCTCATTTATACAATCTCACTCACTTGTGAACTCGCATAGGAGAGAGAGAGATCTGCAATGGAGTAGAAGGATCTCTTGTTTGGGGATTACATATTTGTATTTGTTGGTCATCTATATTGAGGAAGCTTTGTTGGGTTTTCTACCCCATGAGGGTTTCCCAGGATAAATTGTGTCTCTTGTGTTTATGTTGTGCTTGATGTTCTTTCAGTGATCCTGTATATGCTATTGTTGTGAAATCAAATGGAATACTGATGTTATCTATCTTATCATATTTAATCTTAACATGGTATCAGAGCTATCCTGGAGGAAGGCAAAGGAAGGCAATGTATGGCACTTACAACACTTGTTTCACTTGCGACAATTTGAAAGTTAGGGTTTTGTATAGAAAAACCTAGTCATCGTGGCACTTTCGTTATAAATCCATTTTGGCGAAGGTTCAGGATATGAAAATTGGAAAGGCCAAAGATGAAATTTTCCTGTACCTTGTGTCTGAGTTTCAGCCTCAGATTCATTGTACTTTCTGAGATATGATCCGTACAAGTTAGGGTTTCTACCTCTTCTAGAATGAATCCCTAAACAGGTGACCTAGGGAAAAAGGTCATATCTCGGGATTGGAAGCTCCAAATGGAATTCCATAAAAAGTGACAATTAGGGCACGGACTGTAGTTTCATAGGTCCGAGTTTCAAAGGCAGATGATGAAACAATGACACGTGGAGCTCCGTACAAGTTCGCTATATTGTTTCATCCCTTAAACAGGTCATGTTGGGAAACTGAGCATATCTCTATGATGGAGAATCCAATGAAGCTCAAACCTGTGGGGTTGGAAATATGGTAGGTTAGGATACCACAAGCCGAGGTTTCAGACCCTGCAGATACAAAATTTCATAGATGCACCAGAAACAATACAGCACATTAGAAATGACTCAACGGAGGAAATCAAAGAAGAGGAGGAAGAAGCTCTCACTTAGGGTTTTCAGTTTTTAGGTATGGAAGGACCTGATACAATGTTAGAGACACCTGATGCAACATTGGAAACTTTGGTAATGGATTTGGAATCCATTCATCATAGATATTAATCCTCCATCAAAATGTTGTGGGAGGAAGGAGATTGAAGATTAGGGTTTCCAAGTAAGAAGAAACCCTAGCAAAGTTGGGAGACTCTTAGGGCATCAATGAAGGAGGTTTAAATGGTACTGATATTTATCATCCTAGCACCATGAACCTATATAATATGTTTTACAAGTGATCTACCTTGGATGGTTATGGTTTTATCCTTATAAAGAAGACTACAAGCAATCTCGGCAGGTATGACTTGAGGAGATACATGTATGTTTTGAAATCTATTTGTCTTCATATTATTGAGGTTAGTACAATTATGATTAATTTTAGATTGTCTGATAACCTTAGTAAAAGTATGAATGCATGACAATAATAGAAGACATTCATCGATTAGGGTTATGACACTTATGATTGTACTAATACACTTGTGGTGTTGTATGAGGATGATGTTGTCTGCTAACATGAAAGGTACATCAAGAAAGACAAATCCATATGACCATGATGACATGAAGACAAAGACTCATCCATAGTCATTGATCACATAGAAGCTCTAATTACAAGGTATGTATAATTTGGTTATACAATGCTTAAATTATGAGATATGTAGGTTACTATCACAAGGTCTCTAAGTCATTGAAGAGAACAAAGAAGACATTGTTTTGGTATGTTAGACATAACTAGCAAGCATGATAATCCAGGTATGTTTTCCTATATCAAGTTAGAATCCTACTTTGTGTTAGGATCTTACATAAGTATACCTGTGTATGAAATGATCATGACCATACATGCTTAAGATTATTTAGAATCATAATGTTTTGATAATATTGAGATTATACTAATGAATGCATGATTATGTATGAGATCTTGAGGATGACACAATGATAACACTAGTGCACACTTAAGCATGCATAGTGGTCCAAGATGGAAAGAAGTTCAAAGACATATAATCATGATACTATCATAAAGGGAAAATTAGAGATCAAGAGGGGGCAACCACACAAAAGATAAGTATTTGAGTTGTTATTTTAATTTGTTAGGAACCTATGTCAACCCTTCTCTTTACTATGTTAGTATATTGTTGTTGGATGCATATGCTTTGTAAGTTGTCCCGTAGTATTTGTTGATCCGTAGTTTATATTAGCGCATAGTATTGACCCATAGTATTGGATGCATATGCTTTGTAAGTCGTCCCATAGTATTATATGTCCCATGGTTTTGACTCTTATTATTGGGCATAGACTTAGTATATAAGTGTGTGTTGAGGTCATTGAAGGCACCGTGAAGTTAATTGTATTGAGCTTGCTCAAAGGAGGTTGCCCCCTCGAAGTGGCCCGTGATCAATATAAAAGTGATTATGTTCTATTATTTCTGCTATTTTGCATATTCTTGTTAATTAATTGTTGCAGGTGCATCACATCTAGTATCAGAGTACTTTCTTGGGCTCGCTAGGTGAAATTTCTGCCAAATTTTTTTTTGCATCTGTTGCAGGTTTGGATTTGGGAATAATCCCTATCCACTTAACTGTGGGAAGTACTTGGGCATAAGCCCTAAAACTCATTGTGAGGAGTACCACAGGAACCCCGAAGTAGCTGGCCCATTGAGAGGACCTGCTAGCGAAAAGGGCAACGACCCCTACCTGATTGACTAGTTCCCACCCGCGAGGTAAACCAAGAGCTGTCGTTTGTGGCAAAGCGGTTATCAGTTTTACCTGAGCCATGGAGTGAGGGGTACTGCCCCAATATGCAAGCCGTCAGACAGCATTGGTGGCCGAGTGAAACCCCTGAACTGTTAGGAAGCCACACATACCTGGGGTCCATATCTATTTTCAGTTGAACTGTTGCTGATCACTTCCGCTCCAGATCCAGCCGTTTTAGATCTATTCTGAAATTCGTTCCAGATCCAGTCGTCGTTTCAGATCCAGCTGTTTTCGATCCCTTCCGCGCCATTGCAGATCCATTTGTTGCAGATCCCTTCAGCGCCACTGTTGCTGATCCATTTCTGAAAAGAAAAAAAAGAAAAAAAATTGTTTCCCTTGAAATTTTTGGGGAACCCCTGTCATTCCATTCTGCATCTTTCATTCCTGAGGACCCTATCCCCAATTCCTCTTCCCAAAGCCCAAAATCCCACATTTGTCTATTTTTAGGGTTTGCCATAACTTCCTCAGATTTCACCCAATCATCTTCAAATTTTACCACATAATTCCTTTCTAAATTCTGCTTCTTTGTCCCTCTCTGCCAAATTTTCTCATTCTATCACCCCGCTTCTAAAATCCCCCTTTTTGATTTCTTGTCCTTTCGACAGTGTCCAAAATCTAGTCAAACCCCAATTACCCATCAAATTGTTTCCCCAATCCAAATTTACCTTTACTAAATCAGCTTCTGTTTGTGTTTTTCTACCCATTCCACAAAAAAAAAAAAAAAAAAACCTGGTTATGGTTGTCACATGTGCAGGAGCAAACACCATGGAGGAAGTACTTGCATCCATCCAAACCAAACTCCAAAATCTGAATGAAAAATTTCTCAGCCTCCATCTTTAGCATTCAGCCATGAACAATAACCGATAGCCAGAATCTTTTGCAGCCACCGGGTTCTCTTCTTCCAACAATTTTCGTGGGCGGAAGCTTGATTTTCCTCACTTCAATGGTATTGATCCGACTGGATGGATATCCCGAGCAGAACAATATTTCAGTCTGCATAATACTTTTGATGTCCAGAAAGTTCCACTTGCATCCTTTCATTTGGAACAGGAAGCCCTTCAATGGTACCATTGGTACATCAAAGCTCATCCCGAGCCAACTCATTTTGCCACGATTTGGTCCTAGTGCTTTTGATGATTTCACAGGAGCACTCACTAAACTTCACCAAATTGGCACAGTGAGAGAGTATCAGACAGAATTTGAGAAATTGGCCAATCACACAGAAGGATTGTCTGATGAATTCTACAGGATTTGTTTTATCAGTGGTCTCAAGGATGAAATCCGCTTAGAGGTCAAAATGTTTTGTCCCAACATAATGATGGAAGTCCTAGGGTTGGCTAAGCTGTCCGAGGACAAGACTGCAGCTCAACAACGCTCCAAACCCACCTTTGTTCCCTTCAGAAATATGGGTTCCCAACGACCTCCCATTACGCCTTCTCCTCAACCAACTCCTATCAAGCATTTGTCTGAAATAGAAAAGCAGGCACGCCGAGAAAAAGGGCTTTGCTATAATTGTGATGAGAAATTCACTCGGGGACATAGATGTGTTCAACAAAAGCTCTATCTCTTGGATGTGGATTCTCCACCTTCCTTAGAACTTGGTGAAGAAGCTACAGATACAGTAGATGATCAGGTCGACATTCAACACCCGCCTGTTGACATCCCATCTCAGGACGACCCACCCGAGATCTCTCTCCATGCTGTAACCGGCGTCACCACCCCACAAACAATGCGGGTCAGGGGATACTTCAAGAATCTCCCTCTTACCATACTCATTGATTCTGGTAGCACTCATAACTTCATTGACCCTCGGATTGCCAAATAGGATTATTTTTTTGTCCATCCTTGCTCCAACTTTGAAGTCATGGTTGCTAATGGGGGCACCTTACCTTGCAAGGGGAAGTGTCACAATGTGCATATCTCTATGGAAGATTATAACCTACGCTCTGACATGTTTTCCTTGTCCTTAGGCGGATGTGATGTGGTTTTGGGCGTTCAATGGTTACGCACACTTGGCCCCATCTTATGGGATTTTGCTAAACTGTGGATGCAGTTTAAAGTCAATGGGGCACAACACAAATTTATGGGCTTACAACCAGGGTCTCTCTGCATCATCAGTTCACATCACCTGGAAAAAATCCTTAAGAAGAATTCACATGGTGTCATCGCTCATCTCAATTCCATTCAGATGCACCCATCAACAGTCTCCACTACTTGCTTGGATAGATATGCAGGTATCTTTGCTGAACCAATGCGCTTGCTGCCTTCACGAGACCTTTCCGGTAAGAATTTAGCCACATCTACCTCTCAGCAGGAAATGATGGCTATTTTGCATGCAGTACAGAAGTGGAAGCCATACCTATTAGGGAATTATTTCTGCATCAAGACTGATCTCCCGAGTCTGAAAAATTTTCTGGAACAATGGGTCTCCTCCCCAACACACCTCAAATGGGTTATCCAATGTTAAATTTTCAAATTTACTTCAATCTGATCTAGGATCTTAACTGAGAGAACAACATGTACAGCAAATCTATAGCATATCATTCATGGACACAATAATGCAAGCAGAGAAGAGACACAGAGTTTACTTGGGGAAAACCATAAAGGTGAAAAACCCCAATAACTTCCTCAGAGATAGATAGAGCAATGATACAACCAGAATAAAAGAGATAGTCTTCTCCTAGCAGTAGAGCCTCCTCCTCCACAAGTGCGCCACTCTCCCTAGTGTGAGTTAGAGAATAGAATGTGTAAAATGAGAGAGACACACTCTCTATTTATACACTAACTTGACTTGACCTTTACTCAACTAGGTCAGCCTCAACTTAACCACTTAACATAATGTTGACTAGGCCGACCCCCACTAGGGTGGTCTATTAACCCTTTGACCCACATGGCCGACCCCCAATAGGGTGGTCTAATAACCCTTTGACCCACATGACTTATACAAGGCTGACCCCAACAAGGTGGTCTAATAACCCATCAAATATAAGTTACGACACTTCCGTATAGAGGAATAATAACATCTCTATAGGAATACAACCACTTCCGTATAGAGGAATAATAACATCTATATAGGAATACAATATACATATATGTGAAATACATTCCGAAGTTACATATACATCAACACTCCCTCTTAACTAGGAAGGTATTTCTCGACACAGGTCTTCTAGCAAAAGTCATCTTCTCTGGATCATCGTCACTGGATAATCGTCATCGAGTCATCATCATCGTCACTGCTGCTGCTATCTCAATCAATCTCTGAATCTACTCGTCATAGGAAGTTCTACAGAGCCAGTCCTTTTTCATACTGGATGTAGGCCCACCACCTGCAGGTCTTCGTCATCACTAGCCATACTATGGAATTCTCAGGACTTATTACGTGCGTCACAAAACCTAGCTGCAGCATCCCAGGCTATTACGAGCACACAGCTCTACCTATAGGATCTCCCAGGAGCACATTACATGTGACCCATCACAAAACCTGGCTGAAGCATCCCAGGTTGTTACGAGCACACAGCTCTACCTGTCGGATCTCCCAGGAGCACATTACATGTGATCTCACCACAAAACCTGGCTGAAGCATCCCAGGTTGTTACGAGCACACAGCTCTACCTGTCAGATCTCCCAAGAGCACATTACATGTGGTCCACCATAAAACCTGGCTGAAGCATCTGAGGCCTTTTTCATCCTGTCCAGATCTCCCAGGAGCAAATTACATGTGGTCATGGAAAAACCTGGCTGAAGCATCTGAGGCCTTTTTCATCCTGTCCAGATCTCCTAGGAGCAAATTACATGCCATAGGACAAAACCTCGAAAGAGCATCTTCCAGATATCCCAGGGCACGAATTACATGCCATAGGCAAAACCTCGAAAGACTATCTGCAGATCTCCCAGGGCACAAATTATATGTCCTTCCAAGAAAAACCTCGAAAGAGCATTTGCTAGATGTCCCAGGGTACGAATTACATGCCATAGGCAAAACCTTGAAAGACCATCTGCAAATCTCCCAGGGCACAAATTACATGCTTATCTGCACAACCTGATCCATGGCCACAAAATATCATCTGATACTCACCATACATCATCCTGATGTACACATGATCATCCTGATCATCATCATTGCAACATACTACTGCATGTCATCTGGAGAAGCTCGTCATCCACAATCACCCTGATCATACAATGCATCCATCTGATGCACACCAAGTATCTACCTGATACATATCATCATACATAGTGTATCCACCTGATACATAGATACATGATCCACACAATGTATCCATCAACATACATGATCTACCTGATCATACCTGATACATATCAATATACATGATCTACCTGATCATACAATGTATCCACCTGATACATATACAGATACATGGTCCAAGCATCCAACATGATGCTTATACAAAATACATGCACATGATCCAACCGATCATATCCAGCATCCAACATGATGCATACATACATACATAAAAATGATCCAACTGATCATATCCAGCATCCAACATGATGCATACATACATATAAAAATGATCCAATTGATCATATCCAAGCAGAAACCAGAACATCATCCTGATGCTCGTCATCTAGCGCTTACATCCACAACCATGTGAAGGATCCTCCTTCCAACATGCTTGGAATGGCTTCAGCAAATGTGTCCATCACTTCTTCCTCGAAGTGTCCTCGATCTGAAGAACGCCAAGCCTCTCTCTGAAGTACTCGAACTTCACCCTTGCTAGTGGCTTCGTCAGCACATCTGCAATCTGTTCATCCATCGCAACATACAGGAGCTTCACAGCTCCTCTCTGCACCATATCCCTGATATAGTGATATTTGATCTCTATGTGTTTCGACCTGTCATGAAACATTGGGTTCTCGAACAGCTTCACACAACTCTGTTTATCACAGAAGATACCAGTAGCATCCAATGAGAGATCAAATAACTCAGACAGTAGCTTCCGTAGCCATACTGCCTCACAACTAGCTAAACAGGCTACAACATACTCTGCCTCAGCTATACTCAGTGCTACGCAGGACTGCTTCTTGCTAAACCAAGAGATCACACCTGATCCCATACTGAAGCAGCACCCAGATGTGCTCTTCCTATCTGCAGCACTGCCTGCCCAATCTGAATCAACATAACCCTGCAAGTTAAAATTTTGATTCGATTCATACTTGAGCCCATAATCCACTGTACCTTTCAGGTACCTCAGAATATGCTTTACAGCAACCAGGTGAACACTCCTCGGATCTGTCAGGAACTGGCTCAATGTGTTCACCACAAAGCAAATATTTGGTCTCATGTTCGTCAGGTACATCAAGGACCCGATCATCTAACGATACATAGTGACATCAACTGGTTCAGATGAAGCATCACCCAGAAGCTTCAGGTTCGATGTCATAGCCTCGTAGTCCATCATCCTGAACCTCTTCAGGATCTCTACTGCATACTTCCCTTGTCCAAGGAAGATTCCATCTGCACACTGCCACACCTCCATACCTAGAAAGTGGTGCATCATACCCAAGTTTTGCACATATATGACTCCCTGTCATGTGTCTCAAAACCAAGTGGCTGCTCCACATACACTTCTTCTTCAACTACACCATTCAAGAAAGCTGTCTTGAATCCATCTGGTGTATCTTCTATTTCATCACTTTTATATTTCTCTATGCTGCCATCTGCAGCATGCTTGATCTTGATAGATCCATATCGAAGTCATAACAAACTTCCCTTCAGGTTTTGGGACTACATCCCAAACATCATTCTTCATGATCGACGGATCATGGAATTCCATTTCTTCATCCCAGATCCTAGGAACTTCAATATCTTCAATAGATATCTTTGTTGCTAGAACAAATGTTGTAGTCCTTTTGTAGGTGAAGATATACGGTCTTTCCTACAAAACAGGTTAAATTGCATGATTAGAAACATCTCATAATTTTCAGAACAAATTCTTACACATAATGAAATATGTCATACAGTCATGCAATTATCTTAGCCAATGCTTCAATACAACATTTATCCATATCCCGTAACTTTCTAGATGCCTTCCAATCTCTACCAGAACATTGTTAAGAGTGTGCACAACTCCCAACATGTCAGCAAAGAGGTTTCATTCTAGATAAGTAGTAATGGAATGTTGTACAGTACCATAGGCCACTTACCCATGCATATTAGTAGTATATTGTTCATCAATGCAATTATTCTAATATGCATAATACACAACCTAATTCTAAGAACATCAGTATATACATTATTGAACAGTATTATTTAAGAAATGACAATTCAAATACTTATCTTTTTTTGTTCGTTGGGTGGACTCCCTCTGAGTCTTCGCTTCCTTGCAGGAGCTACTGGAGTCCTAATCTGAAGTAGCTTCTTCTACACCTTTCTGTTGTGGAATGTAGAGAGATGGTCAACTCCCTCTGAATATCTGCATCCTTGCAGAAACCACTGGAGTGTACTCCCTCTTGATCTTTGTTTCCTGGATTACTTGTCCTTGAACTTATATTCATTCTCGATCCCTATGCATGCTTGTTAGTATCATTATTGTGTTATCCTCTAGGTCTCATACGTAATCAAACATTCATTAGTATAATCTTAATATTATCAAAACACAATAATCTCAAGTATGTATAGTGAGGATCATTTCAAACACAGATAATAAACATTAGTATTCAAGGTTTCAGGGAAGTCTTCTTTTACTCATGCATATTCTTATTTGATCATAGGACTCTTTTGGTTAGTTAAATCATCAATAAAGATAAGAGATATAATATGCATAAAACCTGTGATTACTCAAACCTATACCTTCATGATTCTTCTGGTTAGTCATATCATCAATTATGGTAAGAAACATAATATGCATACAACCATGACTATTCAAACCTATGACTTCATGAATAATCATTATCAACAACACAATAGTATAAGATCCTAACACAAGGTAGGATTCTATCTTGATATAGGAAAAACATACCTGGATTAGCATGCTAGCTAGTTATGTCTAACATACTCACATGATGTCTTCTTGTTCTTCTTCAATGACTTGTGCTAGTAACCTGTATATCTCATAGGTTAACCATTATAAAACCAAGTTATACATACCTCGTAAATGGATCTTCTATGAGATCCATGACAATGGATGAATCTTTGTCCTCATGTCATCATGATCATATGTTCTTGAACCAGAACATGATTTGTCTTTCTTGGTGTACCTTTCATGTTAGTAGACAACATAAACCTCATACAACACCATAATGCATTAGTACAATCATAAGTGTTAACACCCTAATCAATGAATATTTTCTATCGTGCATTCATAATTTTATTAAGGTGATACGACAAGTCTAAAATCAAGATTGTACTAACCGTAATAGCATGAAGACAAACATACCATAAACTTAATCATGAACAAATCTCAAAACATACCTCGATGAGTCATACCTGTCAAGATTGCTTGTAATATTTTTATGGAAGGCCTTAGCCTCATCTCCCTCTGAAACAGGAACTTCTTCACTTATGCAGGTGACCAATCCATCCTCTTCTAGGATTAACCCAATCCACTTGATTTGCAGGAACTGGATCTGGAGCTATATTTGGGTTTGTCAGAGAAAACCCCAAAATTCAAACTTTGAATTTCAAACTTTCGAAAGGATAAAAATATGCGCCTTGATGAGCTGATCAAACTGGTATATTCAGAATTTGAAAACTGCAAAGTTTCACTCCTCAATTTTGCCTTTGAAACTTTCGGATTTGCTGGACGTGACCTCGAACTAGGGTTTGATGAAGCCCACTCTTCTTCCCAATCAAAAGGTTTGATCCAAAGCTCTATGCTTCTATTTTTATGAGGAGCTTCCAGCCGTGGTCACAGATTTCAAAAATTCCCATTTTTGCATAAGCCCTAATTTTTCACTTTTTTTATCAAAGTCCCGAACTAGGGTCTGATCAAGCCCGGCCTTTTACCCAACCAAAAATTCTAATCTTGGTCTCTAAATTTCGATTTTGATGAGTAGCATCCAGCTGTGGTCTCCGATTACAAAATTTCCAACTTTCTCCGAAGCCTTAAATTCTGGAAGCCATGAATGAAGGTACTAAAAAATAATTATGTTTTGACAGAAATATGTACCTGATTGTTTCTAGTGTAACTATGAACATTTCGATCCACGGGGTATGAAAACGTTTCCTGAGATAGCCCGACCTGTTATCTTTCTATCCCGACAGGTCTGACCTCAATTGGAATCTCCGAGACAGAGTTATGCCAAGTGTCGCAACGTGACCTGTTTATGGGACAATACAGGAGAGCTAACTTGTATGGCGTTCCACGTGTCACTGGTTCAACTTCGGCCTCTGAAAATTTTTCCTGAGATAGTACAGTCTGTGTACTACCTGTCACTTTTTATGAAATTTCATTTGGAGCTTCCTAGCCCAAGTTATGACATTTTTCCCAAGGTCACCTGATTTTGACTCAGATTTGGAAGAGGCAGAAACCCTATATTGTACAGATCATAAATCACAAGTACAACGAATTAGAGGTTGTCCTTTGGACACAAGGTACATGGGGATTTAATCGTCGACCTGTAAAGGTTTCAGATCTGAAAAATTTGCCAAAATGGATTTATAGTGAAAGTGCTACGATGACTGGTTTTTGCTATATCAAGCCCTAGCATCGTAAGTGCAACAAGTGTCATACATGCCATATCATGCCTTCTTTCAGGCTAGCTCTGATACCATGTTAAATTTTCAAATTTACTTCAATCTGATCTAGGATATTAACTGAGAAAACAACATGTATAGCAAATCTACAGCATATCATTCATGGACACAATAATGCAAGCAGAGAAGAGACACAGAGTTTACTTGGGGAAAACCATAAAGGTGAAAAACCCCAATAACTTCCTCAGAGATAGATAGAGCAATGATACAACCAGAATACAAGAGATAGTCTTCTCCTAGCAGCAGAGCCTCCTCCTCCACAAGTGCGCCACTCTCCACAATGTGAGTGAGAGAATAGAATGTGTAAAATGAGAGACACACTCTCTATTTATACACTAACTTGACTTGACCTTTACTCAACTAGGTCAGCCTCAACTTAACCACTTAACATAATGCTGACTAGGCCAACCCCCACTAGGGTGGTCTATTAACCCTTTGACCCACATGGCTGACCCCCAATAGGGTGGTCTAATAACCCTTTGACCCACATGACTTATACAGGGCCGACCCCAACAAGGTGGTGTAATAACCCATCAAGTATAAGTTACGACACTTACAATATAAATGACGACACTTCCGTATAGAGGAATAATAACATCTATAGGAATACAACCACTTCCGTATAGAGGAATAATAACATCTCTATAGGAATACAATATACAGATATGTGAAATACATTCCGAAGTTACATATACATCAACATCCAACTCATGGGTTATCCCTATGTGATCACTTACAAGAAGGGTAAGGACAATATGGTGGAAGATGCTCCTTCTTGCACAATTGATGACCCATTTTCTCTTACAGCTCTTTCTTTGCTTGTTCCAAATTGGTTGCAATATGTTCAACAGGGCTCTCTCTTCTATGAACTCCATGCTCCTTCATCAACAGGGCACTCTGGGTTCTGCAACATGTATGACCGGGAACAATGTAACTTCTTTTGGTAGGGACTAAAAATGACAATTCAACAGATTGTGGCTAACGATGATACTTTCCAAGTCAACAAGGGTGAAATGATACTTCTTTCGGGATTGCTCAAACCCTTGCCCATCCCTACACAGCTTTGGCCAACTATTTCTATGGATTTCCTAGTAGCGCTCTGCTGGTACAATACCACATCTCACAGGACACGATATGAAGAAGTCTATGGAAAAACACCGCCAGTTCTTCTTCCATAAACCCTTAGCAGCTCCCCAGTTCAGGCAATTGACTCGGTTCTTCAAAACCGCGATCAGATTCTTCTCATTCTGCAGGACAATCTTCACATGGCCAGAATTCACCTGAATCAACAAGTCGATCAGCACCGTTCTGAGCGCATTTTCCACGCAGCTGACAGGGTTCTTCTTCATCTACAGCCTTCCAAGCAATCCTCCTTGACACTCCAAAGGCATCAATGGCATGAAATGCAACCTGAGGATGCTACCGGGGAACCACTCCTTCAGCTTCTGCAGCAATTTCTCCAACCAAAGCTTTGAGGACAAAGCTTTTTCTAAGGGAGAGGGGATGTTAGGAACCTATGTCAACCCTTCTCTTTACTATGTTAGTATATTGTTGTTGGACGCATATGCTTTGTAAGTCGTCCCATAGTATTATATGTCCCATGGTTTTGACTCTTAGTATTGGGCATAGACTTAGTATATAAATGTGTGTTGAGGTTATTGAAGGCACTGTGAAGTTAATTGTATTGAGCTTGCTCAAAGGAGGTTTCCCCCTCGAAGTGGCCCGTGATCAATATAAAAGTGATTTTGTTCTATTATTTCTGCTATTTTTCATATTCTTATTAATTAATTGTTGCAGGTGCATCACATAATTACCTCTTGAATCTTTGAATAGTTAATGATATTGCTCGTAATAGTTGTATGTATAATAGGTTATCATGTCAACATGATTTGATGATTAAGAAGTATTACTAATCATGTAATTAACTTTGATTTGTAGGAAAGATCCTGTGCTATGATCTACAAAAGAAGGATGATGAGCACCTGTTCCAAAGAACAAGTGATGGATGTTCAACAAAAAGACTTACAAATCAAACGTACTATAGAAGGCTCATGGCTAGAGGATTCTCTTAGAAATAGGGAGAGAATCATGACGAGATGTTTTCTCCAAGTGGATAGCCAATACTGTTCTCTTAATGTTGTAATTGAAGAAGAAGTGCAAATCGAGCAAACTCCCAGGATTCGATAGAGAATCACACGATTGAAGAAAGCTCTGTACCGGTACCCAGGATCAATAGTCATTTGATGAGATTAATTATCACCACGGGTGATGCGGATTTCAACCTTTGCTACAAGGTTGAAGAGGGTTTCTATATACATATGACATGATTCTCTCAGATGGAAGCAAGAAGGAACTCACCATACATTTCGAGTGATCTTGAGGCTCATATCAGTAGACCCATCTGACGGGAGATGGCACAGATAGATATGCAGAAGATCACTCAATGCAGAGTGTGCATGATGTTCAGTCACAGAGGGAGGACAATACTCCACTTCAGAGGGAGTAGATCTCAGAGTTAAAGAATCTTGGCATGATTCTTTTGATTAGATATGTGGCTGAGATCATATGAGATTTTTCAATGGTTTCTATAGTTTACAGACAGATGATTGGTTCATTGATGTATTTAACGAATACCAGGCCAGATATATGCTTTGCTGAGAACACCCTGAGTCAATATCTAGTTGAGCCTAGATGTGTTCACCCAGTAGCTGCAAAGGATATGATGAGGTACCTAAGAGGTACGATAGACTTTGGTCTATACTATGTTGGAGATCTTGACTTCAAACTGTACGGTTATACAGATGTAGATTGGGCTGGAAGTGTCTCAGAAAAAAAGAGCACATCGAGTGGATGTTATTGTCTGGGATTTGTTATGATCTCATGGTTTAGCAGGAAGTAGTCCAGTGTGGCTCTCAGCACAGCCAAAGAGGAATATATATAGTAGCTTGCTCTTCTAGTTGTGAAACCAATATGGATTCGGAAGTTGTTTTCAGGACTATTTGACTTAGAGATGGACTCCACTATGATCATGTGTGACAACCAGAGTTGTATCAAGATGACAGAGAATCCAGTGTTCCATGATAAATCAAAGCACATAGAGATCCGATATTTCTATATACGGGATATGGTTCAGAAAGGAGGGATAAAGCTCGAGTATGTGAGCACTGATGAGAAAGTTGTTGATGTATTGACCAAACCTCTGTCTTGAGTAAAGTTTGAGTATTTCCAAGACAAGCTTGGTGTAGTTCAGAAGGACCCTCCTCGAAAGGGGGAGTGATATGGTCGATGATGATATTTGGATACTGGTATCGATGTGGATACCTGTATTGATGATGAGGTTGCCTATACCGATGGTAAGGTCGATGATGAGGATACCTGTATTGATGATGTGGATACTTGTATCGATGATGAGGATACCTGTATCGATGATGAGGATGCCTGTATTGATGATGTGGATACTTGTATCGATGATCAGGACACCTCTATCGATGATGAGGATTCCTGTATTGATGATGTGGATACTTGTATCGATGATGAGGATACCTGTATCGATGATGATTTTACCTGTTCCGGCGATAAGGTCAATGATGAGGTTACCTGTTCCGACAATGAGGTCGATGATGAGGTTACTTGTTCCGATGATGAGGTCAATGAAGTGGTCATTAGAATTTGTCTAAGAGTATGACAGGATTGCATCATCCTTGGAATTATGTCCTAAAGTGATAGGGATTGATCATCCCGTAAGTGGTTCAGGATTGATCATCCCTAGATAGTAAATCCTATAATTCTGAAAGGAAGGATAGTCTTAAATGGATTGGTGGGATTGATCATCCCTAGACAGTAAATCCTGTAATTCCAAAAGGAAGGATAGTCTTAAATGGATTGGTGGGATTGATCATCCCTAGACAGTAAATCCCGTAATTCCAAAAGGAAGGATAGTCTTAAATGGATTGGTGGGATTGATCATCCCTAGACAGTAAATCTAGTAATTCCGAAAGGAAGGATAGTCTTAAATGGATTGGTGGGATTGATCATCCCTAGACAGTAAATCCCGTAATTTCGAAAGGAAGGATAGTCTTAAATGGATTGGTGGGATTGATCATCCCTAGACAGTAAATCCCGTAATTCCGAAAGGAAGGATAGTCTTAAATGGATTGATGGGATTGATCATCCTTAGACAGTAAATCCCGTAATTCTGAAAGGAAGGATAGTCTTAAATGGATTGATGGGATTGATTATCCCTAAACAGTAAATCCCGTAATTCCAAAAGGAAGGATAGTCTTAAATATTGATCCTTAGACTAAAGGAAGGATTGTCTAAGATATGAGTAGTGGACAACAATCCCGTAATTCCAAAAGGAAGGATCATCCAAGTGTGGTAGCTCCGTAAAGACTGGGTCTAGTAATTCCGAAAGGAAGGATTGTCCATGATCCCGTAATTCCGAAAGGAAGGATCAACAAAGTTGTTGGACTAGGGTCCCATAATTCCGAAAGGAAGGACTATCCACAATCCTATAATTCCGAAAGGAAGGATCATGTGTGTTGCAGATTATGATGTTGTTGATCGGGAGATCCCGACAATGAGGCAATTGATCAAAAGATCCAGATGATGATGTTGTTGATCGAGAGATCGAGATGATGCTATTGATCGAAAGATCCAGATGATGATGTTGCTGATCGAGAGATCTAGATGATGTTGTTGATTGGAAGATCCAGATGATGATGTTGTTGTAGTTGATCGAGTGCTACAGAAGATGAAGACTCAGTACTGACGATGTTGATGTTTCAGTATTGATTAAGTTCCAATAACTATTTGAGTTACTAATGATGATTGAAGAAATCTTCCAATGATTTATAGATGTATCATGTACCATGTTGTTGATGACTCCTTTCTCCTGCAGAGGGTGTTAGAATATCCTTCTCATTAAGGGGGATTGTTAAAATATTGTAACTTCTAAGAATATTCTATTTGTACATTATTATTATATCTAGAGATGTTTATTCCTCCTTCGGAATGTTGTAACTTGGGTTATTAGACTTCCCTAGTGGGTTCGGCCCAGAGTCAGTTATAATGGGGTGTTTAAGTCCCCTAGTGGGGTCAGCCCAGTCAGCATTGGGTTATATCTGTTGGGGCCAACCTAGTTAGGTATTTTGTCTAGTGAGAGATAAAGTATAAATAGAAGTGTTGTGTCTCTCATTTATACACACTCGCTCACTTGTGAAATCGCATAGGAGAGAGAGAGATCTGCAATGGAGTAGAAGGAGCCATTGTTTGGGGATTACATCTTTGTATTTGTTGGCCATCTATATTGAGGAAGCTTTGCTGGGTTTTCTACCCCATGAGGGTTTCCCAGGATAAATTGTGTCTCTTGTGTTTATGCTGTGCTTGTTGTTCTTTCAGTGATCCTGTATATGCTATTGTTGTGAAATCAAATGGAATATTGATGTTATCTATCTTAGCATATTTAATCTTAACAAAATTAACATTGGCCCTCACTAAGTGAAACCCTAGTTCTAGAGATGGTATCAATATAACTATTTCCAAGCAATTGAATCACGATTGGGGGGTACCCTTGGGTGAAACCTGACATCCTAAATACATTAGAATCAACAATTTAACTATCCGTGTTATGATTTTTTTTCTATGGCTAGTTGTAAGCATGCACCTGGGGCCATTCAAGGACAACTTGTGAATTTTCTCTGGGGGAGCGAAATCCAAACCGAACAACAAAATTGGGTGCCATCAGCTGCCACATATGTGTTTGGGTATTTTGGACATGCTGTCACTTCCCACGGTTGCTCGAGATATTTCAATCCAAAATTGAACTCCTTGTGCAAAATTTACATTGGCCCTCACTAAGCAAAACCCTGGTTCGGGAGATAGTATAATACAACTGTTTCAGGGCAAATGAACATTGAAACAAGGAGTCTTTGGTACCACGAGAATAGAATCACTCCCATAAATGAATGATTCAACCTTCAAATTGGAGGACCAAAACAATGCTCAAAATAGTAACATAGGTTAGGGTGTTTCTCAAAGGAGCTACAAAACTCCTACACCAAGAGAACAAAGTGCAAGGGATCATATTCTTGACCATTATAACCACCTCCATGAATCGAAGTGACCTCAATCTGGCCATGTTCTAGGGATAATTAAGATAAAATATAAATAACTACCAAAGAACATAAGAACTATTAAAACCACATTGTTTGTGGAAAATGGGAATTGTTAAAACTTAAATAGTCCTAATGCCTCAAAATAGTTTTGAATATATCAGTGTTTAATGAACTAATATCACTTAGTGAGGGAGTCTAGCAGTTGTGTGTTTATACTTGGAAGACACAAGTGAATTATGGCATATAGTCAATGGAATTATGGCATGTATAATTCTATTTGATTATAGACTTGTATATATTGCAAAGTCAATGTTGACAAACAAAATACTTTTATATATTGACACGAGAGGATTGAGACTTAAGGTTATGTAATACAATTTGCAGGTGATAGTTAAATTGTATAACAATTTTTTATGATCTTTAATAACATTTATTAAAATTGTTGCAAAATTTACATAATTGGAATGACATCTTAGCTACAACTTATCTCATATTTGATTATAGTATGTACACTTTGATATGATGTAATATGATTATGGTTTAGTTTGATATGATGTAACATGATTATGTTTCAGTTTCATATTAAATAAATACTAACTTTTAATTTTGAATATTTTTTTGCATAACACAGGTCTACCAGAAGATCCAATTGATGTTGACCATGATCCAAATTATGTTGGGTCTAGTTCAGATATGGGATTTGATGATGACGAGGATGGAGATGGAGATGATACCCAAGAGGATGAGGATGATCATGATCATAATGATGACAATGATGATGATGATGATGATGATGATGATGAGGCAGTTGGTGGTGGTATCCATTGATGTTGATCATATTGACTCTATCATGGATTATTGTTCAGATATCATTATGATACCTATATCATTCTATATTTTATATGTATCATTTTGACTTGTAGTATCATATTGACTTATATCATTTTGACATGTATCATTTTGACTTGTATAATTTTGACATGTTAATGATCTACTGGCATATTTGAATTTCACTCGTTTTAGTGAAATATGATGATGATTGTATCAGTATTATCTTTTTAATTTATATATATTGGAAGTGGTCGATGTTTCTTGGATGGAAATTTATTATGTATGATGATTTTTCTACTTTGAATGGATGTCGTCAATTTCAATTAAAATGCTTCATAAATGTTATGATATAAATTTGAAATGTGATATTTGTTTTCTTTTGGATCTTCATAAATGTTATGATATAAATTTGAAATGTGATATTTGTTTTTTTTATATATATGTTGTTTTGACATGAAATTTATTTAATATTGGTATATTTGACTCACTTCTTGTAATTATAGATGATTATGATTTTATATGAATTATCTTGTTAATTTATATATACTGGAAGTTGCAGATGCCTTTTTACGGAGATTTAGTATAATGATTTTGCTAGTTTGTATGGATGTTGTCCATTTCTCTAAAAAATAATCATAAATGTTATGCTATAAAATATTTGAATTGCAATATAAAATACTCTATAATCATATGTGTTATTTAAGAGCCACGATATATTTAACTAATTTAATTGAAATAGGAAGCTAAATTGGTTGCTTAACAAGAAGCAAAATTGGACACTAATTATGAAGAAAACCCCAACACTAAAAGGAAGCAAACCCTGGAGCTAAAAAAGAAGCAAAACTAGGAACTAAATAGGAAGCATGACTTGGCACTAAAAGGAAGCAAACCCTAGAGCTAAAAAATAAGGAAAACTAGGCATTAAATAGGAAGCAAACCTTGGGACTAGAAGGAAGCAAACCTTGGGACTAAAAGGAAGAAAACCTTGGGACTAAAAGGAAGCAAAGCTTGGAGCTAAAAAAGAAGCAAAACCAGGGACTAAATAGGAATAAAACCTTGGCACTAAAATGAAGCAAACATTAGAGTTAAAAAGGAAGCAAAATTCGATACCAATTAAGGAGCAAAACTAAGTGTCACTTAGGAATAAAAAGAATAAGCAAATTTGGAAGCAATAATAGACACAAAAAGGAAGCAATACAAGAAGCAAAAAGGTAAGCAAAACCCGGTGTCACTTAGAAAGAAAAAAAAAAAGCAATTGTGGATGCAAATTTGGAATCAATAATGGAAGCAATATTGGAAGCAATACTAGAAGCAAAAGTTGGTGCTAATTAGGAAGCAAAAGTCAATGCTAAATAGGAAGCAAAAGTTGACACTAACGAGGAAGCAAAAGTCGACACTAATTAGGAAGCAAAAGTCGGTCCTAAATAGGAAGCAAAAGTCAGCACTAATTAGGAAGCATAAATCAACACTAAACTCGATGTTTATATTACCAGCACAAAAAAGGAAGCAATTCAAACATGTAGTGTTGCATTGGATTTAATGTCTGCCATTGAGTTCAACTCATTGGAAAAAAACACTAAATTTCGACGCAATTTCCAGCTCTAATGGCCTATTTTCTTGTAGTGCTTTGGCATATAATTGGGTTATATCGATAATATTTTTGTTGGCCTTGTAGCTCAAACCTATAATTGGTTTTCTCCCTTTGGCCTATAATTGTTTTATGTTGAAAAAAAATTGTAGGTCGTCTCGTGGATCGAACCCATATTGGTTTTTCTCCCTTTGGCATGTAATTGGATTATTTTGATAACATGATAGTTGGCCACCCCATGGATCGAATATGCACCCTTTGGCATCTCATTTGTTATGTTTTGTTGTGATGGTGTTCTTCATGGTTTTGTCCTTTGTTGCAATGTAGACATTACTAACTTATGTTTCATTCTCTAGGTCTTTAGATAAGTTAGTTATTTTGTTGTTGTGATCTATTATTTAAGATCTATTTTTTGTTATTTATGCATCAAATTAGTAAGCAATAATGGTATTCATATATGTTTGATGTTTGAGATTAAAATTAATAATGGTATTGGCATGTTTGATTTTTTATGTTTGATGGTATTTTATTTACATGTTTGATGTTTGATGGTAGTTTATTTACATGTTTGATGTTTGTTTCTATATTCATGTTGTTGTTATCATTACCTTAGATTATACCTACTAGTTATGCTTCAATTGAAATCCAAAAGTAGATACAAACTATAATTCTAGGTTTCAAGAAATTAACCTGCCATATGTCATGGTCATTGACACACCTTGGACCGTGATCTTGATATGTCAATGGGTTTTCTAATCCATGCACTGTGCACTTCACTGACCTTCAAATGGGATTTGATATCATCTCTTTAAAAGACATAGTTTCATATTGCATTACATTGGTACAATGCATTCCACTGTTTCACTATAAAATACCCTACTGTAATTATTACTTGATTGTTGTCATAGAAAAATGGAACACCCACACAGGGACCTGAACAAGAATGCACAAGGTAACCTGGTAAGTCATTGAAATAGTGCACTAAAACTGTCAAAAAGTGCACTAAAACACTAGCATTTAACATCTGCATCTACCTAGAGATACTGGAAATCTAATGCAACTATGTATCTAGGATAATGGAAATCAAATGTGACTCTCTCTCTCTCTCTCTCTCTCTCTCTCTCTCTCTCTATATATATATATATATATATATATATATATTCTGGGGGTTACCTCAACTAGTTGTAGCATATGCTATATCATCATAAGATATCCCTATCTTACATTCAAAAAAATATATCCCTTGAATAAGTCGTAACACTTTATTTAGTTTAAAAAATATATCATTTAAGTGAAATGATATATAAGTGAAATAGTTGGCATGGATGTAGCATAACAACTATAGTGTTAAATAGTTAAGATATGTAAGAATATCATCCCTGAAGTGTTGTATTGGAATGAAAGAGAAATAACAATGGTGTTGCTTGTTACATATAGAGTCAGTTGTAGGTTGATTGTTTCATTCCGATTGTACTTTTTGTTGTCAATAGGTTCACCTTGATAGTGGGAAAATTGTTGAAAGTGCATTGATATAGGTGCTGAAAAATAGAGTCCTAAAAAGTAGAGTGTTGAAAAGTAGTGTTCTTATAGTTATAGTGAACAGTAACTGAATATAATGCCCCAGATAAAAAAAATCCTTTGCAACATCCAAAACATTTCGACCAACAAAATCCACTTTGCATGTGGTTAGTCGGCACTAATTGAAATCTCTATGCTTGATTCGGTTGACTATATTCATTGCCCAAGCTTTTCAAGGTGCCTTCTTAATCCAAAATGGTTGACCTACCTAAGTATGCTTGATTAGGATGAGCAAGGTTGACTACATTTGTTTGAGGCCGATTTATTGCTAGCATACATGGGAGAATAGAAAATCCACAGGAATGAGATGTGCTCGACACCCGATGGTTAATTAGATGATTTGGATAAGAAAACGTCGAATTGGAAACTACACTTGTAGGAATAAATGGGGGGTTATACCTACCTAATCATAATGTGGTATTTGAATGTTGATAAGGCCTGTATAGAACCATGTACTATTTGCAATGTGTTCCAATCAATTGGCTATCATATTCCTTTCCCCAATTGGGTTTGTAGTATGTTCCATGATATGCCCATCATTTTGAATATTCTATTGTATCTTTCTTGCTTCCTTTTCCTGCCTTGCCAATACCTTTTGACACTCCTTCTATTCCCGGGTTTTCTCTCTTTCAATCCTTTCCAATGCTCTTTCCTTTGTGAGGTATTTCTTTCGTTGTTTTAATTTTTCCATGTCATGTTTCTTTAGTTCAGATTCCATCAAAGGGCCAACGTAGTCTTCTAATGTTAAAAGCTGAGAACTTCGGCCCAAATGGAGAACATATATTGTTCCTTTCCTACCTTGTGTTGGAACCATCTCCATTGGTGGCTGTAGGAATTGGCCAAGTGTTGGTGTGTTCATTGGTGATGGTTGAGGATCATCTATGATAGGTGCTTCAGTTGCTTTGTCCTCTTTGTCTACTTCCTCTTCCTCTACGTTAGGTTCTCCCAATGACCCAAGATCTACATAAAAATGGATGATTTCATTATGCATCAAAGGTATGCTAATGCTTTCATCATTGGTGTTTATGACAACCAGCTAGTTTAAGTTCATCATTGATATTCCCATCCATGATGGCTTTGATACCATGGTTGGAAAATTCAAGGGGTCCGTTGTTGTTGTCTAGACCATGACCACCATTGACCTCATCAAAATTATCATTGACATATGGAGTATGTGCTTCGTAATCCATTTGTGCTTCACATGGTATTCCCTTCCGCACCATATCTTATGATGTTTCCTATTCATACTGTGTAGCGTTGACCTCATCATCATCATCCTTATCCTAGCAGTTTCCCTGAGATAGGGACAACATATTGTCTGCAGCATCTACATCTGCCTCACATGCTCTTGGGAATCTACATACTCATGGTCATCCACATGAAATGCATGGATACAACTAGTATCATGGATAAGAGAATCATAATTAAGTGGCCATATACCTATTCTCCTAAAACCAGCTTTGATGTTTGAGGATGTGAAATCCCTTTTAAAATATTTGCTTGTAAGCTCAGCTAACTCAACCCTCTTTACCTCTACCCTTGGGTTCTTTTCCATCCATGATGCTCGCTCTAACCTAAAAAATCAGTTGAAGGGACCAAACACACGCACATCACGGGGTTGCAGCCAGTGATTTGTATGGGAAGGTAGTGTTAACAAGTCAATGCCCAACCTAATTGCCTCCTCGATTGTTTGCACTATGATGTGGCTTCCATGGCCATCTAAAACCAGTAGGTTTATATTATCAGGTGAGACACCACCTGGTATAAATGTGGCAAAGTGAAAAATCTAGTGCAAAAATAGTTCTTTGGTCATCCATGCATGGGGATATGCAGCCGTGCATGCTCCTGGTTCATAGTTATGGATGTAATTTTTCAAGTGACTTTTACCCTTGAACAGATAAAATCCAGGTATTGAATAATCAATTGCATTCACACAACAAAGAATGGTTATCTATTGTCTACTCTTAGACAAAATATTTGGGACGTTTTGATTCCCTCTCTTGGAAATTATTCACATGCCACAGTTCCTTCCTTCCTATAACCATGTTTTGTCACAATTTCATTTATGGTCTAGAGTGTAATGGCATTTCTTGTATGCACTAGAAAGTGTGTCGTAGAGCCTGGAGACAACTATAGGGCGAAGGTTTAGTGTCCTATCTCTATCAAGAACATCAGTCATTTGCAAGACAATTTCTGGATGCCTTTTTTTTAACCCATCCCACCATGATTTACCAAGAAACCCATCTTTGAATGTGTTTGACCTCCTTGGAAGATTTGAGCAATAGTGGATTCAGTTGTATCAACTCTAGCTCATGTCCCAATTGGGCCATATCCTTACACCACATAACCACCTTGTCCTCCTCCTATTCAGTCAGAACTATAAGAGGCCGCCTCCACTTGATATGGGTTAGGCCATTTATCCAGTAATGGATTGATGTAAGTGCAATCCCATGTTTTTTGGAAGCTACTCTAATCAAATATCCATAGAATTCAACATTGTCAATTGCAGCCAACATGTCATGTTCTATCCACCCTATGATAGCATTGATTTTCTTTGATGAACTAGATCCTTGAGCTGTGGTTGATGGTGGCATTGTGTTGCACACATCTACCTCTACCACATGATCTTCTTTGGAATTTAGAGGAGCATTGTTGTTGCTCACATCCTGGGCGGTGTCCTCATCTGATGAGGTGCAACATAACTGATCACTCCTTGCAACTCGCCTTTTTTTTTCCTAGTATGAGCAACATTATTGACTATCGGCATGGTTGAGGCAACCTACACAATTATTGCACATGCATTGAATACAAATGATGCGCTGAAACATAAAGTAGTTAGACAACTTAGACAATAAGAGTTGTTTCACACTTACAAATTACCAATTTTTTTATATTGTTTATCTTAAATTCATAGTAGGCTTAGGGTGACTAGCATTCAGTTTCGGCTCTTTCATGCAATAAATAAATAGCCATGAATTCAAATGCATGCAAGAAATGTAGTAATTTATATATACACATTTATGGATTGAACTGCAGGTATATTAATGTAGTAGGGAATGCAGTATTTTATATATGTAAACACTTATGAATTGCAAGCATGGAACCTGGAAACATAGATAATACTCTTAACATAAAAGGAATAAATCATGAATGTCAATGCCTAAACCATTGTGGCACACCGATCCTCCGTTGATAGTGTTGATGCATTAATTGAATCTTTGCATGTTGATAGTGTTGATGCAATGTTGTAATATATGAAAGGAAATTCAAGTGGATTGTAGGCAAACTGCCAATAGTGTTGATGCACTATCTGAATCCCCTAAATGCAAATAGAGACAATTGCAGGTAGATTGAGGTTGCTTTATAGTTAGTTATTGTTCACTTGGATATCTAGAATTGACATGGACTGAAAACTAAAATTTAAAAATGAATGTGTAGGATTTCTTTGGCTTTGATCCAATGGTTGGAAATTTAGCATTATTGATCCTTGTGCTTTGAATGTGTTTAATGGATGATTTGATGTGTTTATTTGGCTGGCCTTGTACTTTCGATATGTTTAATTGTTGATTTGATGAGTTTATTTGGGTAGGTGGATTGTTTTGGATTTGATCCAGTGGTTGGAAATATGGCATTGTTGATCCTTGTGCTTTGAACATGTTTAATGGATAATTTGATGAGTTTCGTTGGGTGGCCTTGTTCTTTCAATGTGTTTTACTGTTGATTTGATGAGTTTATGTTGGAAGGTGTCATTTATTGATGTGGGTGGCTTGAATTGTTGAAAAAACTAGTTTGATAAGCTGGCATATTTCACCCTTGCTCTGTCTAGGTGTTTATGTGTGATGGGATACAATGGTTTATTGGTTGAGTGAGGCTCCCCAAAGGTCTTCGTGGGTGTTGGAGTGACGAGAAAGGCTGCTCCAATGATCATTCATGGGGTTTGAAGTGATGGGCATTAAGTACCTGTAGTTTGGGCAGCATAGGATGTTTTACAGTTTTGTTGGATATTTATTTCAGAATAGGCCTAGATGTTAGTGGGACAAGATGGTTTTTACTTTTGTTTATAAAAAGAATAATTGGTGACAACTACAACTTTTGTACTAAATTTATATAATATACATATATTAAGATAAATGTTTGGTGCAATTTAATGGTATGTTATATGTTTGTGGTTGAGGTGATGGGTATTATGACTACTACTACTAGTCCCACACCACTATTAGGATCTCTCCCTTGTTAACTTCTATATTCAAAAGTGTAATTTTAGTATAACAAAATGATGGATAATAATAAAAAAATCCAAATCATATAATGATTAAACTACTCCATGTTCATATCCATCACATAAAAATTATCGATATTTGTTTATCCATATCCATCACATAAAAATTATTGATATTTGTTTATGATGTTGTTATCCAAATTTAACAAGGTATATCTATTTCAAATATATAGTATTTTCGAAATGGGAGCAATTGTACGGGAATTGCCACAGCAAGCTTGTGAATCTCAACATCAGTAAAAGGACAAATGTTGATAGAGTTAGAAGTGCTTATTGTGTTGTCATGAACAACAAACTAGTTGAACTGAAGGTGACTGAAGAATGTTTGGCCGAATCACCAATTAGCAGGAGCTGCATTGTTGAAAATAAGAGTTTTCCCATCGGCGATCATTAGTCCAAAGGAGAGTGTCTTCCTTGCTAGGTTTCCAATACTGCTAAACTTAAAATATGAGAGAGTAGACATAATTACACATACAGAAGAAATTCTATTGAATTGACTTGAATAATTACAATACATTATGACTCCAATATATAGAATCTAGAGGCTCTTATCAAATCTAATTTATTCCAAATATAAGCCGGAGAGATTTTAGAGAATATCTCGACCACATACCAAACTAAATTACTTAGTTGAAAAGAATCTCACCCAGAACCAACTATCTAACCACTCATCTAACAAACTCCTAATGAATAGCTCAATATAAAGCGACCGTAGTGAAATTTAGATTTCCATGTTCTTCCCCTTCTCGTAACTAGGTTTTATATATATTGTTAGATTGGTGGCACAACACACCCCATCTCCTTCAAAGTGTCACGTCAGCCTCCAAAATATGCCACGTGAAACCGTAGTCCATCGAATAACTTTCTCCCTCCATTTTCATTGGAAAAACCTGCAATCTCATTAATTTGTTGTTCACATAGCAATTCTCGCAATTTGAATCAATTCAATAGAGAAGAATCATATTTAAATTACAATTTTTAAATGATGAAATTGCTTACTCCTTAAAATTAAGGCTTAAAACGAGACGGTTTATGTAGAGATTAACGTACGCCATTAAATTGACAGCTTTTTTTATTGGAAAAATGGTCGTACAACAAGATGTACGACTAAACCCTTTAGCATTGATTTTTAAGAGCAATGCAAATAGTGTAATTTTTGTGGGAAGGAGGTTAAATTACAAGGTATTGTTCGGTTTTATATAAGACATTAAGGTAGTATTTGGTTTTATATAAGACATTAAGATAGTATTTGGTTTTATATAAGACATTGGGTCCCTGCTGTGGATGGGTGGCTGGGGTGGTCGAGTGTGGCCATTCCCACCCGAGTTCGACCTCATGCTTTATGATCTTGAGGTGCCTTCGCCTTTGGGAGTGCACCGGTCCATCTACTCATGTGGAAAAAAAACGTTTATGTATATTATAGAAACATATCATTTCAATGATTAATATAAGGTATATTGGTTTTGTGGCCAATACTATCTTTCTTAAATTTCTTTACCTAAAATTGCATTTGATTGAGTAAGAGTCATCTCCTTTTATTGAACATAAGGTATATTGGCTTTGTTGTTAATACTATCTGCTTAAAATGGTTTTTCAGTTATCTAATATTGTATTTGATTGGGTAAGAGCTTATTTTCCTGATATGTAAACAAAGTTAATGGTCATTTCAAGTGACTTGGTTTCTTTCATTATGAATGATGAGTCAACCTACATCTAATGCAGGTGGCTTAATTTTTCTTAAATAAAAATGAAGAGTTAATCCACATCTATATAAAATTATGATAAATTTTTCCCAAAAAAAAGGTTTATAAATATATATATATGTGTGTGCTTTTTCTTTAAAATAATAAAAACAATTGGAAATATAAAATTAGTTTATTAATTTAATATTTATATTACGAGAAAATTAAACTTTTACAAATTAAATTTTTTTCTGATTTAAAACATAAACTCAAAATTATCACTTATAAATTCCAATTCAAACATGAAAACACAACTAAAAAGAGATATAATTTCTATTAAATTCCAATTAACACATTCATAATAATATATGAACTTTAGTATTTTAATATTCCACTTCCAACTTACAAAATAAAAATTATAATAATATAATATTAAAATAAATAAATAAATATATTATTTTAAATTACAAACTCCATTCAAACATGAAAACACAATCAACTAAAATAAATTTAATTACTATTAAGTTAACAGATTAACACATTCATAATAATATATACATAATTATTTTAATGTTCCACTTTTAATATACAAAATAAAAAATTATAATAATATAATATTAGAGTAATGAAAAATATATTATTTTAAAATGTAAAATCTAAAAAATGATTTTATTAACATAATTATTTACATAATATCTCGGAATGGATACCCATCACAAGCTCAATTGGAATTATAGCATTGAGAAAAGGATTAAGGTAGGGTGAAAAGCTTATTTTGGCCTAGAAAACAATTGTAAATCAGGTGACATGGGATAAAAAGAAGTTCCATTTTTAAACTCTCGTCCTTACCATTATCTTGTACGGTTGTGAAGTTTGGGTTTACAACATCTCTCGTGAATCCTGAAGAAAGATAGAGCAAATTCAAAAACATTTTATCATGTATAATCTCAAAATTAAGAGCAATACACCCTATCCTATTCTCCTCATAGAAGTGGGTCTTCCCCCATCGAAACCATCTCTATGACTAGGTATCTGATGTACAAGAATAAGATAAATAACATGGAATACCAAAGACTCCCTAAAATTGATTTAAATTCTAATAAAGATCATCTTTAGCAAGACATGATGATATAAGGATGCCATGACTTGGTTAAATCATTGGGGGACTAACAAAAATACCACTTTGCAAAATATCAACAACCTCAAAAATACTGTCACTTCTAAGTTCAAAGTGAGAATGTGGGACAAGAAAGATTTAGAGATTAAAATAAAATTAAGATATTACATGGAGGTCATTAATTCTAATCTAGAAGATCAAAAGTATCTCTCTATCTTAACGACTAACGAGTTCAAAGAATAATATTAATACAACCAAGATAAGAATGAACTCCCATGAGCTTATGTGAACAACCTCCAGCAATTAAATGATGAAAATGCACGATATATTAGAAATAATAGAACAAAGAATGGATTTATTGATCGCAAGCCACTTCGAGGGGGAAACCTCCTTTGAGCAAGCTCAATACAAATAACTCGTGGATTCCTTCATTGGCCTCAACACATACTTATATACTAAGTCTAAGCTAAAAAACTATTACTCCCCATGAATGTGGGATAATACAATATACTCATGGGATGACTTACAAAGCATATGTGCCCAACAACAATATAATAACAATGTGGGATAATACAATATACTAACAAAGTAAAGAGAAGGGTTGACACAAGTTCCTAACATCCCCTCCCCCTTAGAAAAAGCTTTTTCTTCAAAGGTTTAGATGTGGAAATTGTTGCTAAATCTGAAGGAGTAGTAGTCCCATGTAGCATCCTCTAGTTGCATTATGTGCCACTGAATTAATACCTCTGTGATGGATCGAGAGAAAAGTTGACGAGTGCACCTATTGGGGATGGCCTCCGGCTCCAAAATGATGGATCCTTCATTATCCAGTTCTAGTAAAACAGTTTGTGCTCTGATGTTGGTGTCAATAACTTTCTTTAGACAAGAGACATGAAATACTAGATGAATGCGGGAAGAAGGAGGAAGTTCCAATTTATAAGCAATGGACCCAATCTTTTGAAGAACCTTATATGGCCCATCGAACTCTGGAGCGAGCTTATGACGCCCTTTGAGTTTTAGGGAGGATTGCTTGTAAGGCTGTAGATAAACAAAAACCATATCACCTACTTGAAAAGTGCGCTCAGAATGGTGTTGATCGGCTTGTTGTTTCATTTTATTTCTTTCCATGTGAAGATTATCCTGCAAAATGCAAAGAATCTAATCTCGGGTTCGAAGAACTGTGTTAACTGCCTAAACTGGTGAACTACTGGGGGTGTATGGAAGAAGCATTGGCGGTGCCTAACCATAGACTGTTTCATATGGATTCATTTTAGATGCAGTGTGGTAGGAGGTGTTGTACCACCATTCAGCGAGAGGGAGCCACTTTGCCCACTGATGTCATTATTCGGAAGTGAAGCAACGAAGAGAAGTTTCCAAACATTTGTTGATAACTTCAGTCTGACCATATGTTTGTGGTTGATACCCTAAACTCATCTTTAGTTTGGTGTCAGTGTGGAGAAATAGTTCTGTCCAAAAATGACTGGTGAGAGTTGCATTGCGATCTGAGACAATGGAAGAAGGGATTCCATGAAGATGGAAGATCTGGTCCGGGAAAATCTGTGCAACTAAGGAGGTAGTATAGGGATGCTTGAGGGCACGAAAATGACTATATTTGGAGAGGTGATCAACCACAACCAAAATCATTGTCTTCCCTCCATATTTAAGGAGCCCTTCAATGACATCCATAGAAATATCTATCCAAATCCATGTGGGGATGGGAAAGGGTTCGAGCAATCCTGGAAGGAGTGTCATTTCACCCTTGTTGCATTGGCAGGTATCACATTCAGCCACCATCTGTTGAATTGTCCTCTTCATTCCCTTCCAAAATAAGTTACGTCATGCCCGCTCATACATTTTGAGGAACCCAGAGTGCCTTGCCGATCGAGAAGCATGGAGTTCATAGAAAACAACTTGTTGAATATCTGTGCTCTGGGGAAGCACCTGATGACCTTTGTATCTCAGGGAAGCACCATCCCAAGAGTAATGCGGTACATCAGAGGGGTTGTTGGCCAACCATTGGATTATTTGAGAGAATGAGGAGTCATTGACATAGCCCTGCTAAATATATTGCAACCAATTTGGAACGGGCATAGAAATAGTTGAAAGAGAAACTTGGTCATCAAATGTGCGAGAGAGAGCATTCGCCACAAGATTGTCCTTAGCCTTCTTGTAAGTGATCTCATAGTCATAACCCATGAGTTTGCAAACCCATTTCTTTTGTGCTGGGGAGGAGACCCTTTGTTTCTTTGAAATATTTCAGAGACTGGTGATCAGTCTTGATGCAGAAATGATTACCTATTAGGTATGGCTGCCACTTCTGTACTGCATGCAAAATAGCCATCATTTCCTTCTCATATGTAGAGGCGACAAAATTCTTACTGGAAAGGGCCTTGCTGGTGAACGCAGTGGGATGTTCATCTTGAAGGAGAACATCACCAAGTCCATTGTCCGCAAGCAACATGTTATACAACTTGACGAGAACCCGACATTGTTCTCGTTTTTTGGGGGGTCAATTTTAGTAGTTGTTTTTACCTCCGTTTCAGAAAGTATGTATACTGGTAGCACCATTTTTCGTTTTGAGCCCCTATTTTGTGATTTTGAATCTTCTTGGTCATAAAAAAAATTTAATTTTTATTTACAACTATGTTTTTCCAAGTTGACGAGAACCCGAAACTGTTGTTGTTTTTTGGGGGGTCAATTTTAGTAGCTATTTTTACCTTTGTTTCATAAAGTGTGTATACTAGTAGCACCGTTTTTCATTTTGAGCCCATTTTTTGCGATTTTGAAACTTACTAGTCATAAAAAAAATTAATTTTTATTTACAACTTTCTTTTTCCAAATTTTACAAAATCATTAAATTTAGTAGCTTGTTATTATGATATATATATTTTTTAATTTTTTAATTTTTAAAAGCGAATTAAAATTAGAAATATATAATATATTTCGAGTTTTATTCTTTAAATTTTCATCTTCATTAACTTATTTTTAAGGTTAAATTTGGAAGAAAAAAAATTAAAAATTTTGAAAAAAAAACAAAAACAAAAAATACAAAATTTAAAAAAAAAAAAAAAAAAAACTTAAAAGCATAATTAAAATAAAAACAAAATCTATAAAAAAAAAAACAAATTTAAAAATTTTTAAAATTAAAAACAAAACAAAATTTTAAAACATTTAAAATTTTAAATTTTAAAAATAAAAATAAAAAAATAACCCTACCCCCTCCCACCACCCTCCCTCCCACACCCCTCACCATCTGCCTCCCTCCTCGCCCTCCCCCGCCCACCGCCCTCCATCCCTCCTCCTCCCACACTCCCTACCATCCCCCTCCCCTCCCCCCCTCCCCGACACGTGAAAGGTGCCCACTCGGCCCCCCTTGAGTGGCAACGCAATTCTCAGAATCGTGTCGTCGCGAAGGGGCGGTGGATGGCAAGGGGCGTGGGAGGGGGAGGGAGGGTGGTGGGTGGAGGAGGAGGACGGTGGCAGGGGGAGGCAGAGGGTAGTGGGAGGGGGGTAGGGTTATTTTCTATGTTCTTTACTTTTTATTTTTATTTTTATTTTTAAATTTTACATTTTAAATGTTTTAAAATTTTGTTTTGCTTTTAATTTTAATAATTTGTTAATGTTTTTGTTTTTTTTAATAAAATACAAAATTTTTAGATATATATAAATTTTTTTAATTTTTGTTTTTGTTAAATTTTATTTTTATTTTAGTCTGAATTTTTTTTTTTAAAAGACTTTTTAACTTTTTAAAAAATTGTTTAAATTTTTTTATTAATTTTGAATTTGTTTAAAAAAAAAACAAATGTTTTTTGAAAAATTGATATGTTTTTTAAAAAAATGAGGATGGTTTCAATTTCTTTTTAATTTTTTTAATTTGTGTTTCAGTTTATTATTATTTTTAAAGTTTTTGATTATAAATGTTATTGTACAGTTTTTTTTAATTTAGAAAAAAAAAATTAACACATTTTGCATTTTTTAATTTTTACTTTTTTATTTTTTAATTATGTTTCTTTAAAGTTATTGTTTTTTAAAATTTTAACGTCGAATAAAAATGATAGTGATTCTAGGAGGTTCACTTTGCAATCCGGGGGTCGATTTGGGGTTTTAATTGCAACGATACCACCCATGGTTTCCTAAAAGTTGTAATTTTCCTCCCCCAAAAAAATGGACGATATTGCGTTTCCTCTCTTGTGCGTCAAATATCATAACTTCTACGTCTTATGATTTAATATATTGTTTTATTATGAATAATATCATAAATTCTTTTATTTTAGATGGAATGAGTGGTGAAATAATTTCTTGAATAATTTATGTTTAACTTAGTGCTTGTTTTATATAGTGTTACTAACCGTTTTAATAAATCCAATTTGAAATTATAATACAGTGATATAATAATGACTTTTTTTGAAAAAGTGTTTTATCGGTAGGATTAGTTTTCAATTCAGGGCTTGATTTTAAGATTTTTGTAAACACCAATAACATTTGTTTTGGTCCATGTCTATATTTTTAACCATAAAAGAAAAGTGGTGTTACTGGTAGCACTGCTTTTTTATTTGGAGTTGTATTTTGGTGTTTTTCATGCAAAAATGTGAGTTTTTATGGCTAGAGTTCTTGTTTTGAGTATAAAGTTCTCATCAAGTTGTATAACATGTTAAGCATCACTCTCAATAGTGAAGGGCTTGGAAAAATCGAGCATAGCTAGAACAGGTGTAGTACACATAGCTTGTTTCAGATTGTCAAATGCACACTCAGTAGCATGTGTCCATGTAAAAGCATAATTTTTCAAGAGAGCGGTTAATGGAGCTGCAATCTTCCCATAATCCTTGACAAACTTACGGTAGTAGCCAGTCAATCCCATTGGTTCAACAAAGACATATGCATATCTATCCAAAATTTGTTATAGATCCAAAGGAGTAGTGGAGACCGTTGATGGTTGCATCTGGATGGAATGGAGCTGAGCGATGACACCATGTGAATTCTTCTTAAGGAGATTTTCTAGGCAATGTGAACTGATGATGATGAGAGACCCCTGTTGTAAGCCCTTCAATGTGCTTTTTTCCCATTGACTGAAAACTGCATCCAAAGTTCAACAAAATCCCATAAGATGAGTCCAAGTGTGCGTAACCATTAAGTGCCCAAAACCACATCACATCCATCTAAGGGAAAGGAAAACATGTCGGAGCGCAGGTTATAATCACGAATAGAGATACACACATTGCGACAATTCCCCTTGCAAGGTAAGGTGCCCTTATTGGCAATCATGACTTCAAAGTTGGAGCAAGGATGGACAAAACAATCAGCCTGTTTGGTGCTCCGAGGGTCAATGAAGTTATGAGTGCTACTAGAATCAATGAGTATTATAAGAGGGAGATTCTTAAAGTAACCCTTGGGCCTTGACCTTCATTGTTTGTGGGATGGTGACTCCGGCTAAAGCATGGAGAGATATATATGGATGGTCATCCTGAAAAGGAGGGTCAACAGGCGGTTGTTGAATGTCGACTTGATCATCTATTGTATTTTGAGCTTCTTCACAAATTTCAGTTGCAGGCAGAGAATCCACATCCAAGAGATAGATATTTTGCTCAACACATCTATGTCCCCGAGTGAATTTCTCATCACAATTATAACAAATCCATTTTTCTCTATGTGACCGCATCTTTGCTTCAAACAAATGCTTGATAGGAGTTTCCCTAGGAGCTAGGGTGATAGGAGTTCGTTGGGAAACCATATTTATAAATGGAACAAAAGTGGATTTGAAGCGATGTTGGGCTATGATCTTTTCCTCCGCCAACTTAGCCAACCCCGGGAGTTCCATCATTGTGCTGGGACAGAACATTTTAACCTCAGATCAGATTGCATCCTTCAGACCACTGAAAAAAAAAACTCTTGTAGAATTCATAAGACAATCCTTCTGTGTGATTGATCAATTTCTCAAATTATGTCTGATACTCTCTCACAGTGCCAATTTGGCGAAGTTTAGTGAGTGCTCCTATGAAGTCATCAAAAGCACTAGGGCCAAATCGTTGTAAAAGGAGTTGGAAAAAATCTGTCCATTTTGGCTCTGCATGAGCCTTGATGTACCAACAGAACCATTGAAGGGCTTCATGTTCCAAATGAAAGGATGCAAGTGGAACTTTGTTGACATCAAAAGTATTATGCAGACTGAATATTGTTCTGCCCAGTATATCCATCCAGTCGGATCATCACCATTGAAGCAAGGAAAATCAAGCTTTTGTCCACGAAAAGTGTTGGAAGAAGAGAACTCAATGTCTACAGAAGACTCTCGTTGTGGTCTATTGTTCATGGTTGAAGGCTGAAAATGGAGGCCGAGAATTTTTTCATCCAGATCTTGGAGTTTGGTCTTGAGGGTTGCAAGTTCTTCCTCCATGTTTTTTGCTCATGCGCGAGTGACAACCATAACCAGGATTTTTATTTTTTTTTAAGAATGGGTAGAAAAACACTAAACAAAAACTTCTTTAGTAAAGGAAAATTTGGATTTGGGAAAAACTCTAATGGGTAATTGGGGTTTGACTAGGTTTTGGACACTTTCTAATGGACAGGGAAATAGAAAATGGGGATTTCAGAGGCGGGGTGAAAGAATGGAAAATTTTTCCAAGAGGGACAAAGAAGTAGAAATAGGAAATGAACATTGTGGCGAAATTTGAAGGCGATTGGGTGAAAATCAAAGAAGTTATGGAAAACCCTAAAAATAGACAGATGTGGGATTTCTGGCTTCGGGAAGTAGAATTTAGGATAGGGTCCTCGGGAATTTTCAAGGGAAACGGAGTTAAAGCAAAGAAGATATGGCGGAAAAATAGAATTTTGTACTCTTTTCTTCTTTTTATTCTTTTCCTTCTTCTTCTTTTTTCTTCTTTTCTTTCTTCTTCTTTTTTTTTCTTCTTTTCTTTCTTCTTTTTTTTTCCCAGAATTGATCTCCAACGGCTTGGAATTAATTTGCAATGGCTCAGAATTGATCTACAACGGCTCTGGACAAATGCAATCTGCTAATTATCAGCTGACAATAGATATGCACCCCAGGTATGCTCGGCTTCCTAAAGGTTAAGGGGATTCACTCGGCTACCAATGTTGTCTAGCGGCTTGCGTATTGGGGAAGTACCCCTCACTCCACGGCTTAGATAAAACTGATAACCGCTTTTCCACAAACGACAGCTCTTGGTTTACCTCACGGGTAGGAACTAGTCAGTCAGGTAGGGGTCGTTGCCCTTTTCGTTGGAAGGTCCTCTCAATGGGATAGCTACTTCGGGGTTCCGGTGGTACTCCTCACAATGAGTTTTAGGGCTATGCCCAGGTACTTCCCACAGTTAAGCGGATAGGGATTATTCCCAGATCCGAACCTGCAATTGAAAGGAACAATACAAGTGCAAAGAAAAATAACTATTGCAATAATCACAGCGCCTAGAAGCCATTGCGAAAAAAAAAATTGGCAAAAATTCCACCTAGCGAGCCCAAGAAAGTGCTATGATACCATATGTGAGGAACCTCCAACAATTAAATGATGAAAATGCATGATATATCAGAAATAGCAGAACACGGAATATATTTATTGATCGCAGGCCACTTCGAGGGGGCAACCTCCTTTGAGCAAGCTCAATACAAATAACCCGTGGATGCCTTCATTGGCCTCAACACATACTTATATACTAAGTCTAAGCTAAAAAACTATTACTCCCCATGAATGTGGGATAATACAATATACTCACGGGATGACTTACAAAGCATATACGTCCAACAACAATATACTAACAATGTGGGATAATACAATATACTAACAAAGTAAAGAGAATGGTTGACACAGGTTCCTAACAACTTAATAGCGAAACAGAGTGCTGGTCAATTCCCAAAACACCTTGGGAGGAAAGGATTTTCCAGCTCAGTTAGTCTATGAGTGTTGAGGACGAGTCTCACTTTCTTTTAGAGTGTCATGTGTACACCCACATTCGATCGTAGTTTCTTAATATTTGCTACAATTTTATCCTCCATGATCTTCTATCTTGTCAAAATTATGGTAACCTAAGTACGCTTGTTTCTAAGCGTTTTAATCATAGGAATCAAATTTTATAGAAATCCAAATAATTCATCACTTTTCTTAAGATCCAATAAACCAAATAAATCTCAATAAATGTTAATCTTCATCATCATCATAAAAATAGAATATATTAACATATTTAAAAACTATATATTTAATAAAATATTGAATTACTTTAACATTATTGCATAAACTAATCTTTTCGTTTCCCAAATTCTATTAACTAATCCTAAAATATATACTTAACAATACATTATTACCTAATCCTAAAATATCTACTTGATAATACATTTTTTAATTGTCGAACATGTTACGACACCTAATATTTTATTATTATTATTATTATTATTATTATTATTATTTTATTAAAAATAATTCATCAAGTTATATATTATATTTACTCTCTTTTTAAATCTCTTTGTTTTATAAGATAGGTCAAACATGTTATAAAATGTTAGGAAGTATCTATCATTTCATTTTAAAATTCCACATTACTAACATTTGTATGTATAATAATAGTTTGGGGTGGTATTGCTTTCAAATAAATTCAGTATAAAATAATAATGTTTTATTGTTTAATATAAATTTTTATTAACAATGAAGATAAGATTTGAATTTAAATTATTACCATAATAATAATTTTAAATTTAGATAGTGCACTTTTTTTAAAGGTATTAATCAATTGATATGTTGATGAATGCCATTGGTTCAGATCATCTACCCATTCAAACATCCATTTTGGTGGGCCATGTGATTCCCTCAAAGCCTTATTATTTGGATAAGCCAAATGTTTCTCATTTGGATGAACCTGTGATTTCCATGCTCTCGTCCACCATGTTTGGAACCTGGTTCCTTGTCTCGTTGATGATAGGGGTTGGATGATATGGTGGCAGGGAGCCATTCCAAGGACTTTCAAATTTATGCATGGTTGGGAGAGTATAATTGCTCACAAGCATAGACGAGAGCTTAAGATGCTAGTAGGAGGTTGGAAGAGCTATGTATTCTCCTTGAGGAGGACCTTCATAACTCTATTCTTCAAAAGGGTGTAGCAGATTTGGATTTTTTGGTACGTAGGGAGAAGGAGTATATTGCAATAGGTGTCAAAGTTTGTGCCAAGTTACAATGGATTAAGGAAGGATATGAGGGATCTAAGTTCTTCTTTGATTTTCTAAAGAAGAAGGTGGTTTCTGATAGAGTATTGGGTGCTTGTAGAGAGTATGGTTTACTCGAAGGAGATCCCTCTAAGATCCGAGGTATGTTTAAACGCCACTTTCAAAATATGTTTCTCTTATCCACTAATAGAGCGTGTGGTTGCAACTAGTAATGATCGTTATAGGGTGGTTCCACACAAGGTCACTACTATTGACTGGGATAGGTTGGATAGGGACATCACAAAGGATGAATTATTTCAACCCTTAGCTCTATGAAGAATGGTAAATCTCCAAGTATTGATGGACTACCTTGTGAGTTCTACAAGGTAATTTGGAATACTATTTGAGATTACTTCAATTACATGGATGCAGAAGCATTTGTTACAAGATGTCTTATAGATTTTATTAATCAAGGATTGATCAAGCCCATTCCAAAAATTTCTTCTAGGGAGACCATTAGGGGATGAAGGCCTATAACGCTATAAAGTGTTGCTTCAAAATCATGGCTAAGGCAATGGCATTGCAAGTGAGAGAAGTTGCCAAGAATATTGTGTGAAAGGAACAAACATGTTTTGTACAAGGACGGTTTATTTTGGACACAATGATTTCATATTGGGAGGAAATGGAGTGAGCTAGGGGATCTGGAGAACAAGTTCTATTTCTTAAAATTGATTTTGATAAAGCCTATCACATAATTGATTGGTCCTTCATTACAAATATGTTTTCATGTTTGGGATTTGGTTCAATGTTTGTGAGGATGGTCAACACCTATTCTGTTGTGACTTAGTTTTTTCTGCAGTCAATAATATGCTTTCTCCATGTATTCTTTTGCACCAATCAAGTGAACAAGGATGCTCCCATGCACATTTATATCAATATGTTTTAATTTTTGATGCCCTTGGTTATTTGTTGCATGATTGCTACTCAAGTACAGGGGAATATTAGAGGAATTTCACTTCCATATGATTATGAGATGGTTAATAATCACTTTGCAGATAATTCCTTGCTTTCTATTCAAGTGGACCATGAGTCAATGTCTAGTGTTAAGGGTTTCTTGTTTATTTTCTGCAAGGCATCTGGGCTAAGAGTAGTGATCATAAGACTGATTATTGGTTGATTGGTATTGATGAGCCTCCTACTTGGACCTTCATTAATCCAGGTGTAATACTAAGGTATCTTGGCATCCCCTTTGGTGTGGGTATTTCTCCAACATCTATATGGGATTGGTGTTTGGAGTGTTTGCAGCATAAACTTATCCTTTGATAAAACAAAGACCTTTCATTTGCTGCAAATTTGACGATTGTAAGTAGCATTTTCCATGCCTCACACATTCATTATGTTTTTGTTGGCTTCCTAGTAGAGCTCAATTTCATAGATGTGAACAACTCTTGCATTCATACTTGTGGTCTAAGTATGGTGGGGCTAGGGACCTCCCTATGGTACCTTGAGATGTTTTCATTATGCCCAATGATGAACGAGGCCTAATTTTGATTGGTATTTCCACCCATGGTAATATTTTGGTTGCAAAATAGGTGATTTAGTGTCTAGAAGGAAGCTCTCCTTGGCAAGTATCATTGATACATCGACTTCACATAGAAAAACACATTCGTAGGATCAGGGGATCATTTGGATTATGTGATATAATCTCATCCCCTCACAACTTCCAGGTCTCAAGTTCTTTCATCACCAAATTTTTTTGGGTAGCATGGAGGAAAGTGGTTGTCATCGTGAGGTGGAAGATATCAAGTAGTCGGGTAGGATGGGATTTGGTAAGAAGACCGATATGGAGTTGGAAGGTGAAAGGCATGTGTATTTCAAACATCCGTCAATTTGAAGGACAACGACTGAGTAGGAGAAGGATTTTTTATTGGAGATATATATGGAATGCTAGTAGCCGAACCTGGAAGGACTGGTGATCCATTTCTCATGATTTTTCCTTATCCTCTATGGATAGACATGTTATTATGGAGATTATCATCCTTATTCCACATGAGGACCTATTCAAAATGAGTGTATACATGGCTAGCATTTTTTTGGCATGAATGGGAGTGGATTTTTGGGCACCCCTTGTTTCAATATGATTCTCAGAGGTTGTAACTTCTTCTTCATAAGAGGCATGAGCTTATCCATGTTACTAGCTCACGATGGGTGTCTAATTATGTATAGAGAAGGTGGATCAAGAGATCGCATAATGTGTGGTTAATCCAAGTGAGCTACAAGCTTTAGGTGTTTGCATGGCTAGTGATTTACCAAGGCACGACTTGCAAAAAAGTGGTCTCTCCTATGGAATTTTCCCTTCCTACCTCAAGTTGGACGCAATCAATCATCTTTTCTTAGAATGCTCTCTTGCTAGATCTTATTGGGAGCTTGTTTAGTCTCAACATGCAAAATTTTTGCAAGGGAGGTTACATTGGAGAGTAGTTGTACTCAGTGATGTTGGAGCTCTAGTACGATCTTCAGTCTATGGTGTTTTGCACTACCTAAGAGTTTCAATATTTTTTTCTTCTTTAGAAGATTCAGTGCAAATATGTTTTTGAAAATGAGATTAGTTCTTTGACTATGTTTTGTTAGCTATGGAAAGATAAGGTGTGAATGAAGATGTTAGCTAAAGGCTTTATGTTATTAAAAGAGACTAAGGGATTGGAGCCACCTGTATACTTTGATTTTATTGTTGTTTCAATCTCTCTGAGAAAGAGGATGTAAATATCTTTGTGGTTATTTTGTTCCTTTGGAGATGATGATGTGGTTGCCTCTGTGCATACCGTCCTATTGTATTGTATTTTATCCTTCATAAATATTCAAGGTAGATATAAGAAGTATTTCTAGAAAAAAATCCAAATCACTATTAAAGGATTATGGGCCTCAAAATTTGGTCCTCAAGATTTAAAGTGCGGCTATAGAAACAATGTGAAATTGTGTAAATTTGCAAACTTTGGAGAATTGTAACTTTCATCTCTAAGATCATACATGAGAATGGGTATAGTCATTGGAAAGAGTATCAATAGGATAATATATAACAACAATTAGATTATAAAGAAGTGTTTTACATTCTTTCAAAATTTGTATAGAAAAGGGGAATGTAGCTCTAATTTGACAAAAACAAATTGGTAGTTTCCAGAATTCTTGTATATGTGAAATTTTAATTGAATTTTGGAAATAAAGTTTGTCTAATAGATTTGATGGTATGAATACATTTCATATAAAAACTTATGTTAGATCTAAATACAAATTAGAATCTAGTACACTACTGAAGAAGCAAAATGGAACAAGGGGAAATTTGACACAATCATGAAGAATAGGTCAAATGTTTAAATATCAATGTGGTTAATGAAGAAAATTAAGATAATGGGAATAAAAGAAGCATTGATCCAATAGAGATGGTCAAACAATAAATATTTTGAGGATGGAGGTGCAAGGTTGAAAAGTTGACAATGAAAGAAAGTTAAAGGCTCAAGAGCTACAAGAGTCAGTTGAACACTCAGCTAAAATAGAGCTTGAATTCATTGCAAAGGAAAAAGTAGAATGGATTAGTCTCATTTCAAGATAAAGAAGGAAGAGAATGGTCAAAGAAGAGATCACATGAAATATCTAGGCATTCCAAGAGTGCTACCAAGATTCCATCATCACTCACTACCTCATGCACCTAGGAAGTCATACTCATCTAAAGGATCTAACAGAATCCTAGAAATGTTCCCAATCATATATCATAATTGAATACATGTGGAACATGAACTACAAGGAGAGATAAGGAAGATTAAGCCACCAAGTTTTGATGGGGAGAATAAGAAAGGAGAATATGTTGAATCATGTTTATTGGAGATGAGGAAATATCTCCAATTACATAGTTATTCCTCTAATATGGAAGTTAGGATTTCCATTTACAACTTACAAGGAAAGGATTCCATTTGGTGGGATTAGTTGGTTCAAGTGAATCCTTTCAATGAAAATAGGATCTCATGGAAAAAGTTAAAAAAGGTACTTTCAATAGAAGTACCTATCTAAGCATTACTATGAGAAGAAGATGGAGAACTCAAGTTGGGAAATATGACTATGGAAGAGTATGAAAGAATGTTTTTCAAATTGCTTAGGTATGTTGGGTTTCTCAAACAAGAGGAGGTAAAGATACAAAGATTCTTGAGTGGGTTGTCGTCATTCTATAGAGACGAAATTCAATTTAATGAACCCAAGACTCATGAAGAAACAATCCAAAAAGAAAAATGCATGTATGATCAGAACAAAGGAAAAGAAGATTTTCAGAAGTCTTGGAGAGATGAGAATACAGATAAGAAGGATCACAAGAAGAAATGATTTAAACCTCATTTCTTAAGAAAACAACCAAATTCATATTATCAAAGCAATCCAACTTAGAATGGACCCAAGATGACAAAATATCTAAGAAAAGGAACAAGGAAACAACCCAAGTGTTGGGTATGTGAAGATCACCTATATAGAGATTGTCCTCGCAGGGGAGACAAAATTAGGATTTTGCATAACATACAAGAAACGAGTACTTTGGAAGATGTGAACAAAAACATTCCTAGAATATATGCAACCTTGGATAACAAACAAGCAAAGCATTAGTCCAACATGATTGAGGTTGAAGGTAAGATTGTCAATCAACCCATTTCCATTCTAATTGATTCAAGAGAAAGTCATAGTTATATTGCTCCCAATGTTGTTGAAATGTTTCAACTAAATAGAAGTAAGCATGAAATTTCTTGGATGGTTCAACTAGCTACTGGAACCAAAAGAAAATCAATGAGTTAATAAAGGGTTGTCAAATAATATGAATGTGCTCGGTACTTTTGTATATTTGTATATAATTCCTTTCGTTACATATGATATTCTTATTGGAATGGATTGGTTAGATGCACACCGTGTGGTATTAGATTTCCATAAAAATTCATTCACTTGTATTGATAAAGAATTCTACTAAGAGATAGTGAAAGGCATTCCAAGGCCTATTTCCATCAAGGAAATCTCATATTTGCAGTTGAAGAGATGCTTTAAAAAAGGGTGTCAATTGTATGTAGCTCATATGGAAGAGATAGAAGAGTGTAAAAGAACAATCTTGGAATAATTTCTAGTATTGCAGAAGTTTGTAGATATATTTGAAGAAATACCAGGGCTGGAACCAAAAAGAGACATTGATTTCTCTATTGATTTAATTCCTAGAGCTAATCTAGTTTCCAAATTTCCATACAAGATGAGTAAACTAGAGTTGAAGCAGTTATAGATACAACTATAGTGAAGTCTAAATACCCACCATGATGAATCGTCAATGTGCACAGTCCCCTAGGCACCTTAACACGCATTTAATCAATGCTTGAGACTCTTCCTCTCAACCATTCACAACACAAGCTCAATTATTTACCTTTTGTGCATTCACTCCCTTCTAAGGAATTCCTTTCTCATAAGTGTAAAATCATAGGCAAGAAGAGCCTATGTTATTGAATTACCATCTAAGAGATATGGTATCATATTCCTTAGGTTATATACAATGAAACTTGACACAAACACATGGAGCTGCAAGGTTCTTCCTTTCCCTGCCTCTTAACTAACCTCTTACCAATAATGAAACCCTCTAGGTAAATACCAACTCGCACCCACTCTCAATCGCATGGAAGGTTACTGACTAGTTGGGTGTGGGAAAGGATAATAGGGGTTATATCCTAGGGGTGGGATAAATGAAGTTTGGGCTCCATATGATGTGGACATATGAATGGCTTGGGCCATTGGCGATGAGGGTACCACTGTTGTTTGGGTAACCTTTGGGTAAGTAGAACTATAGGGTCCGTACTGTAGTTTACCAACTGGTGGGGTTGGTACCGGTGTAGGGGGTACTGGCCCAGATGGCATGGATGGGTATTGTGGAACCATATTAAATGGTGTTGACATGGTAGGAGGAACCTTACCTAAATGGGAAATGGACCCAATAATCCCATCTGCCAAATGTGATGAGCCCGAAGGTGTAGGATCCAACAACCAATGCCACGGGGCATCAAGGAGGATAGTGTAAAGGTAACCTGATTGTGCATATATGATATCGAAATGTTGTGCTTTCAAAATATCCTCTTCCTCACTTTGCGGCATGGAAGTGGTGACATCTTTAGCTATGGTGGGTCATATAGATTTGATAAACCAAACCAACAAAAAGGGTGGTTGTATTTCGATTTTGCACATTATGCGGCGTCAACACCACTCATGGATATGGTCTGCGATGTGGGTGGAAGTATTTTGTCGAAACTCCGTGAGAATTTCGAGGCCTAGGTCATGTCGTATCGGAATCTGGAAGTAAGTGAGAAACACGGTGTCCAATGTTGTGAATGTGGAATGGGTCGCTCTCACTAGGTTTACGTACCATTTTGTTGTCGTTCCAGTGAGGGTATGCTAGAAGAGGCAAAGCCTCACAGGATCATCCACTATGCTATTAGATTAACACCATAAGTGGAAAGACATGACGTGGTTGGAAGGATCATCCCCTTCCTTTCCTTTGAATTTGGGAATATCGTAGGGAATTGTGTTTGGCATAGCCAGCCATTTTGGATCATGTGTTATGGGATCATTGATCAGTTTGGCCAAATCAGGTAGATTTAAATTAGCCATGAATGATAAGGTGGGGGTATTTGGTCTTTCCACTGTGTGTGGGATGTGATTTCCATGAGGGGGGGACCCACGTGGTGTTTCAAATAATAGTTGACCTCCTAGGAGAGAAGATGGGTTAAAGGGAACCGAGGGATCTCTAAGGGGAGAAGCCAGTGGGGTACCTCTTCTGATGGGGGAATAAGTAGTGTAATTAATAGCTTCTCTGAGAGTATAAAATGCACCTAGAAAGGCTTGGACTTGACTAGATGATCCTATCAATGTGGCCTGGGAGCGGCCCCAATTGGAGTACCTTCTGCGTGAACCATAGGGAGAAGGTGTATAAACACACCTCGAGAGAGGGGATAGGCCTTGTAGTCGTTGGGACTATCGCGGGATATTTTTTTGTTCCTCAATGGTGAAGGATTTGCATATGAGAGTGATGGTGAATTGAAACACAATTGAACAAATGCAAAAATATGCCAACCACAACAGATGCAAATATGGTGCAAGAAGTTAGTGATCTGTGCAAATTCGGTTTTAGTGCATGAGACCCCACATATAGGTTCTTTTTTAATTACGAGTTAGTGAACTTGTAGTTAGAAAGAAAATAAATGTGAATTCCCTAAGAATACCTAATGTCCTTCCTCTCAAATGTAATTGGGCCCCCCAAAAGCACAATTGATGGTGATGATGGTATCCACGCACCAATCGACTAGTGGAGGTAAAAAAGAGCTAGTTCTATTGGAAATGGGGCCAATGTTACAATCAAGAATACTTGGCAAAACCTCCCAAAGGCAATAGCTAACTTCAAGAATCAATTGCACTCACAATTGCTCCTTGGTGATATCCTAAATTGGGCCACTAAGATACCTTGCGTCAAGTGTGGATCAATGGTTCAGCTTGCACGGTATAGTATCGTCTCCCTACAACAACCTGAGTGGCTTTTAGGGGAGAGCAAGGAAACTACACCTCGGCTTTCACCTCCTTGGTCACGGTGCACTTCTGATCCGAGATTTATTTGAACACTTTCTTATAGCGAGATTTTGTAAGTACCCTATGAGACACAACAATGTTATGTTTCAAAAATATTTCTAATGGAACTAGATTGGTGGGCATTAATGGATGCCTAGCCCAATCAATCCTACCTAACTACAATTTTGTTTTTTGGCCTCCTGTAGAAGATTTTAGTTTGTTTGGACAATTACAAAGTTGATTTTAAGGGTTTTGAATTTCACTTATGGAGTGTAAGAGAGGTATTTCACAATTCCTACCTTTCTAATTCACCAATCTCACATGAAGTGCGAGGTGAGGAGCATACTCGGATTGTAAGAGTCTTTAGGTCTCTTAATGTGTGCTAGTTGTGCAAACACATGTGATGAAAGAAAATCGATTGTTGGTAAATTAACTTAGAAGAGTATATAAAGTAAATGCAAACATAGATGTACTTTAAACTCTAAAAGATGTTCACGGTGCTTTGCAAATAAAAGTGCTAACTAATTGAAAAGTGCGCAATTCAGGTATTTCACACTTCTCACCCTTTTCTGATTCACCAAGCTCACATGAAATGCGAGGTGAAGAGCATACTTTGGGGAACAATATTCTTTAGGTCCTTGCTTGTGTGCAAAAAGTGGATTATACACTAGAATTGGTACTAAAAACATGTCAATTGTGGATAAACAAGAATGGTCTTGAATACTAGTGACAACAATGAGGCCCGTTGAAAGCCCCAAGGTTGGTTACCTAGGTAAGTTTCGAGAGATATGAACTCTTTACTTCCTAATCTTGGTCTAGGTGGACTAATTACTAAAAAGCTAAGTGATTATATGAATTTAACTTAATTTGAGTTCATTAGTAATCAAGAATTGGACTGTTAGATTATACTATGCAGATAAAAAGGAAATAAAAACTAGTAGCGTAGCCAAACAATACTCTGTCGCGCGGGTAGAATGGATAAATACAAAACAGGTGCACTGGTAGCGCGAGTGATACACTGATAGACCGCATGGGTCAACCATACGGGAGGTCACGTGGGCCGTGAACTAATTACATGTGCTGGTAGTGCATCTTTCAAAGGAATTTTTGCACTGGTAGCGTGATTGAGAGGATGAGATCCATGCTATTGTGTGTAAATTAATTGGGGCCAAATTCTAGAGCAAGAGGTGGAATACCTGATCTCCTGCAATTGAAAAACACCCATAATTAAGTACTTAGCAGAAAACAACCTATTTAAATAAGAAATGAACAAAAATAAGTGGAGTTTCCATTAGAACTGTTGTTGAAAAAATTGCACAAGGGTGCACTCTTCCACTTGGTAAGGGGCTAGGCCTTGTAGGCTATAGCAAGGCCTCAGTCCTTGGAGTCCATGTGTGGGTGTGAATGGTTGTCCTCCAAGTGATCATGCAATAGATTGTTAGTGCAATTCACATAAAACAAAGAAACACTAATAAAATGAAAAATAAAATAGATGGGGGGGGATGCAAAGTCCAATAGCAATCCAAGATATGCCATAAACCACTTTTGTATTTCCCAATGGTGAAGCTGTACAACACCTAGGAGGTGTGGGATTCAAGGGAAGCCAACAATATCCCTTAGGGAGGCCTTTTTTGTCCAAACTAAATGCTAAGTCAATGGTAGAACAATGGAGATGAACTCTTTCCCCTTGAAGGAAGGTGGCAAGGGAGATTGGGAATGCTTACAATGATAGGAAGAGGTGGGCTGTGAGGAAGCTCCAACTCAAATCCAACAGCATAACCTTGCTCTTGATTTCTCTCTACAAAATGCATGCCAAGGGATTCATTTTGTAGGCCGAGAGGTGGCCAACAAACAACTAGGTCCAAATGTGAACTCATCTTCTCCATGAACTAGTTCTAAGGTACAGCGAGGGGGATAGTAAGATAGTTAATTCCCCCAAGTGTGTGAGGAGCCGAATTCAGATCCTTGAAAATGATTGAGCCTTCAATGCGGTGCAGTAAGTAGGTGGTCCCACCGTTTTGACAGTAGCACGACTATCCAAGGAATAGCCATACGGGTATCACGTGGGCATTATTCTAGTAACATGCGCTATAGCACGAGTTAACAGTGTATTAGCCGCGCGACCCCTTCTTTTGACTGGTTTTTGGCACTTTTGGACTCATGTTGTATTTTGGATCTATTGAGGATTCCTATGGTGAGTTGCATTCTTTATGTTAATGAGGCCTTACTGGAAGAATCGTCGAAATGTCACATGTGTGCAAAATTTAGGCATTAACACTTTATATTAAGAATATGTGATTCATGATCACTAATTAAAATAAGGTGCATTCAATCAAAGGCCCACATGGAATATGTACATCCTAAATATTGATTACAATATAGAGCATTCAACCCATAACTCACATGCCCTAGGATCCTAAGTATGCAAGTTGTTACCATTTAATTACAAAGAAATCAAGGTAGAAGAACAAGTATCAGTAGTAAATATTATCGTAATGTATCTTTCAAGACCGTACTTTTTTAGGGCAATGGTTTCTTATTGTGAGGAGAAGACCATTGAATGGGTTGTGATCAAATTTAAAATTAAAGTAATTGAGGTCGTGAGCATTTCAAATGTTGTGTAGGTCATTACAAAGTTCATGCAAAGTAGTTGATGTCGTCATTGAAGTTAAATATTACTAATTTTTTGAACTCCATGTGTGCTTCATAGTTTAAATATTGCTTTCAAATACATTTTTAATGTTAAACTTCAATGGATAAAATAACTATGCAAAGAAGTAAACAACATTCATATTTTTCTAAAAAATCACCAACATGCATAGGATTGTATAAGCAATTTCACCATCTTCAACTTTTAAAGGTTGGAGAAACTAAATTTGCATCCCACTATATCATGATTTAAGTGGTCATAGGACACGGGGGAAAATTTTTCATCCATAGTTGTTAGTCCTTGATGTGGAACATGGAAACAAGCCCCCACCAAAAGCATTTTGCTTTGAAGTTACAATTATGGACGACGCTTGGTGGGCTCAAATTGAGTTTTCTCTTTCCATAATGGGGCCACTAATTGATTTGTTACAACTTTATGATATGGATATGCCTATATTGGGAAACATTTAAGATAGTTCCAAGTATATGTTGGAAGGACTTCAATAGGTTCTTAAAGAACGGGTTATCTTTTGTATGGCATCTTAAAGGAAAACATTAGTAGATGGACTAAATACAATACCAATTTCCATTATCTAACCTATGCCTTGAATCCAAAGTTCTATGATGAGGATCACTTGGTTAAATTTGGGGGTAAACATAGCTCTTAGGCATTGATAGGGAGGTGGTCATTGGATTTAGATCATTTACTAAGGTATGTCCTCATATGATGGAGATAGCAGAGTTAGAAATCTTGAAGTGGTGCATTTGGAATTGTAAATGCATTTGTTTATAGGGGCTCCATGAAGACCATTGTATGGTGGTCATATTTTGGTGCTCAAACCCTAGCATTTAGTGGGGGGTGGGGGGGTTGGTTCTAGTTAAATCCATGCTGAAACATATACCATTATATTAGGTTTCTTTCTCTTACATTCCAAAATGTGTCTTGGAGTATATTTTCATATGTTTGCATCTCTTTAGCAATAAAGAGAAACTTGAGCACTTAGAGAATGATATCCTCAATTTGGTAAAGAGAAATTGATTTCAATCAATAAACAAAGAAGCTCTTGTATACATTCACTTAAATGTTTGCCTTATCTCTCGATCAAAGGTATGGAGAGGGACCTTCAATGCTTTGGTATGCTTACCTTTGATTATGGAGATGGGCCTTCAACATTGTGAGATATTTTTCTCGACGATGCAGAATTGGGTACCCTTAATGCTTGACGATAATCTAACTTTGGGATCCTCCAACAACCCTCTTCATGTTGAGGACGAGATGTGCTCATATGGGCAGGTTATGGGAAGTTCTTTTGCTTCTATTGTCAATGAACAACAAGATATTGTTACTCTTTTGACCATGGTGCTTCTTATGATCAATGAGACTATAGCATAGTACGTGTTCCTTTGGAATATGTGGATGGTGGAGACTATGAGCAAGAGTATGATAATCCTACTTGATTTTCATTTTTCTAATTTTGAGATCTTAGAACTTTCAAGAGAAGCTAATTTTTTTTAGTAATTTTGGCATTTCGAATTTTAATGTATATAAATTTATATAGAATGATTAATATGCTATGCTATCTTATGATGTACTTTTACATTTTGTGTAAATTATGAATTGTGTTTCTATTTTATTTTTTCCTAAGATTTCATACATTTTTTTAGCATAGAATATATTTATATAGAAATTTGAATTAACAACCGTATTCCTAAATTCAAGATTGGTGCCACATTTGCACCAAATCCTTCTGCCAAATTCCAATTCCAATAGGCACCCATTGCTCATGTAAGTGCAAATGTTAGAGAAAAGATTAAGACTCCTAAAAGCTATTATCAAAAAAGTATTGCATCAAAAGGCACCTTCTCTAGCCCGAGTGGGTGAGATGTGTCACGTCTATAATGGTGATGTGGCACACACACACACACACACACACAACCAAGCATGTTTGCTCCAAGTTTAAATTGGTTACATTGTAAAACACACACACACACACACACACATCAATTTCAAATTCAAATTCCATTGAGCCATGTGAAGCTCTTTATGATTGATAGAGAGACTTTAAATATTGAATAACTATTTTCATAAATAGTTACAAGAATCCATGTGTGTGTGTGTGTGTGTGTGTGTGTGTGTGTGAAGTAAAACCTTAATAATTATGGCATGCATATCAAGAATAACTATTTTAGAGTCCTAAACGATTAAAGGTTTTCCTATTTGTAGATTTAAGGTTTGTCAAATTTGAATAGTTGCATATTTGTAGGATCTATGTCATTATTTACAACCTATTCCAAATTGAAATAGTTGGTGCCCCGAAGATTATATTGGAAATTATAATGGAAAATATATTGGAATATGTATTGTTAAGTTAATATTAATTTGGTAAATTGCAATTATTTTAAACTTAATTTATCAATGAATGAAACATTTTCCTATTTGTAAGATTTATGTGGTATCATTTACAACACAATTTATATATTGTTAAGTTAATAATAGAACAATGAGTTAGATATTAGTTTTGGGTAAATAACCATTTTACTTCATAATTAATTAATTAATTAATGCAAATTTTGCCTTGGAATAATTCATTATAATGAAAATATAAGTGAATAATAGAACAATGAGTAATTGGCCCCATTAATCAATAATTGAGTAAATTGCTAAGTACAATGAGGTAAATGAAAAGGTACAATGAGGTAAATAAAAGATATATGGATATTTGTGTTATGATATAATATCCCTCTAATTTGAAATCTATGCATTGGGAAACCCTAGTATGATATCTAGGAAATCTAACTTAGTTACGAGTAGATAGAAACACCACAATTAAATAGTCCAAACCCTAGTATGATATTGGTATCTAATATTATAGTGTGGTAGTTCGGTAGTCAAAGTTTGTACATGAAATATTTTACTTGAAGTAAATGTGGTTGGGTATCTTTGTTGTGTACAAAATCAAAAAGAATTTAAAAAACTAGCTACAGTTTTAGTTAGAATTACCACACTTAAATAGTTAAAAGCCTAATCTAATTAATAGAAACGAGGACTAATAGTCAAAACCCTAATTTGACTATATATTGGCATCTATTATTTTAATGTGGGAATTTAGAGATCAAAGTTTATTTTTAAATTTTGGATGAAATGATTTCAATGTGGTAATTTTGGTTTAAAGCAACATTGCTTTGATGCTTTGATGCCACCAATGCAATTGGAACCAACATAGATTCATCTTAACAATGGCACTCAATATATTCAATAGAAAACTACTCTAGAAGAAAAAACACTAAGGGTAGAAGTCTTCTTAGAATGTGGATCTATTTCTGAAATTTGAAATCTAGTTTGAATTTGCATTCTTTTTCTTTCAACTATCCTATTTAATATGTATTGAACCATAAAACTATCTAGCTATATTGAATTCCTTTGTTTCCCAAAATCTATGAATGTGTTCATTGATGTCTAGGTACCCTTGAGTTTGTTGTCCATACAATTTTTTTAGATGCAACCTAATTGACCTAGCACACCTAACAACTTAAGTCACCTGGCACGAAGACATGGGACGATCACCTGAAATGAAAACATCAGACACAAAGGACACGTAAATACAAGTATCCAACACGAGGCACAACGACGTTGAAAACATGACACCGATGACACGTTATAACCATAGATAGGAGATTTATCATTAAGTCGTCAAAAGCAAAATGTATTACATAGATACTGAGGGAATTCTACTCGGAAATATAAAATAGAGTAGAATCTAGATACAAAATAGATAGGAATCTTTGAATCTCAAAGAGTCACTGCGAATAGTCCTTGTCCATGCCATAATCAACATCATTACCACTGCCCCTCTCCTCCATCCTCCTCCTCCTCTACACCCAACCCAAGATCTGCTACTCCATCTGCTAGTGTGGAGAATGACCCCTCAAGAGGCTCATCATCAAAGTTATTGGCTCTAACACTAAGTCATTAAGATTCATGTTGGCTAATGCCAACTCTACATGGTCATCCAAACCCATATCAACATGAAACACATCCCACATATTTGTCTTTTCTTTCAACCACTCTTGCCTCTTCTTGTAAATAAGACGAAGGTTGGTGTGCACATACACCATTTTCTCTGCCCTTGACTGCTTAAACCTCTTTTTCATACTGTACAAATTCCCATATGTGCTCCAATTCCTCTCGCAACAAGAGGATAAAGTAACCAGAGAGATGAATCTGAAGGCTAACTGTTGTAGAGTAGGGCATGTTGCCCCATGAGTTGCCCACCAACCATAGGTCTTCTTGACCCCTTGTCTCCAAGAACATCATACCCTCCAAATCTCCCAGTGATAGTGGAGAACTCTATGAATCCCTCCTCCACCTTCTGAAGGGATGCTCTATCCTGATATATCCTTCTAAATGCCACCTTCCTCCCCTATGAAATATCTCCATCCATGTGAGGAGGGAATCGATGTGAAGGCCCATTACCGGTAGTGAGCCACTCTTGACTGTAGAACTTGGGGTTCAATGAGAAGCAATTAATGCAAACTTGTGCAATTCTTACCCCACCTAGAAAGAAGAATACCTTGTATGGTGGACCGTAAGCTCTTTATTGTTGTCCCATACTTGGGGATTCGTTCTCCATAACAATGGTCTTCACAAACTCAATCATGGAGTCCCACCCCTCATAAACATCTCCTAAGATGGGTTGGTATGTATCTGCAAACCACAAAATGATAGGGTCCATGATCTTAATGGTAAGATTGACCCTCTCCCACCAACCATCATCTAACATTGTGTCCTTTACCCTTTTTGAAGCAGCTTGATATGTCTTTCTCCAAAAGACCAAAGATCTGAAATAACCATGGTTCCAAGAGCAGCCTTGACATCCCTCAACCTTTTAAGCATGATAAATGAGGAAGCAAATTGAGTATCTACAATCTTTAACAATGATAGATGTGTTTATTGTTTATATATTGTGAGGGCATTGGTATGGTTTTGTACACAATTCCGGATATGGAGTGCATCATCAATAAGATTGTCAATCCATGTCACATCTGAAGCAATAGATTTAAGTGCTAAGTTCAAGGAATGAACAATGCATAGTTTCTAGAATATTTGTGTATATTTAGCTTCCACAATCATGCTAATTGCTTTGCAAACATGTGCATTATTTGTAATGATTTGCACACAAACTTCAATGCCTATAACTTCAATAACTTTAACGAGCAACTCACCCATATATTGTGCATCCTTGTATTTTCCAAGAGCATCCACCGCTTTCAAGAAGATCAATCCATTCTAGGAAGACACCATGAAATTGATGAGTGGATGGCATGTTGCATCTGTCCATCCATTAGAAACAATACTAACACTGGATGAGACCCGTGTTAATTTAATAGGTCGTGTGATTTTTTCCACCTCCTTCGCCTTACCCAACAATGTGGTTCTAAGATTCTCTAAAACTAGGGGCACATACCTGGTTGGAGCTTGTTCAACTAGAGCTTGACACATCTCAATAAATAAAGGACATTGTGCAATATTAAATGAGATGAAGTTGAGATAGAAAAAGAATGCAATGGTAAGATCCATTTCATCTTGCTCCTCTTGCTAATAAATCTTGTCCATTGGGCCATGAGTTGATGCTACCCTTTTTTTTGTGGTTGCATGTCAACCCCACTCCTAAATCTACTAGATGGAGTCCTCAAGAAAGGAAGAGGATCTTCATTCTTTTGTTACTGCTCACTGCTACCACATTCCCCAAGCCAACTGCATCTTCTTTCTCCAACACCCTTCGTTGAGCAACATCCACTGCTTTACATGCTGCAAGTCCACAAGGAAGGCTAAAAAAATGGCCCTTAACCTGGTAGTAGGTGCTCTTGAATTCATTCTTGCAAAAATTACGTGTCCAAAGAACATTCCCTCCCCTTGTAAGCTTTGATCCAAGCCCTTGTTTTCTTGTGACACACTTCCATAGGGGGTATTTCTTCTCTTGAGATTGTTTCCTTGCTATAGTAGGGTCAAATGCAGCCCTAGAAACAGCAACAGCAGCAGTGGCGGAACTTGAAACAATTGGAGCACTTCCAACATTAGATGAAGATAAACTTTGACGGGAAGGACCACCCACATTGACATTCCCCCCTTTCTTCTAACCGCTACCTACTTTCTTTGATGAATGTGCCATTATTTCCTGTAGTTGTAGATGAAAACATAGAAATATTGCTGGTGTATATGAAAAAGACAAATCTGGTTGTTCAAATCTGCCTTTCCTTCAAACTGTGCTAAAATCCTTCAACTACGAACAACAAACCCGTGAGAGATCTCCCCTTCGCAAACAGTGAAAGATAAAAGAGAAAAACATTGTTCTAAACCCCGTGCACTGACTTTTACGGAGGACACGTGTCCTGGAATCGGGACACGGCCTAGTGCATGTGTCCGATATGGTTTCCCAACGTGTCCTAAAACATGACACATTCCAAACCCATGTCCAACACGTGTATGGGTATGTCATGCCAAAGACACCGCGGATATGGGCATTGGGGGTCAAATGGATATGTCTGGTTTCACAGCTAATAACTATCGTAA